>CM056575.1:41815000-42442500 GCA_029721435.1 Gymnothorax reevesii | reverse complement strand
GAATAAAACCTGCCTTTTAAACCTGGATATGCGTAGTCAGTCCATATGGTTTTTTTTGCATCTCAGGTTTGCGGATGTAAACAGTTAAAATGCAGCCGTTGCATTAAACCCTGCTCTACCTTCATAGCCTGTTATGGAGAAGCCTGAAGTATGGACAATGTGCCATTATTACAGCATCATTATCTGGCTTTAGCGCTGACAGCGCACGCTCTCAAAGACTCCTTTCTTATGCTGATCACTCGCCAAAACATTTCCTCATGTTACTCGCCTCTGTCCCAGGCTTCTCCCAGAATGCAATGGTGACAATTACACTGCTGAAACAACCTGTACGCCGATTCGCCGATAAACGTAAGAAAAAAGGGGAAAGGAGAAAGGACTGAAGGAGAGGGGAATTATAGGGCTTTTTTTGGGTGGGGGGTAAAGAGGGGTCAAGCTGCCCCCAAAACGCTCATTCAAGAGCCACAAATGACCCGGGGCCTCGCCTATTATGCGAACAGCAGATCAGGTCTTTCAGCTCTTTCACAATATTTGTACATTTTCCTCTTCCTCTAGCACTTATCCTCCTTTCAGCTCGCCCCATATAAATATCCCTCACAACGGACCACCGGTGAATGGAGCTAATCTTCCACGCGCTCCTGCGCCGGCTCTACGAGTCGGCCATTTTTCACGAGGAGTCGTACCATTGTGTGGTTTGGTCCACCCTTCAAGACATGTAAGGTTGAGTCAGAGGGTCAATGGAGAGCACCAGTTTTCTCCCGGGTCCAAAGTAAGATAAACCGGAATACTCTCAAGAGGAATCTTCCGTACGCCTTTTCATCCTCCATTTGAATCAATGGTTAAAGGCTGAAACATAATGTACAGTACGCTGGAACACTGTGCAGCCATGTTACTCCATATAATCCTCGTTAGGGGGAGGAGTCTACAGAAGCACCTATAACAGCCACCGAGACAAAAGCCGACCCCCGATGGCTGGAAGGGGAGGGTCCTTTTTGCACGGCTTCTCAAGACAAGATGGCACTTCCACCTAGGATCGCAGGATCAAAACAGACAGGTAATAGACCAGTTGTTTTTTTTGTTTTTTTTTTTTGGGGGGGGGGGGTTAAGCAATTTTAATTTCTCTCTCTTCAATGTTTGAAAATTAAACATAATTTCAAAGGTTATATTTATTCTCAGAACCCACCCTAACCAAGTGCAAAGATGATAAGTTTCCAAAGACTTCAGAGGAACTCACATCTTTTTTAGGAGACGTGTGCTGTAGACTGAGTGTTTGTGACAAAGCCCTTTAGTCACAGAGAGGTCGTCCAACAACTGCTGTTATAAAGCCCGACAAAATCTTGGGAGAAATCTTTCCCAAAATTGGTCAACAGTTCAGTGAAACATAGATGCAAAATACACAACTCGACTCTTGTTAGTGTAGAATATATTCACTTGCTTGTCAAAGGAAAACAAAATGTCCCTCAAAAGGTCAGATTGAGTGCTATTTTAGCCTCTCTTCACTAGAACACACCGCTAACATCTCCAATTACCAAACTCTCAGTTGCGAGCACCATCTTCCACTCTGATAATTCCCATCCTCTGAAACACCCCCCCCTCGGAGGTTTCCAGCTGGCATTGTTTCCTTTCAGAAAAAAAAAAAACATCGGCGGCAGTTCTGAAGTTTCCCGCTGCAACAAACAGCGAGAAATCGTGTTCGGCGAACAGTGGAACGACATCAAAAAGAGATTTTAATCCTGTCTGAATTCATTGCTCGTCCTCTTTACTATTAATAGCAAGTAAGGGGAAGGAGCATTACGGATTTTATTTATTAATTGTGTCACGTATTAAGATTTGCGTTTCCGAGAGGTCCCTCGCGGAAAATTAAAACAAAATAAAATCCTTCTCCATTTCTGATAACCTATTTATGAGCAGAATGGAAACTGTGGTGAGGACATTCTCCAGATAAAAGGCAACAAAATATTTTTTAACAGAAGAAAACAACCCTGTTCTAAAGAAAAATCCTGATAGAATACTGATCACACGTTTCATTTATCTTTTTTGGCTAGTGTTTCATTCCCTTACGGTGTTTCAGTCTGACTTTATTGAGTTAATTCCCTTGCACGTTTTAGTTGCGTCCTTGGTTTCATTATCGAATTTTAATTTCCTGCAAAACCAGGCCACGTGATGGGAATGATTCCCAAGTGAAAATTTCTAAATGAACCAACTTCAACAGACCTTTTGAAGCAAGTATTAAGTAATTCCTCTCAATTAAATGACCATTCAGATGCAAGCTAGACCGTTTCATGACTGTTTCAGGCTCTGAAATATATCGAGCGAACTGAAATTAGTTTACCTTGATAGTAAGTGCTGCCTATCAACTGTTAATAACAACAAAAGACAGGTACTTCCTTTCTGCCAAATTTTTCAGGAAATAAACCAAAATTACCTTCCGATTTTTAAAATTCATTTCAATGCATCTGTAATGTGATTACAAAATCAGCTACAGGCTTGCGAGCATTATCTGTAATCCACAGATGTAGCAGACTTCCGCCACCAGCGCAACTATACCAATCCATTTTCAAGATCCAGGTACAGTATGACGGTTAACTTTTAACTGAACCTTTAGCGATTGGCATCTCTTCTGCAAGTGAGCGCGGAAGCCTTTCAGTCTTTGCTCAGAGGGAGTGAACCAGCGTACCCGCAGGAAACGTCATGCAGCAAGGACCTGGCCCACTGGGACAAGAACCCATTTCTTTAAGCGACGCCAGCGCTAACCGCTGAGCCACCTCGCCTCCCCAAAGCGGTGTTAACAATGAGCACAGTTTATAAACGGAGAAAGCTCGACTCTGCCATGGGTCGGTCAGGGCCGGGTTAAGCAGTTTAGTCAGGTAGCAGACAGCAGGAGTAGAGACAGGGGTTTGCCTCACTCTCTCCCTCTCGCGCAGAAAGCCCTGGTGCCCCGATGCCATTTTCACTTCGCGGTTTCCTTCAGAAGGCCTGCACTGGGCAGCTGGGGAGGGGCGCAGTCAGCCATTACGCTGCGCTAAGACCCTTCACTCTCCCTCAGTCCAACCTGGCACAGAGTTACATTAGCTTCTGTCTGCGTCTGGACACAGGATTCTGCCTCTTCCCCTCTCTCCTATGGTGCAGTCCGTAAATATTTGGATAGTTTTTTTTTTTTGTTCTTTGGCTCAGCACGTTAGCAAATTGGATTTTAAAACAATCAATATGTGGTGCAAGAACTACTGGCTTTAATTTTCGCAGGGTCAGGAAGTGAAAATCCCACCATGTTCTTTTTCTGCCCAAAAATGCAGTCAGTTGATTCCACCGATAAGCTCAACCTGGCTTAGAAACTGCCCCAGATAGCTGATTCAGGTGACTTAACATAATAATTCTGAGGGCATTAATGCTGTGAACCTGAATTTTCCACATCTACTAATTTGAGGGTATCTATACCCATATCCTGGATCCCGGTGTCCTTTCATACAGCAATACCATCCAAATACTTATGGACTGCACTTTCCCTTCATATTTATTCCTCACCTGGGACGGACGCTTATTTTTTTGGGGATAACTGTCACATTTCCATGATTTCTGCCCCGACCCAGACCACAGTGCTCCAGGCGCCCCGCATTTCATAAACACGAGGGGAGCGCGGAAAAGCTGGGGCACTGAATTAATCAGCTGCGCTAACTCTCCGCTCGCCAGCCAGCAGTAAATGAATTAGAGGGGAGCGGGTGTGGGGAGCTGCGGTGTTTCACAAAACCAAAAAACTGCCTTCTATTTTAAAAGGGGCCAAAATACCAAAGTGTTAGCCTCGTTCCTTTGCCAAAACCAAGATAAACACATGCTATTACGGTGATTACAGAGCGACCGCGGACTCAGTCGCTCAGCGCGGGGGACCGTAGCTTGTTGTGATTCTGGGGGTTGCTATTACCGACAAACGCGTACATATGTTTCTCATTTACTTGAAGGATTCTGATTCCGAACAACAGTTTACAGATCTCTCATTAGCCGGCTAGGCTGGGAAGGGGTATAACTGCAGCAGAAGGGGGAGAGAAATAAGCGAGAAAACTGCCAGACCTCATTTTTACCACAATAACTTTCTCTTACTTAAAATGTTGACTCGTTAGGGAGGAACAGAGCAGGACAGCGGGGGAGACCAGAGTTAAGTGTGGGGCTTTATCTTCACGGCGGTGACCATGGTATGTGTGAATGTGTGTGTGTAGTTTTGTGTGTATGAGTGTAGAGACGAAGACAAAGATTCCATGCAGCATGTTTTGTTGTGGTCATGTAACGAAGAGCGGCCGAAGACGAGCCCCACAGCAGTCTGGGAATCAGCCTTCCTGTCACTCCACGGAATCGGTGAACAAGCTAAAGTCATCACGCTGCCAGCCACTGAACGAATAAATCAAGCCGGACGGCGCATCTCAATCCACAAATTCTCCCCGCCCGCCCCCGCTTGTTTGCTTCTGTCGTAAATCAGGGATGTCAGGCCGACCTCGGACCGGGACGTCAGATTCCTGCTTTTCTCCTCAAAATTGTAGGCAATGCCCAATACCGGCGGACTTTGCTCGGACTCTTCCCAGCTTTTTCCGAGAGAGCGTTTCATCGTCTGGGTTTGAATGCTGTGAATGACAGTACTACGTGCTTTGTTTGCCAGGCCCCGTGGTTAGCCTGCGACCGCGCAACCATCAGCCGTGGTAACGGATGGAGAGTCTCGATGACGATCGCATTACCGGTCCCAACGCGCGCTTGAATGAGGGACGCGCCCCTGTTCTCGACTCGCACATTTCTGCCCTGTTCAGCAGACACGCGGACATGCATGACTGTGTCCAACAGAAATGATAAAACTGAGAACTCGAGGGGCCCTGTCTCTCCACCGCTAAACCCAGGTTCCCTTTCATTCCCTTAACATTCCACTTCAGCTTTATTTGAACCAAACAGCTTTGTGCTTCGAATGCAAGGATTCAAAGGTGCATCAACCATAGAGTGCCTACATGCAGGCAGGAGTACATTTTTGAAGGAGTTGGTTGTTTATTCATGCATTGTTAGAGGAAAGGCTACTTTTCACGACAGATAATGAAAATGTTAAGCGATTTGAAGTAATTTTTGCACAGACGGGAAGCCGAGCAACGGCTCATTTCGCTCTACATGGGTTAACTAGCGTTCAGGCCCACTGCTCTGACCTCTGACCTCACCGCCGCTAATCACACACTTAGCCATCAATTATAAAGCTCGGCCACGTGAAACAGGGGATTTTACAAATGGCCCGAGGCCTATGTGTCCTTTCATGAGTTCTGTGCAAGATAAATTCCAATGCCATCACTGAAGTTAAGAAATATAGGTATTTGAAACTAGACTGAATTTGAAACTAGTCAGAGAGATTTATTCGTAATAACGGTTATACTCACATATTCGCAGCTATATTTAAATTTGCAATGGACAAATACTAATTATGTTGCTTTCGATGCGAAGTATTACATCTTAACAAGGGTTGTAACCCCATAATTAGACTCAATTTTTGTCTGATAGGTCGAAAACATTAGCTCCTGTTTAAAAACATTAGCCAGCTTTTTCTTGTTACCCCATTGGTAAATCTGGAAGTCAAACCTAAATTGTGTATTTAATTCAGAAAAAAAAACCAAAAATATTAATTTTAATCAATTTTATGCACAAATATTTATCACTCAAGTAGTCACTTCTCTTCTCATTCTCAAATCCTATAGATCGCTCCCTCACTCTTACTCCATCATCATTTTCAGGCTCCAGCTGGGCCTGTGGATCACATCTGCACCATCCCTGTGGAACTGATAAACAACAGCTCCTTTGCAGACAGCATAAAGGCAAGATCATCATAAATACACCTTTATCCCATTAGAGGGAACGAACAGTGGAATTCCACAGGAAGCAACTCCTCACAACGCACATAACACTTTACCTCCAATCAGTATTAACTCCAGCAGAGTGCACAGTTTGAAAGTGAGAACTTCGGCACATTCAGAAGCAAAAAAGTATTCATGAGAAATAAGCATCAACTTTGGAGACACTGAACGTGTCTCATGCTCTGAAATGCTCCTGGATTGTGTTTATATTGCTTAAAGATAAATGATTGTTCTTGATGCTGCACAGTCCGAGTGATCAGAGATCACAAGGATTCAGCTTAAGCTGGTTCTCTGGTTCTTTACCCACAGAAATTCCTCCAGATTCCTTGAATCTTTTAATGATGTTACACACCACAGAGGGTCCAGATCCCTTCCCATCTTTCTTTGAGGAACACTGTTTTTTTTAAACCTTTCAAAGAATTTCAAGAGCTCTGCGGGCAAAATGGTGATTCCCTGCCCATCTTAACTCCCGAAGGATGAAGGCCTTCATTGGAAACGATTTTTGCGCCAAATCGTGATTATAATGGCCTCCAAACACTGCCCATTTCAAATCACATCCTTATATTGCTTTTCGCCTCATTACTAGTCCAACGTGGCACCCTTGCCAACTTTTTTGTAATTCATTGCAAGCCTCAATGGCAGGATTGGATGTATATTTACGAATAAAATTTAGTTGAACCAAAAAAAAAAAAAAAAAAAAAAACATTGAATATCTCGTTATCACTCTGCTAGCAATGACATAAAATTCAAAGTAAATGAAGAAATCACTGCTCTCTGATTTTGTGTGCACTTTCAACACTGTCCCTACTTTTTCTGAGTTGAGGTTGTGGATACAAATCTCAGATGTTTAACAAGTTTTTTGTTTTTTTGAAAAATAGCAAAAAATACATTGACCCAAGTATAGCCCAAAGTGTTTCAAAAACCTTCAACATTCAAAGAATGTTGAATGAGGCGTTTACAGAGTACAATCCAGGAATTGATGGTAATCCGTAAAAGACCAGAAATAATTCAATATGATTTTCAAAAAAAAGAAAAAAAATGGCCAGAATGAAAACTGAATTTATGATGTGTCCTGCCATAGGCACTTGTAGCTGTATGTGCTGTCAACAGGATTCGTAAGTAAGAGCTGAAATGAAAGCGTGCAGTCTTTCCCATCGCCAGCACTCGCTCTGACGCTGCTGCCCAGCATAAGGGCAACCTGGCAACCTCTCGATCGGGAGGAGAAATGTGCCGAGGACGCAATGAAAGAGCAGTCTGCGGAAAGGGCCGCGGGACTCGGCCACGACCGCTCAGTTAAGGGGGATCTTCATGGAGAGCACGTTTAGCTTATGAGTGACTCCTCTTCGCCACAAGCCCTTGCCAGGAGAGATGACAGCAATGTGTGGGAGGCAAGGGAGTCTTCTTCTGTGGTTTCATTTCAAATCTCTCTTAAAATCAATTCTAAGCCTGAGTCTTCGCATGACGCAATGTCTTGAGTTAGAGGGACGGAAAGGAAAATTGAAGTGTGACTGTTAATGGATTTGAGTTGGGAGGCCCAGTCATTGATTACCGGTGCGTGTTCGGAGCCCAACCCAGCTCCACAACATGCACATTAAGTCACAAACGCTGTGTTCCAACAGTCAAACCATCCAAACGCCAAAGGTGTACAAGCTTCACCATGTGATCGAGGAACAACGGTCAGTACACAAACCATAGCTGTACGCACAAGCTGGGCTATAGGGGACAGCCAGAGATCAATCAGAGAAAGGGAGGGAGGGATTGACCGAGATGGAGGGAGAGAGGGGCAGAGATGGACGGAAAGAGGGACAGGGAGGGGAGAGAGACAGAGCGAGGGAGTGAATGGGACCGTGCGTGCTGGTCGGGCCCCAGGTGACTCAGTCAGCAGTGGAAAGCAGCTCATTAGTAGGTGTTCTCTCACTCCCGTCTCACTGGGGCATTCGTTGCTCCGTCCTCTCATTACATCATCATTTGTTATTTTGCTGAATTTTGGCACTAATCTCTTCATGCTTGGTCACAGTCCAGGGGTGGGAAGGGAGAGAGAGAGAGAGAGAAAGGGGGCGGAATGTCAGACCCCAACAAGTTCCTCCTCAATCGCTCTCTCTTTCTCTCTCCCCCCCCCCCTTTCTCTCTCTCTCTCGACCCGCCACCTCAGCCCCATCCCAGGCTCCTGGACTCTCGCCAGGAAGGGAAATCCATGAAACATGAAGAATGCGAGCCGGGCGAGGGCTGCGGGACTCTTCAGAAACTTTTCCTGAAAATAAGGGCGCTGGAGGAGCGCCAGCCGGGAGGTGGGTGGGTTCGGACACGATTAACCTGGACCACCCCCCATCCCCCATCCCCCCCCAAAAAATTACAAAATCACTCGCCATCAAAAAATAATATCCGGGGCAACCACTTGTGTGATGGTGCGGTGCTCTGAAGAGAGAGGGGGGAAAAACCACAGGAGGAGAGCAGGATTGAGGTTTTTCTGCAAGCAGGGAAACTCGGGAGTGCAATCGTGGCACATCACATGACCAGGCAAAGGCCAGCCCCTATTGGTCAGGGAGCAGAGCAAATGCATCCGCCATGTAAGGAAGGCTGAGAGCGACATTCTCGTCCTCCCTCTCTCTCTCTCTCTCTCTCTCTCTCTCTGTCACTCTCTCCCTCCTGCTTCTCCCCTCGCTGGAGTCTTAAAATGGCGGCTCCAGAGCGCATGCCAAAAAGTAAGGCGAACCTGCTTTGCTCTTCCTATAAAAAAAATAAAAAGTTCTTTTGCTCTTTTAAAGGAATTTATTTTTTTATTCAAGAAACAGGCGAAGGTTTGAGTAGAAACAGGTGTGAGGCGAGCAGAAATGGCAGGGCTGCGGCACTTGATTTTGGGTTCGACATTTGGCTGCGACTTGCGGTTAGAGGAAATTTGAAAGCGGGCCAGGAAAAAACATTAACTGTGCAGTGTCCGGGAGCCCAAGCCCAGAGGATATGCCTTGAGCGGGCTGGCAGGCTGCGAGTCGCTGCTGTTAACAGTCTTAATCCTGGGAGCCACCGCGACAGGCTGACATCACTGCCCGGGCACAGGGACAGGAGAATGCAGAGACAATGTGCGCCAACGCTCATGCAAACACGTGCACAAAAATGCATGCACCCATGAACAGCAACAGTATGTGGCAACACAAACGCAAGCACATCTACAAAGAATGCATGCACACACCCCCTAAACAGCAACAGTATGCACCAACACACACGCAAACATGAGCACGCACATACACCCCAGAATGTGCATGCGCACTTAAACGCTCGTATCCCTGCACACACGCATGCACATGCATAAGCACATATGCACGCACACACACGCCCACAGACACATGTACACATGCACATACAAACAAGGAGGCACACAAATACGCACACAAGCAACTGCACTCACTCGCAAACACATGCATCTCATGCGAGCTCATACAAAGGCCCACACACGCAAACAGGCACAAACACAGATTCACTTTAGTCTGCCACATACAAAAGATACAAAAACAAAGCATATTCGCTCACTCACACGAAAATAACATGTCTCCAGCCATGCACAATCACACAAAAATACACCCACTTGCGGAGGGAACACATACACACACACAAACAAGTGCACTCCCTCGCATACACACACATCTCGCACATGCGCACCTGCAAGCACAGCTAGTCACAAAAACAGGCACTCACAAAAATACTCACTATGGTCAACAGATAAAAGCAAAGCATATTCACATTCACACACAAATATCACGTATCCAGACATGCACAAACACATACACCCACTCGCACGTAAACACACATACACACACACAAGCAGAACTCTTCTCGCTATGGCCCTTGTTTCTCAACCAGTCCCGGCTCAGTGCAGCTCAATGCCGCGTGCATGAATATGACAAATATTTGCCTCCGGGCTAAAGTTCGAACAGAGCCGTAAGACAGAGGCTGTTGCCAGATACCACAGTACGGAGGCAGAGCTGGAGCACGGCACAGTCACCCCATTCAGGCCAATTGCAGCCAGCTTACCACCATGTTACAACAGGCTGGCAGCGGAGAGGCAGTTCCTGTGGAATAAACTGACTCCAAACCACCAAAACCTCTGTGAGAAGCTTCCAGATCCCCCAGTCTTTAAATCTCACATGATTGGGTGCGGAGGCCACAAGGTAATGACTCAATTCTCATAAAGCAGAGATGCGGTTACTTCCAGCAGTCAGATCCTTTTTAATGTTTTCCCCACATTTGACGGGTTTTTTTTTTTAAAGTACCGCCTCAGTCAAAACTTGACCAAGCCAATCAGCAACCCCCCCCCACTTTAAAAAGAACACTGTCAACCTTCGTTCAAATAAGACCCTATAAACCTTGCTTAATATCGAACAAAGATCATTAACGATGGCAAGGAGAACAATACTCCCATAAAGCAGCAGCACTTTCACATCGGCAAATTAGCAAAACTTTAACGGGAAGATTTATATAACCAGTGGGTAAAACTGAGTGATGATTTATGGATTCTTGTATTTAGCTCTCGCTGTATTGCATGCCTTATATCAAATACCGTAATACCCCTATATTTGCTCCCTTTAAAAAGGTGTTGGGTTCCTGTGTAAGAGTGATTTGTAAACTCTACAGGAAATGTAGATTTTAAAGGTGAGCTAAGGCCTTGAATGTTGGGCAGGATAGGGTTGCAGAGTAAGAGCCGCATGAAGACAGAGGATGACCCCCCCTCTCTAGTGTCCTTAAGGCGGAGTAAAGTTCAGGGGTTGAAAATGCTTTACTAGGAGGATTCCGAGTAAATGAGACAACTGCCAGACGTGCAAATCATTTCTATACTGCAACGGTCGGTCCAGGACTGTATCTCTAGCTATGTCTGCGCTATGTGCAAATCAGGTTCAATATCTGGATGTCAGAATTATTCCTCTCTTGGCTGTAGACACACAGTGCAATACTTGAACGTCTGGCAACGTCTGTGGACGGGCAAGACAGGCACAGGTAATTTACACGGTTAATGAAAAATTTTCTATTCATGATTATCATCATATGTACACTGTATTATCATCATATTTATTGTTCTAATTGGAGAGAGAAAGAGAGAGAGCGTTCTGTGTGTCATCAGACGTTCAGAAGACGCTATTAAAAAACAGGGCAAAAACGTTCATTCCGGCTCTTCAAGGGCCATCTTTTCAAAGCACCAAAAAGATATTCAAAAGACGTCTTGAGGATGTGTCTTTACTCAATGAATTAACAGCCTAATCTCAGTGCTTGTATAGTGCAGTCGTTAAGTTCCAGTCACACAGTCTTATTTTGTTTAAACCAATAACTATGCAAGCTAACAATCTAACAATCATGTTGCGAGACCCATTGAGGAACTATAGCCCTTTTCAGTCAGCGCTACAGTCCAAATACTCATGGACTGAACTGCACCTGACAGGCATCAGCTGTGCTGGGGAAATCTGGGGGCAGAGTTCACTTGGGGTCCAGGGTCACGGACAAGGCTGGAGGTGGGTGGCGCACAGATGTGGAAAAGACTGCCCTTCCTGCCGACGTCGCCCACAATAGACCAGCCTCTTCCCCTCACTTTCCCTCTCCTGATCTCTCACTCCTTTGAAAGCCCAGGGAGGTAATCGCATCATGTCTGCTGGCTTCCCCCGGCCATGGCGAGTCATGTGAAAGAGGATCGCGCTGGAATGTCTCTCTCTGTCGGAGGCGGGGCCCTGATGGAATTAACCCCGCAGTGGATCCTCCGCGCCCAGCGCAGCCCAGCGGCCAATACCTGGGTCAACCTGATTATCTTTCACAGGGGGCTGCTATTAAAAGCCGCACTCGCAAAACGAATCCCGTCGTCTGCCCCTCTCCACTCGTGCTCCCGCTGTTGGGAGGCAGATCGGGGCACCCAGTGACGAGGGGAGGGACAGGGAGGCTGGGACCAGAGTCCAGAAGGGGCACCTTATACTGATACCCATTGAGAAACCAGCCTCAAAACACTCCAGTATGAGGCAGAACTCCATCGAGCAGTTTTTCTATGAAATGCTAAAGGTTTACAGGAGCTGAGCGTGGCTAGGCTGAGGTGCTGTCCCTCTGGTCTGACCGTTTTGTTCAGTTGGCCTCACCTGATCACGGGACTTGCCACCCGGAACCCAGTTTTGTCTACTCCCTAGAGCGACATTTTAAAATCAGCACCACTGCAAATTAGAAATGTTTTTAAGTGTGAGGACCAACGTGAAATTCAGGAAATTTCATGAATCTCGCTGGCACGTACGCACTAGTGTAGCCTGGTGGATGACAGGATGAAAGCCTCATTCCAAGGGCCCCACCTCAGATGCACCTGAGGCTCACTGCAGCAGTGGAGCCTGCTGCCGCAACTGTAGGTCAGGCTCTCCCAAACCTTCATGCCGTCAGCTAATCAGAATTGACAAAAGCCCTTCGCGGATGGATGGAGAGAGAGCAGGGCTGTCACCGACCCTCTCCTTCACAGGGTAATATCACCTTGCGTTTGCCCACCCAGATCTCAGTCCCTGATAGGGTAACTTTTGCCCACCCAGATCTCAGTCCCTGATAGGGTAACTTCCACAACAGGGGGGTTGTATCCTGAAGCAGGACTGCCAAGTTATCCGGCAAACTGCACGGAGTAAAACCTGGACTTATCCCTAAACTGGAACATTGACCGGAGAAAGAAACCGCTCCGGCCTTGTGATACATGTTGCAGAAAAGCATCAGTATCTCACATCTCACAGTGTCTTTAACCATCTCATATCTCACACTGATAGCTCAACCTCTTAGCATGACCAGGGACAGCTGTCATAGCGGTTACATTCTTCCACAATATCGCTGATTTTAAATATACTGTTTTCATGTACTATTATTCTCATTGTAAGTACCATTTCTTATTATTTAGTGTTTTGGATCACGAGGATTAAAAGCACAGCGGCAGTCTGTTAATGACCCAAACAATTGCTGTTTCACACATCCATATTTAATCACAACAGCTGAACAAATTACATATTTATGGTTTGTAAGGGGAATTGCCATTCGGATTCATTAGCTATGCAGGCAGGTACAGGAGCCCCATCTGCAGAGGCATCTGTACGACAAGAGCTGACAATTACAGGCAGCTCGGCGCTCCGACGAGCGCGAGGCTTCTGTTAGCCCTCCGTCACTCGCGCACTCCGCTTGCGCGAAGGCGCCTTTCTAATCTGCCGTGAGCGCTGATGCTCCGCCCCCAGGGCACCGGGATGCTGTGGGATCCAGGCCCTATCAAGGCAACATGCTGAGTGGAAGGTCAAATCAGCTCTTACAGTGTCGTGCCTACGGTACGCAATGAGAGAATGCACTCTGTTTATACTGTTGAATTTCTATTGCTGTTACTAGACATTTTGCGATGTGCCACTGCCCACTGGAGAGAGAAGGTGTTCAAGAATAACAACATAAACTTGGCTGTGTAAGAGATGATCAATGCAACCTGTGAAAGCAAATGGTGCTTGATGTACTAGATCGCCTACTGCGGGACCCACATGTTATTGTATTGGGCACTGGCTGGACTGAAAATAAATCATGCTGTGCTAAAGATGGTAGGCTGCAGCATATTCGTTCTCGATGCTGCCCTTTCTCTCACAAACCAAACACTAACACGCACAAACATACACAAAAATAATCAACTCTGAATAAACATCCAAATACCACAGCATATCCAGCATATATACAGGTGACGACAGCTCGGTTGACATAAGAGGAGGCACAAAGAAACCCTTAAAACTGTCTCGACTGATTTTCAACCATTTTCCAATGATTAGAACCGACAGTTACAAACAAAGACTCCATCTTAATGCAGACCCACGGTGATAGTAGATTCAATTCAGAAAAATGTTCAATTCACTTTACAATAAATATAAACTACCTTTAACTTCCGAACTTGCTTTTAGCATAGCCTTCTTTGCAGGCTATCTGACTGAAATTCATGATGGTTTAAATGAACAAAAAGGAAAACAAAAATGAAAAACATGAATCCATAACTCTGAATAACGTTGACTGAAAGGAAATTTAACATCAAAATGTTTCATTTCTCTTCTTACCTTTCCGTGAAAGAACAATTTCACAAAAAAAACCAAAGCTGCATAAAATAATGACCCATATGGAGTAAAGATGACTTGAATCATTTAGTAAATTTGTACAATGTCTCAAATAGCGACAATGTGACCAAACAATTAAAAAACAAGAGCAACGCAGAGCGTGGCATTTGCCCCCCCCTGTATGTTGATCAAGGGCATATTGAGATGGCTGCTGTGGCGGCCATATTAGATATTGCATGATGCTAGTTTTCGAAAGGAACCTTCCTCTAGCCACTCCCAATACGCCATTAAGAAATGGCATCAATCCGACGAGGGATTCTACAGTTATCCCACGAAAACAAAAAGTTAACGGACGACAGACGGACAGATGACGGACGGACACAGTGTCAACATAATGCCCCCTTTCCTCTTTGGAGGGCGGAGGCATAAAAACTGAAGATCACCATTTTTCCATCACTCAAAAATGTTTAGCCATTGAGGACCAAGGAGTGCTATGGCAGTCATGTGACAATGACCTAAAATGGCCATGGCTCAACTTTTGCACTAAATTCCCACTTGTTTAGAGATATTAGCTAAACTGAGTTTTTGAGATTCTCAAAAAAAGATTCTTTGAGAGCTAAGCTGCTTAATGCCCAAGCTAGTGCTCGCCCTCCATTTCTGTGTAAGTTGTCAAGAAACAGGATAAGTTCCATTTGTCTATGTTCCATTTTTTCTCTTTCACTGTTAGTTTCTTCTCCACAAGGTGTACATGTGTGAAACACAAGCAGTCGTTCTTATTATAAGCCCTTTCTACTGTTGCTATAATGAGGATATTGCTTTTATAGAGCCCGAATCTGGAAAGTTTACCGCAGATTTGATCGTAACACCCAGCAAGAATGTTTAGTGAACTAATTTATGGTTTGGCTTACTGGGCTAGCGTAGTCGGCATCATTGTAAAATTGCAAGTGCATTAAGTTACTTACATATCCGCTCTAATTTCTTCTTTTAGGAAAAGAGACAATGAATCCCGACTAAAGCACTATATAAATGGTAGAACTGTCTCCTGCCTGCTTCTCATCTGTCGGACATTTGAAGTCGCTTAAGCTCACTGTTAATGCAAAAATGGTGAATTTCGCAAGCGTTTTGATCCCTATTAATCACTCAATTCAGTCTTGTATTAAAATTACCAAAAAAATTTTTGTAATACCTAAAGGAAAGTTCTACTATATGCAGGTCACTTCAGACGAAAGTTGTCTTTCATTTTCACAAAGAGAACTGGCCACACTTGATAGTGTTAAGTGTTTTCAGGGTTGACTGGCTGTCACTTTTAAAAAATGATTGAAAACATGTTGAGACCAATCAATAGTTGAGAGGGATGTTGTTTTGCCTCCTCTATTTTCGGCTCACCAGCTGCCACAGATATACAGTATATACAGAGGACACATAGCACGCTCTGCTCAATTTGCTCGCTTGAGCATGCCTACTCAGAAATCTCACTGCCCAGGTAATGTGAGTGCTCCTAATTCAGACTTATAGCCATTTAAATTAATCAGTGAGTAAACTGCTCTTCAGCTGATTTCACATTTTAGTTACTGCCACTTTTGACCCACATGAATACACCAATAGCGAGAGGACAACATTCCTTCCTTGGAAAACCACTGCATATGCTGTGAATATGATGATATAATTTCCCATATTCAATTATTTATCTTTATTGTACAGGAGCCCTGTCAAATACAATGCTGTGCAGTTTTACATATGTAGGACATAACAAATACTGCGCTTCGCAGGGTTCTGCCGATGCTCTGCCGACCAGGACTCGGAATCCACCGACCACCACTCAGCCCAGAAAGTGTTTTTTCCGCACGGCACTATTTTTTCAAAGGCCAGTTAAAACGAATACATCCAGTTTCCAATAAACAAAACAGAAATGACCCTAAATATGCGCCCCCTTATGTTACTATCAGAGTAGCGAACTTTAGTTTTCGACCCGCTCTCAGACAGCCAATTCGTGTGAATCGTCGCGTGAATCGTGTTCGTCATAGCAATCCGCCTATTGTACATGTATTATGCTTTGACACGAGTGTAGCTGACGTGCACATGGCTAGCGGAGAGATGGCCAAACAGAAGAATCAGGGCCCGATTGACAGATTTATAAGGTGAGATTCAGTGCTGCACTTATAAGATAACAGAGTTCGAAATTAGCGGGAGTCCACTAGTGCTCACAAAAGTAAAAATTAAGGCGGACTCGTAAACTTGTCTTCAAACTAGTCCAAATGCCTGATAAAATATTGTCAACATGGAAAGAATTCTGTGGCCAACCTCTTTCTCTGCTTTTTATTTCCCAGAACGCGTGCACCAATGGTGTTCACTGACCCGGGGCATATCGCAAGACGTCCCCCCACCCATTCGCAAATGCATTTAGTCGGCAAAATGAAATTAAATGCCCATTATAAATTTAAATGGTCCATTTTGAAGCTCCTTGACTTCAAAAAGGTAAATCGCCAACGTAACTATTTATATTTGTTTGAGATGAATGAATGTCTTTAACCTTGTGAATTGAATAGGCTACCTGGTCTGTGAAATTATGCATAATAAACAGCTCAATTGAAAAAGTAAGCTTCCTATGTGCACGGATATGTTAAATGATATCGTATCAATGTTGGCTATATATCCCGCACTTTGGTATACATGAACAGTATTCTTTAAGCGCAATGTTTCATGAAGTAGAATGAACAAAATGATCAAGTTTCATATTATCCAGTCTGACCTTAATGACGGCACTCGAGATGTATAGTAAGAATATCATACTGTAAACCCAAGATAATTAAACCAATGCGCTTTCCAGCCATGGGTTTGACTCGTGCTTCAAGTTTTTATTTTATTTTATTTTTCAGAACAATTCCGTAAATAATTTGTGGCTTCTCTCACTTGACTTAAGAAGGCTGTGCCGCTCGGTCAAAAAGAAAAAAATGCTCCCAGCTAAACAAAAGAAAACGGATGTCACCTGACGGATCTCTTGACTTCGTAATTTGCCTTCCGATTAGCGGTGTAACGATATGCCGATACAGTATCGTATTGCGATGCAAAGCCTCTGATACGATACATCGATTTGGAGGATGTGTATTGGGATACAGAGGGCTTTTTAAAATAGTCCACATATTTTCTTAAACCCAGAAATTGCAACATTTTCTATCGCTTTAAATGAAAACATAGTGACATGCCTCATATTCCACGTGGTTGCATCGCTCCAAGTGTAATTTGTTGAAGTGTTGTTTTGACTTGTTTGAGGTTCCCAGACTTCAAGTTAACTACTAATTAAGCAGTTTGCAATATGATTGTTTCTTCTAGAGAATAGCATTGGAGACATATTCAGCTTTTATCAATTTTTTTAAGTTGAAGACATTGACCTGAACAGAAAACACACAGTGGCACCTAAAGGTAAACTAACTGTAATACTTTGTTTGAATAGACTTCAAAAGCCTCGTCTTGGGAAATCTTTCAGTGTTGCGGCTTACTTGTGAGTAGAAAGAAAATCAGCAGTAATATAATTTGTCGTGTATCGGGATATCGTGTATCGTATCGTGACCCCACCGTATCGTTAAACCTCTACTTCTGATGATTCCAAAGTTTTAATATCATCTACTCTGCCGGCACACAGTTCAAAAAAACGGTCTCCACCTCAACTTGAGCCTGTCTGTATTTCAGTCTTCATCTCCCGCTACCTCCTCCTGCTCCTCATCCCTCTTCAACCCCTCTGCTGATCCCACATTTCCTTACGTGACCCTTCTGATGCAAGTCAAAGTGCGCCAAGACATTATAGCCTCCCATATAAGACCTTTCAAAAGATGCGTGCACAAAACGAGAAAATGGAGAAAGCTGAAAAAATGAAATGAAAATAGAAGGGGCACCAGGAAGAAAGGGCAGGTGGTCTGACACCCTTCAGTCACTTTGTCTGCCATGCCTGGCTTCTGTAGCAAGCGTTCGATTAGAAGGCCTCTTGCACGCATAAAGCAAGGTACCAAACTTGTGACTCTGAAATAGTTTAACCGGCACGGCCAAAGCCGCCGCTGCAGTCCAACCCAGGGCGTCAGGAGCGATGCACAGGACTGAACCAGACGCGCCTCCAGTACCGGCCGAGCAACATTAGATATTACGAGATACAGAACCGAGGCCGCTGGCTGGTCCCTTTATCCACACAGGATCTTATATATTTAAGCGAAGACCCGAGACGGAAATACTTTAAACGATTTGCCGAACAGCTGCTCTCCCGTGTAAAGTGCTTAGAGCACGGAGAACGACTTGTTCTGGCGTGCTAACGACCTTAGCGAGGATAAGGCGGCTGATCCGCCCGGCGTTAGGCTCATTATTGTCGGAGGAGGTTATGAGCTGATTTCCCTGTCTGGGCCGGGAGAGCGATGTCTCCCCGGGCTGTTTTTAGCTTACCTCGGGCTCACCAGGAACAGCCATTTTGCCTTTTACGACTGCAAACAAACGCTGAGAAAACCAAACAAGTGATGATGCTAAAGCCGGGAATAATACGAGCCTGTTGGGTTGTGGGAGGCTGGTGGAGTGCAGGAGGACGTGGGGCATAAAAGGGAGGCCTGTGTGGGAGCTGCCGGAGAGGCCTAGCTGTGACTGTGATGTTGGGGGGGAGAATGTGGTCAGAGAGTCATATCCCCTGAACCAGCCACACAAGGGAGTGGGAAAGTGGGAGACGGGAGAGACCACAGCTTGTGCTCTGCACTGCTACTGCCTTTGTCGGGAGGAATGGTGGGATATGCACAAATACTCACTCCACACGGACACACAAGCACAAAAACACATAAATTCCCACGCGACACACACACACACATACACCAATTCCCCAGAGACACACACACTTACATATGCACATACAAAAATTCTCCAGACACATACAAAACACACAAATTCCATCAACACACACATATTAATGCCCCAGACACTCACATACGAATTCCCCGCACTCACACACACACACACACACACACACACAAATACCCAAGACATGCGCACATGCACACACACATTCACCTATTCCCCAGGCACACGCTACACACACACAGACACACGCAAACACACACAAATTCCCTAAACACATGTACACACATAGACACGCACATAAATTAACTAATTCAAACCATACAGGAATCCTCCACATTTCCTGGGCTTAAATTCAAATTTTCTGGACCGTATTCCTGACAGCGCTGGAATAAACCCCTCTTTCAACACTCATCATTTTCAAATACATGTTAAACAAACTGCAGCAAATCGTGTGACATGGAAATAACCCAAAAAACCATCAGGGTCCACGCAAATATCTTAATGCCAGCACCGTACAAAGATCCTATATGTGAGAATCTGAGTGACCTGCTTGTTCTAAAATCGCTGCCATTTACTGACTAATACATCCAAGCAAGACTTTATCTTAGTATGCCCTTGCCCATGCTAAATCAAGTGCACTTTAAGGCAAAGCCATGGATAAAAATACGTATAATTTTAAAGGCTTCACTGGGATCAATGAGATATTATTACTAATCACTAATGAGCCAATGGGTAATTGGCTGCCTAAGGATACTTAAGGATACTGCTTAAGCTTTATATTCCAACTGTATGGGGCATGAGCAGGAGGGAGGGGGGGAGGAGAGAGAGAGAGAGAGAGAGAGAGAGAGAGAGAGAGAGAGAGAGAGAGAGAGAGAGAGCGCGTTCAGGACAAGCATCTCATTAAGATGTGCAGTGCGGTGACTCAGCCCATTTAGTAATGGAGGGCCTTGGCCACCTAAAGATGGAAATGGCAATTTTTCAAACCCCACATTTTATATATAAATTATCTCAGCCGCTCGCGAGCCGGAGCCAAGAAACGGCTCAAGGTCATTCTCAAATATTTCGGATGGATTGCGTAGGAAGCGGGGTTTTTTAATGTGAGTGTTACGGGACGGGGAGGGAAACAGAACACTTGCAGAATGCAGTGCTTAATGCAATGAGCTGAGATATAAAGATAAGTCTTAATAGGGTCCAAATCATTCTCCGTAATAAGAGCTTGACGTGCATTGACTTGCTTTAAAAAGAAAGGGAGAGAGACAGGGAGAGCACATTGTCAATGTTAGCCTGAGTTATGCAGCAATCAGGGATGGCTGTCTCTGAAAGGCCAATGACAAACCAGTCTTTCTTCTATGTTCACCAGGAGCAGGTACTATTTATACTTCAGCCGCGGAATCGGATGGCACGAAGTTTGGGCGCTTCCGTTTTCAAAGACCTTGTCGTTACATTTTTATTGTATCTATATTCACACTGGCCCATATGGCGAGAACTGTTTCAAGGACATTACTTAATGCACAGAACCAGAATCCTTCCATTGTGAAACCGAGACGCGCTCAACTAGCTTTGGCGGTAAACTTACATGCCTCTTTCCATTACATCATTAAGCGATACCATAAGGAAGGAATGAAATTGCGGTCTGAGGAAGGGAAGCATCTTTGCATTAAATAAAACGCTGGCGGCAGTCCATCGCCTCGGTCACGAGCAGAACCATTATTTCTAAACCCCTCAGGAGCTGCGACCGTGACTCCAGAGCTAGCCGCAAACCGCCGGCATTCGACGATCAGCCAAAAAACAACGTCATATGCTCCCCAACGCTCATCTCCAGGTCCAGCTTTAACCCTTCTTTTGCCATTATGCCTGTGCTAGTTAACCTGCTCGAGAAAGGTTTCATCAAATTTGGCCGTCAAATCTCAATGCAGCCCTTTTTTCTCCTTGAAAACAAACAAAGCAATTAGCACTTCTGATTGGCTAGACTGTTCTCCGACCACACCCCTACGGAAAACAAGAGAGGAAATTTAGCAGTTCTCAGCCTCTGAGGACCTCTAATTGATGACACCTATTGATAGGTATACGATTTCAAATACGTGATCTGAATGTGCTTAACTGAACATTTCAAAGTGGATGCAGTGATTATCGCTGGCCACTCGAAGACTACAGTTCAAGCACACTGACTTGCAGAACATTCCACAAAACCTACTCCAGAAACAGTCAAAAAAACTACTAAACAGTGTGTATCTGTTTCTACTAAAAGCAACAAAAAACATAGACTGTCCACTTTGTCTGAGAGGGAGGTCACATTTTCTATTCCAGGCGACCCGCGACCCTCCCGCCAACCCCAGTAACCTCTATCTCATATTCTGAAGGACCAGCCCACTTCAAGACAGCTGACTCCCCCCATTAATCACATGACTGACAGACCATGTGATTGGGGGCTAATAATGGGGCCCAGCAGAGTGGGGATGGTCAGGAGAGAGAGGAGGCTGATTTGTCCCAGCTAATTCAAGTGAGAGCAAGGTCACAGAGGGATCGGCTGGGGTCAGGCGCTACCAGGACACACAAATGCTCCACCCCCCCCACCCCCTCCTGAGATGACCTTGTGTGCACTTCAGAGCCTGGTGTTTTTAGGTCGGCGACAAGGCAGATGAAAAAACTGCGGGCGGGGCAGCCATCCCTCTCACGGGCCACACCAGGTCTCTTGCACCAGTCAAAAGAAGCCACATGCACCAACCCCCCTTCCCCGGTTCTGTTCTTGCTTGTACCGATGTGACTTTAAAAGGGGATCTCGAGAAGTACGGCTAATAGGATTAATCATGCGGGATTGCTGGATTACATATGGATTTCGTCCTTTAATCACACCTGCATGCGTCTGCGTTTCCAGTGGGGCACGGAGGGAGGGCAAGGAGGAGACTTTATGGCCATTTCTTCATTGTTGGTGTTGAAAGAGGACTGCATTGCACATAAAACCACATGATGGCAAGTCCTACATTTTTGCGTCTTTAAATTTTCCAATATGTGGATCAAGCACTACCAAAAAGCTACAATCCGCACAGGCGTTGCTCATACTGATCGGCCGCGGCAAACTCCAGCCTAATATTGTGCAGGTTACCCTTGTGCTGCAAAAACAGCTCCACCGAACAGACGTCTTCTTGAAGTTCTGGAGAACATTTCTCAAGAGCAAAGCACTCCCACCACCAGCTTGTCTTCTCCCCACAGTGCGTCCTGATGCCCTCTCTTCGCCATGCAAATAATGCACATGTACCCGGCCGATGCACCAAACGTAAAAGAAAAGAGGACTGCCCGAACCAGGAAATCTTCTTCAATTTTGCTGAGGTCCAGTTCAAATACTCACATTCCTCTAGTAGACACTTTCAGAACTGGACCTGGGATCGAGTGGCCACTCCAGCCAGGTGCGATGCAGTGTGTTGTGACACATTAAGCTCCTCACGTAAGTATCATTTAAGTTCACCGCAACTCAACTGTGCCACAGTTGCCTTTCAGTCGGTTTGAACCAGGTGGGATGGCCTTTGTTGCCCTTGTGCATCGATGAGCCTTGGGCACCCAACACCCTGTTGCCAGTTGGTGGTTTGTGCCTATTCAGAACACTGCCTGTAGTTTACTACCATCAGAGCGTGAATGTGTGAGTGAATGAATAATGTATCCATGAAAAGCGTCTTTGAGTGCCCAGTAAGCAGAAAAGCGCTATATAAAATCAATGCATTATTCTTCTCATTATTATTATTAGTTAGTCACTAATGCTGACTGGGCATGCCCCAGAAGCCTGGTCACTTCAGTGATGTTCTGACCCACTCATCTGGCCGTAATATTTCGCCCTGATAAAAGGCACTCGTCACACTTCTCCAACATCCAATGCTTTGAATGGGAGAACGCACTGTTTGCTTACCATTTGAGGTCTATTTGCAGACCTTGATATGCACCACTATTATGTGGGAATCAATGATATTTACTTCATCTTTGAGAGGTTTTAATGTTTTTTCTCATTGGTGTATCATCCAACATTGACAAGTAATTGTGGAAATTCAGCATAACACGCCATATAATGATTAGCGCACGAGAGCCATAACTTTCCCAAGAACTGTGCTTATATCAAAGTAAATAGTAGGTTGAGAAGATAGGATTTTTGATCAGTGATTGAAGGAGGTCAGATGGATAAGTTGGGGCGTTTTTCCCCCCAGAGGTACGTGGGGGAATGGTCCTTGCTTCAAGGCCAGCACAAATGGCTCTCTTGAACTGAAATTCATGCCGTTTCTCTATCTTCTTCGGCCCCGTCTCTGTGCCCATCATCTTCAGACTAAGTTACAAATCTCATAACCAGTGGCGACTTGTTCTGACAAGAGCCTAGTGTGTCCCATATCAACTTTACATCTATCAACCATCAATTCTGACAACAGTTTTTTTCAATCAATATGAAACCCCAAACTGGTTAGAAACGATTTGGGTTTATTCAAATAAACCTTATACTTTATCAGTGACATTTCATTTGGTTCCCTGAAAACTATACGGGGCAGCACCAAGAAATTATGGTGTTCATGAATTTTTGTGTCAATTTTTTAGAAAGCCACACATTCTCCGGCAAGTTGACTGCATTTCTGCGCATCATTTGCTGCACTGAATTCTATTTATTCCAACTATAAAATCTTTTACAACCAGTGAGTGGAATTTCTGTCATATAGCCCATATACCGATGCCCCTATAAAATGGATGTTTAGCCAAAGGTTGATGTTCTTAGTTTGCTGCTGTTTATTGCCCTAGGTGTAATCCACTTCATTTTTGTATGACTGTTTGCCTCAGCTTGCAGTGAGGCATTTCTCAGAAATTGTTCAGACAGCCACTGTGACGGGGAAGAGTTTTAAGCCCTTTTACAATACGAGTGAAATATTACGGGCTCAGCGCTAATCTCCACCTCCTCCTTTCTATTTAAATACAGTCTCTTTACAACAATTTCCTCCTAATTCCTCAAACGCATATATATTCCATTTCAGTTGCTTCTCTCCAGCATCACTGAGCGGTTAAGCTTGATCAAATTTATTGGATTGAAAACTTACTTCCAGCTCAGCTAACCTCAACCGCTGCATCGCATTGCTGATGGTACATATAACCCAGCTACATACTTTTAGAAATTAGCAGCTATTTCATCAGCTCAAGAGAAGAAAAAGGCAGAGGCAGAACGTGTACTTGAAACACAGGGAGGGTACCGGTGATTTGTGATTAAGACAACATGAGCCTGAGGCCCACATTTCCATACACAAGTCCACGTAGCATTGCCTCAGCTGACCCCTGTCTTTGGCTCAAAGCGGATCAGAGACCTGAGGGCTAGTGAAGGAAATCTAGCAGATCACCGCTCTATCCGCCCTCCATCTGGACACCGGTGAAATCTACAGTCTTACAACTGCCAAAATGACTAAAAGTACTTCATCCTGAGGAAGGGTGCTCTCTGACAGCGGCTGCGGAATTTGTTAAGCATTACATGCAACCAAGAAACACATCAATAAATTCACAGTAAAAAAAAAAAAAAAAAAAAGCCGTAATGTACAATAGACAAAAAAGAAGAAAGGGGGAAAATTAATACAGTGCTCTCGAGCAGGTTGATACTAGGTTGACCTGGTCGATGTTCCAGACCCCGTTATGTATTGGAAGGGGAGGTACTCTTTCAACTTCAGCTAGATTAAGTTTTTCCAAGTCCTGCTTTCCAATGTCAGTGAGGGAGAGTATATGTGTGCGTGCACGCCGTGTTATTGATTCCGCCATCAGCGATACAGGGGGAACCGGGGGACATTTTTCATGCTCCTCTGTGCATGCCTTGCTCCTCCTACCAGACCCACGGCCATGAATCCTGGCAGATTCCCCTGTAATATCTATCTTAAGAGTTGATAACCTTTCGCTGCAATTAAAGCAATCGATACGGGCCTGAGAGAAGCCTCTTATCCACAGTAATAGCTTTCACTGAATAATAAATAACGCAATGCCCAAAATGACCGCAAAAACAGCCCGAGACATTCTGGGCTTTACATTAAGAACCACAGGCCAGAGGAACTCCTCCCCACCTTTTTCCCAAAGACCTGTAGAGCTGAACAACAACGTCCAAAATTCGGCATTCTCCAGACCTGCACACAGCTAACAAGAAAGGCAGTTTCTTGCGCACAGTTTATAAGCGTCTAAAGAAGAACAATGGATATAAACATAGCGCCACTGAACACTGACACATCGTTCTCTTTTCCAACATTATATTATTGAACAGAATGTGTGATGGGATTTTGCAACACTAAAAAAACATACTTTGGAAAACTTTAAATCAAGAACTTCAGCTGATTAAGGTCTTCAATCTTAAAATAGATAGTGCACATCACCATTGAATGCAGAGACTCCAATTAAATCCGTAAAGGCATTAGCCAATTAGTTTTGATGTCAACTTCAAGACTGTAATAAATAACACATTAGCACTGGAGGTACTAAAGGCTAATTATTGAAAGATTGCTGTGAGCGTAACATTCCAGGCTGTTACAGACAATGTGGGAACAGGTGCAGTTAAGTGGGAACAGGTGTAGGCAAGGGTCATCCTCTTCTGTAGGGTGTTAATCACTGGTGTTCTGCATCAGACCAAAGGCCCATTAACTCGAAATGAATACAGCAAAAACCAGAATTAAATCAATCCCTATAAGATTTGTAGTATTTTATTCAAACTCAAAATATGGTTATTTCTTCTGGGATAAATATAATTAAAGTATTGCCAGTGAAGTGAAATACTGTAACTCTAATCAAGATTTACCAACGAGGTGGGAAAATTTCTGTCTTCAGGCAAACAGCAACTTGAAACAAACTCATGTTTTGAGAGTGAATAAACTTTTAACTGGCATTACAAGTTACTTAATATACCCACATATACACGGCGTGTAATTCTCCAGTAGTCCAATATTGCTGCAATTCCCTCTTCCACTCCACTTTATTGAATGACGAATGTTGCTTTTACACCTCAAACGTACATTTAGAGACCACGGGCACAAGTTACGCCCTTCACATTTATGAAAAAATAACAATAGAGCCCATAAAAGAGAGCCGGGGGGACCCTTATTTCCAGACACGAGACAGGCGGACTTGTTTTCTGGACAGAGTGCAAACGAGGTTAATGTAAGCCTATTGACTGATCTCCCCGAGTGCGCCATGCTGGTCGCGGCCAGGGCTGCTCATACTGCAGTATGCAGGCTAATACTGTGAGGCAATAGCGTGCATTACTCTGTGGTTCTCAGTGCTTTGTTTTTCACCCACACGCTGCATCACCAGCTCAGACCGCAGGTGGAAATCTGAGACTAGGCTCACCATCCCTCCGTAAAAACAATGACGATTATGTAAAAGTCATCAAGTGTAATGATTGCTAATTTGTAAAGAGAGTCCTTCCTGTGAGCATCACCCTCTTCCCCTGACACTCCGCTAGCCTGGGGTATGTTTCCCAAAAGCACAGTTGCTAACGGTGTTAGCAACTTCCATACTTCTTTCTACATGGTTCTGGTTCAAACTATGTATGATGCTAACATAGTAGACACCTAAGCTTTTGGGAAACGTACCCCAAAGCAAGCTTGTCATTGCTGCCCAGCCAGAAGAGAGCAGACACCTAATTGTAGATATACAGAAAAGGTTTCAACACGAGAAGAAATGACATCATGTCAGTCTCCTGTGTGTTCATTCAAAGTCCCTTAAAAACAAATGATTCTCACCAAAGGACGGCAACAAGAGCAGGAGGCGCAATCACTTAGAGTGCTAAGCAGTCGCCCTTCTTTAATTATGACGCATCAAAAATCACTAATGCAGTGAGATTTTTTTTCATGCCTTCTAATGAACTGAGAGTCAGAGTAGTAGTAGAATAACTGTTGAAAGTGGCTCTTGAAAGACAAGACAAGGCTAATCCAGATCCTGCCACGGTGTTTCAGCGTAAGAGGGGGGTAACACATGCACCTGCATAAATTTCCCTGCCACTTTCACACTCCCATCCAACACACTGACTGAATCAAGTAAGCAAACAAGCCAGTTTGCAAATCGATAAATCAATGAAATGTAAACACACGCTGTCCCCGTGTCAGCCCCTCCCACCGTGACGGCTGAGGCAGGGCCCAGACAGTGAGGCTGTTTGAATGTCGTCTAACAGCACTCGTTCTGACGTCCGAGGCGGGGGGGGGGGGGGGGGCAGCCTAGGCCTCTCTAGCTTCAGACAGATCCCTGCCAGAGCCCAAGATGGCCGCGGTCCCAGTCTCGCTATCAAATCTTCAACAGTTGCATAAGAGGAGCCAAGCATAACTTAATGAGGACGGAACACTTTACCCAGGGCTTAGATTGTTGTTAACCTCAAAGCCAAACCAGACTCGCAGCGACCTCCCGCACCCTCGCCAAACCCCCCAACACCCTCCTCCGACACTCCACCACAGTTCTGGCTAAACGTTCCTGTTGAAATAGCAGAAAACATAAATGAGAAATGAGAAGCAGGAGGAGGTTTAGAGCCAGGACAGAGCCTCGTGATATTGAAAAGAGAGGTGAAAACCACACTAACCCAACTAAATGAGGCCCTGCCATTTCTGGCAATCCTGAAACCGAGCTCACTTACACCTCCAGCTCTCGTACTCCTGACCCGGGCCGGAGTGCGATGCACTTCACACCCTGCAGCCAGCCACCTGTTACCAGCAGTGCATCCCCTGACAGCTCCCACTGTCAGAGGGGGATTGACCCTGTCTGACTTGGGGCAGGTAAGCTTGACCCCTCCGGTGACCTCCCGGCGGCGCTTAAATGTTACGACAGAGCTAAAGAGGCACTTTCGCTCTCTGAGGCCTGGCGAGGCCTGACCTCAATTTCACACACTGACTACACACTGCTTGAGTTTTAGGCCCAAAGTCCCAGGAACATTTATTTCCCCTGACAACCCAGAGACCCCCGTGTTCTCCACCATCAGGACAAACAAACCGAAGAGCAACTGGCAACATTAACACCGCCTAAAGGCCTCCGGGTGTATAGAGGGATAGAGTAATAGGTAGGACTGCAGCTACATTACAGTGCGGCAAGAGGCTGGGAGCGGGGTGTTCGTGCGCACTGCCTGGGAGATAAGGCTCCGGGGAAAGCCAGGTAAGGATATAGAGAGAAGGGGGTCGATGCCGCGTAATGGGATTTTTTAGACTCATGATGGACAGGCGGCGCCAATCATCGGCTCAGAAGTATTTCGAGGCAAACCTGTCACCCAAAATATGTTTTTCGTGTCAATCAAGGGAGAGGCCATCGAGGAGGCAGTCCCCCTCGATGCATGGAGAGCCCAGAATTCTCTCTGAATCAGGGTGAGGAAAAAACACAATTTGAATCTTTCCTGTTCACATTTCATATGACAGAACTAGGGAATAAAGGATAAAAAATACATGATGCAGCAGTAAGGCAGCAAACTGACCTTCCTTCATCAACACAAAGATAGGCAGACAAAGCATGGGAATACGCCCACATGGTAGCCTTGTCAATGACATGATATTTAGCCAAAATTTACCAGTCATCACCAAAATCAGTTGGGATCCTCCTCATATCACCACTGACCCACAAAACAAAAGTGACAAGAATCCAACACTAAATGCTCAAGAGAGCCTAAATCGCTCACCTGGATCTATTCACCAGCTCACTTTCAAGACTCTATAGTCATCGATGCTATAGTCAAATACAACAGAAATCATTATAGTTCAGGTTTTGAGTTGAGGCCAATAACTGCTACAAAGAGCCATTGTAAAATTTCAGTCTAATGGAGACTTTTGTAGAGCTTTATTTGCTGATCATTTTCGGAATAGAAAGTTTTTCTCTATCTCTCATACACCGTGTCCCAAAAGTTCACGCGCCCCAATGGGCAACATGTCTGTCTCCAAAATGGGTTGTACCTGGTCAGCCATGTGTTGTGAGGTTGTTTGATTAGTTCATCTTTTTGCAAGAGGCCTATAAATTTCTTGGTTGACTGAAGAACTAAGAGAGAACAGTCACTGAGAGAACCTTTCTGGTAGTGCTGCCACGATGGCCAAACAAAAATCTGTAAAGGCTGCTCTTTTACAGCCTCAAGTCCGTGCTCAAACTATTGCCGAGCGCAGGGCTGGGAAAGCTTGCAGGGAGACAGCTCAGGACCTTGGCAGAAGCATACAATGGGTGAAGAAGTGGTGGCAGAAACACCAGGGTTGTGACTACCTTTAAGACGAGCCCCGTGCAGGTCGCCCCTCAGTCCTGAGTTCCAAGGCTAAGGACCTCATCCGAAAGGTCAAGGGAAAGAGACACCAATCCTGCTGCAGACTCAGTGAGACTGAATAATCTTGGGGAAGCAGACTCTAAGATTACCATCCATCATTTTCTGACTGAGAAACTGGGTCTGAGAGCAGTGGAAGACAGTGGATTCCTCGCCTTACCAAACTGCAAAAGGAGAAGCGGCTGGCTTTTTACAAAGAAGTATCCCACGATGACCCCAAGACACTGATGAGTGCCCACTCTACTTGTTTACAACTCCCAACAGCCAAAATGACCGCATCTACACCAACGATCAAAAGAAAGTGCCACCCTTTGATCAAGTCCAGTTCAGCGCCCATTCCATGGTCTGGGAGGCGATGTCATCTTCAGAGCTGTTGGAGTTGCATGTTGTACCCCAGGGCACCACCATCAATGCTGAGTATTATGTCAAGAACATTCTCCAGCCAGTGCTACATCCCATACCCACCAGTAAAAAGAAATCGGGCCCCGTCAATGCTAGGAAGATGTTCGACAGGCGTGCGGAAATGGTCTTTGTGCAACATGGTGCCCCTGCACATACTGCTCATTCCACTCAGCAGTGGTGTTCTGTGCATTCTTCCAGGCTTTCTGCACAAAGAGGAATGGCCACCCAACCCCCTGGACTTCAACCTCATTGAGAACTCCTGGGGTATCCTGAACAGTTGGGTCTTCCACAGCCCACCCCTACCACCATGAAGCAGCTCAATGCGAGGGCTGTGCGGGAGTGGGGCAACTTTCAGCCTTCCGTTCTAAACAATGTAGTGCATTCTATGCCCCACAGGCTGAGGGCACTAATTAAGATGCAGGGGGGATACACTGGCTTTTGAATAAACACATTCTGTTGAATAATTACAATCTGAGTTGACTTTTTCTGTGGTGCATGAACTTTTGGGACACAGTGTAGTTTTCATGATAAAGGCCAAAAAAAGCAAAATCGTCAAATTTCACATTTCAAGGCCAATAACTCCTACAAGGATTGGCTATGAGCAGATTTGCGTGATTTAGATCTTATGGAGACTTTTGTAGAGTTTCATCTGCTGATCATTTTGAGGTAATGTTTTTATGCCCCTGTTAACAATGTTTCGGGGGCATATAGCTTTTCACCTGTCCGTCTGTCTGTCTGTCCGCACTTTGCCATGGCTAACTTTTGATCGGCTCATGATAGGACTTTGATACTTGGCATATGCATTGCTAGTGAGAAGGCATTTCAGATGGGGTCATGACTTTTGACCTTGTGACCTTGACCTTGGAGCATGGCGCTTGGTGACAAAAACTTTAACATGGGCCATAACTTCTCATTAGCTAGTAATAGGCATTTAATACCTGGCAAATGTATTCCTTAGGATAAGGCCTTTCTGATGAGGTAATGAATGTTGACCTTGTGACCATCACCTTTCACCTTTGATTGACTCATGATAGGCCTTTAATGGTTAGCAATTGCATGCTATGCACGGGGGCATCAGTGTTTCACAAACACATCTTGTTTCCTCTAGCTGATTTAGGTCCTGAGATATGGCTGAAAATAGGTGGTTTTACCCCTTTGTTCTATTTTTAGGAACAGCGACCATGTTATTCAGACAGCGGTCATAATCAACACAATTTTTAATGTATAAGAGAAGACTTTTGAAAAATGTTAACGACGGACGACGATGGACGCCAAGCGATGGCAATAGCTCACCTGGACCTAAGCTAATGATAAATTGTTGTGTAGAGCGAAAACAATAGATTGCGCACAACCTATCGGAATGACGAAAGAATGGATGTTGGTCATTGCAATACGCGCCCATCTGGTGGAGTGGGCATATAAACATAAGCAGCTTTTGCCTATGACTTTCTACAGCCGCAAACATACCGCACTGTAAATTCGTTGGTATCGGTGAGCCAGCAATGGTTGATTATTGCAAGTCAGTGGTGCGGTAACACGACTCGACCCCACTGCAGTAGAGTTTATCCATCACAATGCCGTCATCGTCTCCCTGTCCCCTCTCAAAACATCACTGTTTATGAGCCCAACACATACGAACCAGTCTGAGCTCTGTGAAGCCATTTGTTTAAGGCTGTGAGCAAACTGCAACACACACATACACAGTCACACTAACACACATACACACACTTCTGCCTCAACAAGTGTATAAATAAAACCACCATTCAGTGCCTGTTTATCTGCCAGGCTTGCTTGCTTCGGACAGCCCTGCCAGGTCGCCTGCTGACTCCAGTCCAAAGCTCTTTTCTTGACGAACAGTTTTCTGGAAGTTATCTGGTCTGGAGAGTAACCAGGCACGGCTCAGCTGAATGCCAAGCAAATCTCCTGTTCACTTCCAAGGAGGTTGAAAGCTAAGGCCAGACACAAGCCACCCCGTTCGTCCACTGGCTCAAATGCAGGCTTGGCATGAGCTGGGTTGTTGTGTTGGCTCAGAGGACAGTGCCGTCCGACTTCCCCTTGTCCTTCTTTCAACATTTCTGAGTGTTAACTCATGGTGCCAGCAGTCATTATACCGCCAGGCCATCACATCGCATCACCGTAACACTGCTGTGACAGTCCAGCAACAGGATTAACCTGGTATAACATTCCTGTCACCAGAAGAAGAAGATCTTTATAACCAGGGCTAACAGAAGCAAAGTACAACCATGCCAGACCTCCACACTGGTGTGACTAGAAACTGTAAATATGTGACTAGAATGTTCCAAATTAGAAGAGTCTTGCACTGGAGTAGAAATCACCACTGCCCATTTAAAGCAATGGAGCTCTCCATAGCTGACTTGAAATTCTGTAAAAACAAGAACCTACTCTTCAAAGGGTTAAAGGATTATACATACGATGCAGAGGGCTACAAAAAAAAAGGAGAAAACTGCATAGAATGAAGCGATTGACTGTCTGTGGCTCTTCTCTGATTTCTTTGATTCTCTCTCTCCCTCTCCCCCAAGGAGAGATTAGAGTACAGAGGCCTCTCTCAGTGGACGTACAGTATGCTCCGGGCTGAGGACCGGAGGGGGGTTAGTAGATGGAGGGGGGGGCGGTGAGTTTAGGGTGGTGGAGCGTTCTCTACTTCCTGTGTGGCTGTCAGCCTGTGGCGTATCCTTCATCCTCCCCCCCCCCTCCCCCTCCCCTCTGCCCTCCTGCCCTGTTACCCCCCCCCACCTCCCTCCGCCCAGCCCACCTCCACAAAAATGCGTGATACTGCAGTCTTCTCACCCCCACCCTCTTCTCTGACCCCTCGGTCTCAGCGGGACCGCAGCAGCCTCATTACATTTTGTTATTTTTGGGAGTGCGGGAGGCCTACAGGCTGTGCAGTCACAGAAAACCACTCCACTCCAAATTCGAATTCGCAAATCAAGCATGTGCTCCCTTTATTTTTTTTTTTTTTGCCTGCCTCTGAATGCCCAGGACATTGAGAAATGTACTGCAACAGTGAAGAGTGAAAAGAGTGTAATCGATATCTTGGAACTGTGAGGGTTACTAAGGCCCCGCATTTGAAGTCGAAGCCCCTGATGCTATAGGAAGGAAGGTGATTAGTGGAGGAGTTCAGGCCAGGTCACCACAGAAGTCATGTAAATAGGCCATCCAGGCGGCAAGCTATACGCTGCCCCGACCTCGAGGAGTTTTTTTCCGCGTGTGCTTGCTGTAGATTACCAACCGTGTTTTAACAACAAACAAACAAAGTGCACAAACGAAGAGGAGAAGCTCGGGCATTAGTCAAAATCCAAAAGCACACAAAGTGAAAGTATTCAAAATCCCAATTACAGCTGTGCTATTGCAAGTGCCTTCTACCCACAACGCAAGCCTGACGCGTCACTGTGGACACTGACTGACGTGCGAGTAGAAGGGGAACAAAACAAAAAAAGAGACTTCATTCAGGTGAGGTGTCTCCCAAAGATAAACTCTGGGTGACCTCTGAAATGGAGACAGAGACAAAATAAACCAGTAGAGGGGCTATCAGGTCTCAGACACAAAACAACAACGAAGAAAACAATCATGAGGTCAATGAAAGTGCGGCGTAGATGGGGAGGGGGAGACTGGTGAACTGCATTGAGTGCAGTTCATTTTGGAGTCAAAAACCTTTTTAGAGTGTTTTTTTTGGTAGCCCTTTGTGAGGCCGTTATTAATGAGCACTGTATTTTCCCCGGGATTGTAGGGGCACTTTTTCCTTGCGGTAACAGGCCTGTGGACAGAAGACTGCAATTACGGCCCGGCCGCGCCTTCGGTCGGCGAGCAGAGAAAGGCTGAAGGGAGCGGACGCCGCGTCACTTCGCTCGCCGCTAGTGTCGCCGGCTCGGGGCCCCTTTTGTACAGCTGAGGAAGCCTCGACAAAAGAACAGGGGGAGTCCACTTAATCCTGGCGGGGTGCAGTCACTCAAAGCAGAGGAACGGGCTACCACTTTCATTTATCTATTTTACTATTTCATTAGTGCTCCTCTGTGAAAGGGAACTTTGATTTCTTTGTCTTATTAATCCGCGCGATGAAACGTGCGCGCGCTGGAAAAGAGGGGCGCTATTCGAGAAGTCCCCACCGAGCGCAAGAAAAAAATAAGAAAAACGGGGGAATAGCGGGGGGGAAGAAAGAAACTAGGATTTTTTTTGTTTTTGGAACAGTTAAACAAATGCAGGATCAGGATGGGCTTCCAGGATAATTTTTTTTTTTTAAATATGTGAAAAAAGGCATTCTTTCAGTCTGAGCAAAAAAAAAAAAAAAAAGGGCCCCAGCAGGACTTATGACTGCTGGAAGCTGAAGAGTTGTTATCCTAGCAACTGGAGATAAAACCGTCTCGCGGAGTCCGTGGGAGACTGGCTGTGCGAAAGAGCAGATCCCTTAAGCATTTCCTGGTGCAGAGGTCCCCAGCTCCTGCCGCTCTGGCTCCGGGCTGCGAGCCGATAAAGAGTCCTTATTGCATCAGATGAGGGGGTGAAAAAGCGCAGAGTGATGCAAAGCGGTCAAGGGCACGCCTCCAAGGATATATTTTCTTTCTACTTTATTTATTTATTTGTTTGTTGGGTGTGGGGGGGGGGGGGGTGGGAGAGGGGAGGGGTTGGGGGTTTGTTCATTTATTTTACACCTTCCACATGGTCCTCCGCCAACCTTGCACCGCACACAAGACGAGCACAAAACACGCTTTTTTTTTCCTCTTAACTCAGTTCTTCAATTACATGAACTGCTCTCTTTATTCGATGTATCCTGACGATCTGCAGCTCTGTCTTCAATCACTGAATCCAGGACCAAATAATATAAAACAGGCCATGAATATTGATGATAAATTAGAGCTTGGGTTAGTGGTTGCGCAAAGTGTGCGGGGCAGAGCAATATTGCTCGAGAGAGCAGATGTGCTGTCAAGCAAAGCCTGCCAGGGTTTCTCGAGCTGAGAGTCCGTGTAGAAATACTCAACCCCGTCCTGTCCCTCTGCACGAAATGAAAGCTGAAGAACTGGCAGTTATTTGAGAACCTTTCAGTTATTTTTTTCTTAAGTACACGTTCTGCGGTTTTACTGTCGCTGCACTATGGAGATTCCTCAGAACATGAAGGGATTAGCCTACCGTGGGCTAACAGCCACAAAATGGACACTCAAATCTGACCGAAAACTAATAATCTAAACTAAAAATAATAAAAACTGTAATCTAATCATTAATAGTTACATTGATCAATAAACAAAACGTATGGGCCGGGACATCACTTATCTGCAGCCCCAGCCAGCATTAGAGAGCGGGAAAGAAAACTAGCTTTGCTAGCGGTCTCGAGGCCCACATCAGAGTATCCTCACTCTACAGTGTTGATGATGAAACCTACAGCTATGATATCCATAGCTGGGGCATCAAGTCAAGGGGACTGACTGGAGTCAAGATACCAGTGTGTACACGGCAATGCCAAATGATTTAGCTCATTGCCCTGCTGACCACTGGCAGTCCATTTCCCGGTGAGCTGAGCCATGCTGTGGGCGTCATCGCCTCCTTCATAATGGAAGTCGTGTATTAGCCCTGACAGTATCGTTTATGGGAGACGCCAGGACGGTTGGTGGGGTTGCTATCGTTTAGAAGCAATATGGAAGGGAATTATTTATGAGGCCCCGACACAAGCGCTCCACAGTTCCGCACTCTGAAGGGCAGTGCCATCCAGGTTCAATACTGGAGAACAGTGTGTGTGTGTGTGTGTGTGTGTGTGTGCGTGTGTGCGCGTGTGTGAGCGATTCAGTTAGAGGGCGATCCATGGCTAGCCTGTGAATCAGCACGCTAGAGAGGCAATGCAAGTCAAGAGAGGCTCCAAGCAAATCCACAAAGTTTGTGCAAATAAGCAAATCTGCTATTCAAATATACCACGAAAAAAGGCGCAACTTCTGTTACAAAATTCATGGTTTACAGACCCAAAGCGTGAGACTCTCTAATCTGAGAGGCAATGTAGTAGTCTGCATAACAGTTTAATTCCATGACTGCACCACTGAAATTACTTGCTACATTCAATTTGCAGAAATGAGGTTATTTATCCATGATATTATTCAGGGACAGAAATGGCAGAGAGGCTAAAAGTCTGTCTCGAACAAGTGATTTAGTCCTGTGATGAGGACTAAAATCTAAAATATTACCTTACTTTAAGTTATTTTTTGCATATTACGCGAAACCATACAATGGAAAATGATAAAAATCAACCCGTCTCACCTCGTCGGCACTCGTTTTGTCGTACTCGCAACTCCAAAAACATTTTCAGTGCGAATAGAAGACTAGAACGCTTGCTAAGACCTACTCGTCTTTTTGTTTTTGCGGAGAGGCTGCTCTATCCCACAGCTGCTAGTATCAAAGCCGAATGCTTGCACCCTTAAAAAAATGTGAGGGATTTTTCTAACGTCTTGATGTGGAACATCAGAGGGTCTAGGAGAGCAAGGGAGCAGGCCCATCTGTGAGGGAAGCTGTGCACTCTGAAGGTGCCGCGACAGCAGGTAGGCCCGCGCGCTCTTTCTCCGCAGTCCCTCAACAACAAACTCCCGCTCACTCTCGTGCAGCGGCTCTCGGATCAAACGCTGGCTTCAGCCGCTCACTCATCCCTGTTTCATGTGCGGGTGCAGAATAGGCCATCACATTTATCAGCCCATCTCAAGGTGGGTCTGAGGTGGGGGGTTTTGGGTGGTTGGTGGGTGGGGGGTGGGTGGCTAGAGGGCGAGTACAGGAATCGGAATCGCAATCAACGCTCTCGCTAACGAGCTGCAAGCTGGCCTGTGGAAAGGGGGTCTCCTTATGGAGGGGTGCAAGAACATTTTTTTAAAAGCCAATAAAAGAAGCTGATTTTGAAAGACAGGGAGTGACGGGAGCTTATGGTTTTAATGGCGAGATAGAGAGAGATAACAAGGACTCATGATTTAATTGGGTTCCTCTTTTTGTATTTCTTGTTTTTGTTGTTTTTTTTAATTGTATTTGCAGGGTGACATGACATGTTGTTTGTTTGAGCGAATGTTGAGGCCGCAGCGAATAAAAACGCCTTCTGTTAAGACCTGAGCGTCTCCTGTGCGAAGTGAGCGGAGCATCTGTTGGTGTTTAATGTCAGCCGGCTGACGTGGGACGCTCTCTTTTCTGCTGGGATTTTTTGGCGGGGCCTTCAAGCTCATCTTAAGGATGAGGCAAGGAGGGGGGTGTTGTGGGGGAGGGGGGCGGGGTGGATCACCCCAGACCTAAGTCTGTCACCCTGGTATCACAGTACTGGTGTTACAGCCAGGACCTCCTCGCAATCCCCTCCAAACATTTCCCCAAAACACATTAAAGGGGGTGGATACAATATTGAATGGATACAATATTGATATTAACCCTTAGAACATTAAATGCAGCTATTTTTGCTCAGTGATGTAAGAAATCGAAATCAAATCTCTTTTAAACAAGTTGCCACATGATAGGTTTTCAACAGTACAAGATATTTTATTAAAATTTAATTCAGCACTCTAAGGGTTCATTCTTGGTGCAATTACACCCATGAAGAACACTTCTATTGTACAAATACAGACTTATGGGTATATAAGCTCATGAAGAAGGTTACTACAGATGGAGACATTCGGGCAGTATTTAAACAGAATGAGGAGGATGAGTCACACCAGGTTACCTAGTTCCACCCAAGGCTGGTCAAGACTGCCACCATCTACTCTGAAAGTGACTACTGTTACCTGGAAACATTTACTTCAATCCCTCATTGACCTCCGCAACCCCTGCAACTTCAGGAAGCATTCTTAAAGAGCTTGAGATACAGTGATGGACGGGTGCCTTGGGGCAACAGCGTGTTTAGGACTAAACTGGGTGCGTGGACTTGAAAGCCAACTTGGTAGCCTCAACCTCGTCCCTACAACAGTCTGCATTGAACTTGTTTTCCCTACTCGCCGCCTGCATACTGACCTGACCAGAGGGGAGGCGTGGAGCAGTGCATTGTAGGGGACCTGCCTGGAGCTGCCCATATGGCATGAGTGGGCAGCACTTTAGAAGCAGGCTGGATGGCAACCACCAACACCTTCAAATACTCCCGGAAACAACAGCCCTGTAAATTCACAGAGGACTACCATCTACTTCAAGGCTCTTTAAAGGGCAAAATGGTTCCTTCCTAGAGCCCTCATACTTTTTACACCAACCAAAAGAATGCTACAAAGAACACAGAAGTGTGCTCCTGTGGAGGTAAGCCAAAAAAAGAGAGAGGAGGTGCTCACCCACCTTTGCTTACATGAAGTCCTCATAGGCAAGCTTTGCCACTCAGCGGCCATCTTGGCAATGCCCTCAGGCAGATAGCCTCCTATCTAAATGAATGGGTAGAGAGCCAAAAGTTCACTTCCAATAGTCACCAGGACAAAAACTGCATGCATGGAATCCCCAGCGCAATCTGATACAAACCGCTTAAAAAGTTAGATAACTACGCCCAGGCTCAAGGCTCGAAATTCTGTTTTCCCCACAGGTTATGCTTCTACTACACGTGCTCAAGGTTTAACAACACAGATTTCTTTCATGGCCCTGCCGTGACGTGGGGCTGTCGACTCATCCCACTGAACTGAATCATATACACTGAATGGACGCATCCCACTGTAGCACATGAACAAAAACTGCCAAATGGGTTGAAACTATGGGGATTGAAACCGTTGTAAATCTGAACTGCAAACTTACGCCAATGCAAAAACACCATTGGCTAGATAGGTTTCCCATTTCGATGGTGTAAAGCAGGCGCCTTTTGGAGAGGGGGGGGGTGTATGTGGGAAAAAAAGTGCCATCTCAGGTGTTATGGACTTCTCATAATGTTTGAGTGGGTTGTCTCCTCTCTCTAGAACATCTCTGGGCGGGAGTTGCCGTGGTGGCAGTCAGGTCCCATCACCCTTAGCGGCAGGGCCGGTGGGGTCGAGGGCAGCTGGGGGATTGGGTATGATCCAGCGGAGTGCATCTGTTTGGCCCTGGACTCGGAGAGAACCGGGCTCCACTTTACCGGCTGCAGCGCTGCACAGTCTTTCCCAGGCAAAGGAGGGGATGGGAAACAGCTTGCTCTCCGCTCAGGGACGAGCCCAGCCGCTCTACTGGCACACAAATTATAATCTCCAGCCCCTCTGAGGGCGATAGAGGGAGCATGGGGGAGGAGGCAGGGGCAAGAGGAGGGGGACCGGGGGCGGGGGGGGGGCGGTGCGGTTTGTCACGTGTCTCTAAACTTTTGCAGCACAGCGGGACTATCTGCTGTTGCACTGAGTTCTTGTGTGCAGAGAGGAACCTGCAGCCTCTCAGTCCTGGAGCTGAGCTCTGACGCTATCGGCTTCCACATGTTTTCTGTCTATTTATAAAGGGGCTCTTTTCCCCCACTGAGAACAGTCAGGATGGTCACCGTGCTGCAAGACTAACACCAAAAAACTCAATGCAATTTAATAAAACTGTGAAAAATCAATACTCTGTATGCACTGCACATTTTTAAAATGTACTTCCCCAAACCCTCTAGCTGAAACCATCCCCTTTTTCCATGATCCCCTCACCCTCACACCGACCTTATCTGACGACAGATATGAGTCCGACCCCTCCGCTACACTATCTAACTCTATCCCTCTGCGACTCCAACTTTGAAGTAGGGGGCAGCTATGCGTTTCTTTGAACCTGCGTGGCTGCGGGGGAGCTTGCAGAGGAAAACGGTTCGCTAATTAATAAATTACGGCGCCTCAATTTTCCAATCTCGCGGCCTTATGAGGCACGTGAATTCTGTTGCACAATGCTCAGCTGCAAAGAACGGTTACAGTCAAGCGGAGTCGGAGGGTTCAGTAGACTACCTAAATACAGCGGAACAAAGCAGATGGTTCCACTTGGCACAAAAACGACGGTGAAAACAAAAAGCAGCAATAGCCTCAGGTTAAGAAGCGTAGGAGAAGAAATGCATTTTTAACCACGGGGTTATTTAACAAAAAAAAAAAGCATAAAAATGGTAGCTCAAAACTACAGTGCTTATTTCATGCACGGAGCCACATGACTCACAAAAATTGTCTTTATTTTTATTTGTTTGCCTCAGAACCCAGGATGTTGTGTGCAAACTGTATCTCCATGTGCCGTTTGATACTGCACAATGAGATACTTCAGCCCAGTCATGAAGACTTCCTGCAAAAAAATAAACCATGATAAAAGTGGACAATAAAAGCCCCATTGGGGACAGCTGTTCAAATCAAATACTTTAATCCGTTTTCTACCCCCCTACAACTGATTGGGTCATTTGTGGAGAAAACTGGGCTTATCTCTTTTTATACTCAGTGGTGCCGCAGCACCAAAATCAGTTTTGTTTCTTTTTTTTAATTAACTTTAACTAATCAGAATAAAATCCTTTAGATAAATTGATCAGCACCCCCCGCAACCACCAAATTTTTAATGCACACTATCAGCAGGTATCTGCGTATCTGAATGTTCGGTGAAGCTCAGAATGAGAGTAAAGTTACCTTTGGGCCCACAGTGTGAGAACAATACAGTCTTGTTGGGAAACTTATCACAACACAAGAGTGAACTGTCTGTAGTCAGTGTTAGTGCGTGCTTTAGGCATGCTTTTGAAACAGAGACTGCAAGCACATCCATAGCTGAGCTATGTTTAAAGATAGGCCTGGCTTTGTTATGACTTCATGAATGTGCACCTGTATTGCATTGCATTAAATTCAGGTGATCAGCAGCTATTCGTGTCCTAGAGAGAAAATACTCTCAGTCAGTGAGCAGGGGATCACGGACACAAGCATATGGAAACACACACATACAACCACACACAATGCAAAAAAAAAATACTAAGAAGCATTTTAATCTTGCTTTTAAACTTAAAACATTTAGTTCTATTATCTTTTCTGAAAAAAAAAAAAAAATTCTCACTGACTTGAGGTCATTTTTACTCCGTTAAAAGATTTGCCCATGGTGTAAGATAATTTCACTAACCCCATGGATAAATCTAGAAATGAGTCAAAATTACCTCAAATTAGTAAAATAAGTGTTTTATACTAGATTTAAATGCTTTGTAAGATTTATCTTTTGCTGTGCGTACACACACGCGCACATACTGCAGTACAGAAAATGGACCATGGTGTCCACCTATTTGCAATGAAGAGTGAAAGACTCCTGTTCACGATGAGTCCCATCTAAGAAGCTGACGAAGCAACAGAATTAGCTTTTATTCTCATCTTTTCCTGTTAACGCCAACCTGGGGACCAACAAAACAGGGGACTCCTGTACTTCCGAACAGCATTCATCAAAATTCGAAACAGCCAAAAACGATGACGACATTAGCAACAACACAACAAAAAAAAAAAAAACAAAGGCAGCCCTCTTGTAGGACACAGAGCATCAATTATGCATTGCAGATTACGGCAGAGCAGGAGAACTGCAGCAGCGCAAACAGGACAGGGCCAAGCACCATTATCAGCCTCCCCAAGCAAACCCCCGACTTAAATTCCCCTCTAATTCCCCTGCACTCGCTCCGCTTTCCAGATGGGCCTTGAGCCGCACGCCCTGCCAGCGACAGCTTGCGCTGTGTTTGTGGAAAACAAAGATGACGGATTAAATATCATGTGCGGCGCCGGGGACGGAGGGAGAAGGAGATAATTCTGTGTTTCCAGAGCAAATACGGCCGGAGAACACCGCGCTCTGGCGTGTTTTTTTTTCTCAAGGAAACCGAAGGTACCCACGCACGCACAAGCATGTCCACGCAAGCATAAGCACAGATAAACATGCACATTCACACATGCCCTTGCTCATATAAACATGCACAGAAACACTCATGGACACATACAAATGTACACGTGTTCACACACTGACCGAGCCTGGCACAGCTCTGTGAGCTGAAGAGGTCTGTACTGGCTGGAAATGTAACAGTGGGAAAAGGCATGCCAAGCCCCAGTACCCCTCTCTCGCCCTCTCTCTCTAACTCTAACACCGCCTTTTTCGGCGGGAACATACCCATTGTTCCCTATATGACAGACACACCTCCCAGGACCACCAGCACGTTATTGTGTTTACCCATCGAGCAAGAAATGTCAACGCAACCACTTTCAAAAGCACAATATATTATCATATTCCTGAAGTCAATTTAACTAGAATTATTTTCTCTCTCCTCTGCAGTCGTATCTTTTATTAAACTGGTGTGGTTTCCCTCTGCCACCATGATTTCAAACACTTGCAAACCCCTGAGAATGCTTAATGAGGTCAATTAAGTTAGTCACAGTGAAGTAATGTGTAAAGCGGAGCAACCGCACTCGACTTGTCCCGTTATAAGCGGAGCAGGAGAGCGCTAGAACAATGCGCTGTTTTCATCAGCGCCGCAGCTGTGGAGTCTACCTGTCCTGAGCTGCAGTGATGGAGAAAAGGGTAACAGCACAGCACTGCTGGGAGGCCTGATCCATCACTGTCGGCCAGAAAACCACGGCCAGCCTTAACCTCTGTGTGTGCTGCACCTGTCCTCTCTGTACTAAGGCAACTCGCAGGGAAAAGTCACTTCTTTCATGTGACCTCTTCTGGGAAGGCTGAGTTTGCGGGGCAAAAAAACCTACCATACTACAAGAAAGTTTATTTAAAAAAAAAAAAAAAACAGTCAGATAGGCTGAGATAAATTTCTAAAAATCACTATTAGCCTTACAAATTCACTTAGAGCGATTGTCTTTTTCTCAGGAATACATCAGAGCTATGTTTTTTAGACAATGCAGTGTCCAAAATGGGTTAAATGAAAGCATGTAGTGGGCTACAGGATGAGTCAGTAGTGAATTTGAATATACCATGCTTTTTATGGCTTCCTTAAATGTCCAGATTTTGTCAGTCCAGACTCCAGATCTTAAAAAGGACACCTAATTTGAGTCCCAGTATTAAGACGTTTAAGGACTACTGACTTGGAAGCAAGTTTAAAGGAGTCTACTCCTCCTTGTCTATCAACACTCATTTTTTGCACTTCTTTCCTTCCTCGATAACATTTTCCTTCCCGCACACGCAGCCCATGAGCTCGTCCAACAGACTGACCTTATTTTCCCTCTCGTTCTCTGAAATGGTATCTGCCCCAGTGAAAAGTGAGGCATTTTCCAGGTGGGAAACTCCAGGCTCTCAATGCTTGCACTATCCTGTGCTTTCATCTAGTGGATTGGGTAATATTTACAACCGTTGAGCGGGAAGTGCTCCGCACTGATATAGGCAAAACAGGTCAACAGCTAACTCTGCTCTGAGAAGTGAATATGGTAATTTGCACTTCATACGTTAGCCTTCACATAATTGTTTAATCTAAAGAGACCTGAGGCTTCAGTAGCTTAACTCATTCCCCACGGCAAGCCACTGCCAACGACGTTGCGAATTCTACCATTCCCTGTGGTAAGCCGGTGCCAGTGGCGCGGATGTCGTCACTCGGACTTCCATTGAAAACACAAAATCAGTTGACGTAATACAGACCTTTAACAAAACGCGTGTTGATATTGTGATATTTTCGAGAAAAGTATTCCGTACAAACGCAACAATTTTATATAAAAGTATTCTGTAGGGAATGAGTTAAAGGAGGTGCAATGACCTTGCTCTTGCCTGGAGCAATGTCTTGATTCTCAGACTGCTGTCGCCATTAAACAAAAGGGTTGGAGGGATCCCACTGCGTAATATCAAATTTAGACTTGAACGAAACAAAGACAAGCAACCAAGTAAGTCACACAGGTGGCGGGGGAGATCGGGGAATGAAATATATTTACATTTAGCCTTCTCACGTGTCCAGTAGAACTACTGAACACAAATTAAAGCAGCAGTCACACCTTGCCAGATAGCGTTAACAGACGTCCGACGGATAGAAACTTTGTGAAAGAAAATGGTGAAAGTCGTCTCCGTTGCTGCTCAAGGCTCAAAATGCACAAAACTTTCCACCAGATTGAATGGACCTCGTCTGACAAGGAATGCATTCACCTAACGAGAAACAGACAAGAAACACATGCGAACGAAGACAAACTAATTGAAAATTTTGCTCTCTGTCAAATGTCTGTAAAAGCAATCCGGCAAGGTGTGACGGCTGCTTAATACTTAAACAGTTAAACTTCATCATTAAACCATTGGTTTGCGGATGAAAAGTTTCTATAAAATACTTAAGCTATGAAGCCAGCACTGTGTCACTGGCACCCTTTGCTGTCTTCCACACGCCATGTTTGGAACACCTGCAGGGAGATAGTAGGCAGTCCCCTCACACGTGACAGTCAGCCACCTGACTTGAAGTGTTTCGGGCATGAATTTTTTTCCCTGATTTTGGTTGTTTGAAATATGCAAACAAAAACCTTTTCAGAAATGACAAAAATTGATTTTTACGTTACTTTCTGTTGCCCAAAATACACTCAATTATCCCTCTAAAATTGTGCCGGAGACTGGGTCCGCCAATGCCTAACTCGTGACGTCAGTCCAGCTGATCGCAGTCTCAGAGTGGTTCAGCTTGGAGTCATTTCCCTCACATTTGTTGGACAAAATAAACGCGGTGTCACTACGGAGACTGGGTCTGCCAATGCCTGACTCGTGACGTCAGTCCAACTGATCGCAGTCTCAGAGTGGTTCAGCTTGGAGTCATTTCCCTCACATTTGTTTGACAAAATCAACCCGGTGCCACTGCACAAATTCGATCCATTTTGCCCTCAAAGTGGGATCAGAGGGAGAGACAAGCATATGCCTGGTGTGTAAAATGTATTCATACAACTCTGGTTGTTCGGCGCTCTAGCCCCACAATATCGGCTTCCTTTCATCCCAGCCCTCCACTTCCTTTTTGCAATGTTTTGTTGTGAGTCAAATCAACTCATCTCACAAGAGTAAATCACATTAAATGTGTCCTCGCGACAACTTTCAAGTTAAAATAGCGGAATATTTAAACGCAAAGAATGGGCTCAATCAGACTCTGCTTTAAGATCAGGATGCTTTTTTTACAAATATCAACGAACCAAATACCGGAAAAAATGTTTTGTGTCACAAACTTTAAGAGCAGGGAGCGACTGATCCACTATCTGAAGGGGCTGAATCACTTACAGCCAACAAAAACATTGAGGACTACAGATGACTTTGCTGAAAATTGAGCTTTGGAGGCCATATTCAAGAAATGGTGGAGAGAAAAAGAGGAAGACAGATAGATGGATTAATGGACAAAAAGAGAGAAAGAGAGAGCAGGGCAAGATAATTTGCAGAATAAAAAAGCCACGGCGTTCTGCAAACCAACCATAGTACGAATTATACGCAAGGCCAGACGAAAACAGGTTCAACGTGGCCACACAAATTACATCTCTCTACCCTCTGCAGCCCTCTGGCCCATGCAGAGGGTAAAAATACACCCAGCATGCTGTTATTTAAACTTGACCAAGGGAAAAATGAAATATGCAAATAAAAGATGCTGGTTATTGTTTTTGAGAAAGACAAAAAACAATCCCTTAAACCCTCAGAAAGGCTCCGATCTTAAAATCCTTTGGAATGAAATGCCGTTAATGAAAAGTATGAAGTCGGTCCCCTGCTGGTCAACGTTTATTCTCGGACCCCCTAAAGCAATCGCTCCCAAAATCGATAGGCTTCGAGACCTTACCACACACAAGGCCCGCACCAAATATGGAATAAAGCATTTGAAATTTGTGGCCTCACAAGCAAATTTCCATGGAAGTGACAATAGCTGATCCATAGTCGGAAAAGAAGTTTTCAATCACATATTTTTGATCCTTCCTAAATCTACTAAAACACCTCCAAGCTGTCTCGAAACACCATACAGCTAACCAGTGCGCCGAGGTGACATGCCCAGCTGTGCCAGGTCACACATTAGCTTAAGAGGGCTTGATGTCATGGACTCACCACTCCAACACAAGCCGCCCACGGAGGCCAAAAGCCTTAGACGCTCTTTGCACCACTGCACTTTAAGAAAGACAAACCGCTGTCGTCGTGTTTCCGATGTTTCCACCCAAGCTGATTAAGGATAGTTTAACTGTGACCTAATGTACCCTGGTGCGTTTCATGACCAATCCTCTCGGCTCTCATTTTTTTGTCCAAGGGCTATTTGACTGGACTGCACTTTCCGCTGAATTCCATGCGGAAACATTTGTTTCCCGCCACAGCGGCTGTTTTCAGCAGCGTGTTCCTGTGCGAGCGAAGTGTGGGAGGCTAAACCCAGCGCGAATTCTGGAGAGGCCTCCTTCTCCGCAGCTCGAACAAAACCGCCGCGGTCCTGTTGCGTCGAAGCAGGATATGACACCATGCCAGCAACGGAGGGCTTGACATCTGTTTCGCATCTCCAGGAAAGCACAAACCACCCCTTACATGCTTTACCATTTCGCCAAGCTGCAGTTTCAGCCTCTGATATCGGCGAGGGGGGGGGGAACCAAAGCGATAAAAATGCTGTGTGGGGAATCGCAGTTCTCCCACGTCTAACGACACCAATGCAGTCGCGTGAATTTTGACAGGATGCGCAGCGATAAAAAGTGTATTCCTTGCCAGCACGAATGTACCTGATTCAAACCCCGCAAACACCTGTGGAAGTGAGTGACTCACCCACCCCCACCCGGTCTTCCCCACTGTCAGGTCATTGCCAGTGTTATTATTAACTAACCTAATCAGCATTTCATTTATAGGGGATGTAATGGCGGTAGAAAACACTATCACAACAGTGAGTTATACTTTTGTGCTACGGAGCGGCTACATCATTCTGCATGAATGGAAGAAATTCAATTTGCACTAACACTCTCTCCACTGGGACGGCCATAGATACACCTGAATGTGGCGTGTGCATTATGCACACAACGGTTGACATCCCATCTCTGTTCCTGGGCACCCAGTCCTTCTGCAAAGGCCATTTTAATTGCTAAGGAGAAAAGAAAGTGCAAATTGCTTTTATCTTAAGCGAAGACGCTTAGGATTAAGTCTCTTCAGTTGCCGGCCATTGTTTTCCGGAAAAGGAGGAGGTAGGGAGCGCAACACGTTATGCAAATAAGATGTTAATTGGGCAAATGGTGAATTAGAATACACCAGTACAAACCAGCCCATTGGAATGGGACTGTGGGAATGGGGTGCCTGTTTACACCAGCTGCACCCCCTGCCTCAAAGCACCCCCCCACCCCACACACACACACACACACACACACATATCACGACATCTCTGTCCACTAATCCACCTCATTAACATATTCCAGTTCCCTGCCCTTCCACCAGTATACGTCCAAGTGTAAAGTCTTGTATAAATTGCCGCAATTCTAAGCTGACTTTTTCCTTCCACTAAATCTGGCACTTGAGCGATTTGCACCTCGCTGTGCGGACAGCACCAAGCAGGGCACTCATGAGGTTGTAATGGAAGAGAAATGGATGAATAGCCATTCACATGCTAATGAGGGAGAGAGAGGAGGCAACAGGAAGTTTTGTTGTTGTTGTTTTTTTTTCAATTTTTGTTTGTTCTTCGCCCGCTCTGGCAAGACAGACAATGGCGGCGGGACTCTGGACTCGAGTTAACTCTCTCAGGGCAGAGCGTTAGGGGCACGCTATGGGATTCAAGTTGCCCATCGTGCACGCTCTTTGTTTGCAGTTATGTTTAAAATGTTTAAATGTTGAAATGTTTAATGGCTAATTCTCACAAGAGCCTTCCTGTGGATACATTTAAAAATATGCCCCGTTTAAAGAAAGTGTCAGCTTGAAAACACCTCTGTTAAGCAAGTGACCCTCGGCTAGGAGGTAATATGTTTTCACTGGGGTTTGTTTGTTTGTTAGCATGTTTGTTTATTAGTTAATGGGACGTCTCAAAAAGTTAAGGATGGATGTCAATGAAATTTGGGTGTTCATAGATACTGTCCTAACAAGTAAGTGGTTGCATTTTGGTGCAGATTCCAAATCCAAGATCCTAAATTATTTCTACGTGCGTGAAGACAGCACTGTCCAGCCTTTTTTAGCACTTGTGTTCAATGATAATATGACGGTGGAGGGTACGTGCTCTCCCAGTGAAGTAACAAGTAAAAAATTGCTATTAAAATTTTTAAGGTGAAAAAATAACTCTTTTACACATATTCATGTGTGGCATTCACACTACAAACACATGCCTTCACTCCCCCACCTTGTCCTGTACCAATAATAGTCCGTCTGGAGATCTAAGTATTTCTTGGGGCATCTTTAGCGTAGATGAAAAGTTAAATACCTCCAATAAACTACATCTCGCAAAAGTTCCATTAGGATTTCTGCTTTCCAGCTTTATAGACTGTCATGCTCTTTGGCTGCACGACAGCATACTAAAACTGTTTCGATTTACAAATGCATGTAATTAAGAGTAAAGTGAATTATTCATCAGCAAACTGAGGAATTTCAACACATTTACCGCTTATAAATATGAGAATGCCACAATGACGATGGATTTATGTTTCCCTCCCTAGAAGTGAGAGTGTGTGTGTGAGTGCGCGCGTGTGCGCGCGTGTGTGTGTGTGTGTGTGTGTGGGGAGGGAGTTTAGGGAGGAGGCGGCATGGCTGGAGATCAGGTCCACCAGAAAGCCTGGAAGTGTAACACACACTCTGGCTCATGACCTCATCTCAGATAAGAAGTTCAGTCAGCCAAAAGGCACAAAAGAAAAATCATGGTAGAGTAGTTCTTCTGTTCACACTGGGTAGATAACCGCCTGACTCCATCTGAGCCGAGGGTCTAGAGCTTGACACTTAACACACAAAACTTGCTGAAATGGACAAGAATAACATTGACCGGCGGTCAGTTAAGAGTTAAGAGCATTTTAGCGGGCTATCTTTTTCTCTGTCTTTGAGGACTACTGCAGAGGTATAAATTCTTCATTGTTTACTGGCTGTCAGGACCCAAATAATACTTGCTGTGTCTTGCATACTTTTACTGCCCTCTGGGCAATAGGTGTGAAATGGAGAGAAGTGACACTACAGGCCCAACGAGAACATAAAGCGCTGAGAATTTAACCATTTCTTCACCAGCATTTTCAGATGCGAAATACACTTAAAATACGTGCAGCAGGTGCAAAGGCCCCTGCCCTGAAGTCACAAGCACTAGCCCAACATATTAAAGGCAACAAAAGAAGGCTTTGCAAGCTCCCACTCTATAACGGCCATTTCGCGCACAAAAGGATCTTAAAATGAGTGGAAAATGTCATCTTTACACAAAAGGCCTAAGTGCCCATTCAGCCCATAGAGTACATAGAGGCTACGCAGAGGACATTTCGTATTAAGTTAACTGTTTAATGTCTGGCCCGACCACTTGTTAAAGCACATTCTGAGTTGTTCGTTGGTTTTTTCCTCGGTGTGCAAAATAAACAGTTAAGGCCCATTGTAAAATGGCTTAATGATGATGGAAGCAGTAGATGAGTTTGCTGTCACAACTTTCCCTGGTCATGCCAGCTCTACAACCACATTTTGAATGATAAGGACGTCACACGTTCTACCTGCTAATCGTCTGCATGACAGGAAAGGAAATATCATTCAGTACTTTCCTCGCCAAGTTCTCTGAGAGGAATGTTGCCGAAGCCTTTTCATTAACGTGGTTGATTTCTCTGCAGTTCAGGGCCAGCGGTGCCTTGTTTATTCATTTATAGAGTTCCTGGAAAACACCTTTATCGACAAGACTGTCCTTATCTCAAATTCCTCCCAGAGAGAACATTTCTTTTGGTCCAAACGGGGGAAAAAAACAGGGTCCCATAAATCAATGGACTGCAAAAAATGCGTTTGTTGATCATAAGAATATTAATCACACAACCGCTGTTCTCCCCATTGCCAGAACTGAGGGTAAATATGACCGGAAAACCAGTTTTTTACTTCAAGCTGAAGCACAGCTTTGGACTGATCCTCAGTGTTTGTGTCTCATTTACAAGCACAGCACACAAGAGAGACTCTAACTGTGACACATTACTGACTGTGTGCCACTGAGAGCAAATAAAACATTGCAAATGGCATGTATTGAAAAACCAAACTGACACACTCTGACCATGAAGACAAACCAAAGAATCTTCTGTTATTTTCACTCAAATAAATCATAGATGTTTTTCCTCAAATGGAGGAAGGGAAAAGAAGTGTGTTGACTGGATGCCAGCAAAGGAGGCATAGCTGAACCTGCTGAGTTTCTGCATAGGTGTCTGTTTCATTCAGTACAGAAAGACATTCAGAGGTATCTGGCCCCTGTGGTGCATGCTGGGAAGTCTGCCTTCTTGGCTTGTTGGATCTAGTGTCAGTTACCACGTCCCTAAAGTCTGTCTGGGCCTCTGTCCAAGGTCTGAACCATAAAATTATAGAGGCAGTCCTGACGGTGGCTTCTTGACTGGTCGCAGAGCTCAGAGTTTGGCCTTGAGGGACACCTCAGCCCCAAGCAAGTGGGATATCTGGGACCAGCGCCGAGCCATCGCTTTGCGGCTGACACTCATCAGCCAGCATTCTGAATGTTCTTCAGCAGTCAGTCGCCCCCAGCGTCCATGTACTCAACCCCAACCTCCCTCAACTAATCATTCTCCCTGTACTATCCCACCCGTGTCCAATACTATCCCCAAGCCGGTCAGTACTAACCGCTTCATCCTGACACTAACCCCCATCTTCAGCGCACTAACATTCAAACTAAACCATCTCGTCTCTACTCTAACCCACCACCTCCATGTACTATAACCAATCCACCCATCATCCTGACACTAAGCCCCATCTTCGGGGAACTAACTTTTGAACTAAACTGTCTCGTCTCTACTCTAATCCAGAATCTCCATGAAAACTCTGACAGTCTCAGCGCTGACCAGGCTATCTGCACTAACACCCCATATCTCAATGTACCATCCTAAAAACTCTCGGTACCAACTCCATCGCCTTAGCAGCTATCCCCATCTTCATGACAGTAACCCCCAAACTGAACCCTCTCATTTCCGCTCAAACCCACAATCTCCATGCAAAAACCCAAATAGTCTCAGCGCAAAGCAGGCTACCTGCACTAACACGCCATATATCCATGTATTATCCCCAAACCTCTCTGTACTAGCTCCATCGCCCGGGCAGTTACCCTCATCTTCACCGCACTTACCCCCAAACTAATCCCTCTCGTCTCTAACCCACAATCTAAACGCAGTAACCTCCACAGTCTCAGCCCTAACCAGTCTCTTCACACTAACCCCAAACGTCTCCACGCTAACCGTTGATCTCCGTGCACAAACCTTCAATCTCCATTCGCTAACTTAACTTTCCTGCATTAACTCCATGCCTACCTCATATGTGCTGCGCTAAGTGTTCGGGAGCGCAGTCCAGCGAAAATGACAAAACCTCGCCATTTACTTGATGTGAAGACGTCAGCACTATCCGATTCCGATAGCGACGAAGACGTCAAGCCGCGAGTGTGGAAAAGCAGCTCCTTGCGCCCTAAGCGCATTGTAGAGGACACAGCCTTCAGGGTCACCGCCGTTAAGAGCAAAAGCGTTCCGCAGTCGCCCATTCTCGCCCCCGCCCCCCCGCCTCACGTTCCCCCCTCCTTGAGAGAGTGTGGTGACCCAGGAATGTGTAAAATGGGGGGGACCAAATGAATTGCTTGAGCACTTGAGCTCTCCTGGCCATTACAGCCTGCCAGCCGTACCTGTGCTGAGTCAGCGCTGTGTTCACTTTATCCATCTAATGGACAGCGCCGGAATTTAATTAGCAGGAAGCCGCAGAGTGTGTGTGCCTGAAGATTCCCTGAGATGGAGGCGGGGGGGGGGGGGGGGCTGGGGTGAGATGGTGCGTGTGCACATACGTGTGGGTGTGAGTGTGTGGGTGTGTGTGTGTGTGTGCGTGTGCGCGCATGTGCGTGTGAGTGTGCTTACAATGCCGAGAAGAGACTTTTGCATTGCTACTGATCACCGTGTCACAATCCCATCAGCATTAAAGGGTGAAAACAAAGAGGCTGTTGTTTTTTTTTTTTTTTTAACAATTATGATACTCAGCAAACAGGTGCGATGATTTAGCAGGGTTGAATCGTTCAACTTAGCTATCATTTATAATGACGTTAAAGACCCTTCGTAATGGTGTGAGACAGCACGGAGAGCGAGAGAAAAGCCTACGTCCCCTCTGAGGGTCTGAGACGGGCGCTAGCTGGGGCAGGACTCTCCCTCTCGCTAACGCCATCACTCACTCACTCCCTTACTCACTCCCGATCTGAGTCCTGTCTGAGCTAAGAGACAGATGGAGGGAGGGAAAGAGAGAGAGAGAGAGAAAGAGAGAGACGGTATGAGTGAGGGAGAGGTGGGGCGCATGCTCTATCTATTGCTTACCTAGTCACTGAAAGATCAGCAAACTTGGGCTTGGTCACAACAGAAGTCCTATGAATAACTGTAGTCTTATCTCAGTATATCTGACTTTGAACCAAACCCTCACTCTCTCAGTGCAGACAAGCGAGCTGAAACTCCTAGGAAAAGGCCCCACCTGCCGAGGAAAAGGCCCCACCTGTATGGTATAAAGACATGCTGATATTCCCTCCAGTTTTACCAAACTGAATTGAGGAGCGCATTTCCCAGGTTCAGATATTTATTAGCAACAGTTATTGCACAAATAAATGCACCATAGCTGGGTGGGGAGATGAGTACTTTGATACCGCAGTGAACATGATACCGATTAACTAAATATAAGAGCAGGAGGTCAACAGCGTACGAGTAGAAAGGACATTTAAGGGGAACATAAATACAGACAGCAACAGTGGGACCTGGCGAATATTGTGACAACATCACAATTTGTTTTTTATTAATTCAACACCAGTTTATCGACGTGTAGTTTTTGGCCTTTCTTGAAGATTGTCGAGATTAAACCTTGATAAAAGGATCAGCAGTCTGTGGAGGCAGTCAGAGAGCATGGCCCTCATCAGTCCCCAGGTGGCGCTGTGTTACATTCCTTCTCTAAATTAACAATCTCTGTCTCTGAAGTGTCTCTGTCTCTTAGAGACATGTTTCTCATTCACCAAGATGCCGACCCCCCCCCACAACAACTTATCCCCACCCTGATTAGGAATCTCAAAACAGTATTACATATTTAACAACAGAGCGCTACCGCCCACAACAGCACCAGATGCCTCACAAGTGCGAAATCACACAAACTTACAAGAGGGAGCAGAACTGAATCAACTTCAGCATAAAACACACAAAAAAAGACAAAATTGCAAAACAAAAAACTCCTGATTATTCCTGAGTGAACGAAAGGTGGCAACTGAAATATATGCAAGCTGGGAAAGTCCCCTCCCCCATCCCTTTTCTTTTTTAAATTCTCCAATTAGCTTGGTCACCAAGATCCTCTTTCCCAGATGGTTCGCAACTAATCAAGTGCTGCTTTTGTTTTCCTTCTGAAAACAGTTTTATGGTTGAAGAGCAGAGGGAAACTAGTCCCGTAATGCTGAGAGAGAGAATATGCACTTTCTGTCAAATAAAGGCCAAACAATAAAACAAAAACTAACAAGCCACGTATCTCGACTCGTGAATTAACACTTCTCACGGCTCGGCGGAACGAGAGGCCCCGACTGCATCAATCGTGACAAAATTGAACTAAAAAAAGTGGCACATACTTTTCAAAAAGAAGAGCAAATCGAGTGCGTTCCCTCGGCTCCTCTCTTTTGTTTATTTCAGAGGGAAAATGTTGCGGCTGGACATACGGTCACATGGATAGGGCCCTGCTTGGCTTGGCTTTTCATGGGGGACAAGAGCCGAAAAATATTCTGTGGCGTAGATGGAGAAAGGGCAAGGCTGAACAAGTAAGAAACACAACTGAAGGCGCCTGAATATACCATCCCTTCAATGACTGGACCGAAGCGCACAGCGATTTCTGCTGCCTTATTTTACTGTCTCTGATAATGTGCAGTTCTTTACTTCATAAACAAGGGTCGACTTCATGCTGCAGTCACCCATGGGAGACAAAAAAAGTGGAACTGCTGTGTCCAAGTGCCTGAGCACTGGTGCTCCCAGAGTCCTGCGGACCGCGCTCCGAGCGCCTCAACACCAACCATCAAAAAACAATTAAAAAAGAGAGAGTATTCTTCCACTTGCTTTCCTGCCTAATAGCGTCAGAAAGTACCAGAACCGTACACTGAAAAATAAAAACTTTGGATCTAAAAGGAAATATTGCATCAATTTAATACACATAATTATTTTAAGCTTTCTCAGCTTTATTTTTTTGCTTTTTTGGAAAGCACAACAACCTGATTTCATCAGGTAAAACAGAATTCTCGCTTTACATAAATAGCAGCCCATGGTCACCGTTTTCAGTGAGGGGAGAGGGTAAATTTCCTAAGAGGACAGGGACACACCCCCTCCCTCCCTCCCTCCCTCCAGACGTGAGATCAGAGCAGTGCGTCAGCCGCCGCCCCGCGCCAAAGCTCAGCTATTTCTTGAAGGAGTGCCATCCTTACCACAGGAAAAAAAGCAACAGGGAGGCACACGCCAGGGACTGCGGTTTGGCACGACGCATACCGTATCCCTTTATGATTTATTTATCTATTTATGCACATATTTCTTTTTCTCTCCCTGCCACCACCCCCACAGCGCTGCAGACAGATGGAGAGGCTGAGGGCAGCGCCAGGGATAAATAGTTCAATAATTTAAAGTCACCTATACACGTGCGGCGAAAGCCCAGCCCCCCTCAATTATTAAAACCTACATCTGACAATACGCAGACAGAAAAAAAAAAAAAATCACAGGAATTTAAAAAATTCAGAATCGCCCAGCAACAGCTCTGGGAAAAATGGCCACTTTGTACAATTTACTTTGAGGCCTCCGGAGAACCTCCAAGAGAGTCGCGCACTGAGCTCTTAAAAGTGTGCGACGGCTCAACCGTCCCCCGCCCCGCAGAAGCTGAGAACACTTTGGTTCCCATTTAACTCAGCTCAGAGCGCTGTAACCTGAAATTGCGCGTTTTTTTCACCCTCAACCGCCACGCTTCAGTTGCGGCCCAATCTGCAATGTGAGAGCCGATTCGGACCCAAAGAGGGATTCGCAATAGTGGCAGAGAGCCACTCTCATTGTCTTTGAGCTCTCTGGGCTCTGATTCAGCACAGAAGCAGTTCGTTTGAAAGCCTGGAGTGTTGGAAGAGGATGTGCGGTTTGGTATTTCCATGTAGAGGCATCGCCGAGCTGTAAAACTTAACAGGAAAGAGTGGGTCACTCGTAAGCAGAGCGAATACGGCTGGAAATCCCTCTGTTGGCAGCAGCATTGCCTGACTTCCATTTGGAACTACAGAGATGAAAAGGAAGAGGCAGCACTCAGGAACAGACTGCAGCTAACTGCTATCAGTGACGGTTGTATGGGTGTAAGACGACGATTCATATGCAAAATGGTGGCCACCAGTAAAATGTAATCAAATGCTATGTAATACATGACTGTGATTTTACATAAAGGCCCGGTGCAAATAAATCTTCATTCAGGCCAGAGAGGCAGATGGACATAAAGGGTGTACAGAGAGAGGTACTCATCCGCACACAGACAAACAGACACAGACACACACCTCCCTCTCTCTCTCGCGCACACTCACATATACACATACAGCACACATACTCTCTCTCTCTCGCTCAAACACTCAGAGATAAATTCAGTGTTTGTACACACACACACACACACACACACACACACACTGTAGTTGAAGACATGTACACGCAAAAAAAGTATGTGAACAAAAGCACAGACATAGATGAACACAAATATGACAACACACACACACACACACACAGTACACACTCCCACAATCAAGGACAACCAGCGCGCACATACATACGCACACATCATAAACAACCGCGCGCGGTACCTGTGCACTAACGCACGAACACATGTAAGCGCACACACAGTAAACACGTCAGAGTGAGCAGTTCAGTAAAACCCTGTCTTTCCTCAGCGTTTTATCAGCCATACGGTAGTTTATTTTTCAGTTCTTTCACCATCTGTAGCAACTTTCCCCTGCAGACGGTCACAGCTGTCCTGTTTCATGTGTGTCTGCGCTTTTATATTCTGTCCCAAATGGCTTCCCAACACAATGGTGCCGCCATCCTCAATCACGAGGCTCCTTCCCCGCTCCTCTCTCTCTCCCTCTGTCTTTCTCTGGCAAGGAGCTTCGGCTTTTAACAGCGCTCTTCCAGCAGCAGACAGGCCTAGAACAAGAACCTGAGAAATATATTTCGCCAATAAAAAAAAAATAAAAAAAATACAGGACACCAAATGGAATCGCTGTGATCAAATGGCCGCCGCGGAGTAAATCAGCTAAAGAGAGCTTATCTTCACCCTGCCAATCCCCTAGTGCTGACAGCACCAGGCTGCACTGCTTCCCCCCAATGGCCCTGCAGCTTCTACTCAGGCAATCACCTACATCGAATAAAGTCCCGATTCTTAGTGGAAAGTGATGTCCCTTCGTGCGATTGAAAAGGAAGGGGAAGTGCGTTCGGGAACCCAAAGGGTTAAGACGGTAATCAGAAAGTAGGCCTGTGCGCCGATGTAAAATCAACACAAATGAACACAATTCAAAGTAACAAACTGTATGGACCATTAGCTGTAATCTCCCAGTTGGACGCCATCTACTGATTAATACGCGCTGATCGGGGTTCGAACGAACGGCTGGGTCGTGTGTTGCAGGGATTGGCTGGAACCTTGGAGCCCGAGAGGGGGCTCGAACTGCGGCGGTAAAGCATTTGTGTTGTTGAGAGCTCCATAAAGACAGTAACTCTCTGCCTTTTTTCCACGGGGTGACAAAAATCCCCGTCGGCAGCGCATTCCTGGAGCCCAGGAGCGTCGTGGGGGCTGAGCTGACATTTAGACTCAGCGAATGGGGAAGGTCCTGGACACAGAGCTCTCTCTCTCTCTCTCTCACTCACTCCTCCACCTTCTTCACTGTGCAGTCTGGATTATTCGTTATCAAAATGATCGAACTGCCCTCTGCGGCGAGAGAGGGCCGGAGCACAAAAGGAGAGTTACAGACTGTAGTGCCGGGGTAGAGTCCACAGTGACTTGGTACAGTGGCTCACTCTTGCTCCATGGCTCTGCCCGTGTGCAGGGTTAACGAGAGGAGAGGGGGCCCCCAGAAACCCTGCAGGTAATTAGATGATTAGCACAGCTTGCCCCTGCTCGGACTTGAACAGCACATGAGCTGTCTGCCCACAATTCAAATGAAGTCCTCATCAAGTCCTAATACAATCAAAGAGCGCACAATGAAGGGCCGCGCCATGGCTACGGCTCTCCTAGCGGGGGCTTAAGACAATGGCGCTCTTGTGCGAATGGCGTGTGGATACAAAGAGTCTATTCTCAGAAGTTAGCCCGAGCCGCCCGTTCAGAAACGGGGAAGAGATGTCCACTCCCTCTCGCAGGCCCTGAATAGCTCCAGCCAATAGGAGCGGCTCCCCCCGCCGGGTTTAATATGGTTTAACCCGTTTGAAGTCAGGAGATGCCGGGGCTTCGGTCTGTCCTCGGCCAGCCATGATTCCCTGAGCGATATCGGCGGGAAGCCTTGCCAGCAGACAAAATGGAAGTCGGCCGATGGTTAGTCACTGGCCGTCAATCAAAATCGCAGAACATAAGTTAATGGCTGACTACATTTGTAATGGAATCAAAACAAGGCTCTCGCAAACAGACGAAACAACAACAACAAAAATATAGTTGGCATCAAACAGCATCTTTCATTGAGTCTTTGTACACCACTGGGGAGACACTGCCACGGCTGGGCATTAATACAGAATTAATGAGCAAAACTTCAGTGGTTCCACCCCCCCTTCCCCATTATACAACACAGGAGGACAGCAGGATCAAAGCCCGACAGCCTCGTTCCACTCGCCCCACCACTGCGCTCAGGTTATTCAGGCCGTGGGGCAATAGTTTAACCCCCATGGCCCAATCGCAATGTAAAAACCAGCTATTCGAACGTTGAACGATGGTATCGCTAACTGAGAGGCATTTATGCTTTAGCTTGTTAGCTACGAATGCGAACATTGGTCGACTAGTTTCTAGCGGGACTTCCAACAACTAACAAAAAAAAAGGCCAAAACAAAATAAAAAGAGGAGACAGGGCGTTAAAAAAGAAAATAAACTGGATATCAAAAATCACTGCAACAATTCTTTAAAAGCTGTATTTTTTGCAGTAATTTATTCACCTAGCCAAAGCCCCGAAAAAAAGTGTTCACATCACTGAATGTTAAAGGATTGCTAAGAGAGATCAGTGTTGACAAAACACATTAAAGGGATTACCTGAATTTGCAGCAACACCGTGCTTGTGAGAAATTTAGCCACTGAGGGGTAATGCCGTCTGACAAAACCTGACAGCATTCAGCGGCTCAAGAATCATATATCTGGTCTTTTTTTAATCCAATAACGCTGCCTCGAAAAAAAAAAACGCTGGTTCAAAGGAAGGTCATCTCCAATAATATTACAAATGGCTGCACTGTGTGTCATCAGTCAGGCGCGGGCAGCCCCTCGGTACGGGCGCTGCACACACTTTGGAACCTCGCTATTAGGCAATCTGCTCGCTTGCAATCATATACAGTTTGATTGCCAGTCAAAATTTCACAAAGGGGGGTGTGTGGGGGGCGTTTTTTTATGAATGGAGCGTAAAACATGCGGAAATGCACTGTAACAATGAGTGCAGTCCAAACAATATAACAGTGCACGGTGCTGTCTGGGTAATTCTTCATTTTTACAAATGTACTCAGGGAAACTGTGTAAATAATGAGGTTGTGTGTGTGTGTGTGTGTGAGTGATAGTGTGGCGAAAAGAAGAGACCTTAGATCTATCCAAGCGGTGTTGGCTGTAATGGAGGTGCACTTGTGGGGTAGTAGGTGGGATTTGGCGGGAGGGGGGGATCCCAGCTGTAACATCAATGCCCAAAATGGAGGGAAGTGTCCAAACCCACAGTGTGTACTGCCGTAACCACAACAAAGGCTGTGGCTTATCCCACAATCGCCTTAAATAGCTCCAAATTATTGTTATTCCTCGGCCCGTGGAAAGGAAAGGAAATATAAACCGGCTGTAACCCGAGACGAGCCAAGAGCAGCCAGGAGATATTGGCAGATTTTATTACGCCCGGCGAAAACCCCGTAGCGATGCAGAAAACTGCCATCCACAGAGATGCATTTTAGGGGAGAACTGGCACGATTATATCTCTTCCTCTCTTCGCGTCTTCCGCGTCTTAATCACGTAACAATTTATAACAATGGCTCACAGTGAAATCCTGGGAAATTGCGCACTGCAAGCTGCGTTTCAAAAACGCAGTTATACTTGATCCCCTTAAGGCTTTATGAGCAGAGCTCATTTTGTGCGATTTGTAGACACACGTCGAGTTTCACACTTCCACACAAACACACACAGAATCTTTTCCTCGTCTGAACTTGCACACACTCTGCCTCGAAGGCATGTCACCAAGCTAAATAGTTCAGAACAACATGCAGTGTAAATCTCTTTAAGAGCTCAAAGGGAAGTAGGTCAGAAGTCCTTACCGGCAGTTAACACACAAACAGTTTGCTCATTGCCCCGCCAGGGTCACGTAAGGTAAGCGCAATATAAATATCAATCGGCATTCCTGGAAATTTTCACATAGGTCCAGTAAGTGCCATGTTATCTTTTTCAACCAGCGATATCCTTCCATTGTGTTTTGCACGGTGAAAAAAAGGAAAAGAATTGAACTAAACTTTAATACAATAAACAGGGGTGAGTTTGATTTACAAGAACGTTCAAACTCCACTCCAATCGATACCTCCCTTTCAAAATAACAAGTCAGAGAATCAGATTGCACCAGATTAACAAATTAATACTTGAATGCCTCGTTAGTTTTTAGACTTTATTTATTCTTATTAAAGGCATAGCATAATTAAAGGCATAGCATAACATAGTCATTGAACATTTGCAAACAGGAACCCGTTCAGTTATTTGCCCTGTATGGTAGCATATCGCCTGACGCTAGCCTCGTTCTTTCAAAAAATTTCCCTGCCAACTGCTCGTTGCAACACAGGCCTCTAGGCTGCGGTGGCCACAGATCAGCCACGGAAACAAGCGCAGGTCGGTCCAAGCGAGGAATCTACACCTTTGCAGAAGGAACAGGCCTCTGTTTATTCAACCCGCACCTCGTTCTCATTTTTACTCAAGGCCCAACGGCCCATTACTCCGGCGCAGTTCAACCAATCTTGTTTCTGCTGACGTAGAGCTGCAAATCAGGATCCTGTCCTTCCCCACGCCGGCATTCCTCAAATGAGAACGATCTCGCCCCAGTTCACTTCGGCCGTGCCTCTGCTCTCTATACCAACCTATTGGGACCTACAAACCGAAAGAATTGTAGCAAAGTATTCCTCTGTCTGCCAACACCTCTTTCAGAAAATAATTATTAAAAAAAGAAAAAAACTTAAACAATCTCGAGTGGATGTTGTAAACCTTTCCTTTAGTTGGGTACCAAAAATTTTAAACTCCCATAGAAAAATACTGGAGCGCAAGCACCTAACAACAAGAAGCCACTATCATCCTCCACCACTATGGAGCCCCATTTTCGAACACTAACAAGGCCATGATTATTAACATACACACAAAATTTAATTCATCTAGGTACACTACTTCCTGAAAAAAACAAATCCCTACTTGGCCAGATGGATGGATGGATGGACAGTAGGAGGGACAGGCTCCATTGCAATATTCCTCACTCCACTAAAAACTACTGCTTTGAGCTGAACTTCCGGTGGTCACTTTATCTTGACAACTTAATAGATTCAATCTGGGAGAGAAAGGCAGGAAAGTGTTAGAGAGGGATAATGAAAGTAGTGCACAGAGAGGCCCCGCCTGTGGTGACTTCAGGCTGCACCTCCGTGGCTGACAGAAACTTTTAACTAATTCGCAGTTTAACACCCCCCTACTCTCACTGCCCTCTTCGCCTCCCCATCCCTCCCATGCAAAGTCATTGGAATTAACAAGAAGTCAAAGAGCCACCACCAAAGAGACGCCGTCTCGCTTGACTAGCTGCTAATGAGAAAGGATGTTTATCTAAAGGGTCAAATGCCTAGAAGATAAGGTCACGACCCTAACATCTTAAGCCCCCCGACCTTTCCCACGTGTGGCGAGCTCTTGTGATTCTGACACCCGCCGCCTGGTCGGGAATTAGGCCGTAAATTAGCCCTGGCTGCACCGCCCCGCTCTGGGCGAGTGGAAGGGCTGCCCTTTGACACCGCATCATTCTCGAAGCCGACGTCTAGATGCATGCTTCTGACGGCTAGATGACACGGGTCATTATTCGGGGAACAAAAAAAGTGATCTATGGCCACCCGACCCTCCGCCCCCTCCCATCCCGCTCCCTACGCGCACACTCCCCAGCAAGAAGGCGTGGTGGCGTGCTCCTGACTTCGGCCTCGTTTCCAAAAAAACTGCTTCCAGCATCGCCATGGTGATTTGCAAATGTGGGAAACTGGCATATGAGCAAATTTCTGTCTCTGGCCCTGAATTTGCTTATCAAAGTAATGCGCAAAGGTTGGAAAAAAAATTAACTGCTTGTAACAATTTGAAGAATAATGCAAGTTGTTGTGTGCCAAATAAGCTAATAAAGGCTCCTGGAATAAAACATTTTTTTTTTGCGAAAATAAAGTTGCTACAGTTTTTATTTGGCTGTGAGGCTCAAGCAGTTTCTCACTGCTGTGGCAACGTAAGCCTTTTTACCGTCTGCAGTCAGCTGAGGATGCATGAATGCCTACACTGTTAGGCTGAGGTGTCAAAACCCACCGTTTTTCTCAGCCAATGTTCGAGCCAAAATGTTAGAAACTAGAAGAACTCATCAAAATCAAGCATTTTTCTACCTATTTAGTTTTACAGTTTATCTAATTATTTAGTTATATTTTATAAATATTACATTATAAATTGGCTAAAAAGTCTCAAAATAATTTGCTTGATAGTGCTATGTTTTGGCAGCGCTCCCCCACACTGAAGTTTTTCTCGACTGAATTTATCCACTCTGACACCACTGCAGCGATAAAAGAAGCAAAGGCGCCTCACGAGAACAAATTCGCCACTACATTTGAAATGGTGGCCAAAATGGTCATGTTTCTTCGGCAAACAGAGAGGAAGGCAAAGACACAAAACAACCCAACTGAAAAAAACAAAAACGGAACGGTCCGCTTAGCCAAAGAGGGAAATATTTTTCATCATCTGTTCATGGGATGCCACCGATTTAAGAAAGGGGACCGAGTTTCAGGTCGTGTGCCATGTCTTTGGCCTCGGACAAAGTTCAGTTTTCCTTAAGTGCTAATTTGTGCACTCTGCCGCCAGTGTTACGGGATCTCTTAACTGGGATTCCAGCTCACATTCATTACAAAAGCAAACAAGAATGCCCACTGGCATTTTTTCTGTTAGTACACAGGGGGTTTGAGTTCAACCATCTTTCTCTAAGTGGTTGGTCATTACTTTCTGACTAACTAAGTAATCTGTCAGTACAGCCCAGCTCCCAAAGGAACAACAGTGTTGTCACTAATCACCTTTTTTTCCCACTGGCATTCTCATGTCACATGGCAGAGCAGAAAAATATCCAGTAAAAAGCCAACTAATGAACAAATCATTCAAGAATCCAAAGTACTGCACTTGCTATGTGCAGTACAGACATGACAAGAATTTTTAGATTTTGGAACAGTCTTGTTTGATGTCGAACAACACTTGCTAAATATTTTGAACTAACACTGCCCACCAAATATTACCAGCACATTAATATCAATTAAAGGAAGCATAATCAAGGCTCTGCATCTTAATTATAAGTTTTCTGCAAAAAAATAATTATGTTTTGATCCATTCCCTCACTGAATTCATTATTTTCGGTTAAAACTGCCCTATTGGTGCACAGTCTCACTAGTGTACCTGATGTCGCTGTGAGGGCAGTGCATGCACAATGTTGTGCAGAGCGTCCTGCCCCTGTGTAGCGGGGAGATTACTGGCAGCTAATGAGGGTGATGGCAGCAGCGAAGGATAAATTTAATTACTGACTTTAGCTGCCCTGGAGAACCCCACCTTCTGCATCTGAGCATGAGGTCAGCGCCTTGTTCAGATTCCTTTTAATCAAGAGCGCTCCAGAAACGCTCCGCTGCTTTAAATAAGACAGAGGAGGAAACCTGATCCAGAGGGACGCGCCGAACAGGAGCAATGCAGAGAGACGCATACAGAGAGAGAGAGGAGAGAGGAGAGAGAAAAGGAGCGAGAAATCTGGAGCGTAACAGAGAGTGAGAGAGAGAGAGTGAGAGAGGGACAGAGTGACCCACAGTGTGAGAGAGCTAGCCTGAGACAGGGAGTGAGAAATAGAGGAGTGAGGCAGAGAGACTGAGAGCAACAGGAAGGGTGATAGAGTAAAACAATGAGAGAGATAGAGTGAGAAAGTGAGACACAGAAAGAGTGAGAGAGAACTAGAGAGTGAGAGAGATAGAGTGAGAGACAGTGATAGCATGAGAGAGACTGATAGAGATGAAGAGTGAGAAGCAGAGAGAGAGAGACCGAAAGACTGAGAGTGAAACATAGAGTGAGAGAGAGAGAGATAGAGTAAGAGAATGAAAGAGACAGTAGTGTTAACACTGCAGTGGGAGCAGCTCCACGCCCTGTGCCCTCCTTCTCTCTCCCCCACCTCCTTTTTCTCCCTCTTGTTCTTGCTCTGACACCTCTTCTGTGCCATCGAGATCAAATAAAATCTCCTACTTGGATGACTGGAACATGAGCGGGGCAAAAGGCTTGTGAATAGGCTTTGAGAACATCTAAAAGGGGGGATTTTCTCGGCCGGAGGAAAATTTGTTTTAGTAACCGGGGCCTTGTCGCCTGCGCCTCGCACCGATTCCCACCGAGACAGGAGAATTTTCAGCGTTATCCGAGAGCCGGTCCAACTCTCAAATGCTAATGCAGCAAATGCAAACATGGATAAATTACTAACACTGAGCTAATGCTAAGAAACTTTTATTTTAGAGACAAAAACAAAGCAAGTGCACGACATCGAGGGACCGGATGATAAAATAAAGAAAAATCCAGTTTGTGCTGCGAGCTTCTGAAAAGGGGCACATTTTTCATGGCAGTTTGGCCTCAGTGAAACAATTTGCTGGAGAGAGGAAATGATTGTAATTAAGGTGCTGGGTTGGCCTGGCGAAACAGAGCTCTTTCTATGCCCGGGCGAGTGAAAGCCGCCGTGTTTGTGCCGCTGTCAGAGGAAGAAGGGTCCCCTGCAGCCTCACCGTCGCTGAATGGCTCTGGAACGCTCCCTTTCATTCATTTCATAAAAATAAAAGCAGTTAACATCATATTAGCCCTTTCAGGAAGACAGCAAAAGGAACACAGCTTAAGCATGGACAAGAATGCACAGGATAACGTGATTTATTGCGAATCTGCGATTCCTGATGCTATAGTAGCAGCTGAAATGTTCACAAGAAGTACAAGCGTCTCGATAGGCTGAAATTTTTGCTGCGAGAAGAGCCCTGTTACATTACTTTTCAGGCAATGATATGTTGCTGCTGCATTGCCCAGATGGTACCTGGGAAATATCACAGCATAGCTAGAGTTAAATAAGCTTATTCCCGTTAAAATATTTTGATGCCTCCCGCGGTTTCTCTTTAGCAAAAGTATTTTTTTAATGTTTACTTTTCATCACGTACCAAAAGCAAAATAATTAGGCGTGCTTTGCTACAGTGAGCAGCAGAATTTTTATTTTTTTTTATATTAATTACCTTTCCCTTGATCAACTTGCTTGAAAAATAATTAATTACACTGGAAAATTTCAGTGAAAATTTCATCTCTATTTCTTTCAGTGGAAATCAAGGAAAGGCAGAGAAGAGTAAACACAGCTTATTACATAAAGGAAATTACAAGGTGTGAGCGCATGCTATTATCCTAGTTAGGCATATTATTGTTGAGTATTGTACATTGTAAATTCTCACTGCTATTAAGGGCTCAGCGGTTCACCAAGTGAATGGTTCAGTGCATTCTGCGGTTTTTTGGGCAAGGCTTCCAGTCATATAGCTGCTTGATTTGGAAAATAAAGACAGCCTGGCTCAGGGCTCCACACAAACTTTTACTGCAAGTTGCCAAAAATTAAAAAAAAAAAAAAAAAAAAATCAGATCAGCAAAATGTAGCCCATGCAAGGCTGCACAGCTGGACATTCACAGATCCCCTTTCAGCTAATGTTCCGAGCAAGTGTTAGCCTTAGCAGAATACTGCTATATTACCACTGAATAATTCACCAATCATATGGTGCTGTGATAACAATTAATAGCTAAATATGTCAGCCCATGTTGAAATTTGAAACAAACCCGCTTCAGTGATCACGAGAGTTGAAAATATGAGAAAATATATAAATCTTTTAAAGAAGACCTCCCAAAATGATGTAATAACTTGCAATGACAGGAAAACACTTGCACTCAACCATTTAAAAATTACTAAGCATTCAATACTTCCACTCTGAGACAGTGACTTGACCGGCATGAGTTCGGCCATGACACCAGCTAAATAGCTAGCCAGCATAAAATTCAGGCTCACAACTGTTTTCATGACTGATATTTTCCTATTTGTAGGCCTTTGCTGAGTTTATATAAAGCATGTGCTTGTACCACTCAAATGTGAAATATGCAAAAAACTTCTTGATTACTCAATATATCTCAATGACCAAGGACTGCAGTGTGTGTGCATCCATTTGCAAATCCCCTTAGACTAAATTTCACAATGGATATTGGAAATGATGCAAAACAATTTTCAGATGACATAGTTCCTCGCAAACTCATTATTGTCATCAAAGAAAATAAAAAAAATTATGCCATATTTCAGACATAATGATGAGTGGCTTGCCTTGTGTATTTGTCTTTCGTAACGTTTGCATTTAGTCGGCATGTTTCGTGCATATCATTAACAATCATGTTAATGAATTGGTTCGACCGACTTCAATTGCTTTTGCTTCCATATTGCATTGTCCTTGAAAAAAACAAAAATAGTTTAACTTTTAAAATCGCTCTATACATCTACGTTATCTTTTTGTGCTACAAGACTGGATTGTTTTCAGAAACAATGGACTTAAACCAAGATGCCATCAAGATCACGAAATAGCTAGTACATTTTCTCAAATATTGGTTCAGAACTGAAACATAACATATTCAATTGGTTATCATTTGAAACAAACTGTAGTAGCTAATTTGCATAAGATATTTTGATACGGTGTATGGCACATTTTAACAGCTGTTGGTGAAGGAGACAAACAAGGCAAACCTTGAATTTACAAACATTTTAACAGGGCCTACTGGGTATTTCTACTCCTTTCTGTTTCTTCTGAGCTTTTCTTGGAGCGGAATACACAGGCTGTACGTACCGACACAGATGTCTAACATAAAAAGTAATGAAAAGGTTGAAAGCTTGGCACCACACATAAATAAAGTAAAATTGCTTCTTTATAGTATTTCAATGGTTTGTGGGGGTAAAACTGCGCGAATTAGGACACAAAGTCCACCTGCTTTAAAACTAAGATATTCAAATTCAGTTGAAGCAAAATTCGAGATGTTTAAAAAATAAAACCTTTTGTCCAGTGCCAAATTTTTACACCCTCATTATTTTGCACACTTGGAAGGTGCACGTTTCCAAAACAAATCAACTAATCAATCATTCATGTTAGTTCTAGCCTGCAACTGATGTGGACTTAGGTCGTGGTAAATGAATCTTAACTGGGTCGGCCTGTTTTACGCTGGAGAAACTGTTCAGTCCTCAGAGCAGCTGTCTAAATGCTGTTGGCATGTACACTTTATTCCCTAAAAGGCTTGAAAACGTTCATCGCAAGTAAGGCTAATTGCATATCTTTGTACAATTTGTTTTGAAAACATTTGCAGACTTCGAGAAAGGAAATGATTAGCTTTTCGGCTTGAACAATAACATAGGGAATGCCAGAGTAATTTTAAGAGTGCCAACTTTCCTGAAGAAAGTGTCTAGTCTCAGGGAGAGCCAGTGGATGACCAGTAACAGGAACTTGGCACCATTGTCAACATTCATGTTTATTGCTACTCTTTTGGCCATTGAAGAAAAAATACGGAAAACAGTCATGCCTGTACTCAGAATGTGATTTCAGAGTGGTGTTGGAACAGTATAGACACCATTGACTGAAGGAGCTACTTAATGATTAGTCTGCTCCAAATGCATTGCATAATTTTTTTTATTCCAATTATTTCCACCAGCCCACAAAATTAGAATAGCTCCCAATTGATCAATTTTTGTTTGAAACAGGCCTCCATGAGCCGACAGATTTTGCTCCTAGAATTAGGCTTCAAATGAAAATTTATACAAGTTCTTTCCCTGGAATTCATTCTTCACAAAGAGGGTTTCCAATGGGGTTCATCATATATATTGTTCAAAGTACATTCTTCGAGTAAACATTAAAAGTCCAATGCAAGTCTTCAAAGCCCCAAAGGCATGATGTAAATATAGCTGGATGCAGTGACCACTCAGTGCACTCATATACAGTGGCAAAAAAATTCAAGTACCTAAAATACACCGCTTGACTTTTAACAAAACAGCCGCACAATAACTCAGCTTACACTCATTAAGAAGGCAAAGGAAAAGAGAAGGACTCACCTGCATGCACGAAATAGGCCAAGTACAAGTCAAGCTCCTTCACCGAAACTCCTATGTGATGGGGCTGCACACAAAGCCCCGGGTTCGAACACTGCGGAGACTTTACCAGCCGCTCGCCGTCAGTACTTTCGAGGGGAATACCTTTGAATAAAATCACCATGACCAGGTCCAGCCTCCAGACTTTGTCGGCCTGGCGGAGGCAGTCGATCCTCCGCATCTTACCCTTCTGGTCAGGGTTGGAGAGCACGCAGCAGGGCGGCTTTTTGCCAGTGACGGTGAGCACGAAATCCTCGCGGAACTCCGGCCGGATGTCCTTGCGCAGTTTGGCCAGGAGCCGAGAGGCCCACTTCTGCTTGACCTCAGGCTTCTCGCTGAGCAGCTCGTCCTTCACTGCGCGCTCCTCTTCCTTCGACATGCGCTTCTCGTGCTTCTTGAAGTACTTTCGCTTGCGGGCCTGCAGGTTGAACCACGTGTAGGCGAACGCCCGCACGTGGGGCAGCAGCGCTTCGATGAATGGATGGAATTCATCCTGCGTCCGTCCGGAGAGCCGAGACAAAAAAGAAGGAATGCAAAGGGGCCGTTAGTTTGTCTGAAGGTGCAACAGCAATGCATGCTGCATATTCCTGTTAGCATGCATCAGTCCATTTGTCTGAAGTTACTTCAGAAAAAAAGTAACTTCAGACAAATTTCAGAAAAAAAGAGCAGAGTAATATGTATTCTTCAATAAATGTACCATCAAAGCATATATAGAAAATTCAGAAGCTAAATCAGTCCATATACAATACATTACGCTGCATGAAATTAACTGCATCAAAGTTAAACCATGAAGTACAACACAAACACATCCTCCCAAATACATGCAAAGTTGTAATTGTAGTTCATTCTTGAAACATTTTTTGAGGTTTAAGCCATTTAGTCCATAGCGCAAGGCCAACACCGGGTAAGACCGACAAAGCGTTCGTTTTTTCTATGCTGGAGAGAGCAGTGTGAAATAAGGGCCTACTAGGCCACATCTTGGCTGTCTGGCAAGAATGTTGGTCTGTAGGGGTCCGCCAGGACGCAGGAAAAACAATAACAGAGAGGGAAAGCAGAGCACTATCTATTTTCATCACTTCACCATACACATTCATGCAAATGTCTACTCAGGAGTGTTACTTTCACCGCTTCCGAAGCCTCAATTTTGAGCCGTTCGCCGAAAATACGCACGGCTTGTTGTGTAACAGCTATTTTTATCGTCGCCTTTTTTGCGCCTGAGGAAGTTGGCTAAATGGTAAATTATAGTGGCTGTTGAGTACACCTGTCCCCATTAAAAAAGACCACCGCTTTCAGCTGGATTTGGCACATATATAAAGGCAGCTACAGGCTACGTGTTCACATTAAATTTAGAAACTAAACTAATCTAAGCCGTAGCTTGTTCTTTTCACCTCACATGCGCCTCTGAGAAGCATTGCCCCCAACATTCTCTCTCTCTTCCTCACACACGCAAACACACACACTGTGTAATACAGTTAAAAGAACGATAAGAAAAAAACGAAAAAAAAAAATTAAGGCAACCTACATGAATGTTACTGATTAGCATGGTACATGTACTCTAAATATACAAAGTGTTACAATGAGTTAATGGTAAGAGGAGTTATTTTACAATATTCTAAAGCCTGTCAGTTGTGACTACAGAATAAAACAGGTCAGGCATCCTCGGGAGTCCACTGATTATCCGTGACCATCTCAGTTACACTACCAATCTGTTCATAGTGATTAAAATATAGAAAATAAACAAATGAGACATTCTTTCATGAGCATGCAATATCGAAAAGGCCATTAAAGAATCAACAAACATGTGATATATTTCCCAGGTACAATGCTTGTAATTTGACAGATGGAGAAATAAATTTTATTTTTCATACTTTCTACAGTATTAGAATAGCATTAGATACCACAACTAACCCCGTACTTATCTGAAAAGCAGCAATTACTGCACATATTCATATACTAAATTGTTTCAAGCTCACTTTTTTCACTTATTTCTCCTCATTCGATGTAGAGACCAGTGCAAATTCCCTCTAAACCTGCCATACAGATTCACACAAAATTATAAAAGCCAAAAATACATTTTGTTTTTTTTTTTTTTTTTTTTTGCTTTTCTTAGATCAACTTACTCTAGCACAACAGTTCCATTACAGTCTAAAGAACAGGTATAAAATATCCATATGCTATAACTCCCAATCCAACTTGCTGTAACACTGATTACCCATATGACAACTGAAATATTTTAAAACCAACAAAAATCATTAAAGTGATAAAATCAAGACTGCACACTGGACCCTTTAGGTCCATACACAAAGAACGGAGCTATTGAAGTCATCATATGCAAAAGGTGCACAGGGCATGTCGTGCCAGTGTACGCTCCTAGGCCACAGAAAAGCAGGCCTACTATCTACGATGCAGGGTTGACTAAGGATATGTTTGTGTACATATTCAACACTGCAGTTTTCCATAATATCATATACTGTTTACTGCTATTTTTACCCTTATTCTTCGCAAGAGCTCATCTGATCAAGCCTATGACTGCAGAGCCTTCCTACAGCAAAATAAAGCCCAGCACAGTTACATATTGAAAAAGATTCCGGCTAAATAAAACCACTGGCGATATTCCAGAGACAAAGTAAAGCACGTACAAACACTCCGTGCAGAGAAGGGCCAGCAGCGAAAGATGAAAATCTTATTCCTCTCCCGTTTAACAACTCCCACTTTATCATAAATTATTTCCCCATTTTCATAATTCAAAATTAATTCTCTAAATTTTAAATAAATAAATTCTGGTAGACGATAACTGAATACATTTGAATTATTAGGACAAAATACATAATTTAGTAACTCTTCCCTGTCATTGCAAGAGCTGCATCAACATGAGTAGTATTCTGCGATCAAAAGTGTATATACAACATAGTCTTCGCACTGTATAAGTATCAATCTCACTAAAATCCGAAACTGAAACATTATAAAAAGCTCAAATGTTCCAACTAAATGAATCAATTCACTTTATACAAGTAATTGTTATAGGGAGGGGGGAAGGGGAGTTCATGATTCATAAATCTACAAAAAAATGCTACTTAGCAAAGTAATGACTTATATTCTTGGGCCCAAGGGGTACCGTGAAATAGCTACAGTAAACCTTCAGGTAAAAACAGATCTGGACTCAGTGCTAACTCTGCAGGCTGAAAAAAATAAAAAAGTGATCTAAGCTACTTTAGATCCTCGATTAGATTTTATGGACTTCATGGAACAGATCCTAAAATCATCAGAAAAACTGAAAACTTTGATGGAAAACCAGAGACACCAGGTTTCAAAGGTGGAATTTCAGTAAAATTTTTACGTCGATAGGACGACTGGACATTTGCCCCATATGAAGCCGATTCACCACACCGCTCTACCCTGCAAAGCAACACCACAGTATTACTGTGCATATAAAGTGCATACAGACATTCACACATAGATACTACACATACACTGTACGTTATGGAATGTATGTATATGGAATACTATATGAACCCTCTCTTTCCTGCTACCTCTTTTCCTCAACAATAAAGCATGAACTCAAACACGACTCCAAAACCATGAGGTATCATTCAAATTGAGGGAAATTTAACTCATACATTTAAATATTTAAAAGATACTTAGAATAGAATGAACCCAGTGCCATTTCAAGGGCACTTAAGGCACTGCCTCAAGCTACATTCCAAAGAGCTCAATGCTACATTATTTCCAGCATTCTGCTGATAAAATGAGCTTAAAGCACACAGAGCCTCGCTGTTGTTGGGATGAACTATGCAGGGGTGCATTGCTCCTTGGCTTCACCTCAAGATATATTATCACCACAAACACGCATTAATACTAAGCCCTGTTTCCGTTACAATGTCTACTTATTTCACTTGCACACATATAATTATTGACTTTGAATAATTCTCAGAGAAATAATTGTAAAAAAAAAAAAAAAAAAAAACACTTTTAAATTTTAACAAGCCTTTTCCATTGTCTACATTACATTTCAAGTTAGATTTAACTTTCATAAATGAAATACTACACTATCTGCACTAACACCCAAAATAGTATTTGATGCAATTAAACGCAAGGGTCCTTCACAGATTATGATTTATTTTAATAATTGCTTTAAGTCATGGCTTGGCAGACTTCATAAGAACTCTTTCACTTCAATTCAAGGCTCACTGCAAATGTTAAAAACCATATAACATTTATATAAAAATATATATAAAATTTAATAATCCAGACAGGCACCCACGAGCATGCTCTTGTCTGCGTGTGCATTCTTTTCAAAATGCATTAATTTAAATGAGTGCGACATGCATATACACTCTACTGTTGGATTGTTATTGGCTTAACTTCCAGCTGTGTGCTCCTTCAGTACACCTTGCTGACAGATGTAATGGCTCTACATAATGGGCCAGTTACCATAAATCATAAATAACTATAATCTTAAATACAAATGATGGTAATCCTCCTTTATTGACACCCACACTACCAGGCCCATAACACAGAAAACTGATTATGAAAGAGTGGGGAGAGTTTACTTTCTCCTCTTGCCGTGTCCCTGCAGTACTCTCTCTCTCTCTCTCTCTCTCACACACACACACACACACACACACACACATAAAAGGTCAAATAAGATGTCAGCAAATCAAGGGGCTCTCGGCTGTCTCTCAGCAATGGCTGGCTCTGCAAGTGTCTGCTATCCACAAACAGCAGGGCTTTTGCCACAGAGAAGAAGAGTTGACACATTCTGAGACATTCCCTGCTCACCTGGCACTGGTGAAGAGCACAACGGCAAAAGTAAGTTCATCACTGCCACCTTCGCTTAAGATGACATTCGCCACCAGAAACAAAGAACTGATACTTTAACTAGTTTCAGCTCTGGCATCCCATTTTCATAAAATTTCTTATGACAAAAAAAAAAAAAACCTTAAGACTGCCAAAATCCTATTTTAACAGCATAATACGCAATATCCAACAGGACGCTATTTATCGCAAAAATATAAAATAAATATTCTACATGTAACAGAGAACGGAAAAACGCATTTCAAATTTCTGAGTATATAGACCAATTAAATATTCCACCATATATTTTTTGTGCAACTCTGCGAGAGACTTCACAAAATATCTTGAGCATACGTCAGAAATTTTGCAAAAAGACGATAAAAAACAGATTAATTATCATGCATTTAACCAACACTTTTTGGCAGAATACCCCCAGATTTAAATGTTTTTATTTAAAATGTGATAGTACAGACTCTATAATCATGAGTGTAGTTTAAATCAGTGTACAGCAGGGTTAGGACTTATTCTATCTGCCAAAATTACTTGGACAGGCTCCACTAAGGCCTCTTCCAACAACCTTAAATACAAAATTAAAACCATAATCCCAGAATTCATTGTGAATTTTTCTTTGCTCCTTGAATAATTTGGAAAAAAAATTATTCTTTCGCACATAATTTTGAATATATTTATAAAAGAAGAAATTACCATGACACCTTTTGGGAATAAAGTTTGAAGTAATATCTTTTCTCATAGTGGCATTAATTGATGTATAAATAATAACGTGACATGGTAAATATACCAAGCAGTGTGTCCATTGATATCATTCTTGGATTTTTAAACACTAATTTGCCATCGAGTTCATTTAGACCCATACAGCATAAGTCTCAAATTACTTAGCCTTTTATAAAAAATGTCCAGAGAGGATAAAGGCAAATGATATGTTAAAGTGACCAGTCCAATGAGGTCGCAAGAGCTTATGCCATCACAATCAATTCAGATCTCCCAAGAAGTAAAGAAGTAAAGGGGAGTAATTGCAGAAAATTCAAAATATCTCAACAAATTAGTCGCATGAAAATAATAAAAAGTAAATAGGACAAAAAATAATCCGGCCAACAAGTAACAATGATATTAAGGGGCCAAGTACAACATGGTCATATAGTAGCATGACTCCAATCAAGTGTTATACATTCAGCAGGCCTCATAAATCACAAACAAGACTGCCTAAAGCTTCCTTCACAAGTGCAACGACCAAAAGCAAATACGAATTCCAGTGACTACATTTCAACTTTTCATTATTTCATCATGTATGTATCATTCAGTTAACAGTCAATGAATAGCTCTGTTTAAGTTTAGTTCATGGTTGGTGTATTCCATAAAATTCAATTTTTTTTTCCCAACCAGCCATAAAATGCAACCATGAATAAAAGCCAGACAATAAACAATAATTCTTTTGGAGTCATGATCTCTAAGAATGATATGTGGTTTCTGAGTAATATCCTGTATTCATTTGTTTGCTTTTTTATGCCCATATTTATTTATTTCAGCGAGGTCTGCAGGTCTGTCACCTCAACTTACCCCCGGAATCCAGACGCACGTACAGTAACGAATAAAAGCAAGCGCGCGCCATGCAGTAACTCGTGTTTTGGCGGACTTCATAACAACTCCTTTCATTTTCATTTCTTGGCTCCCCGCAAATAAAAAAAAAACAATATTACTGTCGCGAAATAACACTAACTCGAAAACGAAAAACGAAAATCAAGTAAGGGTTAAAATCCTGCAGCCTGTTCTCTCTGAAAAGGCCGCTAATACTAACAGCAAGATAATGGGGCCATGCAAGAAGTTGTTCTTACTTCAAATTAACAAAATACGAAGCATGGGCTACTATATGGATCCCACAATACCATAAGCAAGTGTTTTCCTTAAAAATAAAACCATCATATCATACACTGCAGTTTGTTTATAAATTTTGCGTGAATTTTAGGTTTAGTATATTGCATATCACTTATTAATGCCGTCATATGCCCCATGAGTGAATATCAACTTCTAAATACAACGGTAAATATGCGATTTCTATGGGGACCAAAATCATGTGGCTCTCGTGTATGTATTGTACAAAAGTTAATCGTTTATCTATTCAAGAAGTGGATTCTCTATTCATGGAACCCGTATCAATTAGGCCTGTTCTAATCAAAAGTCATTTTAAATCTCTAAAGTGCAAACTTCAACATACCACGAACATTAGCGACATATAGCAATACTTCAACTGAACAAGTACTGATACGTTTTTTTTTCCAAGAAACAAAATTCTAGAAAGCATTTCTGTTGCCATAGAAAAACTTCAAGACAAATAGTAGATGACAGCCAACTGTATTACACATTTAAAATGCGGCTGGCAGATTTTTAGCAGGCTGTTCACTCGCGCAATAATACACAAAAAAGTTTCGATTAAAAAAATAATAATTTGAAAAGTTTTGGCCGATATCAACGCGCGCTTGACATTATTCAAAAGTAAATTCAACTCAGATTTTCATTCATCAGAGCGATCCTATAACTCAAAAAGGCAAGCAAATTTTAACTCATTAATTGAATAACGCGATGCTCGACGCAACAAAATTCAACGGAAAATAGGCAAATAGGCATGTGTACATTTGTTCGAGGTAGGCGCCATCCGCCATGTGGTAGTTTGCACAGATGGCTCTGTCAGACCTGGAATGCACACTGCACACAAAGTTACTTGTCTTAAGCAACGCAATAGCCCAGATCGCGCCCACCCCAACCAGGGTGATAACCCAAATGCAGCACAAATTATTAATTACAGAAGAAAGATTCGCTTACCTGTGTTAGACATAGCGGAGAATACATGCCTGCTGTGTTTTATTTTGGATTTGTAAGGTGCGTCGATCTGTAAAGAGCGTCTGCTTGTTTGTGTATATTAGGTGATGTGTATATGTAAATGTGTATGTAGATGTGTACGTGTGTATGTGTGTGCGCAGTGTCCGTGTCCGTGTGTGAAAAGAAAAAAAGGAGAGAGACAGAAAGAGAAGGGAGAGAGAGGGAAAAAAAATCAAGCCTGCTCCTTGCTTTCACATTTCCAACTCTGCGAACTGCAACCAGCGCTTCACTGCTCCATAGAGTTGAACTTTAACCCCGCCTCGAGTTACACAGCTTCCACTCTCCACACAAATCTACTGTACTCAGCTGTTAAAGCCGTAGAACAGTCCCTTTTCCGGGGTACTCGCAACTTTCACCACAGGCATAATCAACAATCAAGGAAGGTCCCGAAGCGGAGCGGCAAAAGAGGGCGAGCGGACAGTGAAGAAACTAAAGGAAAAAAGGATGAATCGCTGGACGACGGAATACTATCGACCCGCATACGGGAAAATGAGCGTAAATAGCGCATTCCACCAGATCCATGTAGCCCCGCGAGCATTTAAACTGCTAAGCGCTTTCTTGCAAATGGTAAGCGTAGGATTGTAACCACTACGAGCGTATAGTCAAGTGGTAGTTCTGCCGTGCACCCAACTCCGCACAGGGTCTGTCGGATCTTACGGGAACGAAGAGGGTTGAAGAGTGAGACGGAAACGTAGCAATATAAGAACGAGCTTAACAAGTGCTCGATTGCAAAACAATGTAACGCCTGGTTTATTTTTGCTCCCTCCAAAGAGTAAGGAGTGGGAACTTCCGATTTTCTGCCCAAAGCACGTCAGCGATAAACCAAAGTGTCTTCTCTGCCACCTCGCAAGCGACCAGTTTACTTTCATCCACTGCGCCAACCGGACAAACTCTTTCGTTCTTCCGAATGAACGTCTGCACAGCTTCCGAAATATCCAAGATTAAAAAAACGAGTAGTAATGCGATAAGGGTCTTTAAGTCTTGGGAAATAATAGAAAATATCCGCAAATGCAGCCTCGGTCGGAAAGGTAAGAAAAGGTAGCGTAACGTTGCGTAAAACAGATCGTGGCAATATCTATAAAGTTTGATAAAATGAAGTAGAAAACGCGACTGTTCAATAAGAAGTCAAATCCACGCGCGGAACAATGAATATTTTGGCCGCTCGAATTATCAGCTCGAGCGCTTTTGCCCTGGCACGTAATGGCTTTTTCCAACCGGCGCGTACAGCGAAACCCCTTGCAGAGCGGAGCAGTTCACTTGCACAAAACGCTTCCATCTATCACAGCAAAATGTATATTAAACAAAGTCATATACGTTAAAATCAGAGAGGGAACAGCGAGAGAAGGAGCAAGACAGAACCAGCGTGCACTCGATCCGGGTATATACCGCCCCTTTGGTACAATGCTTAACTTTTCTGATACGTCCGACCAAGCAATTGGCCTCTTGGTGCTGTACTACATTTTTATTTCATTTTGCTCCCCCTTTTCATTAGCATTATCGCATTACAATTATATTTATCACCATGATAATTATTATCCATCCTCTTGGCTGAATTGACCTAGTGTGGTGCATTGAAACAATTGTAATTATTATTATTATTATTATTATTATTAATGGTGATATTGTAGCTCAGTGAATGATTTGTTCAAATGATGGTTCATTTGGAGAAAAAAATTGTAGACATCATATCACACGTCACACAGTGGTCATCTGTGACTAATTCCATCATAAACAAACAAAACACACTTAGATGGAATATGGAGAGGCGGACAAAAACACTGCGAAGCTTGTTGGGATTTTCCCTGGAACTTCAGATCACATTTAGAATATCGCACACAGAAGTAGCCTATGCCAGAACTAACACATCAATAATTCCGCGTAGTTCATATTGAGTCCTCTGAGCTCCGTACACTTAACCTAGGCGAGGCTAAAAATATTTATTTCAACGCGCAAACAACGTACGCCTCATTTCTTCTCTTTGTGGGCCTATCAAATCTTATCTTCGCTGTGAGAGCAGCACAAAAGCCATAATGTCGGTAAAGTGTAATATTGCCAATGTTTGTATGCTGCGGTTGGAACGACTCGTTGTAGGACCTTACACCCGCTAAATGTAACTACTCCTCATCTGAACGGTGCTCGACCATCAACAGTAAACGTCCCTTTCACCGAATGGATGGAGATCTCACGAACTACGAATGGCCACGTAACGAAGGCACAATATTTGAGACTGCTTTATATTCCATTCATCATAAACTCACCATTACCAGCTTTTGTATGAGGGTTTCACTGGAATTAGTTTGCAGATATTAAGACTTGACGTCTTAGAGGGCAACTGTCAACACGCTTTTAAGCAAATAATAATAATAATAGATAACATACTAATAATATGTTGCACATGTTGAGAAAATAATCCATGTATTAATAGATTTAAATGTCCTCTTGGCGATAGGTTGTCAAGCCAATTTTTTGTGTCTTTGGAATCTGGCTGTGATGTGCTACCAATGCTGGTGCTTCCTTCATAAGTTGGTTAAAAGAAAATTACAGATAGTGACATCAGCGTTAAATTGAACATGAACATGAAGGACAGCGACCTGTCTTTTGTGTCCTTTCTTCATCCACATTAAAATCAAAGCAAATTTGTATTCATATGAATGTGACATAAAAATGATTATTGACCTTAAAGCACTGCGTTATGTTTTGGGGTGAGCAACTCTGTTTTCCATAGTTTATATCGTCTGACGACAGTAGTGAGAGAAGTCAAATGTGCGCCCTCTAGAAAATGGTCAGATAACTCGTCTGTTTTGTGCCTGCAGCAGCCTTCCACTCTTCAAGCGTCGGTCCGGCAGACTAAACGCTTGGATATAATGAGCGCATGTGCATTATTATAGGCTTCTTATGGGAACTGTAGTTTCACAACGAGAATGCCTTTGACAACAGTAGGCTACGCTGTATTGTTCCAATTGGTGAGTGTTCTTTCGCGACATAATTTTTCCATTTAAGATCTTCCAGCGATAGCAGAATTCTTCGTGCCACAGAATAATGTTGAAATGTTGGGTTTGATATAGTTAAATGCGACAAAGATAAACTAGGGCTACATAAAATAGTTTAGCCCACACTAGAATACCACTTATTCTTACCAAATTGTCCACGATTCTAGACCACAACCCGTTAAATTAGCAAACAAGGGCACTGGCCATTCGAATGTGAGTGGACCAAAGGGCATCGTGGCAGTTAAAATCCAAACCAGAAGTCATAAATCACTGATGTCGAATAGGGACCGTATGCTGCATGAATTTGTGATCGGTGCATTTCAAACAGGTAAATGAGTTCACACAGTCACCATGATATGGATACATGTCTAAAATGTTCCTCTGCATCTCTAACCAGCAAAACGAGTTCTCCCGGCTAAAAGGATAGCTCTTGGTTTTACACACGCAATAGGCTACAACTTCTGGAGAAGTTAGCATATTTAGACAGGTTGCACTGCACAGCACTTCTTGTAGTGTTGAACTTGATCCATAGTGTCCCACCCTCTCCATTTTACATCGGAGGAAAAAAATGTCCGTCTGTGACTGGCTAGCCATCGGGTTTTAAAATCAGACGCTCATCTGATTGGACGAAAATCACGTCACTACAAGGTCCCTCAATGAAAAAAATGCTCTATCCCACAGTGTAGGTTGACCGTAATCGCAAGACTGCTTACCAGGACAGTATGTAATACTACAATATCCCCTCAATCTGAGCGCTGGGTTTGTCCTGACACGATACTAAGAGCAACAAGGAATTACCCAGCTGACAACCTCAGCACCGTTTTACTTTTCATGCACTATCATACGATTCAAAGATTCAAAAATAATAATGGTGCAATATATTTAACACACTGACAGCAAGGCAAATCGTAGATGATATAACTACCGAACGTATGCATTAACCAAACCGTCCAACAGAATACCTTTCAATTCGCTAATTTACATTACATGCGCTGTTTCATTCAGGCAATTTTAAAATGGAACGGTTACAATGAAAGGTACAAAAGGTTTCATACGCGAGAACGTACCATTGCCATGTAAAGTGTACGTGAGAAACTTTAAAATGTTGAGGCGAAGTAGTGCTTCATTTTTCTGCCACCTTAGTCAATTGTAAGGTGAAAAAGTCTTAAAAACCTGCTGCCGTTGTCTGATATTTTAACACCCAGATGAGAGTAAAAGAACCGAAAGCTGACCAACTGCTGCTTCTCCTGTTGTTTAAAAAACCAGAGCAAAAAAAAAAAAATGCAATAACCCCTTTCTTCCCTCCTTGATATTTGACAGCGATCCAAGCTTGGCAAAGCTGACTGGCTCGCGAGACGCACTCTGGCTGCCTTTGCTCGGTTTGTTAGACTTTGTGCAGAAGTTGCAATCGATTCAGAGAGTCCTCGCTTGTTTATTTCCGCAATCGCTGCAATTTGCATAGTAACCACGCTGCACCCGAGCGGCAACGGAACGCCACTTCTCTCTCTCTCGCCATCTCCTCCCCTCTCTGAGCCTCTTTGGCTAATCAAAGCAACCGGAGCTGCGTGCTAGCCAGACCTCGGACAGCTTTCTGCGCTTTCATAGAGAACGGGAGTTTTCCCCTCTATATAGGCTACTGCAGCAGAGCTACACCGGTGACCATCCGTGAGCATCGCGATGCGGAGGGAAAGGGTGGGGGTGCTGCCATGCGCATTCTTAAGAGCAATTTTAATGTGAAATCTGCTAACGTGACTGTGAACCATAGACTGTAGCTTTTAATGCTAAAATGATCGCACTGCCGCTAGACCACAGTGGTGCTAGGCCACTTCATAGATTTTTAAACGGTGGAAGACTGTCGTTTCTCATTTTATTTCATCTCCGACCAGCTCCTCACAGCTTCAGTGGTGGTGCAAGCTTTCATCGGCTCGGCAATCTCACCGACTGCAGCGGATTTTATAATAGCGTCCTTGCAATGAGAGAAACAGGAAGGTCATCCTCCACTTGCTCCAAAATCAGAATAAAACGCGTTACCGTAACATATCTGCTGCTCGAGAGGGTGATTTAACGTTGCATTTGCAGGATATCGCTGAATTGATAAGATGTGTAGCCTACATTTGCTTTCTGCACCAGCTTGGCTAGCACGTAAAAACATTTCTCAGCAGGAACATATAGTCGCTCAATTTTCTCTATTCTGTATACTGTTAAGTATTATTTTATTCGAGACTGGCTACGACAGAACCCGGATGAATTTAGCAATGATATGAAGTGCGTTTAAATGCCCTTGGACATGCAGTTCTGTATGCTCTATGCTCCTAAAATAGCCTGCTGTTATTCTTACTGGCACCATTAATCTCGAAAAGTTGCTCGCATGGTCTAGCTGCTGCACGGCACTAATGCAACGGTAAACGCTTTTGCAGATTCTGTTTCATACAATTGCTTCCCATTGAGGAATTGCTACGGGACAATTCAAAAGAGTTGTGACACTGTATCTAAAATCGAGAAGCCAGCGGTTCCCACGGTATCTAACGTATGTCGAACACTTGTTTTGTTGGGGTAAACGCGACGAACATCAGCGAGTTCTATAACATTACTTTTTAGTGAGGTAATGGAGCAGCGGTGGTTTAATGACTCCTAATGCTGCGCTCCTTTGTGTTCCAATTAGTCACACCAGTGAAACAAATAAGACTTCTGTCCATTCAGAGCAAATGCAGAACTGGCAAGCATAACCGCGTCTCATTGAGAAAGCAGCCTATACACTAACGGTCGTCCCCGGTATAGCAAGTTAGCATTATAGGGGCATGAGAGTCTGAAATGTACATTACATGAATGCAGTTTATTCCAGAACTTCTTCCGAGTGTTTAAAATGGGATGCTCTCTTCAGTTTCACATTCCATGTCTTTTAATGAATCAGCCGACTCTGAGAGGTTTGGGGCAATTTAGAAATGAAATTTACTTTCTCAAACTTTACGACTGATATCCTGTCATAGGCCGATTGGACGTTATTTTAGTAAAATATATGATTCTTTAAGATCTGAGAAATCTTCCATTTTTTATACAGTCATGACTTCATTTCTGTGAGGTGCAATACCGAAAGCAATGAGGTCCTATATCTTACAGAGAAGTGCATGAGATAGTGTATGGTTTACATTGATTTAAAGCAATATACCTGAATAGGATTAAAAAAAAAACTTCTCACTTCCAATTCTGTCCAAAAAAGTACCTTTAATTTACTAATACTGAGTGCAGCTGTTATCCATCCATTGAATAGGCATTACCATGTCTTCAGCCCCATAGCTATTGGACAGTAAGGCCCATGTCTACCTTCTAGTAAGTTGAATAGTTCATTATTATCGATTCATATTCATATTATCGAGCCAGATGAGGAGGAAATCAGATGACGTCATTATAAGGTGACAAAGTCCATGAAGGAAGTGTGCCAGGGTGGTGGTTGGGTCAACAAAACTTTGCCATGGGACAGGCTGTTCAATTCATTGCTCTGTCAGCTTAAAATTTCCAACTGCCGGTCAAGACTGTCTTTTAAACACCATGATCACTAAACCCTAACCCTCACCCTATCCATAATCAGACTGTAACAATAGTGTTGACTCATCACAAGATAATAAATGTACATAAGGAGTATTAGGGCCCTGTAATTTATTACAGATGGGTCTGAAATGGTCCTTTTGGGTACTAGTTGGTAGATTAGAGCCAGATTACCCCATACCTGTGGGTCTGTTGACAGATGACAACCGCCGTTCAACTGAGAGATAACAGTTGAAACGGGCAAGTTGCCTTGCCATATTTCACTCCTGAAAACTTCATAGGAAGATATCGGTCCTAAATAACCCTTTGCTGATCTGTGGCCATCAGTGTAACTCCTCTCAAACAAAACCTTTTCTAAAATACCTCATCATTAAAGGTAATACAGTTGCAAACAATATGAAATCCATCTATCCACCATCTAAACTACTTCTTTCTGATCAAGGTCGCAGGGGAGCTGCTGCCTACCAGCCTAAATGGATGAAAATCAGGAGCACACCCAGACAGCTCACCTATCCATCATAGGGCAAATAAACAACAGAATCAACCAATTTCAAATCTGAAACAAATGACAGAGGCCACACCACCTGGATGAAAAATACTAGTATAATTTGCCATAATTCTGAATGAGATGTGAAGACATCCATGAACTCACAAACAATACTCTACGCCGACAGTGAAGAATGGAAGAGATTATTCTGTGGGGCCAACACACACTGCTTTCTATCACATAATCAATATTGCTATGTGAATCATGCCTGACGCAATACTATTTTCAATTAAGTGAAATAAACTAGTCTCATATATCATCACGGTTGAATCAATTAGAGAAATCGTTTTTGTTACATTTTGTGATTCTGCGTTATAAGGGACCTTGGAAAGCCGTAGATCAGACAAATATTGTGAAGAACTCATGCCAACTATATTACACCGATCCCCCAACCCCCACCCCCCATTCCACTACAAACGACAAATACACCAGTACATCGGCCTAATTTATTTACACACGTATGTCATTTCGCTGAGCTGTTGCTTACATTTTCGTATATGAAATACATTCCAAGGTTCTTTGTGCCTTTAAACACTCAATAACACGCAGACATCATCAATATTTGAATATTCTTTTTTATTTTCTACAATTCTAATGCAGCTAACAGGGATGGAAAAGCGAGCTCAATGTTTTTACTCAAAGCAGTGAAGCCACATCCACCCTCCTTTGGTTTTCATTAGCACGTAAATGAATACAAAAAAAAATCGGTAACAAATTTGTGATTGTTGCTCGAAAAATACTGTGTCAAAAAGCGCTGGCCGCTTTAGGAGAGAACATTCACTAACTGTATTACATTTTGGCGCAGTCTAGCGTCTGGAGAATCGCGCATATTACTCCAATAAAACTGGAAAACATGCTGGTTGACCGTCGTATTTTTCTGAATGGGGTGCGTCGGATGATCATTTTAAATCAAATTGAAATCATGGGCCATCTCTCAACTTACTTTGTGAAAATTTCTCGCGGGGTTTCTCATAGTATTATCGAAAAGTTTTCGAAGCGAAAAAAAAATCACCAAGTCTAAACTGTTGCCAAGTATAAAGCACTAAGAGGTATCCTGAATAAAGGTAGCCAATACTCTGAATGGATTTTCACAGCCTGACCAACAAGTGATCAGCCTGGCTCTTCACTTTACGCACCATACACAAATCACTGCTCTAACGCTGATGACACACTGAAAGTAGAAAAATTAAAATCAATACGTGTAGAAAGATACGGAGACATGGTTTTCCACGTCTCTGAAGACGTAAAACCTTGCTAAGACATGACTTCAGCAACTTATTATGACTGCTGAAAAAAAATCGCGCAAGGTCCTACGTCACGAGTTTTCCCGTCGGCATAATTTTTAACGTGATGTCAGCAAAAGCCAACATTCCCCAATTTCCCATTAATAATTACCATGGATTTTAATTTCAAAATGATAAATTCGTCCAGTTTCCTATATCAGACTTATAGGGGGGCATTATTTTCAATAGCAGATTCCCCCGCATAGAGCTGCACCGCAGTTCAGCCAATGTCTAAAACAAGGCGCTAAAAGAAACGCCTTTACAGTCTTTTCTGCCAAGTTCTGCAAAAAAGATGTTTAAAGCTACAGTCCTCATGCCAGGGCTATCCAAGAGATTGTGCCCAAGACGGCGCAAATGACTGCTCTAGTGTGACTGAAAATAGCAACTAGCGCATTCATATTACTTTCAAGCTTTAAAACACCCTCCAACAATGCAACATAAATCGATTGCAATGAGTTTGGAATGGACTAGCAGAAAATATCTGCGCTTTTTACACACTCCGAAACTAAAAACGACAGCAGTCATTTGAAGATTTTTTTTCAACTCGTCCACCTCAAGACGATAGGAATACGCTCCAACTCAAGGTAAAGCGAGTGGGGGAAAAGTGAACTTGCTGACGCGATTTGGTTGCGTTCAGTATGGTCATTTTCTTTCTAATTGCTAAACGGTGACCTATCAAAAATGTGTCTCCTATACGTTCAAGAGCGTAAGTCTGTGGGGTAAAACGTAACCAGACTTATGAATGTCATATTGCCAGTCTGAATTATTATGTAGCTAATTTAAATATTTATTTTCAGTCTACCCTGAGCGAGACATCACCAGCATAAGTTAACTGCGAAAACTTGCCTGTTCAGTGTCTGCACTGTAAATTAGAGGCAGACAAGCTTTAAATGGTTGACGGCCATTTCACTTGCTGTAGCAAGAACGTAGTCAGATCAACCATACCGTGAAGGAACACATGTGGAGAGGATTCTTCAAACATTTTAACTGCATTGCAATTTGAATAACAGCGTTGCCAACTCAATGCAAATCATTTAGTCTCGTGAAGATGAGAACATTGTAAATTCATGGCACTGCCTGCTTGATTACTCCGAACTCCTTAAGCGTGCTTCAGAAGTGGTGCGTAAAATAATTTCTAAACGTAGTAACTTTTATTGCACTTAATCGTTGATGCCATTGAATATTTATTAGACCTACAAAGGACTTTATTTGAAACACCAGGAGTGTGTAAATTAAACGGCTGTTAGCCTATTTGCGGGAAATTTGGCTTATCCTGGGGAAGGGATTTCCACATAACACTGGTTATAATAAGCAATGGTGAGGCAAGACTTTGCTACATTAGACGCTTCGTAAACCCTGCAATAATCCGACACAATAACATTTACTGCATTAGTTAACCAGCCCCCCAAATTGCCATGCCACATACCATTGCGACTGGTCCATGGTGACAACTGGAAACCCAACATATATAGGCCAAATTTCGGGCGAAGGGAATTCATTTCGTGACCGATCCTGCGGAATTCATTTTTAATAATGTCGTTGGGCAGCTTTTGATAAGTTATTACAATGCCCGAAAATAGGCTACTAACTGCATATTAACATACACTGGACTGCATATTGCAAAGCCTTTTGAGTAACAGATAGGTTTTTGATCAATCGCAATTACAGTGTCCATCAGAAAATATAATCATAGTTGTAATAATCAGTTTACATATATTCTAGGATTCCACATTCCACGCTGTAGTCAGGTAATAAGTACAGAGCTCATAATATATTATCCCCGAGTATCTCTGATAGTAACACATAAGCAATAGGCCTTTATGAGAAAAAAGGATGTCAGCATGGCTGTTTCACGAAGTGCCGAGCAGTCTAAAAACATGCGATAAAGAAGGTCACAGAAAACTGTAGGTTAAAGAATAGTTAATCAGTATAAATTCCATCAGGCAAGCCAGGCCTAAACTACAGAATGTCTTTTAATTGCATCAAACTGGATTTTTATCAACGACATAACAGCGGCAATTGTTTTAAATCGCGCTGAAACAAATCTTTTTAGAATATTTCAACTTCTTAATAATTATTGAATATTTTGGCTTTCCATAAATGGTAGCCGATCTATTACAGTGCTGTTTTGTGTGTGTTTTAGACAAAGTGGGACAAAACTCCATGAAAGAACAGTCTAGCTCCGTCCTTTAAAATACAATGAGCATCGAAATTCTTAAGGGGCGCCTGGCGAGCTTTCATATAGTCCTTATTGCTTAATCTATAGAACTTCAAAGAGTTCAAGGCAGTGCTGCATGTGGTTTCCTTAACGTTCCCGCCAGAACGCTTTAAAGCTTTTCATCAGCAGCGCTGGGGAATCTCATAAAGACTGAATTTGCATTAAAGAGAACGTGAAAGGCGCCACAACGACAAACACAAAATAATATATCTTTAAACAAATCGCTCTTTAAACCGAACAGTGCGTCATAACAGTAAAATTAGAGGAACCTAAGATAGAATGTCGTTGCGTTTGTCGCACGCCTGTAAAGAATATAGGCTATGAGTTGCCACTGTGAATATTCATGGACCTTACTTTTTTGTATATTTTAAACAATATTGGGCATTGCGCTTTTACTGCTAAAGCGACACTGAATTGGCGCATCATCTTTAGGAAACTGCTTATTACTTCACCGAAATTGTGATTTATAGACGTAGGCTAAATAGAGATAATCTATCAGTGCTAAAGTAAATTTAAAAAATAGGATACAATAAAAAAATAAATAAATAACAACCATGTCATCATAAAATTGCCAAAGAAGTGTATGCGTGACAGAATTGTAAAGTAACCTAAAAAAAAAAAAAAACAATAGAATGACTAAGTATTGGGACACGTCGGAAATAAATGTAAAAGGTATGCAAGTGAGCGCAGAATAACATGATTTACAAAACTGTCCATGCATTTATTGTGACGAAATAAAAAAAACAGAACCGTCAAAATTGATTCAATATCACTTAAGGCAACATGAACATAACGTTTTCATAATAAACATTTATCATCCTCAGGGACGACTACTATAGACACTCAAACACGAAAATACAACAACAAAAATATGGGAAAATAATACGTAAAATATTTAAATATCAAACTCTCTATTAAGAAAATATATTAAGTATTAAGTCTATTAAGTCTTTTATAACACTGATTAAATGCTTTTACATTTGGTAATTTTGTGGAAACAAGGAAATATCAAGTGAAACCTCAGTTGTGTCTCAGACTTCCCTAAGATCAAATATTATGAAAAAATCGCCCCATATCAATGCTAAATAGCAGTTCCACCATGCTCTCATATCATTAACTGTTAAATACAGGACGTACGGAGAAGCCTACATTACATCAATAGGCCTATGTTAAAAATGTATATTCTTGCATAAGAAATAATGTCAATAATGTTATTAAATTCGTTTAACACTACGTTATTGATAGCTCTGACGAGTTGCAGTGGAACAAGCAAGCAAGATCGTAGCTGCACAAGCAGCATAATTTATTACTCGTTGGTGCATATTGAAGTCAACAACCATATCTTTCTCGACGGTTCCAGTTCGGTCAGATAAGAGGAATGTGCATGTAAACACAGGGAAAATAAACAGAAAATTGCAACAAAATGCGATTGCGCTGATAACATGGTAATTGACATAGTGAAAGTTATAGTAGTAGTGGTGGTAATAAAAAAAAAAAATAATAATAATAATAATAATACAAAGAATAAGAAGAAGGAGTATTGCTATTATTTAATTTAACTGCACTGGACATGGAACGAATGAACGATTCTGAATATGCGCTTAAAATCCATCACAAATATAAAGCCATGCTTCGGTCGTGCTCATAAAAATATTGGAGTCCGTCAGCTGAAGTTCGACGCTCCATCTAGAGGTCACATACTGAACCAGCAATCTTAACTTCAATGAACATTTCAGATTTGCTTTTTGACAATGAATAAATAAATAAATAAATGTCAACGGCGCAAAGACATTCAGATTGAACGAAGGATAAAGCGCAAATGAAACATCAGCATATTTTGGTTTATGCTTAAAATTCAAAATGCACAAAATAATGACTAGGTAACGCACGTGCGAAAGGATAAACAATCTTCCAAAAACCAGATTACATGTTAAAATATCATAAGAAACATTTGGCTGCACTCTACAAAAGAGATTCTACCGAATATGACTTCACCATGCCTATTGTGGCACAAGCAACATTCTCCTAATTTTTTAAAGGCTGTAAACTATTGAAGCACAAGCGGTATGTGCAACCTTAATGTTGAGGCAGCATCGAGTTCTCCTTCCAAAAGCCTGCTCAGTGTCCTGTACAACTCCCCTATTTTTCAGATTTGACTAGAACGGAGAATTCGGGAAATTTCTGAGTGAACTCAACATCAAGCTGCGTATCAAGACTGCATGTATGTGATTAATGCAGTTCATAAAAGTAACCTTAAAAATAATAAAATAAAAACATAACAACAACAACAACAATAATAATGATGATGATGATAATAAAAGTGTAAAAATGTTGCATTTTCTTAAGGCTTACAGTTTAAAATATCAAATCACGTTTATAAATATTATGGGGCAAAAACATAAGTCCTGAATCAAATAAGATTATTGTGACAAAACAGCTTGATTCTTGGACTTTACAATTACTGGTACAAAAATTTCACCAATTTCTCCAGGAAATGGCTAATACCCAACTAAAAAAAAAACAACTGCGCGAGTGAAATTAATCAATAAATATGCGTTTTTCTACACCACTCTTTACAGACCAAGACTTCATGGTTTCATGAATGCAAGTTTCAGAAGATGATTATTTATGTAGATCTTTTAATGGTCATCATTAAGCTTTATAACTTGAATACAGAAGGATTGCTTTTTTACCCTATAGTAAGGGACTAAAGCTGATAAACTAATTTGATTAATAACAATGCATTAACCGTTGAGTGGTGACGATAATTACGATCAAATCCGAGAACATAGGCGTTTTCATTATTATTATTGTTCTTGTTGTCGTTGTTGTTAACAGAATACCTAAACTAAATATATTTAGAAATTTTAATGCTTAAGGATTAGGGAATTACGATAAGCAGTGCCAACGAGAAGGCCCATTATTACAATGATACATAGGTTTTTTAATTGTAGTATTTCATTAACTATCCAAGTTAAACTTGCGCAAAATTGCTGAAAATCAGCAAACGGTTGGAGTTGAAAGATGATGCGCAGGTAATGCCCATTGCGTCGTGCGCTAGTGCACTGGTCGGTATCAGTGAAAACCCGTGTTTCCTCCATTCTAGCACTAGAGGGCGCTCACTCAATACAAAAAAAAAAATAATAAGAAAAGATATCCCAACCGATCTCAGGGTGAAAATGCATAACCTTATATACATTATTTACTTCACAGACAAGAAACGTGCTATTTCAGTTCGTTTGCTTGACTGCAAAAGACCAATTTAAATCATCTTGTGCAGGGGAAGCAAAAGGCAAGCCAAAATATTACGTGCCAGTGTATAACTGTGAGTCAAAACAGGACACAGGGTTTTCACCGATGTCACCATCTTTGCCCCTGTACTTCCAGTTCTCCAATACACAAAATTATCCAAATCCTGCATTTCCGTAACCTCGGCCTCCCACTCACCTCCCATCGCTCCCCTTGTAATTTTTGACGAGGATAGTGTTTTTGCCTTTGTGTCAAGGAAAGGAAGCGATTGCTGGGAGTGACTGAGGCCTAATAAATTGCATATAATGCTGTCCTGGCATCTTGAGCCATATGCGCCCACCCACCCAAAAAAAGTGCATCCAACCCACCCAACCTTAGACTGCTAACTGGGAGGAAATATGGACTGAGCTTCTCTGAGCAGTAACAAACAAGACTCCCAGTTAAAACAGCACCCAGAGAGTGTACATTGGCCAGTGTGTACACGAGTGGGTCAGCGAGTGTGCATGGCACCGTGAGAAGCCCTCCTCGGCTGCCAGGACTGTCTCTCCTAGGGCCTGGCGGCGCAGGGAACCTTGCGCTGACCCCGGCGACCCTGGGCCTGCGCCCGATATGCTAATGGAGCTGCCTTTATCCGGAGCGCCGGCCCGAGCTGCTAAATTGCAATAATTAAAAGCTCCCTGAAATGCACACCTGGTATGGGACGGCTATGAGGTAGAGCCCTGAGGCTGTAGGCGGGGGGTGGGGGGGGGGGTGGCAGGGGTTCGGGGGGAGGCGTGTGGCAATGTTCAGCCAGTCTGGAGGTAATTACACTATCCAGTTATGTGGCAGCTTGCCTTCGAGGCTCTACGCACATCCAAGGCCTTATAAATAAACCAGCAGGCTGACAGTGGATCTCCTTTCTGAAACGCTACCACACTGGTGTGGTACACTTTTCAGCCCTACTGTCTACAAGTACGGTTACATCAAAAGCCGGAGACAAACATTTCATATCAAACACAAGAGATCCTTGTACCTGTAGTGGAGTCATCAGTGAACACAGTGAAAGACTGAAACATGGCTTCTGCATGGCCTACAAATGGACACTTATACTCGAGGCTTTTGCAAGCAACATCCCCTTGGCTTAATTATTTAGAAACCCAATTTGACACCAAGTTCTGTCGATTTTATGTTTAACTCCTGGAAACAGTAGCTTCGTTAAATGCAAATCCTCGTGTTTTCCAGTCAATAAAGAAATTATTATAAGCACATCCATCTTCTTCGAAGTCACTCTCCAGTGCCTATTTTCCTGTTCATATTGTTAAACAGAAGAGGGCAGTAGTTCGTTCAAATGCAATGCCATATTGCCAGGATTTACCTTAAATCCTTTTTTAAAATCTTTTTTTGAAGAATTTCAGCTGTGCGCAACACTGATTTACATCATAAATTGAGCCACGCCACACTGCAACAGTGCATCTCTGGTACTGTGTATCTTTGTTAATGCATAGAGCATGGATTTTCAATTAACATGCTATTATGTTGTAATTACCGGAATATTACTTGACTAAATTGTGAGAGCAGCACACGACGAAAGCCTAATTTTTAAGAACTCAATGAGGCAAAGTTGTGAAGTAGAAAAAGTGAAAATAAAATGGCGCCGTGATTATTGTAAAGACCATTAAATAATTAGCAGCTTGGTTGAAAAATGATGTTTAATGGAAGCTATGCTACTTTCTAAAACTACTCAGGATCACAACCTCACATGTGCATTGAAATAATGATTAACACTACCATAAAAATATCTCTCTCTCGCTCTCTTATTAATTCTGTTCTGCGACAATCAAAGATGGCAGTGTATCGAAGTCAGAAAAAAGAGTGACAAAAGGGATAGACTGACAAGATAAGGTTTCAGTTCTCAGGTGGATGTTCAGGGACAGAGTGATAGTCTACTTCAGGTATTACGAAGCTATAGTCTACTTTAGGTATTATAAAGTGATAGTTTACTTTAGGTATAACAAAGGTATTGTACACTTTAGGTATCGCATGGGGATAGTTTACTTTCAATATTACAAAGTGATGGTGATTTATACTTTAGGTATTGCAAAGTGATGGTGCAATTTTGGCATTACAAGGGGAAAGTCTACTTTAGGTACTACAAAGTGAAGATTGACTCAAAACCTCCAGACGCATCTAACGGTCGGTCAGATGCAGCTGCTGTATTCAAATCTGTGGCTCAGGCCTACTTCAAATTCTAGAGGAGATCCCAAGGTTTCCAATGATCCCAAAGATCTCCCACTGAATTTCAACAAAATGTGTAAAAATGATTAACAAAATCTATATATTTTCCATTTGATGTAATCTTTTGACCATCAAAAAAAAAATTGTCCTGGGTTTGAATATTTCTCTCAATATGAGTGTGATGTAGCTTCACTGAAGCGCTGCAACCAGGAGATACAGAATATCTGTGTGACACAGTCCTAAAATATGGGAAAAAAAGAAGATTTTTCTGACTTTGAACCATCTTTAGGGAAAACCTAAATGAATAGTTAGAGTTTAACCTTTAATTTTTTTCACTTAAGGTTTCCCTTGAGTTGGTTTTAAGTCAGAAAGACATTTTTTTCATATTGATGGAAAATGTTTTTGATCGGACAATTGCTGTTGGACAATTTTTTTTACAATCTTTGCATCTATACCATATACATTATGTCTTCAGTGAATTTAGTTTTCAATGCTCTAACAATTTGTACTGTTTTTAGTTTAGACATGCGACCAATTTAAAATACTAGTTGGCAGTGTCAGCCATACTATAAATCAGATCAACAGCAGGAAAGCCTTGAACAATTTCAATGACAGTGTCCATAAAGAGAATATTAAATGCATCAGCCACGTCAGCTGAATTTTGTAAGACCTCAGACTTTTAAATTCAGTTTTTATATTTTTTCTTTTATGCTTCATACCCGTTAACTTTTTTCTTCCCTCCAAAATTTGTTCGGTTTTGCCCCTGGCTTCATTTATTATTCCAATAAAAAAATTTGCCTTCGCTTTCCTCATTTCCTTGACGACCCTACTGCAAATCAAAGTGAAAATACATTTGTCATGCCCAGGTTTAGATTTAAAGACCTTTTTAAGGGCAGCATCATGTGTCTTATATAAATTAGAGCCAAATCATGGCAAATAATATTTCTTCTTTGGTCCCTGCACTTTCTCAGAGAATTTATCTATGTTGTTCTGCATTAATATTGTAAAGTGAAAGTTGTAAGTCTCGGCATTATAGCTTTGCAGGTGTTGGAACCAGTCATTTTTGAATTCTTCCCGTTTGGGTTCTCGGATTCTTTATTTTTACTCCTAAGTTTGAAACTTGGGTTCCATTTTGACATAGTTTCCTGACCATTTATATGAAGTTATGGCCTGATATGTTAGTCATCATATTATATAATTTGGGCACTCTTACTGGTCTGTTACGGTCTGTTAAAAAAGATTGGATCAATTTAAGTCACTAAAGAATTAGATATGTGAGTTGGCCCCATCAATAATTGCAAAAAATCCAGACTAGTCATTAAGTTATCTAGCGCTGTTCTTGCCCTTAGATTTTCTGGGACCAGCATTTAAACATTTCCAAATTTTCAGCTAAACGAAACAAATGTATTTCAAATGAGAAAACTGAACATATGAAGCGTCTACTTAAGATTAAAAGTACTTGGAAACAGTAATTTCATTTAAATCATTTTACAATTAAAATAAATGTATCTTAAGCTAATTAAAATGAATGTTCTCACATACCCAACTCAGAAAAAGTTGGAAAGCAATGGAAAATGCATATAACAACAGATAGCAGTGACATCTAAATTTATTTTGACTCGCATTTCATTGCAGACAATACGAAGACAAGATATTCAATGTTCTGAAAGGTCAGTTTTTATTTTATTTGTAAATATACATCCACGCCTGCCAATCAGGCCTGCAACACAATCTAAAAAAGTGAGGATGTGGGCAATTTAGGACTAATAATAATCTTTGAAAAAGACTGATGGTGTAATTTGAAACAGCTGATGTCAGTAGGTCACTGGAAATATGACCAGGAAAGAAGTAGCATCCGGGGAAGGCCTAGTCCTAATGATGGGCCGAGAATCACCAATTGAAGCACCTATTACTAAAACCCCATAAGTCACACTTGACTTGACTTGTGGGGTTTTAGTAATCAGTGCTTAAATTTCCCCACAAATGCGTGAGAATATCATTGAAAGGTTCAGAAACAATGTTCCTCAAAGAAGGGTAGAAAGGGATTTGGATAATTCACCCACTACGGTGCAAAATATCATTGAAAGATTCGAGGAATCAGTAGGAACTTTCTGTGCATGAAGGGCAAGGATGCAGGGTTAAGCTGAATACCCGTATTCTACAATCACTCAAAAAGCAGTGCATCAAGAACTGTTATTTATTTATAAGTGATGTAACCACTTGGGCTCCAGATTACTTTGGCACACCGTTGCCAAACACTACAATTTATAGATACATCCTTCACTGACAGTTGAAACTTCACCGCTGAAAAAGGAAGCCTCATGTTAGCAGTGCTCAGAGGCACCGTCACCTTCCCTAGGCACCAAAGCATCTGCGATGGACCATCACACAGTGGAAATGTGTATTACAGTCAGTCAAACCAAAATTTCAGGTCTTTTTTGAAAGAAATGGATGCCACGTGGTCTAAACCCAAGAAGAAAATGACAATCCAGACAATGACCAGAAACATGTCCAAAAGCCATGCTCTGTCATAATGAGTCAGTGCTCTTGGAAAAGGTTACACACTTCTTTTAAGGCACTACTCATGCAGAAAACCACAAGATTTTGGAGGGACAAATACTGCCACCAAGATGATGTCTTCTCCAGGGATGCCCTTGCATACTGTATTTCAAGGAAGCAATGGTAAATTGTATTCTGCACGCATTACATCATAAGAGGAGGGTGTGGGCGCTGGATTAGCCTGCACACAGTCCAAACTTTTGCCCAACTGAGAACATGTGGCACATTTTGAAACTAAAACGTGACAGCAAAGATTGTGTAGAGTTTCACATCTTTGTTGCAGGAGGAATGGGACAAAATTGAATCTGAAACCCTTCTTCACTTGGTGTCTTCAGTCTCTAAATGTTTAGTAAGTGTTGTGGAAACAGATGAAAAAATTACAGCGTGGTAAATGATGTCCCAACTTTTCTGAAATAAATTGCAAGCGTCAACGTAACTGTTTATTTTGCAAAATCAATAAAGTTGATGAGGTGAAATATCAAATGATGCGTAGCTGTACTATGTTTTCAGCATAATACTAGTTAAGAATAATTTAAAAATCACTGCTTTCAGTTTTAACTGAAATTTACCATACCATCCCAGCTTCTTATGATTTGAGGTTGTACACTAATACAGGAATATTAGATTTACTTAAAATGATTGGCGAACTGGCACTACACAAAGAAGTTTAATCACTTCTAATAATTCTGATTAATTTGGCCAAAAAATGCATCTGAAGTTACTTTTAACAGTTAAACCAGAATAAAAATCATTTAAGTAAATCTAAAATTTCTATGATGCTACATTAAACAATTCTGAATACCATCCCCCTAAATATAAATAATATTGGACGATATTTCCATGCTGGCACATCCTTTTGAACATATTAGCAGATTTGCCAATGCTTACCTTTCCCTATTTGAAAACTTATTTCAATACATTATCTTATTTCTTTATGTACACAGATAAGGATGACCTTCCACCATTCATAGCTGATCAACGTTGAGAAAGATGATATCTGAAATCATGTAAACACAGTGTAGACTGCTTACATTTCTCCTGGGGTTTCCTCTTAAGTTCCAGTCTGTAATAATTACCTGAATGTTAAATTGGAATGCAGATTATGTGAAAGTGTTATCTGCGTGATGTATTCAAATTAGTTTGACCAAGGCTCTGCAGAATTGTTTACTGATTAATATTTATTTATATAGAATGTCATCACACATAGATGAAAATGTGTAAAATTTGTTCATCTGAAAAAGCTTGAGTGAACTTATATATTTCACTGTCAGCGATTTGACTGATCGAAAGCAGATGCTTTCTGTTAACAGCCTATAAAAATCAACAAATATATCTTTCAACTTATCAATTTAGAAAACTAAACATTTCATTGACTTATCCATCTGTGCTAGCCATCTCATCCAGCCCTCCTGGAAAGACTTCACAATGGCATGAGTAGCATTGTAAATGGTTCTGTTCCGATTAGTTTCACACAAATCATGATATCGTCCATACTGAATAAAACAGCAAAAAACTACAGCCCACTAAAACAGTTCCTACTTCTGCCTAGTTCCATAAGCCCACCTTTCCGAAAATTCAGCCGGTCCAAAATGCCACAGCCCAGCTCCTGACTGTCTGAAAAAGAAGGACAATATCTCTCCTGTGTTGGCAGCCCTACATAGACGACCCATAAAATTTTGAATTGATTTTAATGTTTTATCATACACTGTTTTAATGCTCTGCATGAATTGGCACCAAAGTAAATATCTGACCATCCCTATTCATGGCACAGTCCCTCAGATCTTCAAATGAGATGCATCAGTCAGCTTCACGGTGATACTTATGAAAAAAAATGAGATGGCGCCTTTTCCGATGCTGCTCCCAAACAGTGGAAAACTTCAGCATATAAACTCTGGCCATGATTTTCCACTGCAACTGCAACATCATAATTCATTAAAACTTATTTTCACTGCCTTGTTTTGAGTTTTTTTTTTTGTCTTTTCTTGATTGTGTCAATTTCAATGCATCATATTTCTGTTTTCATTGAGTTTTGAACATCTTTTTTTTTTTTTTACCTGTTAGTCTCATGAAATTTTTACTAGCCTGCTTTCATATAGATTTTCTCCTATTTTATCATTTATTTTCCCAGATATTTGAATTTTATGGATGCATATATTCTCTTTTGATTATTTCTTTTAAATGATTTTCTTTGAGTAGTATTTAGGCTCAGAACATTTTGTTTTCATATTTTATAAATAACCCTCTTGACTGAAACATATTAACTAAACTCGCAAGCAAAATTTCAATATTTGCATGTGGCAGTAAAAAAGTTATAGCAAATACCAGCTTAAAGTTGGAAAAGCAATGCAATGAAATGTGAAAACAATTTTTGCACAATTCATGTTGAACTGGAATTTTGAACTGGAAACAGTGCCTTTTAAGCATTGTTTTTATCGACTTTATAATATTTTTCTTTATTTTATTTCACCGCGTAAAGTCATTCTCAAAAGTGGAACATGTAATCGCTGAGACAGACAGAACCAGGGCAATTATAACTGGAATGATCAACAAATAAATGAAGATGTCAGGTTACGTTACCCAAATGTATTTTATAGCTTTTCTGAAATGACATATTTTAATTATCTATCTAATTAAATGAAGAAAACTCAAGGGGTAGGAAAAGCTTTGTTCAATTATATATTCCCAGAAAGCAAAACCATTAATTAAAAAATCATTTCAGCTTTGCACAGAAATTCTTCCTGTGTGTTATGACCTCTTTAAGAACTACTCAGACAGTGATCTTATGGCCCATCCAGAAACAGGATCCAGTTACACTTATATGCTTGAAAAAAATCAATCCTTCGGCACTGCCAGTTTCAAACCAATAATATAATTTCATCTCAACACAGACAAGCTGTTCTGGTATAATTTGAATAGCTGTGCTTATATCCTGGAAGCTAAAGCGTGACAGAAGCCCCGATAAAAAGATAGACAGTTGCGCTATGAAAGGAAAGTCAAAAAGAACAGATGGGTTTATGAAGAACAGGAGGAGACAGGAAACCTGCGCATGTCCGAGAGACGAGAACACACACAGTACACACATGCATATGCATGCACTGAATACGCACATACAAGCATACACATATGCATGTATTGTACACACATACATAAATGCATATATATATACATATATTGTATACACAACTGCATGTACATATGCAAGTATTATACACACATACATAAATGCATGTATATGCATGTATTGTACACACATACACAGATGTATATACTGTACACCTGCATGCACTGACTGTATACACAAGCATACACAGAAATAAGCATGCAGTCCATGCACACACGCATGCGCCCATACACACACACACACACACACACCACAATAACATAAATACAGAGGCACATACTGTATGCACAGAAAAAGGCACATACTTATGCATGTACTATATGCTCACACACAAAGAGATAAAAATGCATGTACTGTATGCACAAAAATAAAAAATTCTAATGCATGTACTAGATGCACACTTATACATATGCAAGTGCTGTGTGCATGTACATACAACGATACATAAGTATGCAGTGCATGCAGATACATGCAAATGTGCTTTATGTGCACACAGATGCAGATACATATGCATGCACTGCACACACACGTACACAGACGTAAAGATACACAGGCATGTACTGAATGCAGACACAGATGAAAGTGCTAAATGCATACACAGACACAGATAAATATGTATTCAATGCAACCACATACATATACAAATATATATGCACGTTCTCTATGGGCACACATTCACAGATATTTAGGCTCTCAAATATGCAGATAGTGTATGTGGATGAAACAGCACGCGCATATCTAATACATATACATGTTGTGTATGCACACACATACACAGATACATAAGTATGTAGTGCATGCACGCAAATGCACAGATACACATGCATGATCTTTATATTCACACATACACAGATACGTATGCATGCCCTGCACACACACACCCGCAAAGATACACAGGCATGCACTTCATTCAAACACATGCACAATTACATATTAAAGTGCCATATGCATACAAAAAGAAAAATTTGTACGTAGTGCATGTAAACACATACGTAGTGACATATATATGGACTGCATGAACACACATACACAAAAGTATATGCAAATACAGATATACATGCATGCACTATATTCCCACAAACACAGCAACACCCATGTGCTATAAGCACACACATGCATGATACATACAGTATGCATACAGTGCAGTGAAAACGTATTTGCCTCCTTCCCCATTTTGTCTATTTTTGCATATTTTATTTACATGTTTCAGATAATTCACCAAATTTTAATCTATGACAAAGACAACGTGAGTAAACACAAAATGCAGCTTTGAAATGATAATTTCACCTACTGGAGGTAAGAGTGATTTCATACCCATATCACCAAGGTGAAAAAGTAATGGCCCCCCCAATCTTTATAACTAGTTGAAACACCCTAGGAGGGAACACTGTTTGTGATAACTGGAAATGAGTCTTTCACATCACTGTGGAGGTAATTTGGACCACTATTCTTTGCAGAATTGTTTCAATTCAGCCACATTGGAAGGTTTTTGAGCATGAACTATCTGTTTAAGGTCATGCAACAGCATTTAAACTGGATGCAAGTTAGGGCTTAAACTAGGCCACTCCAAAACCTTCATTTTGTTTGAGGCATTTAGAGGTGGACTAGCCTGTATGCTGCTGATCACTGTTCTGCTACATAAGGTCGGGGTCAGACTACAGGAGTTTTAAAATCCTAACCAATTTTGAAACCAGGTTGCATCACGCACATAAGGTGAAACTTCAAAGATGATCTGTCTAATCTCAAACATGTATGCACTACAAGATTTGAAAACAAAAGTGCATCATACAGTAAAGGATATTAAGATTATCATGCCAGAGGGAGCAGTGTGCCACCTGATGTGATCTCAACGTAATCTCATGGAGAAGCCCGCAGATGTAAGCAAAATTGAGACCGACCCGGTGCAGAAACTCGCTGTAGTAATGATTTACTGTGAGAATAAAAAACAGAAGGTTAAACGAGTCAGGGTGAGAAAATTGTGGGGGAGACATGGTCAGCACGGGTTGGCAGTTCTTCAGTTAGTACTGGAGGTGAGTTTTTAACGGTCAGTTTTACTATCTGTCAACAGTTCTATAACCACATAATATTAGTCTCAAGGTCTATAATAATGTAGTCATCTGCTCCAGGACTAACGTTAGCTTGTAATGCTGACGTTTAGCTAGCTAGTTCGAAAGCGACATTGTCCACTGCTGAAATATATAATTGTGTTGGTATGATGAAAATAAACCATTGGCGCAATTGCGACAAAAAATGTCAGCATGTTACAACACAGGCAGGAAATGTAGCAACTGTATGCGACAGCTGGTCACTGGGTTTACGTAGCTGAAATAACAGCGCAACGTTAACAATGTAGCAAGTTCACTGAAGTTGCTGCCTACTCTTGCATGATATAGACATGTAATGTCTCTCTCTCGCTCTCTTTCTCTCTCTGTGTCTCTGTCTCTCTCTCTCTCACAGACACACACACACAGACTCACACCTGTCCATTTCTCTCTCACCAGGTACGTTCAAAGCTGGGATGAGCTCTCGCTATCTCTTTCTTTGTCCGTGCGTTTATGGTATATCTTGGAAGATACGTTATATAAACATTCGTGCTCTTGCCACATATCCACAGGCCTTTCCTCCATCTCAGCCATCCAACGCACCCATGCAACAGGTTTCGGTTGCTGTTTGTTCGCTGTCGCCATTTCAAACTACCCTCAATCACCTCCATCAGTTTGTGTCTTGTCTCTCTCATTGGCTATTGGGGTCCAGTTCAGAAAGAAATGATGTAATCATCCAGATTTTCACTCCAAAATATCAAACATTTAAAATTATCGGGGCGGCCCCAATGACTCTGCGACCAGTTCGGTAGGGTTAAGATTGGATCTGTAAACCTCTGACATTACAAAATAATCTCAACCGAACATCGGTACCGACCGAGGTCTTAGACAAGATTTCTCAGCCGATTGTGGAAAGGGGTGAATCGGGGATAAATCAGCCCGAAACTCCTGTAGTCTGATCACAGCTTAACCCAACAGTATTTGAGCTTTAGGTCACAAACTGATGGCCGGACACTCTCCTTTAGGGCTTTGTGGTGGAGAGCAGGATTCATGATTCCATCCATTATGGCACGGGTAAGTTGCACAGGTCCTAAACAGCAAAGCAGCCCCTGATCATCACACTACCACCACCAGGTCTGTTGGTATGATTTTACTCTTAAGGAACGCTGCATTAGCTTTATATTAGATGTAACAGGACCACATATTACAAAAATTTCTACATTTCACTAATCAGTCCACTGAATATTGTCCTAAAAGTCTTGGGAGTCATCAAGATGTTTTATGGTAAATGTAAGTTGAGACTTTGTATTCTTTCTGATCCGCAGTGATTTCCTCCACTCAACTCTCAGTTGGATGCCATTTTTGCCCTCTCTCTTTCTTATTGTGGAATCGCAAACACTACCATAAACTGAGGCAAGTTAGGCCTGCAGTTCTTTGGATGTTAGTCTAGGTTCCTTTGTGACTTGGATGCATTGTTGATGTGTCCCTGGAGGAATTTTCGTCAGCTAACCACTCTGGTAAGGTTCACCACTGTTGCAAGTATTCTCCATTTGTATTTACTGGCTCTCACCGTGACTCACTGGAGTCCTAGTGCCTTATGGCACTAAGCTTAGTTCCATCATCGGACGATTTCGCCTCAGCGGATCACGCCCGACACGTCGGACACTGACCTGATGGTGGACAAACACGAATCGGATTCATCGGCCTGTGATACGATACTTTTCTTGGGTGAGCCAGAATGCTCTGTGGAACAGGGTATAACAGAAACATAAAAATTACTTTGGTAGTTACCAACACTGTTAATTTAGGGCAGCTGTGGCATAAAGCTTACATTGGGTGGTGGTCTAATAAATTTGTTAAGCACTGTATGTACACATTTTGTGGCCACACATACGAATACACATGGGTATGTACTGGACGCTCTATCAGTACGAGCATGTACTGAGTGTATACAGATATCCACATCTCAGCACTGTATGCACATAAAGTATGAACACATGTACACATTAATATGCAAGTACGAGATGCACAGTAGGCCAGGGCACTGCCAGGTGCCACAGGATATTATACACATGGTAATACACACAGGGATACAATTTCATAAAAAGTTTAATCACAAAATAAGATGTCATTGGGGAAAATAAGCATGAGCATGACAGCTGCCTATTTTGAACAAGAAAAGAAGAAAATCTAGCCCAGAAAAAGAAACAATTAGCTGTCATAGTATTCATTCTGAAGTTTACAGTGGCATCTCGTTCATAATGCAAATGACATAAATACTTCCAATGTGACACTCAAAGCACTGCCCGAAATCGAACACAAACAGTGCACTCTCATTCCTATGTTTGCACACTGCGCATATACAGTAAATAAACATGCACCCACGCAGGCACACATAAATACACACAAACACGCAAGGTCATTTCCGTGCTTCTCTCTGGCTGTATGTGTGATAGGCCACTGTCTCAGTAGTCCACCCTTCACTCACAACTGCTTGAAGAAAACTACCATCCTCCCTGACTTACATTGCAAAATGTCACACTTCCTTGTCCAGAAAAATTAAACCCTGGCTTCACAGTAAGCATCAGCTGTCTGGCAAACAATGCAATATTTCACACCAAAGCAGTCTATCCTGCCTGTACAAATCCAAAGAGTGGTCTATGACCCAGCATTGCCTCACATATCAGCCAGGCATGCTACAATCAAACTCAGTCATTATTTTGTTCCATTAAAATATTACCATCATTCACTTTGAGAAAGAACTATTTCACCACAGTGCGGGTTCGATCCCCAGCTGTACCAACCAGCAGTGGTCGGCAACTTTTTCCGAACATTGCACGATTGGCTAAAGCGCTGTAGGGATGCAAATTGGGAAGGGACTACCGGCAAGGGAAATTAAAAATGGTTGCCTTGTTTGTTGCTCAAGCGCCTCCTGTTGGCCAGCCTGGCGCTCATCAGAGAGATTCTCAGCTTGCTCATGTTCGCGTATCCTCCGCCCTCATTCTGAAATCGCGATAGTTTCCACCAATGAGTGTAAAGATGCAGGGGCTGACAGGCACGTGCTTCGTTGGAGCGCCGTGAACTGTCTCTCTCTCCTGAGCTGGTAACGGGGGGTTGCATACGAGCAAGGCTTGTACATAGTTCTCGGACTGGGCGTTCCAGATTCAGGTGTGATTGGAGATGCCAAATAAATTTTTTTTAAAAAGGGAGAGAGAGAAAGAACTATTTCGAGTGCCAGAGAAATAATGGCAATATTATACATCAGTGACATGTCTTTTAGGGGTTTTCAACCCACACACAGACTGATATATACACAGTCCCACACACAATTACACACACACACACATGCAGGGGCATGCATGTATGTACAACACAAACACACACACACACACAAACACACATATAATAAAGCTGTGATCGAAGATATGCATACTAGGGACCATTGGCTTTTCTTCAGACAGCTAAGGAATCAATGTATGTCCTCAATGAGGAATAGAAAGTCAACCTCATATCTAGCCCTTTGTTCTAAACTAAATTCTGATCCACACAAATTCTGGAAATAGGTACATTTGACTCAGAAGAACTATTTTACTTCACCACCTGCTCACATTACTTACAGAGACAAAGTGCTGTCAGGACAAAGAAAAAATATGTTGAGCTTTCAATGAGCTTTCATTTTGCTGCAGCTGGCCACCTCTTTGAACAAGCATGCTCAAGATCTACTCACAAATTCCACCAAACAGGGTGGACCCTTCAAGCCTAACTTCTCTACCTTATGTTTGTTCTTTATCCTGTTTCCTTTCCTGCAGTTGCTGACAGTTTCAGAACAATCGATGCGGGTAAAATGACAGGAGAAGTTCACTTAAACCCATGAAATCTGCTCCATTGATCACTGACTGCAAGGCTCATCCAGTGGGGTGCAAAAATTTGGGCACCCCTAGTTTAAATGGCTGTTACTATTAGTCTCCAAGTGATTGAAAGCAAACCTGAACACTAAATGCTACAAAGTTAAATATGACACATTTCATCACATTTTAAAGCAAGAATAATTTTTCTTTTTAACTTTTTACAGTTTCAAAATAATAAAACAAGGAAAAAGGCCTTGTGCAAAAGTTTGGGAACCCTGTCAGCTAGTACTGCCTCCTCGGGCAGCACCTTGCAAACACTTCCTGTAGCCAGTTGAGAATCTTTCAATTCTTGTCTTTGGAATTTTTCCCCAGTCTTCCTGACAGAACACGTCTAGCTCAGAAATATTCTTCACCCTTGTTGCATCCGCCGCATGTTTGAGGTCTTTCCACAGATTTTCAATGATATTCAAGTCTGGGGACAGTGATGGCCATTCCAAAACCTTTCTGGAGGTACTTCATGGTGGATTTTGATGCTTCAGGTCATGGTCTTGCTGGAACACCCAAAATCTCTTCAACTTCAATTTCTGGACTGACCGTTGAACATTAGTCTCAACAATGTCTTGATATTTGGTGGAATACATTCTTCCTTCCACCCGCACAATATTGCCTGCGCCCCCAGCAGCTGCACAACCCCAAAGCATAATGGATCCACCTCCATGCTTAACAGTTGGCAACGTGTTCTTCTCTACAAATTCCTCACCCTTTTTTCTCAAATACTTAGTAGAGACCAAAAAGTTAAATTTTGGTTTTGTCAGTCCAAAGCACATTGTTCCAATAGGCTTGAGATTTCTCAAGGTTTTCTTTTGCATACTTCAGACTCTACATTTTGTGCTGAGATCGTAGGAAAGGCTTCTTTCCTGCAACTCTGTCATGTAGGTCTTTATTGTTTAAGGTACGCTGTATTGTTGTCCTGTGAACAACTAGACCTGTGTCTGTTACTCTTTTTTGCAGCTCTTTTGCAGTGATGTGTGGGTTCTTCTGAGCATTTCTCACCACATCTCGGGCCATTCTATCTAAATTTTTTCTTGGTCTTCCAGATCTTGCCTTGACTTCAATTGATCCATTTATTTTCTATTTTCTTACAATGTTTCTGACAGTAGAAATGGGTAGTTTGAAATTGCGAGAGCCCTCTCTTTGTTGATGGAAATATATTATCTTGATTTTCACATCCTTGCACAACTGTTTAGAGGAACACATGGTTTTTAACACCAGACACAACAGCCACCACAGTCGGATACTTTAGAAGGCATGGAGTTACTTCATAATGCATAGTTCAACCCTGGAGTTATATTCACCTGACTTATTGAAGCCCTAACAAGAAAATCACCTAGGTCTGGGCCTCAGTAATAATCTTCTTAAAAGGTAACAAAGAATAATCCAAAAGGGTTCCCAAACTTTTGCATAGGGCCCTTTTTCCTTTCTTATCATTTAAAAACTTAGAAAAATTAAAATAAAAAGAAACCTTGCTTTTAAATTTGCAAAAAGGTGTCATGTTTAACTTTGTAGCATTTAGTGTTCAGGTTTGCTTTCAATCACTTGTAGATTAATTGTAACAGACATTTAAACCAGGGGTGCCCAAATTTTTGCACCTCACAGTATTTTGAACTTAAGGGCCAGATCAGGCAGTAACAGATTTACAAAATTAGTGTATTTCATATCATAGCTCCGAAACTAAGTAAGACAGGGTTACAATTTAAATGGCTTTGTGTTGGTCTACTCTGGTACTTCAAATAGCAAAATAGATAATTTTGTTCATTTAATTCATTTTGGGTGAAAAAACTGTTTTTTGCCACTTTCACCCACAATTAATCAAATGAACAGTGTTGTCTGAAGTACATGAGAAGACCTACATAAAGCCATTTAAATTGTAACTCTCTTAGTTAGTTTTGGAGCTAAAATACAAATTACACCAATTTTGTAACTCCGAAACCATGTAATCTGACCCTTAAGTACCCACAAAGGTATCAGACCAAACGTCTGGAAAGTAGCCCATATTGTGCCCCATCACAAAGGAGGGGATAAATCAGTCTCAAATAACTATTGGCCAATCTCAAAACTACCTTGCCGTTCAAGGATTCTTGAACCTTTAGTTAATGACCAGCTTATATGTTTCTTAACCAAATATTCAATTTTGAGCCCAAATCAATCTGGACTTAGATCAGGACATGGCACAATTTCTGCCACCTCCCTTATTTTAAATGATACTGTGTCCATTGTAGACAATAAGATGCATTTTGCAGCCCTTTTTCATGACTTATCAAAGGCTTTTGACACCGTTAATCACTTCACACTCCTAAATACACAATCAAATATTGGCATGAACTAAAAGAACTAAAAAACTGTGTACAGTGTGCAATAGTAGGTGATGTTCAATCTGAGTTTCTGCCAGTGACCAAGGGCATTCCACAAGGTTCCATCTTAGGGCCGGTATTATTTACCATTTATATTAATACTACATTACATTACATTTATTTAGCAGATGCTTTTATCCAGAGTGACTACCATTGGCAAGTCCCTCAATTTCTTGTAAATTACATTTTTACCCAGATGACACTATTTTATTCAGTTGAACAAACTCAATCCAGTGAGCCACTGATAATCTGCAAATATCTGTTAATACCCTACAGGCGGCCTTCTTAACCTTGAACTTGTTTTAAATGCAGAAAATGCAAAGTTCATGCTCCATTCCAGATCTGAGAATGTGAACAATGGTCTTCAGACCTACAGTACACTTTAAATGGCAGACTGATTGAAAAAGAACCTCCTTAAAAATACTTAGGCATCTGGAATGATGACAACTTTACTTTTCAAACACCTGTAAACAACTTAAGCCATGAAATAAGGATTCAACTTTTTGGATGCAAGGATGCAAGTTTTGTTGCCCATTCTATTGTAAGTGCAGGCCACCTTTCTCTTTGTATTGAACGATGGTGATGTTATTTATAGACATGCCCCTATCTCTAACCTTAAATATCCAGATGCTTTCTATCATTCAGCTCTCAGATTTATAACTGATGACCCATACGGCACCCATCATTATGTCTTATATCAGAAGGTGGCCTGACCCTCCCTCTCTGTCACAATTTCTATTTATTCATTTATAATGGAATACTTGAAAAACTGCCGCCTTATTTGTGAGCACTCCTGCACCTAAGACAATCAACTCGCAATGCCCGTTCTCTGGACTGGCCGACACTATCTGTTCCGGCAGTCAAGATATATCCTCAAAAGACAGCATTCAGATATTCTGATCCATTAGCATGGAATAATTTACAGAATAAACTAAAACTGGAAAAATTCATTTCACCGGGGCAATTTCAAAATTTGGTTAGAGGTTTTATTGATTTTAAGTTCTTACATATATATTTTATTTCATTTTTCATTACTTATCTACTTTTTAAATGCCTTGTCATTTCGCATTGCTATTGTTAAAGCCAGCATCCCTGATGGTATGGGGATGCATCAGTGCGTATGGCGTGGAACACTTGCATGTTTTAAAAAGCGCCATAATGCTGAAAGGTATGAAAAGGTTTAGAGCAGCAAATCCTCCCCTCCAGACGATATCTATTCCAGGGAAGGCCTTGTGTATTTCAGCACACGGTCTCTTCTACTACGAAGCCATGCTATTGTAATAGCAGTAATATGTGGTTTTGCATTCCCCTGCTGAAATACACAAGGCCTTCCCTGGAATAGATGTCGTCTGGAGGGGAGCATTTGCTGCTCTAAACCTTTTTATACCTTTCAGCATTATGGCGCTTTTTAAAACATGCAAGTGTTCCACGCCATACGCACTAATGCATCCCCATACCATCAGGGATGCTGGCTTTAGAACTGAACGCTGATAACAGGAGGGGTGGTCTTTCTCCTCTTTAGCCCGGAGGACACGACACCCATGATTTCCAACAAGAATGTCAAATTTGGACTCGTTTGACCACAAGACACTTTGCTACAGTCCATTTTAAAAGAGCCTTGGCCCACAGAACACGGCAGCGCTTCTGGATCATGCTCAACAATGGATTCCTTTTTGCATGATAGAGTTTTAGGCGGCATCTGTGGATGGCACGGCGGACTGTGTTTACTGAAAGTGGTTTCTTGAAGAGTTCCTGGGCCCCATTTAGGAATGTCAATGACAGAATCATGCCGGTGAGTGATGCAGTGGCGTCTGAGGGCCTGAAGATCTCGGGCATCCAGTAAAGGTCTTCGGCCTTGTCCCTTACACACAGAGATTTTTCTAGTTTCTCTGAATCTTTTGATGATGTTATGCACTGTCGATGGTGAGACCTTCAAAGCCTTTACAATTTGATGTTGAGGAAGAAGGTATACCTCAATTTTTTTTACATGGGCCGGCTTGAAATTCCTTCACAGTGATTCTTTGGGATTTTGTTGCTTCTCTCACCATCCTCCTCAGTATCCTGGGGGGCAAAATGTAGTTGCATGCTCTACCTTTCAGGTTTTCAACAGTTCCATATCTTTGGAATTTATTACTAATTGCCCTGACAGTGTTCAGTGGCATATTCAATTGTTTGTGAATCTTCTTGTAGCCAGTACTAGATTTATGAAGGTCTCTGATCATCTGCCTCTTTTGAACTGACAATTGTTTTGTTTTCTTCATGGTGTTGAATGACAAAGGGATGTTGCATGTTTTAGCTCATTTCTATTCCCTAGTAAAAGAGGAAGTTATGTAATGGCTCAAAATAGTTCCTCAACACTTCGATAAAACTCAAATAAATTAAATGTAAGACCTGGTTTAATTTTGGTGGATGTTATTTGTACAATAATCTTTAAGGGTGCCATTAATTGTGAAACCATGATTTGGAGGAAATTCATTTTTAATTAAAACAGTAAATGATTTTGTTGGTTCCATTCGAACAGTAATATTTTACACATTTCTCACGTTGTTATTTAGAGTTTCTCCATAAATATATATTTTTTGAATTTTTAAAAATATTGTTTGCGCATTGCCAGTCAGGGGTGCGAGTAATTTTTGAGCCCACTGTATACACACAGGAGCTTGCATCGAGACATGCAAACATGCAGTACATGCATGTACAGCACACAAACCTCCAAAAATGCATGCACACACTCAAAACACAAACAGACAGACACATACTCAGACACTCCCACACACATTTATCCAACACACAGTCGCGCACAGGGACATACACACATGTACGACACGCGCACACATACACAAATATACAAACATAACATACACACACACTGCACGGCCTCTCTTCATCTGTCCAAGCAGCTTTGCCCACGCACACTATGCTTGGTCAGGTCCAGACTGAGAGGGAGCCCAAAAAAAAAATCTTCTTTTACAGGGAGCCTCCGGGCGAGTTTGCTCCATATGCAAGCTGTTGGCAAAGCCAGGCATATGCTGGGTGGATCTGACACATCTCACCACCCCCCCCCCCTCCTTCTGTCTGTGCTGAGAGTCTGGCCTGTGGAACGCCAGGAGCGGCTAGCATCGGAGCAGTGCTTATATACATCTTCACAAGAGACCCCGACTTCAGCTGGATTTTTGTCTAGCAGCGGTGGGGCCAAGCGTGTAACGGCGGCCTACTCGCCGTCCCGGAGAGGGAGGCAAGGGGGGGGTTAAGCAACACACAATCATATTCATGCACACATCGACATTTTCCTCAAATGTAATGAAGTCCCACAAACAGAGGCGGCATGTCCAGGGGTCAGGAAGTAAACGTCCTACCATCTGTTTATTCAACCCAATAACTCAGTCGGCTGATTTTACTAATTAGCTCCTACCTATTGGCAGAAGCTATTGCACTATTGTTGGCAAATAAGTATGGTTTTAGTACAAAATACTGAGTAGAACTTTTACTTTTGGAAGCTGGAAAGTCTGCCTCTAACAAACATGATAAACTAAACAAAATACTAACATCATACTTTTAAGTAAGGAATCTCTGTCTGTATATTTATGTATGCACATATGTAATGGTGTTCTTCAAATATCTCTGGAGCTGTGCATCCGATTGAATTCAAACTCGGTGGGTTTATTGCTGAAGACCCCAGGAAGAGCAGTGCCATGTTTGAAGTTGTTTGGCTGAGTGGTTGACAAGAAATCAAGAAAGTTGCAAGGACCAATACTGCTCAAGGAGGTATTGAATGTGCACTGCACTACTAATACAAATCTGCAACTTTTCATGCAATAATACATAATAATAATTCATAATTAGACATTTCTTTGCCAGGTATATTAAAATAATAAAATGTAATAAGTTTTCCTAACTGCATTTGCCTGACCAGAAACGTAATACTCAATTTCTCAAAAACATAACAATTATCACATTTGCTGATATTTTACGTTTGCAGAAAGGTATGCAAGATTATTACATGAAACGCCACAGATATGAATCAAATTTGTGATTTCGTTAAATGGACGTTGTTAAATTTGTGAGTGCTAGACATGCATACCCACACAAGTGCAGACAAATGCTCGTGCACACAGATATATGAACACGCAAACATACACAAACGCTTGGTCGCGCGCACCCGCACACACACACACACACGCGCGCACACACATCAGAAGACACCTGACAGCTGTTCCCTCCAAACAATGGCAGACTCCAGCACACAGCTGGGTGTGGATGCCCCCCCGCCCGTTCTCCTCGCTCGCGGCACTCTCCGCCATCAGTGTTTAATTGACAGGTGACTCAGATGAAATTATCTAAAAGGAAGAGCCCAAGCGGATGTGCTAATTACAGCAGAGTCCATTATGGTGTGGAAAGCCTTCAGCACGTCTAAGTGTCCAGGTTCTGTTCAGCACAGCTGCGCAGATGAGTGGCCACACACGTAAGGAACATAGGAAGGATATTGACATACATTAAACTGAGATAATATAAATGCTCCATAATATACTTGCACACACGTGTATATACAAAGAGACCATTAACTCAATTATCAAACCACTTGGACGCTTTTTCGATTTATAAACCATCACCTGCTCCTTAATTTGGCTGCAGTCATTTTTTCTTTTAAATGGAAGGACTTTGCAGAACATCTCAGAAAACATCGCCAATTAAGAGCCCCGCATCAGCGTATAATTCATGCCAAGTCTTTAAAAGCACTTCAAATGAACATTTTCCCCTCCCCTGCACCAGAACCTATGCTTAACCCTGCTGCTGTGTTCCCTTCATGCAAATAAATGTGTAGGGGATGCCTAGCACGTATAGTGAATGACAATGTGATTTTTTTTCTTTGCTTCCCTGAGAAATTAAGCCATGGTCGTGGAGTTTCAAATTTAAAAGAATACAAACAAAGATCATTAATTGCACTATTGATTCCTATATCATGAAAATGAGCCATTTGACTGGAACTTCATAGAAGGTGTTAAGAGGGCTGCAGAAGACCGTATTATATCATGACATGTAGTAAGATGGTTCTTTTTTTATTTCTTCTGTGCCATTTCAGCAGTGCTGTGGGCACAGGCTTTGGCGGTGGGGGAAGGGGGGTGTGGAGCGGGCGGTTGGCAGAGCCAGGCCATTATGCCCCTCAGCGGCAGCCTGAGAGAGGAGAGGGTGCCAGTTTTTCTTTTTTTGGGGGGAGGGGGGTTAGCGACGGCAGCTCCCTCTGCCTCCCCCTTTCTCGGGGTGTGACTAACGCGGGGCGACAGTGCCAGGGAAAGGGGGAGGGGAGGCCTGTGCCCGATGCCAGTGTGGCTCTCGCTGCCGTGCCCGGCTCAAGGGCTCTCTTTGTTGTCGCTCCGCTATCTTCCCACAACATGTGCTTTTGTCGGGCCGGAGCTGGCAAATAAAAGCCCCTCCCATTAAAAAAAAAAAAAAAAAAAAACACAAACCATCAATAAGACTAAATCCTCTTAAATGTTTCTCTTAATGTCTTCATTCGCATTCTCATCGCGGCCCTCTCCCCTCCCCCCGCTTCACACATGGACGCGGGAGCCAGAGCATTAGGCTACACAGAAATAAAATGAGAAGATTGTGAAGATGCAGAATGGGTACGAGAAGCTCCCAGACTTGAGGACGACTCGTTTGTGTGTCCGTCCATTTTTTACAACGCTGTAATCAGAGTGTAATCGCAGATGGTGGAGGGGCACACAAAGACCAAGACGGCGTGGAACCGCATTTCACCGAGTTCCTGTCTGTGCTGTAATCTAAACACAGCAGTGCACAGACAGAGCCTATCACTGGAGTCCAGTAACAGCTACAACCCAGGAAGTGCACTCAGTTTATTATCCCTGCTTTACAGGTCAGTTCTCTCAGGAAATCGCTTGCTTTAATAAAAAAATACTATTCTCTACAGGTTTGTTTGGAGACTTGACGGTCCTTAAACTGGAAGTTTTTAGTGTGATATCTACATGATGCATCTTTCGCTGCACGAGGTCTACTTTCATCCTCTAAAGGATTAATACAAAGATGGAACTGTGCCATTTTACTGTGAAAGCTATTTGGTTATTCCATGTCCCTAACAAGATCTGAAAAAGCATTTTCCTGCTTTCCTGTAAGATTTCCACCTGCCTTGAAACAATTTGTCAACCCTAATCAAATCGAATCAAATCTTATTTATAGAGCACAATTCGTACAGGAAGCAACTCAATGCGCTACACACAAGCACATTAGATACAACCGATTAAATTGAAAAAATAGAGAGCACAAGAATCCATGTGCTTTAATTTCTCTGTTGGAGTAATAGTTCCCCCTCATGGTCACAAGAAGTAATTGTAGACAAAATAAAAAGACGCACTCAGCTCAGTCAAATCTGCCCATACCAGTGGATGACTGAATACCCGTGAACATGAGAGTGCCATTTTCACAGTGCGACAGGAGGGAGGTATTTCACCTCTCTTTGACTACACCATCAGCCAGTTTGCTCTGTCTCGAGTGGCAGAGCAGCTGTTTCTTAGCTGTCCCATTGGACAGGATAAAAAGTGTGAACCCGAGACAAAGGCGAGGGTTTCCATCTGGAGCGGATTCTTTACAAACTACAGCAATAACTATTTCTCTTGAAGCAATGGCTTGTGACTACCGTACAGCGCCAGAGACTGATGTCAGCGTGTGGTCTGAAGTCCTGGAGCTCTGAAATTCAGTCTTTATTTTCTCTGCTGGTGTAGGTTCACCCCACACCCTCCCTGCCTCCAGCTGTGGGGGGGGTGGGGGGGGGGGGGGGTGGAGGAACATCATAGGTCTCTCTCCGCACTGGAGGAATCTTCAGCGTAGGGGTCAGAGAGGGTTCGTCTAGCCTCCAATGTAAACCCCACAGATTACACTCTCAACAGAAATTGGTTTTGTCCAAAAAAAGACAAGGGGGGGGGGGGGGGGGGTTGGGTTGGGGGGGAACGGGGCCGGCTCAGAAAACAGATGTGGCCGGAGGCTACGAGGAAGTCTAATAATATACAGGACTACTACATCTGAGCTATTTCTCCTTCCTGTCTCTCCTACTCTTTTAGTGCACACCGGCCCAGCTGTTCAGCCATAACTACATTGATGGACACCTATCAATATACGGGTAGACAGTGCAACAGACAAAGAGAGATTCAGTTTTGAGTAATATTTCCTGTTCCTACTTGAGATATCCGACAGTGCACACTTAGGAGTGGGCTGACTGGTGTAGGATTTAAATCTCTGCACTCATTATAAATCTATCTTATGCATTTCTATATCAATTAGTATGTTTGCATGCAGTTACGTCGAGCTACGGTGATAGCTTGATTAGGCTATCTAATCGGACTGCTGTCTTTGTCCTAATATACAAGCATGCAAGGATAATTGATTTATTGCCTGAAGCATGTCCTTCAATGCTACAATCGGGGGCAATATGTCCCCTTTCAGTTTCGTGTTGGAGCTTTTTCTGGTTGACCAATTACGTCACAAACAAACAATCGACAAACAAGTCAGCTGGCGGCAAACTGGGAGCATATCGAGTGGCGAAAACATGGACAATACGGCTCTGTACATTTCATACTGGCTGCGTGATATGCTTTTCATACAACTGAGATGCATGCTATTCCAAGTGGTTATGGCGTTAGCCGAAGCTAGGCGGCAACACCGCTATACTCTACTTTGTGCCCTCTCTACTACTCTGGAATGTGTTTCCCAAAAGCGCACTTGCTAACTAAGTTAGCAACAAACAGTTCGTCCATTCACAGTCTGTGGTTCCAACCATATAAGCTAGCATCTGTGCTTTCGGGAAATGCACCCCTGGGCTTCCCGTGTGTGTTGGATGCGGGTCAGGAGTAAAGACTAGTGGGAGAGAGGCATTTTGAAAGTTCTCTGATGGTGAGTGGAGGGAAAATTTCCAGATGGTTATCATTCAATAAATTATGCAGAAAAATGGAAGAAGTTATGAGCCCCCAAGGCGTGACTGTTCAAGCACCAATACCTTTACAGACGAGGATTGCTACTGTTCAGTACAAACTTGCTAGTTTGTACTGCAGAGTGAGCAGAGCGCAGAGTTGTTGCTAATCAGTTTGGTGTTTACAAGTCCAGGAATAATGCGACAAGGAATCACTTTATCTGGATGTGTTAGCCTGACAATGAGAAATTCAATTTCGTACAATTCCAGTCAGACTAACATGTTTACATGTAATTTTGAAGTCTGGTTTTAGTCGGACCAACTGAATAATTTGATTTTGTACATGTACACGCACTCAGTGCCACTGAGTGCCACACGCACTTACTGCCAGCAGGGAAGACATACTTCATTGATTGAACCCCGCGGGGTGATTCATCCACTGCATTTGGCTCATCCTCGTCACTTAAAAGCAGCGGGCAGCCATAGAGCAGCACCCTGAGATTAACTTGGATTGGAGAGTCTCAGCCTTGATCAGGGGTACTGGAACCCGTGTTCCTATAGAGCAGGTTTCTCAGGGTAGTGGAAACCAGAGAACCCTGGGGGAACCTACGCAAACGCAAGGGAGAACCTGGAAACTCAAGAACTGTCTGATTGTGAGCACTAACTAAGGTATCATTGTGCCACCAAAAAGAGTTCATTGACTGAAATTTTCAGATATAGTGAGGTGCATCAGTACTCGGACAGCAAGATAATGTGCTCAGTTTGGGGCGCACTCCCATCATCTCAACTGTGTGGGGTAAGGAAGTCATAAAAGTCAATTTTTTCCTCTTGATGCTCAGATAAAATTATCTAAACGTTTAATATTATCTGAGGTCTTCAGACTTGGCTCATGGAAACAGTTAAGTCCAATGATGTGAACATCGTAAAGAACTAATATTGTGCTTTATAAGATCCCCAGTCTTTGCAAAATCTTTTAACTAAGGCTATGTTCAGAAAGCAGGCAAATGTGACCAGTATCTGATCTGTTAAGAGTCTGAACAGCACAGATTTTTTAAAATCCGACCAAGGCCACTTTCATATGTGGTCCTAAATCCGATACGTATCTGATATTTTGCAATGCGACTGCTGCCTGAATGGTCAGGTTGAATTTATCCGACCTTTACGTCATTTGTCTGGAATCGTACAGACTTCTGTTGTATATAAACTTTATCAGTGCCACACACGCACAGAGACGGGATGCCTCCATATTTACTTCCGTAAACAAACAGCGTGTGCCTGCGTGGTCACGTATTCCCTCAGGACCTCTTTTGCGCATGCGGGTCACTTCAGGGTCGCATTCAGTTCACTCAAAACCGATACAAGTTGCATATAATGAGTGATATGAATGAGCACACGAAAAAATCGGATTTCTCCAAAAATTTGAATTGTGCATCAAGACCTGCTGTCTGAACGTAGCCTAAGTGACTAGATGACTCATTGTCTTTAGATGATATTGGGTGTCAGAAACTGATCTTTTTAGTCTTTTCATAGTCCTCTTGAGTACGGCAGGCATACCTTACATCTATCTGGAGTAAACAGTGATGCAACTGACATTTAAAATGTGTCACGGCCCAAATATTGATAAATTGCACAGAATCCCCTTGCAGATCAATCACTTTAGCACTCTGAGGTCAGGTCCCCCACCATACACTGCTGAGCACAATGCTTTCCACTGCTGATTTATATATTAATAGTAAGTGCTTCACAGTAAGCATGTGAATGGTGGGTAAAGCCAGGCGAGTGATGAGTGTTTGTGGGGTTCACCTGCAAGGGGGGGGGGGGTGTTTGGGTATGAAGGATTATGGCAGAAGAATTGGGACACAGGGAGACCATCACTCACCATCTCATCTGACTTCCTCAGCAAGAACTGCAGGGTGGCGGTGATATAGTGCAGAACAAGAATATGGACGTCTGCATGCGAGCGTGGGCATGCCCTTGTGTGCTGGCATGCATCTATGCATTTTCTTTGTGCATATCCATTTGTATTCAGGTTGCCAGATGTATGGTGTATGATGATGTTCAAATTCTGGTAGGTGTGTGCTACAACTTGCCATGTGAATATATGTATATTACTGTATATGTTTGTGTGCGCTTAATTTTGTGTGCAGACGCTCTGTTTTGTCGTGAGTCTTGTGCAATGCAAGAGTGCGGACTGAATGCTGTGAAGTATATCCCATGCAGTTGAGTGACATGAATGCAATGCTGAGTATTCTGATGTCTGGACAAATGCAAAGAAATTACATTCACGAATGCTAGTGTGCATTTCTTGGACTGTCATGAATGTGATGCAATGTTCGAGGCTCTGAATAGTATGAGAGTTATACAACCCCAATTCCGAAATAGTTGGGACAAAGTATAAATTGTGAATATAATCAAAAAGCAATGACTTTCAGATCACATGAGCCAATTTGGTATTTACAATAGAACATAGATAACATTTCAAATGTTGAAATTGAGACTTTAACATTTATATCCACAAAATGAGCTTATTTCCAATTTTCTGGCTGCAACAGGTCGTAAAAAAGTTGGAACATGGGCAAAAAAAGGGCTGAAAAATCAATTAATATCTAAGAGAATCAGCTGAAAGAACATTTAGCAAGTAAAAAGTTAACTGGCATCAGCTGTGTAACATGATTGGCTATTAAAGGGATGTCTTTGAGAGGCTGAGTCTCTCAGAAGTAAAGATGGCCAGAGGCTCTCCAACCCGTGAAGGCTTGCATAAAAAAAAAAAATATTGAGGAATACGTCAAAAACAATATTCCTCAATGTCAAATTGCAAAGGCTTTGAGGGTCTCATCATTGACAGTGCATAACATCATCAAAAGATTCAGAGAAACTGGAAAAATCTCTGTGCGTAAGGGACAAGGCTGAAGACCTTTACTGGGTGTCACACGCCACTGCATCACTCACCGGCATGATTCTGTCATTGAAATTACTAAATGGGCCCAGGAATACTTCAAGAAACGACTGTCAATAAACACAGTCCGCTGTGCCATCCACAGATGCCACCTAAAACTCTATCATGCAAAAAGGAAGTCATTGTTAAGCATGAACCAGAAGCACCACCTGTTCTGTGGACCAAGGCTCATCTAAAATGGACTGTAGCAAAGTGGCAAATTGTCCTGTGGTCAGACAAGTCCAAATTTGACATTCTCGTTGGAAATCATGGGCGTCATGTCCTCCGGGCTAAAGAGGAGAAAGACCACCCCTCCTGTTATCACGATCAGTTCAGAAGCAAGCATCTCTGATGGTATGGGGAGACATTAGTGCATATGGTGTGGAACACTTAGATGTTTGAAAAAGCACCATGAATGCTGAAAGGTATATTAAGGTTTTAGAGCGATATATTATATGTTCCCTTCCAGATGACATCTATTTCAGGGAAGGCCTTGTGTATTTCAGCAGGACAATGCAAAACCAAATACTGCAGCTATTACAACAGCATGGCTTCGTAGTAGAAGAGTCCGTGTGCTGGACTGGTCTGCCAGCAGTCTTGATCTTTCACCAATTGAGAACATTTGGCGCATAATTAAATGAAAAGTCCGTCAAAGGACACCCAAAAGTCTCCAGTAGCTGGAAACTTGTATTAAACTAAAGTGTGATCCAATTCCAATGGCTAAACTCAAGAAACTTGACTCCTCAATGCCCAGATGCCTCCACCACGTGTTCAAAAGAAGAGGGGATGCTACACCATGGTAAACAGGCCCCTGTCCCAACTTTTTTGAGACCTGTGGCATCCATCAAATTTGAAATGAGCTCATTTTGTCAATAAAATTGTTAAATTCCTCAGTTTCAAAATTTGCTATGTTATCTCCGTTCTATTGCGAATAAAATACTGGCTGGTGGGATTTATTGCGTTTTGATTTTATTCACAATTTACACTTAGTCCCAACTATTACGGAATTGGGCCTGTAGAACGCCATCTCATGTAGTGTGCATTGTAGAGTGTGGATTACGCAGCCTGAGTGCATGTAAATATTATGTGGCACAGTGTGTAATGCACCATGAATGCTGTGTAATGCACACCATTTTTTGGGTAATTAACGCTATGCTACGTAGCTTAGATTATGTAGCCTGAGTAGATTTGAATACTACACTGCGTAGTGTTCATTGTGTGTTCAACGCAGCAAGATGATCTGCATCAGGGCAGCCCAATCCTGTTCCGGGAGATCGACCATCCTGGAGTTTTCATTCCAAACCAGATTTGGCTCACCTGGGTCTACTAATAAAGCAGGTCAATGCAAAGCCTAGCAGTGGAATGAGGGCTAACTTTATTACGTTTGAAGTGAAAATAGGGGCAGAATTGGGCTGCCCTGTTCCACATGTTGGGCTTACAGTATGTACTGATGGTGTGAGCCACTGGCAAAGAAAAATCAAAGCCAGCCAGGGCGATAAAGGACCACAGAGCAAGATGAGGAGGAACAAGCATGCCAAAGGAAGTGTTTACGCTTTCGTTTCACTTCCAATAAACGTGACATCCAGCCAGTGTATTTACTTTCCCTGCCTTATGATCGCCTCCTCCCATCCCAACGCCAGCCCACCCTCTGCTGCTCCTCACTGCAGTGTTCAATAGCTGTGCCCTCATAAGTGAGCGGGTCAGCACTTATTTCCGCAACACTTAATAAAAAGCACATGGCGCTGGTGCATTGTGCCCCCCCCCCACTGCAGAAGGTTGAGCATCAGTGGTCTCTTCCTATATAGTCAAACCACTACTGCAGCCACCGCGACACCAGTCTGAATCCCAGCCCTCATCCCAACCCCGGGCAAGTCAACACAGCCCGACGAATGAATAGTCATCCACTTCAGCTAGTCCCTCTCATTAAAGCACGTTTTTAAAACTAAAACCTGTGAGACTGCGTATAAAATCAAAGTGAAGATGTGCTGCTAAGACATTGTAGGAATAAGTTTTCAGACACTCTCTGTGCCCTTGCCAAACCATAACAGAAAACGTATTCTGAGGCACCATAACTGTGCAGTAGTAAAAGCCAAAAACACCTACACCATCTCCAACACCTGCTGACTGGGTAGGATCTCTTTTTATTGCATAACTGTCTTGTGTTCATTCATCCCAGCTCATAACATGATTTTTATTTTACCCTACGTGCAAAACATTTTTGAAAAAATTTCACTGGCTGAGACCACGGGGTAAAAAAAAAAACAAATAAATAAATAAACAAATAAAACAATCGCTCTGCATTACTTAATGTTAAATGATGACCTGCGGTTTCTCCAGCAGCCTGTGGGTAACACGAAACTGCTAATATTTCTTTTAATTTTCAGCCAAACTGAATACCAAGTGTAGCTAAATTGGTATGGTTTAGAGCTGTGCCAAACTAGCTAAGTGCCACTCTCAGAACTAAGTTAAAGTTACTAAGGTCGCCTAACTCGCATGCATTAAAGTCATACCATGCCATAATCATGAAATAATATTAGTTTGTTAGCTAGCTAGTGAGCACGTTAGCTAGCAACTCTGTTGACTGTGAAACCATTGCTAGTTCAAATGCAACTGTGTCTGTGACTGACTGACTGAGTAGCAGAGTGATGGAGTTAACTCAATGCTCCCATATAATGAGAATTACAATTAGAGGCACTACGAAACAGAAAGTATGTTTGTTTTCTATTCAATTACGTGATTCATTTATGTGTCAAACTAAATTTTATACTATTGGTCATCTAATATGAAAGTTATGAAACGTGTGGAGTAAATTTTGGGATTGTTGCTCAATAAAACTTGCATAAACTCAAGATTTACTCAACTAGTTTCATAACATTCAAATCAGGGGACTGCTCTTCTAGGATCCGCCATTTTCGGTAGTAAGTCCAGCCATTCCTGGGTGTATCATCTAGCTAGTTTGTAACTCATATGTCAGTACAACAAGCTCAGTCAATGACAAATCTCTGTCCACTCAGAAATTCCCGGCTCTTGGCCGCCCATCTGACAGGATGAGCCACAATGGATGTCAGGCCAAGTGAGAGGCCTGTTCCAACACTCAATCTTCAGGCCTCTGATCCGTCTTCGCTCCTTCGGCAGCTGGGCACAGAAAACACAAACCTCAGTGCTAAGAAACTGGTACAAGAAAAGAGAGGCTCACTCACAGAACTGAGGACTGCGAGGTTTGATTTGTAACCCAAACTCACCCCATCCCCCGCTAAAATCCCTCTTTAGTTCACCCAACAGGTCTAACCAGGAGTGGAACAATGTTTCAAATGGGTACAATCTGTCCGTGAAAGACATTCACGTAACAGAGCACAGACCCCACGTACAAAACACTTATATTGGAGTATATGCTCTCAGGAACAGTTTGTACTGGGAGTGCAAACAGGATTCATTATCATAAGCTGTCACTCTCATTCATAATTACGCAAAGTGTGAAGTTGACTCTGAGCAATTCCAAAGTAATGTCAACCTGGGCATAGAAAGTTACTAGCTCATCAAATAAATGTTTTAATTTATTTGACCTTAGGTTGTGTACTTTGGAGTGCAAATTAGACCACTGTACAAACAAAATTGCATGCCATCACCATGACAGTATTGGATGAACGTAATGCGTTTTCCCCACAAAAATAAAATGAAAATACTAATACTTTCCAAATTGCCATTTTTTACATTCAGACAAAAAGACAAAAAAGATCCACAACCCAAAAAGCGCTTCCATAGAAAAGTTTTAATAGAGGTAACGCTTCGAGCCCGTTGGTTCTTCTTCAGACTCAAGAGCCTGTGGATCTTTTTTGTCTTTTTGTATTACTCTTTTGGATCCAGCACCCAATACCAAAGTGGTTTTTTGGGATGTGCGTATCATACCACTTTCTTTCATTTTTTATATTCAGGCATTTTTTTTGTGTCACAACTATGACACAAAAATGGGTATTTGTAATTTTTTTTCTGACTTCATAATATTTTTACTGCCTCCAACAAATTACAGCAGAGGTTATGTATTCGTCCATATCTGTATTTTTGTCTGTTTGTTTGTCTAGACAATACCTCTCCAATTTCTCAATCAATTTCAATTATATTTTGTGGAAGTGTGGGCTATGGGCCAAGGAACAATTGATTACATTTTGGGATGGATTCATAATCATAGAATCTGTCATTGCTAGTTCCATTCTTAGTAACAAATTCATTGGCAGAGGTAGGGGTTCTCTGAGTGCTTTCTTGTTGTAATTATTTTCTATGCCTTTCCAATCAGCCAAGTGAGTGTGATAGGAATATAGACAAATACTTTCTTACAGACATGATGTCCATATACCTGTTGACAGTCACAAATAAAATAAAATAAAGGTAAAAGACAATCAGCTCTTTAAAGACCTGCAGTTAGTTTTTGTACCGAACAAATAATTTTTCTCAGCTATTTGCTCCGCCGTTTTGTGTCCCTGTGTTCTGTATAATCCTGGAATTTGTTCTCTAATAGGCACTGAAATTTTGAACGGCCATATTAAGCAGCATACTCTCAGGCCCAGCTCATACTGGCAGTTTTAGCAGGTTTTCTTCATACGCTTTGTCACCCTCATTCACGACCACGCTAAGCGTGAAGATTATGATATTAAGTGCAGTGATACAGAACGGCAACCATATTTTGTCATGTGAATGGGGCCTTGGATGCATGTTAGTGCAAATGTTAGGGCAACAGATAAGATTGCGTGCAGTTCTTATCTCGGGGAGCCCGCACTGATGCGACCTAACACGTGCAGAGAGAGAGAGAGGAGGCTGGGGGAGCGGAGAGCGCTCACACGGCTGACTGCGTCTTCTCAACGGCGGGCAGGAGAGAGTGAGCGGGCGGGCGTGCGGTGGGTGAAAACGGGACAGCTGCAGCCGTCGGGCCCTGGGAGCGCACACATCATGAATATTCAGACGGAGCCTCTGGAAGGAACAGCTGCGCCAGCGGAGCCGCGCGCCTCAACAGTTGTGTGAGGCCTGTTCCCGGACCTGCTGTGGGGACTGCGCCGTTCACAAAATGGCTCCTCGCTGAGAGAGGACAGAGCTGGCTGGTGGGCTGCTTTACTCTCTCCTTCGAGCTGCTGTACTCCAGCGTTCGGTTATCTATTTTTACGGGATATTTCCTGCCAAATGATTCGTAACATGAAACTGCGAACACCTGTTGATGTCTGAATTCTTTCAGGCATCATTATAAACATTAGCCATGCTGCTTTCATTTACTTCAGATAATAAAAAAAAACTACTTCCTTGAGAAAATGCAAAATGTGAATGCTGTTTCTGGGCCATACTTTTCCCATCACCTCCACATGACACAATAACTACCTTTCTCCTTACCTCCACAAGACAATTGTTCATGGTGTGAAAACATGTATGCCGATCCTGTACACTGATGGTGCTTTAGTGACATCATACATTTGTTCCACAGGACTAAAAGGTGCAACAGGATTATTCATTTATTAAATCCTATTTTTGAATTGCAGAGTGATGCTCCCATGTTTTTTTTAAATCCATATTTCAATGACCTTTTTCACATATAAGCTGCAGGGTCCTTCATAAATGCGACCACTGGAGGACCGAGTGCAGTGGAAACAATAGGTTTTTCCAGCTGGAAGAGCCCACATCCACGGCAGAGTCAAATCTATTATCCAATCTCCTCAGAGGCAGTTAAAACATAAGCTTCCACGCATTAATGTGAGAAAACCCAAGTGCCTTTACACACATACCATCACAAAGCAGCTCACTCCAGCTGGAGCTCTCCACCCTCACATTTCAGATAGATAAAGTCTGAGCTCATCAGCTCCCTCTACCACCCAAACAAGAAATTTCAGTCGGGCTGAAACGGCGGTAAGTCAGGGGTGTCAGGTATACGGCTGGTTTTTGTAATGGCCAAATCCCCAGTTGGATAATTTGTATAAATTATCCAATTACAGCTCGCTGCAGACTTTAATTGATCCACAAAAAAATGAAGTCCAAACAGAAACATTAAGGATGCTGTCAATGTAACTGCCTAAGCGCAGTATGAGTCAACCTAAACTCCCTGTAAAAGACAGGCACATTTGAGGGAACCCAGTATAATTCTCTTCTACAAAATGCCTGACATGTCTCTATGAGAACACATAAAAATTTTCATCGTAAAGTAGCACTGCACTCTGCAAAAGCTAAAATGCGTCGCGCCATATGCCTTAAGTAGTTAAAGGGTCTTGTAGGTTATTTGGTAAAACTTAATCATGAAGAAAAAAATTTACTTGTAAAAATTGCATCAACCTGTACAGTAAAATGTTTAGAGTTAAATGAATGATTAGAGTCCATATAATCTCAATCTGATGACTAAATTCCAAATTTTGCCAGTTTTACCAGAGTGGATACAATGCTGTTCGTCTTCCCCGTTATTTTTTTCAACCTGAAAAGTAAAACTGCGAGAGTAGTTGACCTGATCATGAGAGAGTCAATCCCACTTTTTTTGAGTGAGACCTCACTTCACGGTCTGCGCTAGCATTGATTTCAGAAGATTAAATTATATTAATCAGATTTTAAAAAGCTCGCTCTTTATCGCAACTTCCTGTCCTCAGACTCATCTCTGTCAGGTTCAAGGATTCAGCCATTAAAGCCCCAGAGCGATACTCCAAAATGAACCAGTGTGCATTTCAGGGTTAAATAAAGTTTTATCCAAAAACTTTTCCCCCCAAATTTGTACGATTACAACATTCAGTCTCCTTCACCCAAGGGATGAGGGGCAGATTCTCATTTGATCAAGCAGATGTTTCGACAACAAGCAACAACTGTCTGTTAAAGCTGCCAGTCCTCGAGAGAGCCTTCCAGATTGTATGTGATTCATCTGCTCATAACAATTGCAGTGCAATACAGACCAAGTCACTGATTACACACACGTTTCAAACCCTATAACACTTTCTTTGTGCTCTTTGTAAAGTCCATAATATGGCGGTCAACATTAATTAATTACACTTTATGAGCATTAACTTATGTACTCCAAAGAAAGGCAGCACTTCTCCAGGTTAATTCCGCTTTGATCTGAAGCATCAAAATAAGATTTTTACTTTCACTCAAAGCCTCTGTCAAAAAAAAAGATCCAGAATTCTCAACTATCCTGATGGTGTCCAGCTGACATCTCTGAGGACAATATGCTGTAAAAATTCTCATGGCCGCCACTTTAAAATCCTTGCACGTTCCACGCCAGCTCAAACTTTCCCGCATCGATTATTACATCTCCTTCCTAAAATGTGGCAGTGGAAAGAATGCTGTATTTATTTGATTTTATTTTGATTTCATTTCCCTTCTCCCTGCTTCTAGTCACAGCGTCCCAGTTATCAATCCAATATGAGCCAAATCTGTTTCGGAAACTTCTGTGTCATGGCAGTGATGCGGAGAGGAGGAACAGATGGGATAAATTAATTAGGCAATGTATGTTTAAGGAGAAAGGTATTTATTTGCGTGAGTGGCCAAAGGCTGGAATTAAAGAGGGAAAAAAAAGGGACTGAGAGAGAAAGGGGGGGGGGGGGGGACACGGGGAGAGCTTCTCTTTTAGGATCTCTACAGAGCCAGCATTTTCACAAGCTCGCAGCGATCAGGTTGCAACGCAAAGTGGTTTCAGGGAATTATAAATAAATAAGAGTAAAATAGACAATCTGCAGAGAAGGAGGAAGGCCCTTCTTTTGTTTACAGCCTGCTCTGAAAACCTGAAAGGGACCCTCAGAATAAATAAATACAACCACTACAGGAAGTTCAGCTGCCTTCCCCCCCAGGTCTGGTTTACTTTTATTAACTGCAGTGCTGTTGAGATAGCAGCCCCTCCCCCTCCCTTTCCCCCGCACGTGCGCCTGGCCCGCAGTGTCCGTCTCCCACGATGCCTTTCAAGCGGCCCACCAGCAGCATCTCGCACAGCTCGACCGCTCTCTCCATTTCCCAGCGAGTAATCAGATATCATTTACAATGCAGTTCAGCTCAAACGGGCAAACTTTGCTCATCAAAGGGCTTTTATTAAGTACGATTTAAATTTTTTAAAATTTCCTCTTCCCTTCCCTTTGTCCTGCCTGAGATCAGCGTGGTCGAAAACGCTCTGAGCGCGAGGCACGAACTCCTGGCCAGGGTGCTCTGCAGCCCTGTTGAATAATTGAGGCGCAATTAAGCTGAAAGTGCAAAAAGCAGTGCAGATGAAAGGGGGGACAGGTGCGTGAGCTCTGGCAGGGCAGGGCCTGGCAGATACGCCAGCCTCCTCTCTTATTCTGCAGAGTATGAAGAGGAATCCTCTGGGCCTCTTTCACCAACACTACCTGACACCACCGAGGGGACAGGGGGCTGGCTGAGCCGGAACCTAGCAGTCAAAAGACTTTGCTGGGAGTCCCAGCTGCCATCTGGCCGAGGTTCAGGTGATGGTTGGTGTGGAGACAGTGGCGGCACTTTATTCCAGCCAGTACAATGAAACTACTGTGATGCTCACTAACTTATTAAATATAATTTGATACATAACTTTGTAATGGCTGTTTTATTTCCGCAAGTCAAACCATAGACGGCTAAATGAAGCGCCGATCGAGAGGATGACGGCGAGAGTGCGGTAAGGGGGGGGCAGGTTTTCAATAGTCTCTTTGCCTCTGCTTTCATCCCACTCGGATTCATTAATGCTCACAGCCGACGGCTGTCCCCCCGACCACAGCCTATTACCCCTAAACACATCTCAACACTCCTGGCCAGTCCAGCAACCGCAAGGCGACCACTAGTGTAACTGTCGCGTGTAGCGCAACTACTACTGAGACCCACTTGCAAGAGTGGAAAAGAAAGGATGTCTGAGGCGGTTTGGAGTGCTGGAGGGTGCGTGTGCCCCGGAAGTGCGCTTGGCTGGAGGGAGATGGAAGCAATTAGAATTAAAGAGGAGCATTGCTGGAGGGCGGGAGGCTTGGATTCTGGGGATAGGAGGATCCCGACTGATTGCGAGAGGATGTATCCACTTTGCAGATGGTGGGTTCACCCTTTTCAGGCTAACTTACAGTAGGGGCTCCCGGAGATACATACTGGCGGATGCCGAGGAGTTAGTGTACGCCTCCCCCTGCCCCACACAGGCCACACAACGTGGGCCCAGTGTACCCGACAACCTCGAAACCACAGCTCATGTACCAAACTTAGTGAGAGTTCTAGATCCCCTGTTAGGACTGCGTTTCACTCCTTGCGTTTTTTTTTCAGCGTGTTTACTGTATGTGTTTTTGAACCTGGATAGTGGCACCATATTGTGAGTAAATGTCAGCGCGTGTATACGCTTGTGTCTTTGTGCGTGTGTGTGTGTGAGGGCAGAGCTACGTGTGGAATCGCATTATCCTAACACAGTGGTCACCAACCCTGTTCCAGGAGATCTACAATGCTGTAGGTCTTCACTCTCGCCATAACACTGCAGACCTCACTTAAAAACCACAGCCCTTGTAGAGCAGCTAAGTAGAAACGTTAGCAAATTTGGTTTGACCAAATTATGGGTGGAATGAAAACCAACAGGATGGTACAGTTCCAGGAACAATGCTGGTGACCACTGCCGTAATAGGTATGAGTAGTATGGGTTAGAGGGTATGTGCGTTGTGTGAATTTATAAATTGGGCTCTCTCCTTATGAGTGGAATTTTGCAACCCCAGTAGATCAGTGCCTGTGTATGTTTGAGTGTGTGTGTATTTGTGAGAATTTCGCTCACCCATTTACTTGCTCTTCTCATTAGAAGGGCCGGCACGTGCTGTCCTGTATGGCAAGAGGCAGGTCTCAGCAGAGAAGCCCAGCCCCATGTACAGAGCCCTGAACACTCAGCACATGCTGTTGTGTTGTGTGTGGACACCTGCTTCCCCTGTCTGCAGGCCCACTGGGTCACCTTGCTCTTCTGGACAGATGGCATCCCCCAACAGCCCCCCCCACCACATCACAGGATATATTCCTGTCCTTTTCCTCATACCCAGTCCAAAAACAAGGAAAAACTGTGGCAGACAAGAAAGATGGCAAGGAGGCTCCTGATTTCTGGGGATCTAAAATCCTGCAGATTTTCATTTCAACCCTAATTTTATCCAATACACTCCACTAATTAGGTTTGTTTTGCTGTGGCTGGAGTATAACCAAAAGGCCAGCAGATCTCCAGGACTGCTTACCATTTCCCTCGAGTATCCATCACACCTCCACAGAAGCTCTAGATCCCCCCCTACTGTACAGCCACCCTATTGAGTTCTATGGCTCAAATGCCTTGTTTCCCGACGTGGCCCTGCACTGTTTCCAGGTTGCCTGGATGCCCAACAGCAGGAGGACAGCAGGCCCCCTGCTTGGCCTCCCCGCCAGCAGCCACAGCCCTGGGTAGGTCCTGAGCTCCTGGATATGTCAGGGCTACAGATGCGATGCCAGCTTTAGTAGAGGTCACCTTGGAGAGGCCTATGGCTGCCTGTCCCCTCAGCTGCAGCTGTGGCTCTTGGCTTAAAGGGGGAGAGAGCGAGAGAAAGAGAGAGAGACAGAGAGAGGAGTAGAGACAGACAGGGAAAGAAATATAAAGAAAGAGAGCAAAACAGTGAGAGAGAGAGGGGAAGGGAATGAAAAATGGAGGGAGCAGAGGACAGAGACCACCAAACATTGCCTGCATCCACCATACCCCTCATCTCCCCATTCCGAAGACATTACAACACACCAGTGCAGGTACTCTACACCTGCCTACAATCTCTTTGACCTACAGAGGTGAGTGTCATAGAAGCTCTGTAAGTTTAACTCGTTTGCCCACTGTAAGCCAAATCAGATGTACTGCTTGCCCACTGTGTATCTGGCTACCCTGTCTAATTGCGAGATGCTGTTCTGCCACCCCTGCCTATCCTCCTTCCCCTTCTCAAAGGTCTGCACATGCTCACAGATGTTCCCGGACCATCTCAACTCAATAAATCTTTCTCTCAAAAACCTAGAGCCCTTGTGTGCTTTTCCACTCCTGAGTGAAGGTAAAAAATGGCAGGGCAACTCAGAAAGGCGCTACCCGCCTTTGTTGCGAGAAGTAGATGCTGGGTTCTGGAAACGGCACCGCCAGCTGCTTGCCCTCCCCAGGGTCAGAGGTCACGGGCTCCCCCTTGTTGGAAGCATGTGCAACATGGCGACAGGCTTTGGAGGGTCGCCGGGGGCCAAGGGCTGGACAGCCGTAAGTAATGGGGTCTTCTTCCCATCTAGGCACTGCTCTGAATCACATTAATTACATATGCGGGGGGGCATGATAGGATAAGGGCCCCACCGAAATGGAGTTGAATTGTGAAAAGGGAGAGGAGAAGGGCCTGCCGGTCACTTTCAATATGCTATATTGCCAATCGGCTTTTTACTGCACCTCACTGCATTACTCTCTTCTTTTCTCCCCGCAAACAACAAGCCAAGAGGAAGGGACAGGGAGACCTGGGAGCTCCCAGGGGCACAGAACTTCTCCCTTAACTGGGAGCGAGTATTATCAATGCCATTCCTCCATTTTGTATTCAGATTTTGAAAGTGACATTAGTAGTTCTGTTATGAGAGGTAGGTTAACAATAGCAGATTCAATGAATGACCGTGTAAAGACAATTATGGGAAGACTGAACCATTGTAGCATTACAAACCATGATCTACACCGTGGCCATTTAAAACAAATGAAATATTTGCTATCGGTTGCTAAGATTCATTTTAATTTATTTAGGCTAATAATAATTGTCCCTGGCTGAATATACAAAAATTACATCCTGTATTACACATGTATACTGAGTTAGTTGGATAACTCCAGTGAGGAAAACCAAGTGCAGAAAGAGGCAGTATACCTCTTTTGACTAGAGACCATGTCTCAGAATTTGAATGGTTCTAGGTTATCCAGCCAATTAAGTAATCCTGCTTTGGGATACAGGCTCTGGTTTAGAACACCCAATGAACTGAATTCACAGGAAGAATTTAAGGGGTGATCTGGGGTTAAATGAAAAATGACACCAGGAAACAACTCAGAATTAATCTAAAGAGGTATATGTATAGCCACCAAAAAAGATACAAGTTGGAATTTTTCTGTTTATGCGGTTGCCATGGTAACCAAGCAACGTAAGTAAATATGCAGAAAATGTTTGGCACCAATTCCTCTTAACTCTATGATAGAATTCAGTTTTTCTTTCATGATTTTGCTTATTATTGCTTATCCAAATGCAATGACATAGCCATTCTTTGTCCAATTTATCAGTTTTGTGATTTGGGGACATTTTACTCAAATTTTGAGATTATTTTGCGCAGAATCTGAGGAATACTCAAAATATTCAAATTATGAAACAGATAGGCAAAATTTCCCCATGTCATTGCATTTCTAATGAAGTAAAGTACCTGCAGCCCAAATTTCATTGATGTTCAATGATAAATAAAAAAGTAATGGCTGCCACAAACATGAGAAACATGGAAAAAGTAATACCTTAGGAAATCAATGGAAAATGCATTAGACCTCATTGAAAAGTTGAGTTCAGTTTTTAATCCTTGTAGCAATTAAAGGTGGTTTATTATAGAATATTTTCATTCAAAAAAAAGTTTTGGAAAAATAATCAAATTTTGCCCATTTAACCCCAGATCACCCCTGAAATGAAATCAATTTGAACAAGATTATCTTTTGCATCTTTAACAAGTAGCAATTGCACACACATAGATTATGCTGGAAACAGTCTTAGCGAAGCAAGTACACACTTTGTCCACATGAAAGTTAAGGCTCCATCTTTTGTTACACTCACACAAATAAAAAAAAAGAGATTGTGAGGTCTGTCTACCTTTTCAAACTTAAGCAAGGCCACAAAACAGAGTGTACTAACTAGGTTTTACATGGACTGATAAAGTACTCCCAAGGATAAACCCAAAATTGTGACTCAAAATTTTGACTCAACCAGTGCAGCATCTCTTTCACTGTGTGGGACCCCTTTGACCTCATGAATCCATGCCGATTCCCTGTCACCCCACATGATATGAAGGTTGTCCACTAGTAATTACAGACCAATGGTGCTTCTGTAGTATTTTAATCCTATTTATGCAATGTTGACATCTGTCTCCTCCCCTGTCCTCTGCTTGTCCTGCCCTGCTGTCCTGACAGTAGGCATCACAGCCCACCCCCCTGTAATCACTCCCTGGATAATCCTGCATAATCCAATCCCGCATTTTTATCAGGCAAAGTAGCAATCTTGATTTTATTTGTGGAATGTGCCATCATCTACTTAATGAATTCTCCCTCTCTGTGTAATTGTGCGTTCAATAAAAAACACTAATGTACATTTTTTATATTTTGTGCGTGAACCTGCTGAACGTTTCAAAATTGCAGAACTGTAGTCAGTAACTATTCATCTGTTTATTTTATTTGTCAGTTTATTTCTAGTTTTCGCATTCATTCACCGTTATGGTTTCAGGCATCCCTTTCATTTCCTTGTTATTTTTCCCATTCCCATTAGTCCTCCCAATTCTGTTTGTTCATTCGCTCACTCTGATTCCCTTATTTCTCACCACGCCACTAGTCATGCTGTCTAGTTCTCCATGCACCTGATATGAGTTTTTTCCTTCAATCTGTTAAAAATTTAGGTTCTCCTTTTCCACTTTGTTTGTGAGTCTGTCCCAGACTAACTTCCTGAGTTACTCACGGGCCTTTGCACTTCCTAGTGTGATCTTCCGGTTCTGGTTTATTATTGTCCATGGTTTTCAAGTCTGCCAAGTCCCTTTGTGAGATTATTTGGTTAAAATTCCAGCTGATTCCTTGACTCATATTTCTGTCTTGTCCCTGGTTTGGCATTTGACCTCTCTGGCTTGCATTTCGACTGTGATGTGGATTTCCCTCTCTGTGTTGCAAGTTGCCGGACTGTTAAAGAACTGGATTGTAGGACCACTCCTTCGAGCTTAGTAAAATTAAGATAAATCTTAACATGATAAAACCAGCTGTGCACCCACAGATGCTATTAAATCTTAGCTCTTGAATTCGAGTCAGAGCGAAACGGATAGTTACCCTTTTGATCTGACCTATTATCTCTGACAAACAACTGCATTTCCTGTGTGTTTTCGGGATGTGTGTTCAAACTGGGTGGCTGCAAATGAATTGCTCTTTTGGGACAGGTAAAGTTGTCTTAATTATATCCCCAACCGCCGAATGGCGTTTCGGGGATATTATATTTTTGGTCCGACCACCGCCGCCGCCGCGCCGCCCTACGTGTTAACGCGCTTCAGTAATATTTCAATCAGAAATTTCTAGTTTTGCATATGAGTAAGTATCATAAAGAGGAAGAACTGATTCGATTTTGGACAATTTACAATTTCTAGATTGGCCAACAGGGGCCAAAAACTGAAAAATCACCGTTTTTACCAAATCTCTGGAAATTCCGATTCATCACAAATCAAGTGCAAATGAAAGGTCATGACCTGAGGATGTGTCCCACAATGCGATTATACCTGTTTGGTTCAAAATTTTGACACAAGGTGGAGCTTTGTCACATAAAATTCACCATTTTTGCCATATCTTTGGAACCATTTCTCCAATTGACATGAAACTATGTCCAACTGCAAGGTCGTGACCTCACAATGTGTCACATGATGATATCATACCTGTGTGGTTCAATATTTAGCCACCAGGTGGCGCTTTGTGATGGAAAATTACCATTTTGGCTATATCTTCAGAACCATTTGTCCGATTGACCTGAAATTAAGTTCAAATGAAAGTCTATTCAAGGTCTATTCAAGAATTGGGGAATTGGAGGATTACGGGCATTCGAGGATATACCCCAAGCCGTCGCCTCCGACGGCATAAGCCTAGTCTAGTGTAAGGGGCTGCCTTTGGGGGGGTCCAAATCTTTATCCGAACACATGACATTACATCGATTGACACAAGTACAACCAACAAAACCAATTAAATTAGGCAAGTCTTGTTTTCTTTGGCGGACCACGACCACTTGCAGTATTATGATAATCTCGGTTCCCATATTACATACTATTGTCTCAAATTGCATAGAATCAGCATTATGTTTTCAACTGTGCTAATATGGTCAGTAAAGTAACCAAATTTTCAAAAAGACAATTTGTGAGGTGAGCAAGATACCTCAGATTTGATTTCAAAGTGGTACTGAAACCGACTGGTCAAAATCTAGCAATGCTCCAGCTAAAACTACCCAAAAGATATCAATAAAGACCAAGACTTCACTTAAGAGAATGAAGATGGTGAAGTTCCCTACCATCTGCTAAAACTTTCCAACAACGAACAAAAGGTACCACAACAAGTTTTCCACAGCTCATGAATAAGACGATAGATAAATGTAGTGGAACTGATCACAAACAAGCCTGTGTCAATGGGTCCCACAGCCCGGCTTGGGTGTTCAGAGAACTGCTGGCAGATATCATTGGATGTTACTACAGCAAGAATTTCACACCATGTGGAAACAGAAGAGATGGCAAAGGGAGGTATTCTGTAGTAGACTGGAAAACTTAACAGGACTGGCCAATATCCAGTGCTAACAGCCAACTCCCACACACAAAAAGACACACACACACACATACACACGCATGCACACGCACACAGACAAACACACACACTCTCCGGTGCCCCCTACCTCTCTTCTACTGGCGACTGACACCTTTTTTTGGCAGGAAAGTGGCGGATGGCTGAAGCCCAAAAAAGAGCTATGGAGAGAAGAGAATCGCCTCTCATGTTTCTTCGCTCTCCATGTACACACACACTGCATTCACACAAGTACACACACACACACACACAAACACACACACACACACACACACACAAACTCTCTCCCTCCAAATACCAGATGGTGTTTTTGGAACGTTTTACACATTTTTCCAGCATCTTATAGGTGGAAAAAAATCCTTAGAACACAATATAACACACTAGATATCCACACATGTACACAAACAAACCAATAAAACAATGCTGATGAAATCATGACAGCGAATAATTCTGAAAAGACGATGAATTACGAATTACTCCAGAGGCCACGAAACAAGAAGATTCATAGAGACACAACATCTAAACTTGGGGATAGCAAAGACAAAAAAAAAAACAGCAGACTGGAGGTGAATGGAAAAGAAAAACCCAAAAGCATGTGTGTAAGAGCTGGTGTCCTCTGACCATTTGATATTCTGGCCGGGGTGGCACAGAGCCACAGCCAGGGTGAAAAACAGCCCCTACTTTGTCAGTAGCGCACAGCTCCTCAGGTTTACAGCTGCAGCCCAGAGTCAGCCTGAGCTCATGACCCCTGACAGCCATGGTAAGGACAGACAACTGAATATATATCTGTACATGTACTGGTTACTGCCACTTTCCACCAATGGCCTCCATTACATTGGTGTATTCGTAACCGTTGGAATAACAGAATTCACTCCAGCACCTACAGCAGAAAAAATGGGGTAAGTTCCACAAAATTACTTACTTACACGGTTAGATACCCCTTCCACAACAGTAAATAAAGGCAGAAAAAATGCACATGAAGGTGCAAGCGCTTGTCACTGGGGTAATGCGCAATCAGTCAATAAAAAATTGCCACCAGCCGGACAAAAAAGCAATTGTTTCTATTTATTTATGCTTTTCAAAGTTGTGAGAGTGAACATATTCATAAATGCGATAGATTTAATGGTTCTAAATTTACCCTGATATGAAGCCTGAGATCCTTTTTAACCAAAGGCAAGGTATGAAAATGACGGACAGTAAATGATCTTGCAGCAGGATGAGGACAGAATCCCCACCATGAAACGTGGAGCGAGGTAAACACACCAATCTAAGAAAGATTATGACATGATTATAGCGTCTACTCTTGCTTTCCGAGGACAAAAATGTGATGAGACTCCATCGGTGAATCTGTAAGATCGCACATGGGGGTTACGCTCAGCATAAGCCCACCACAGCATCCACCTGCATGTTAGCGGTCCGGGCTAATGGGATTGGAGAGCATCTTCCCTCTCATCCCATTGTGCCCCCACCCCGTGTATCGGACAGTAGAAACCGGCACCAGACAGGCCCAAAGAGCCCAGCTGTCTTGGCTGACAGCCACAGTCCTCCAGGGGAAGAAAAGAGAGATAGGGACAGAGAAGAGGAGGAGGGAAACCCTTACGGAGACCAGTCCCTCCATAGCGACCCATGCCAGGAATAGAAAGGGGCCCTTTTTTGTCATATGGCGACCCCTAACACCTCCCCCGAAACAGCAGGGATTTCACACGCATCTATTCCACACAATTGGTCCCTTCATTCCATGGCAGTATGAGTGTGGGCTTAGAAAGAGAAAGAATGAGTGAGAGCATAAGAGGGAAGAGAGGGCAGATAGAGGGAGGAGAGGAAGTGCGTGGGGCAAAGGAAAGGGGATAAAGGGAACAGAGTTAAGGCAGAGGAAGAGAAACAGTAACAGTGAGATGATAAAAGATAAGCTGACTGAACTGAGTACCCCCGATGGCCGAAGGCTACTGAACTGTTTGCACTCAACGGCAGTATTTGAGGAGACTTAGGAAAACTGGTAAGACTGAATCAAATACAGTCATCCGATATGAATGTAAAACGTGCTGCGCCCCGTGTACTCTCTTCGGCCCTCCCAATTTGGCCACGGTCACCAGAAGTTGTTCACCGGTCTGCAATCGGTACAGAGGCGTCCCACAGCAGGTCACTTGGCAAGCAGTAAATAAACGATGTCTTATTTTTGACACCTTTTTAAAAGCCTTTGTAAACAGAGCAAGCTGAGCCACACCGGTTCATATCACCTCACTCAGCAGAAAACTGCAGTCTTTCCATCACTGTCAACAAACTGAAATGTGAAATTCAGAGCGGCCCGCAAGTAGTAACACCTCCATTTGGGATAATATCAACTGCAAGATTATCTGAGGCGAATGTTATTCGTATGCATGAGGAGAGCCAGCCGCTTCGACAGCGTCCGTGCAACCGATTTACAAAACATAATTAATCGCCCATTTTCTCTGTCGACATTAATTTCTTCATATCACAGTCTCCGAAGCCGTTTTATTTATCGCTCTTCTGGACTTGCAAAGACCTAATAACTGAAGGAGTCTTACTCCAAGCAGTGGGGAAAACAATGAGAGTGTGAAAGAGCCACACCTTTTTTGATACTCAAGCTAATACCAGAGCAAGCGATACAATGAAATGCAAATCGGCAAATAATCAAGGTTAAGCAAGCCTCCAATTTACTGTCGACCTTTACGGAGTATAGGAATGAATGCATAATATAATATGCTAAGCCTCGTTCTTTACGCATCAACAATGGCACAAGTTTCAGGAAATCTGGCACCACCTCAAGAGCAAACAGTATCCAAACATGCAATTAAATGACTGCAATTTACAATTTACATATAAAGCCATTCTCTCTATTTACACATAAGAATACAAAAGGTAAGGAAAATAAACACAAAATAAGATAAGAGCCATTATATACAGATAAAGTACATTTTTTTTTATTTCAAAGAAAAAAGTATTAATGCTCCCTTCTGCCCAATTTACCTATAACCATGAACCGTCTTCTTCGAAAGACCAGCTTTATAAAGTAGACAGGATAACTATAGCACATTTCAGAATGTACTTAATGATCATAAATGCATTACCAAATTGATCACAGTATTACCTGCGGTGTTAAGAGTTCATCTGACATTTATTGGGGGATTGGCTGCCAGGAGGTCTTTCTAATGTGCTGAAGGGATAGAGACATTAGGCAGAAAAAATAAATTGTTAAGTTTCTATTTTCACTATTCATTTCTATATTTTGCTTTAATTATCACAAAATAGTCCTTGTGGTATCAGCAAAATTTAGCACTGAAGTTTATTTAGCACTTAAGTTACCACGGAGTATTTTTAATGAACTATTGTGTCAGTACAGAAAGTTTGACTTTGCATCTATAATTGAAGGAAATAGCTCACAAGGTTTGGACTCAGCTGGGCATAGAAATACTTCATATAAGGAAAGAAATTATGGACTGTAATTAAAAAAAAAACCTTTTAAGGAACATTTTGCCAAAGTATGAACTTATTCAAAATTTAGAAGATTCTTTCCATCATGTAATAGCACAAATAATTGACTGCCAGGACAATATGAATAATTTTCTAATCCCACCGCACTCTCCCGATCTCTCCCAATCAGAAAGGAGCGTGAAACCAGCGCACTTCTAAATCTCAGGGAAATCAAAAGAATAAACACATGAAACAGGGCTGTAAGTTTGCGTATAAAGTTAACTGCACTTCGTAATTGCAAAGTTGCTCTTCCTCAGTTCTCTCAATTTAGATTCATCAGCAGGCAGATTCAGACTTGATTCTATTCCTCTCCTTCACCCCTTGCTCATAAGCCAACAAAACAAGTACATGCCAAGTGCACAGTTCCCAGGAGAACGCCTTTCAAATATACAAAGATTAATAGAATGCTTCAAAAGCCATTTGCTTTAAAAAACTAACACATACTAACAAACAAATACAAAATTTACACACAACAAAGGGTAGGGCACAGGCAGAGCAAACTACTTTGGCCAACCGAGTGGATGGCTTACCCCTGAAGAGAACTGACCCTCAGGCAACGTTATTTTCTTAAGGCACCAAACATATGAACGGATATTACAGTCTTTTGTTTAAGTCACTTGTCCTGCATTGAAATTAAAATGGAAAAACTCTGGAGGTTTATGGCACGTGAGAAAAAAAAACTCAAAAATTGTTCCAAAAAATGCCAATGACATTGAAATTAGTTGAAAGTGCTGTTATGCCGCAAGGAAACACAAACTGCGAACATATTAACACTTCAAACTGAACACTTAGAAAGTACATAAAACTAGAATATGACGAATTGGAAACACACACACACATTTGTCTTAATAATGTGAAGTTGGGTCACACAAGTTACGTTTGAAATGAGAATAAATGAGCTCCTAGGCCCATCCCCAATGTTTTGACTAATAACTTTGAGCATGTATTGAAACTACTTTTTCAGTTTCTCATCTCAAGTATTCTGAGCCATCTTTGTACAAAAATGTCAGAATTCAGCTGAATCATTCAGCAGCCATTTCCCCCTCAAATGTACAATTTTCTCAGATTCTCAGTGCCAGTATTCTGATGTTCAGCAAAAACCTAAAAACAGCACAATTAACCCACCTCAGTGTGTTATAAATTAATTCCTTACCCCACTTTATAATCAGATTCTCAGTGCAAGTATGCAAGAGTTCAGGTCACTTACACCAAAAATGGCAGAATTCAGCTTCCTCATTGGATAAAAAATTAATTTCCTTTTCCAACCAGAATATACTATTTCCTCAGATTCTCAGCTCCAAGTAAGGTAGTGTACAGCTCTCTTAGAAAACACCCTAATTTTCATCTGCCTCATTGTACAGCAAATTAGTTTGCGTTTCCCCACTACATCCAATTTTCTCAGATTCTCAATAAAAGTATGGAAAAAAATTCAGCTCCCTTCCACAATAAAATTGCAAAATTGGGCTTCCTTGTAGTGAAACAAATTAATTTCCTTTTCCCCCATGAGAGAGGTAATGCAGGATGCGCTAACAGATTGACGCTCCCCAGGAGTTCACACTGGGCCGCGGTGGGACATAAGCGATGAGTGCACACTGATAGAGGGCGAGGGGGGGGGCTCAGGGTACGAGCTGGCAAGGGGAGAGTGCAGTCCTCAGGAAGTTCAGGCAGACACTTTTAATCCTCCAATTTCCAGTTTCCTCCTCTGAAATCATCCTTCTCTGGTCAGCAGCAAAGTCCGATATGACGTGAGGGCCTTGATTTGTAATTCAACAAATGTGATTGGAAAAAAATTGTATATTCCTGTCTAAAATTGCAGCTCCTTGAGGGCTCTTGAGTTTATCACCACCATATACAAAATGTGCAAGTTTGCAAGCTCTACACCCAATATGGACAGTGTTGCATTTATTAGAGTGAAAGTGTATAACTCAAGAGAAAATTCACTGATGACATATGGGATGTGGTTAAGAATTTATGTTAAGAATTTCTGTTTTTTTTTTAATTTATTTTAGGGAGTAAAATAGTCAAAATCATTGCTTATCTGAACCCAGAGAAGAAAAATAAAACAAATTATGACTCAGTTCACTGGCTGTGTTAACCAAAAGAGCTAGGCTGGTTCATACCACATTACGAATTGTAAGAAAAATCTAATTTCCATCGTCAGCGCTCATCTTTTCCGCTCCTCACAAAACGAACAGGCTACAGGCCAAGACTAAATGTTTTCAAATGTGACAAGTTGTTTGTCACCAGATTTTTTTCTGGTTTGCATTTTCTTTTACAGTTGTTTATTTGGGGCCAACATTTCTCTAGCCTAAAAATACAAAAAATGTCTTGCAATGTCCTTTATTATAAATTCTCTTTGCTTGACTGATTCCATGAAAGTTTACATTTGTTTAGTTCACAGATTCAATGCAGAACAGAGTTGACGGGTCACGATTTCCTGGGGCAGTAAATACCTTTAAGATTCATCACGTCATCCTGTCATTAGTCTTTACCTGAGCGTTTTCAGCACACAAAATTGAAGCAGTGCATTACAGAGAGGATACAACAAAAATCCAGCATTGGGTGTTTCCAACCCAACTTGGGAACTGGTGGCTGGTGTATGACAGAGAAACCACAGCTTTGAGGATTCACGTGTCGCGTTCGTGCACATCTCCCCGATTAGCTGCAGCTCTGACCACGGCACTTTCGAGCAACTTCCGAGCGCCGGGCTGAGAGGACTGTTTGACCCCCTGCCAGCTTCGATACCGAACTCACAAACTTCCGGAGCGCGCTACAAAAAGCTAAGCTCGAATCCGCAGTCAGCAACTGCACCGGATAATTACAATCAACACCCTTTGTGAAGAACATCTGTTCTGTTGACAAAGTGAGCGTTTAACTGTCGACTTCTTTGTTCCACGGCTTCCCCAGTCACCACTTTGCCGAGCTGCTTGCCGTCCAGACCCCCAGCGTAAGTGACAAAAATGAGCTCGAATTAATGATAATGACAAAAAACTGATCCCACTTACACCAACAGGAAAAGACATGATTGGCTGAATTAATTATCGCCATGTGTACGATGATAAACTCTCCCAACCACCCACTTTGTCAAATGGAGTCCGCGGGCCTGTGTTATCGCAGGTCTATTAGTAGCACGTGTGGAAGGACAGCTGGGATCGGACAGATACTGTATAAGGGCATTTAATTATAGCTGTGTTACAGTCCTCTCGCATAATTTGATTGCCGAAGCTTATGCTGTCAGCAGTGGCCATCCCTTGTAGACCCGTAAATTATTTAATGCTCCTCACACGCAAACGACTTTTCCCTCCATCATACATAAATAAGCATAGATATACTCTCACACACACGCATATGGACTAAACACCAGGAACGTGCTCACACACACACACACACACAATACCATATTTTGCCTGTTGGGGGGGTCTGTTCCCTGACAAGTGGATTATGGAAGCAGAGCAGATCACAATGCAGATGAAATCACATTAACCCCTCAGGAGGTGGAATAACACACTGGTAGGCAGAGTGCCGCACTGCTCTGGACATCCATCCCCCCCCAGCAGATACACCTCAGGAGAACAATCAGGGTTAATTGCAGGCGCTAATTTAAAAACAAAGCCCATACGAATTCATACACGCTTTTATCACATTCATCTCTGTGGCGCCGCACCCTTTAACAGGCATAACAGGCAAAGACAGACTTGATTATACTCTCCTGCCGCAATAATCAGATAAGACAGAAGGATATGCAGATTTTAAGGTAAATATGCGCATATTCGTAAATGCGCATAATTAAATGCCTGCATCTCGTATGAAAAAAATATTGCTAGCCCCTTTTAGGAGTTCATAGTATTTTTCAATGTAAATAAATATTTATGTTCCACTCTACTTCACAAATAAAAAGCAAGTAAAAATGTATTTAAAAGTATAAATCATAAATTCTCAGGATAACTAATCATGAAGCAAAAACTTTATTACAAGAAAAACCTATAACAAGATCTATGACAGGTCATGATATTTCCACCAGCCGCAAGTTGTTTTATCAGTTTTGCATGCAAAAAAAGGCTTTGCCAGTGTTAGAAGGCTTGGACCATGAGGCTCACAGGCTATAAAAGTGAATAATCAACAATCTAGTCAGAAAACGCCCCAAGTACACCCTCGCGTAATTGTCAGCTCACCAAAAAAACAATCAGAAAGCGTACAGGAACAACCCTGAAAGTTTCTGAGCGCTGAAAAATATTTTGGATGATATACATTATGGTACGAGTGCATATCGTCGGCTGGATAAGAGGGAGGCCTTTGGGAGCCGTGAGCCCTGGGCGAGCGTTGACTGGAGGCAGAAGTTGCGAGGGCGAGAGTAAGGAGGAAGGCAGGGTTTTTACGAGCCCATGACACGCTCAGTTAGGAAGAGCAGCCACCGCGCAGCGAGCGACACGACGAAAGCGCGGAGAGGACGGCTCAACACCAGTGGAGGAGGGGGGGGCGGCTCTCACTGGCGTCTCCGAGACGCGCCATATGCTGAGAACACATTGTAAGAGCATCGCGCAGAAAACAGCACGGGAGGTGAAGGTGACAAACAAAATACATCAATGAGCAAAACTCATTTTAAGAAGCCTAGTTTGAGAACTTTTTCCCAAATAACTCATAATTTTGCAAGTTTAACTAGCATCTAATTAAGGTAACGAAAGAGACTGTCTTCCAGCTCTGATACTCTAACATCTCCTAAAATTATGGATTCATTTATTCTGATCAAGACACACTATCTGAGGCATAAAATGGAATAAAATTTTGCTTTTCTCACCACCAATAGATAATTTCAAGTTAACAGATGACTTAAGTTGTTTAAAAATGTCTTAAGTAGTCCTAAAGGACATGGTTAATTGCTAATCATTGCTGTGTACACTACATTGAACTGATTATTTCTAAACTACTCTGAGTCTTGTTACACATAATGCCCACAAAATATAGATACATTCAAACCAAAATGAAAATAATGACTGAGAATTTTTCTTTCTTTCGTTACTGCTATACATCCGTGTATAAATAAAAAAAAAACAGATACAAGTGTTTTTGTTCTGTGAAATAAACTGAGCAAGAATTACGCACAAGTGGGAGGATGAATTCCGTCGGTACGGTTACATTAGAAGTTCAGTGAAGATAACATGGCGACAAAGTAGTTGTGATTCCGAGAGGGAATCCTGAAACTGATGGACTCAATGAGTTGCTATTTGATGCCATAGGTCTTATCTCCTGTGTACACCAGACGCAATGATAGACATTTCCCACAGACCTCTGCGGAAAGTGATTAACAAAAACACTAAACAGAAAGTGATTCAGAATCAGCTTGGAACACTTTGCTCACAAGAGCACAACTTTTTCTTCTCAGTTCAGATTGAAAGCAATGGGTCTAAAATAGTATATCAGAAAGGTTCACAAAAGAAAGATGTCCAGCATGGTTCAAGCCAGCTGAACAAAAGATGAATTAATAAAGGTGCTCAACAGCCAGGACAATCAAACCATAGATAAAGACTCTTTACTCAGACAACTCCCCTGCTCATAAACCAGACTCCACGGAAGAAACAAGTCTGGTACTATCGCTAAAATGTTGAATTTAAATTCCCCCATGGCAGTTAGAAAACAACAGACAATTTTACCTTTAAAACTAAACGTTCTACAAAAACAATTCGTTTTTTTTTTTTTTTTACATAGGATGCCGTGCAGTACTAATTTGCATCTCACTGTTGTTGTTTATAAGCATCTTTATCTACAGAACTGACTCATTCAGTTACCTAAAGCACGGTTAAAAGGCAACATTAAGATTTTTAATCTACAGAACAGAATAGCCAGTGCTAGTATTTACGAGCACATTTAAAATACTTCGCAGAAAGTCATTATCTCTTACAGGGCAGTTTATATATGCATAGCTTGCGTGTATTTGTTTGGATTACCATGCATAGATTAGTCCTGAATTTTCATTTTGAAACAGCAGCAGAGGCACAACATTATCTGGCGACTAATTGTCCAGCATGTTCAGGAAAAAACAACTGTCAGGATAATAATTTGAAATAATTATCATGACCTCCTTCCTTAAAATAATCCTCTTTCCACTATTGCCCAATTTAACCTTCATTGCCATTAACAACTCAGTGATATTACAGTGCAGACTAGGGGGGATTACGTTTGTCAAAGCGTCTGTGGACTAATTAAAATAAATGAGTGTGCATAACAGAATGCCATCAATGGAAATTAAATCTAACTTTTGCAAAACAGCTCACGGGATAATTAACTGTTTTACATAAAACATAATACAATCATTAGTCCGTGGAAGAGCAGAGCAAACTAAATGAAACAGTAATTTTATGCCGTTGGTTGTGTGTCATCGAATTAAAGGCGCTCCTCTCGTAGGTTAGGTCACTTATTTGAATTTCAAAAACTGTTCCTCACATACAGAGGCAGATGAGAAATTACACAAAAAGAAAATAACATAAATTACTGACTTATTACAGGGTAGACAAAGCATTTTAATGACAGTAATAAGATAATTTAATTATGCTGAGCAATTATGTGATGACATACACAGTTCGTGTTCAGACAAATGACATTTTAAAAAGCCACTGTATAAATTAAACAAATAATTCTCATTTTGGAAACGAACTTACAACAAAGCGACTGAGATCCTTAATTTAGCCGACAGCCAAATCAAAACAGTGAAAGTTTTACTTTAAAGTTGAGTGTTTAGCTTTAGAGGTGACAGAACAGGACAGCCCATTTTCCGCAGGATGGACAGGTAAAAAAGTCATAGCACACAATGAAACTTATCAAACATCTGCGACTTCAGGAATGACTTTGACAGCGAAAACACAATCAATAAAATAAACTGAAAAAGCCCATTAGAAGTTATAACTATTTGAAAATGTTCACATGTTGCTGTGCCACCAAGCCCCCATAAATGACACTATAACCCGCTTTAATAACACTTGAAACAAATCATTGCAACTTAGATATGCTAGCTAAAGCAAGTCATTGCAGCTTAAATATGCTACTTATAGCACATCACAGCAATTGCGCCATCCTATTATCCTGCTATTTTTACAGCAATAATTCTACTAGCCGCAACTTTTTTCTCTTCATACGAGACTTTTAAAAATAAAGCTCTGCAGGTTAAACAAGATCAAACATTCAAGCAATTTGAGTCATTTCAATATGCAACACAGTACAACAGACAAAAGGATTGAGGAAAAAGTCCAGAGAGCATTCTGACTGCCGGGTCCCTTGATCCTCCAACTCTACCCGCGTTCATCCACCGTCCCCCAGGAGCGCAATGGAGAGGAATTCCTGCACATCACTGACCCCCCGCCGCCAAAAAACAAAAACACAGCTATGCGACTCCTGGATCATAAAAAAACACGGTCCTCGCAACTATCCCCCAAAGATACACCTCTAGGAATTTTCGTTGCAAAATATCCTTCGCTTCACCGGGCTCCTGAGCTGGAGCTGAAGGAGCGGCTGATGTAGATGTGGAGGTCAGGCTGAAGGGGGAGACAGGCAGGGAGGACAGGGGGGTGGAATGGAGGGGGATCCTGAAAGTTCGGATACTCTAACAGGGGAATAATGAAGGTATTGTCTCCCAGCAGCTAAAAAAATCTCCTTCTTTTCAAACTGGCTTGAAACCTGCTCCCAGTAAGTAAGCATAATACTGCTCGCTGCAGACTCCTATCCCCAGTTCCTTAAAAAAAAAAAAAAAAAAAAAAACAGTAATTGCTGTAATGACGGGAATATCTTGGGTAATAGCAGTGACAGAGCGCGGCTAACGAGCGCTCCCCTAATGAACGCGGGGATGCTGGAGTTTCAGAGCTCTTTCATCCTGACCGGCCGCGCTCATTCCTGTCTCGCCGGCCCACAATAGACCATTGTGCATCCCTGCCCCTCCTCGTCTTTCAGCCAAAACGGCAAACAAATTCTTTTTTTTTCTTCTTCTTCTCTCTTCCCTTCTCCCACCTTCCCCTCTCGGTCTATCTCTACCGGGGCGACGGGGATGTCAAAGGTTGCCTGGCCTCGCTGACCGCAACAAGCAAGTTAATCAGCCCCTGCGCTAGGTCCACATCGTCTGAAAGAGCGTTGGCGGTTTTTTTTCCCCCCGTCTCCCCCCCGCGCGCTCTTTAATTGCTGCCGCAGAGTGTCACGGTCGCGGAACAAGGAGTGTGGCGCGATGTCCTGCGCTCTCCTTCTGGCTACGAGCCTCGCCGTGCGACGTAAACTTTCCTCAGAGTAAACAAGGCATCAGACGGAAATGGACGCAGGATTTTTTTTTTTCCTTTTTGTTCTCCTCGTCAAATGACTTCACCAGGAATTTTCTTTAACCATTTGAAAAACAGCGTGGAAACTATTTATTAGTGCAAATAATTTTACATGAAAAGCAAGAACAGTTTTACAGATTCTTCAAGAGCAAAAGTAGTGATAGTTGAAACTGAACTTTTTTTTTTTTTTTTTTGCATGAGTGATAAATATTTTTCCAAATTAATAGAAATCTCTGTTTTAAAATCAACCGTAAATTCAGTTGGACCCAAACTGTTAATAAGTATTGAAAGCCCAGCTTGTTTCCTCAGCACCTCAAGACTCTCTGACTGAAACGCCAAACTAAAGAGATAACAAGAGGACACAAGAATTAACACACACAAAGAGGACAACGGTGGCGAGGCGGACAGAAACAGGACATGGTAAAATCGACACTGGTGAAAGAGGAGGCAAAAAAAAAACTAAATCAATAACAAGTCAATTATCAAGTGACTGTCAAGTTGATTTCTTTTTTGAAGCCGAAGATGCTTTTCTGTCATTTTCTGCGCAAGAGAAAGAGGGAGGGAAGTTTCAAAAAAAGAAAAAAAAACGAAAGTAAAAAAATGGAAAAAAAAATTGCCTCGGCTGCTGCCAACTTACCATCCACCAGGTCCTGGCCGAGATGTCGTAGCAGAGCTGCCACTTAATGGAGCCTTCCGAGGTTTTGCCTGCCATTACGCTGTCAGCGAGCTTCATCTGATGCTGGTGCACTCACCGGAGATAAGACGCCTAATTGAGAAAACATTTGCACTGGCATGTTGGGCAACATGTAGCCCGATCCATACCATATGGAATCATGGGTAAAAAAAAAAAAAAAAAAAAAAACTCCTTGACAATGAACCAATCTCACGCAGACCCCGTGGCAAGGTGAGCGGCAGTCATCTGCTCACAGAGCGAGCCGTCTTAAAAAAAGAAAAAGAAAAAAAAAACAGAAACGAGCCCCCTTTTCTTCCACTTCGCTGAACGCCTGAGGTCGTTTTTTTTTCTTTTCTTATTTAATTAGGGCCAGCTCTTCTTCATCGCCGCAATCATCATCATCATCATCATTGTCGTGATCGCCTCCACGGCCGCCAACACTACTGGCCGAGTTTTCTCAGCGCAAGTTCCTCTTCGTGTCTTCTCGGAGTAGCGGAGAGATTTAATAGGACAGAGTCAGGTAGAGGAGTGAGGGCAGCGGACAGCAGCGCCGCAGGCTATTAGCCTGAAATTTCTACCGGACAGATGGAACTGCTTAGAAACTATCATGCAACATTTTGTTTTTGGGCATTTCCCCCCCTCCACCTACAAACTCCGCTTCTACACTTCCCAGCAAACATGTATCTGATGGCTTTACTGCTTTTTCATCAAATACAAGGCATTGCACGCTGCAAAACCTGAGCACCGCTGGGTGGTCACTCACTTTTCTCTGATGAGCGTTTTTATTTTTGCATTCTTCTAACCCTCTTCAACGGAGTCTACTCACAAGGAGCACATGAATTTGCGGAAAGACTGGAGACAGTATGACACCTCGTCTGTGTGGTGGATAAGCACCGTAAGTGATCAAGCCGCTTCGGTTTTGATCAGTGTGATTATTAAAAAGCGAAATAAATTAATGTGACAGCTACAGCACAGAATAAAATAATTACTTTTAACAAGTTTTCCTTATGTTTAACTTCACGCAAAAAACTACACAGAATATACAGCCATGGACAACTTCAAAAATATACATTCAATAATTAGAAAATGAAATGTTATGGTAATCCCCACTAAACCATAAACTACATGCTTGAATGTTTCAACAGAACATTTTAACAGGGGTTCCCATGAGGACTACAAACAAATTCTCCCTTCGGGAGGCAAGTACGATCTGGATTTCATACTCAAATCCTCTGTTTTTTTAAATAATGAACTCAAGCTAGCACTGGAGTTGCTGCTGCACCTGGAACATAACCATGGTCTGCGCTGCAAAGATGTAGGCAGTTGTTCTGTGAAAAGTGCAATGCTAAGCGCTAGCTACACCTGAGCAGGGAGCCTGAGAGAGCAGTGCAGAGTTACAGGGGAGATGCACACGCTCGGCCGGCAGGTCTCCGCAGCTCAGGTTCCCCGGCCAAGATCGCCATCGAACAGTTCCCCCATTGTGGCTGAGGAATTCGATTGGGGGCTGAGATAGGCTCTTGGCTGGAGGGGAGAGGAGCAGAGCGGAGAAAGGGGTACAGGTACAAACGCCCCCCCCCCCCCCCCCCCACCTCTGTTCATGCACAGCAACCGAACGGAATGCTCGCAATGACCTCCAACCCTGCCATGGGGGCTTGGGAGCAAACTGGCATTAAGTGAGCGAATGTAATCACTTTTTAATGAAAGCTCTTTGAGAGCCAATGCCCTTTCAATAAACAGGCGATTAAAAATACCACTTGTTCATTACTACTACTATCAGCTCAGGGCAATAAAAAAAAAACTTTAATAAAAAAAATTTAATAATAATGTGGCAAAGTAGCAAACACAAGTATCCCGCACTGGAGAAAATTTTTAAACAAACAGAATGCTTTTAAAAAATTATTTAAAAAAGCACTTCACAAAGATGTGAAAGAATAAAAAACCACAAACCTGCTTTAAAAGTTCCAATTTTGAGAGCCAGTTTTTTTTTTTTTTTTTAAACATTCATATTTTTATTGAGGATAAAAAATAACCAATTTTTGTGCACTGTAATGTAATTGTAATGAAGATCAATGGAGATAATGGTGTAATGGAGATCAATTGTAATGGAGATCAATTCCACACATATTGCACATATAACTAAAAAAATGTAAATAATCCTGTTCATTAATTTGAGTTAAGGCACTTTTCCACTGACTGATTATTACACACTGACTCTAATGACAGATATAAACAACAATAAAATTTAAACATACTGAATATGATTAATAAAGAAGTACAGGCAATGCGATTCCCCAAAACTTCCCAATTGAAAATCATCTGTTTTCACCTTGCTCTGCCTTGTGTCAACATAACAGACCATCTTTAGAAAGTAAACATATAAACATTGCAAATACATTAAATTAGCTAAAAAAGGATGAAATTATAAAAGATCTAAGGCCATATAAACAGGACAAAAATTTGGTCTCTGTCTCTCTCTCTGACACACACACGCACACACACACACACTTCTCCAGGTCCCCACAGTATAAACAGTGTTTGACCCAAATAGGCTGCTGTCACTGATTAGGCATCTCGGTGGGGCGAGGGCTCTGTTCTGAGAGGAGGTGACCATGGAGATTTATGCCTAAAACAACATCAAAGCTCCAGGACTCTGAAGAGATCAGAGTCATCATGTGAGGGTCAAAGCCACATCCAGCAGTGTCCCTTCATCTATACCACGTCACACACTACAGCATTTAGCGAAGACCTAGGAACTGGGGTCAGTCATGCAGTATACGTCTTAAGTCCACGCAAACATAAATGCTCTGTTGTAGCTATGTTGTTAGGAGTTTCAAAAAACAGACTGGGTCTGTCTTTGGAGCAAATTATTTAACATATACAAAAACAAAAATTTGACATTTTTCATTATTACAGAAGACAAACAAATATATAGTAAATGCTGATCAATTTAGTGAATAACAACAATTCCGCACTTTTATACTTTTTATAAAATTTTATACATTTTATAAAATGTGGATTACCTTTACATGCTTAGTGTAGCCTCTGACAGCTTTGATTGATTTTTAGGTGAATCGCTCAGGGGTAATGAAGTTTGTTAATTAAAAGAAAAAAGGAAACAAGCAATAAATGGAAACTTTAATTGTTTGATTAATCTTTCTACGTTTAAGACCACCATAAATCATAAACAAACAGATAAAACAATCAATTAATGGTAATCCTCTCAATTATAGCCAAATACACTTTCTTATGGATGCTATATCTACTGTGCAAGCCAGCAGATGCAAAATCAAGTAATTGAACAGTCCTATAGACCTGTGCCTGGTACCAGAAAAGACAAGTGTACTCACTGACATTTTTATACTGCAGTTAAAATTGACCTCAATTCTCAAAATTCTTATGCCCCACACTGCATATAAATACTGGAATTCTACAATGATATTACACTGAGTAAATATTGACATGTGGCAGGATTAAAATGATTGCCATAACCATGTTTTCCAATTTCTAAGTTGCAGAGAGAACTGTGCAATTATGAACACGGAAGCTATTTTTATTTGAACAAATAATAAGATTACCATACTTTTTAAGCTATGGACATTGTTTTTCTAAAATATTTTGCCATGGTCACAGCTGAACTAATTCAGCTGGTGTGCTTTTCAATAAACAGAAACATGTTCTTGAATTGGCCAGAAGAAGGCAGTGTTGTACTTAGACGTTTTTGATTCTTTTCTTCTCAATTTTTAGTCAACTCGCCTTTAGCTGCCCTGGATCCAATTTGATTTCAGAGTTAATTTACAATAGCAAGATTATAGAACATAAATACCTTTTACAGCCAGAAGAACCAATTCTTAAAGATTCCTCTTTCATATCTCTGTTCTCTGGAATAAGCAGTGAAAAGTTATCATCTTTATCTTTTCTTTAACCAGTCCTGTATCAAAGATAAAAAAAAAAGCAAACAAAGTTCATATATATAAGAATTTTGCCATTTATTTTTTAAAATGTGAAAACAAAACATCTAACAGAGAAAGGTTTTACTTTCAAACTCACAAAAGGATGGCTGATCCAATACATTTTCACACATGAGCAGATCTATTTTTACAATGTCTTTCGCACCAGAGAAAAACTCCCCATGAGGAACTGCTGAGACTAATTCACTTCCAGAGAAAATTATTTGGATAAACCACTCTTCATAATGCAGCCAAAAATCTAAAAATAAAACTGGAAATTCAAAACAAATCATCAGATGACATTAAAAACCCACTTCAGCTGTGATGATCAATGCTAAGTCCGTGGCCTTAAGACAGCAGAGCAAAAAAAAACAAAAAAAAAAAAAACAAATTAATAATTAAAATAATAATAATAATAAGCCCGCAATATTTTTGCCAAATAATTTGAACTGTACACAGCTGAAAACAAAATCAATTAAAACGGAAAATTCACAATAGTGACGAAAGTACTGTAGGAGCATAGTTGCAAGTAGAAAACCTTCTCATATAAAATCAATGACAAGTACTGTACTTTAATGAAACTCAAACAGAAACAGTACAGTCTTGCATATTTTTCCAATTTATCCAAGAATCCAATAACTTAAGCAAATGTGTCTGCTACCTTACTTCCTCATATTGACTGATTCAAAATCCTGAGAAACATGATTGCCTGCATGTGTTTTGCCCTCTTAGTTTCAGAAACACAGGCCGACCCTTTGGCAGGCAGCAACAAAGCCGACCAATAATGCACCCCCCACCATATCTGTATGTACATCTTCATTCTGTTGCCGAATGCAGTAAGGGTAGGCGTGTCAACCAAGCGACCAGGAGGGTAATACCATTAAGAGATTCTGTTCTGCAAGTGACCACATATCCGGCTGAATTTATGAATTCAGTTTGCTAATAAGGAAAGACTGGCACTGGAAAAGCATCAGAACATTCTGTGCCCGGCAGAGACATGCCACTGGTTCAGCTGATTTTACACCTCATATTTCACCCATTACTCAATGCTGAAACTGTTTTTTTCCGCCCTGCGAATGGTGAATGAGGTGCATCCTCTGAGATAATTATTTCATGCTGCAGCACAAACCCATCATCATGCCAGAGCATGGTGGACCACTTCTACTTCTACCGAAATGTTCCTTGACTACTTTCTGAAATGAGGTGTACCAGGACTTGCAGAACATTACAAGCATTTAGTGAAGCATTTGACAAAATCCAGGAAGCTCACTTCCAAACAAAAGTGTTTGTTTTAATGCATTTTTCCTCTCTGATTGCTGACAGATGCCTTTGTCGTCCAAGCTGTTAGAGTGCAGACAGACCAGCAAGCAAGCTGCAATATATTTTCATACAAAAACATTTGTCAAAGTATATATGCATTAAATAAACAATGCCTTTGAAGGCACACCACTAAATACGATTCGTGAGGCAAAACGACTCTCTCGAGGACATTTTCTCCAGTGCGGGATATCATATTGAGCAATGACTCTTTACATGACTTTTGTCAAGAATGTGACAAACGAAAGCATGGAAACTTGTAGGTTCAGACATTTAATTGAGTTTGCAATCTGTCGGTTGCGTTGTAATCTCTCAAACTGGGGTGCGTTTCCCGAAAGCACAGATGCTAACTTACACAGTCGGAGCCATTAACTGCGAATGGACGAACTATGCAAGTTAACTTAGTTAACGACTATGCTTTTGGGAAATGCACCCCTTGTTTGGATCTTTGACTAGCACCAGTGCTCGGGAATCGACTTTTTACCAGAGAGGATGAATAGAGAGAAAACCAATAGGGACCGGCTGCAAACTTGCTCCAGCGATTAGAAACACACAGCACTCAGGCTCCTCTCTCCATCCACCTTTTAGCGCGTTCCTGCATGTTTCAATTTGCCACAGGAAGCCAGAAAAAAACCGTGCAATACTGGACCCATTGTTTTATCCAGTAATAAATAATAAATAAATCTGACTGGAATTAACCACAATTAAATCAAGACAAAAAACTTCACCTTCTAGGGAGGTCTTCATCCAATCAGTAAGGAACGTTAAAGTGAGCTGAAGTTTAATCCTGAGGCTAAGAAACAACAAGGAAGCAAATTTAAGAAAAAACGTTTCTAATTCTTTAACAACGTTTGTTTTCATCAAACACATTTTAGTCAAATTGTAACACATTCAGACTTCAAAGCAAGAACAGAGCTTCATTGCAGCTGTATAAATACCGTATCACTCAAAAAATGACAAAACACCTGGCCATAATTAAGTTATGTCGCGTTCATGCACTCCATTTAGACTAATCCGTGCATTATGTATCACACAACTAAAAATTTGGAAACGGAAAACAAGACCTTGAAAAATGAAGCACGCACAGCTGCTCAGATATGTGCTAGAGGAGATATCTGGGAAAGAGATGAACGAGAAAGGTTAATATATTCATGTGATGTGTCCAGAGCACAACGCTGAACCTGTCACCATACATTACAGCCAGCTGGTGTAAATAAACATTTACACACTCTTGTTTATGAAGCTATGTTAGTATGTGTGTGTGTTGCAGTCCTACCACAATGAACCTGCAAAATGCCAAGAGCAACCAGCCATAGGGACCAGGGGGCTAGCTAAGATTTGGCAGACTAGAAGGGGGGGGGGGGTTGCTTGCCATAATGGCCATCTGCTTTACCAATGCAGACAGAGCCAAGATTTGCGGTCAAATGCGGGCGTGTGCTAGAACCGGTGCTTTCTTTCACTCCACCATGCTCATTCATAGCATTTCACAGAACACCCATTCTACCTGAAACAGCTTCAACTAATTAAAGCCAAGATTTTGGATTTTGATACATCGAGTGTCAGCAAGAAAGGTTTACTGGACTAATGAAAGTAACAACTCTCAATTTACCTTCATTTATCTTACCATTGCCAATAAGAAATCTTTCATATGAACATCAAGTATGGAAATAACAGTCGGACAAACTGTAAGTAAGCTAGTACATACATAACATGTTAAAGTGAGTAATACATTTCCCTGAACGTGAGAACACTGCCTGCCTTCCAGGTACGCCTGTTAAATTTACCAGTAGTATTACACTCACCACAAAATTTAATCCAATTTTCAATAGTTATCTATAATATGCAAAGAAAAAAGAGAAGTTCAAATGAAAATAAGAAGAGCTTGTTTCCAAAATGCAGCACGTGCCAAAATTACAAAAATTGAGATAATACCATGGAGCGATAACCCTGTGCTTCTTACACGATGCAAAACTCAATTTTTAGAAATTCATGCTTAAAGATTAATTTTTTCACGGCCAAAGTTTGTGCTTTTCAATAAAATGCAATAGGTGCAAACATAGAAAAAACCAATTTACTCAAAATGAGTAAAATGGATATGTTGGAAACAAACTCTTCATATGTAGCATGTTCCATTACTACTTCCCCAACTGATCAGCATTTGAATATGAATACAAAGCATTAAGTGCTGCAAAACAAACCTTTTTTAAGCAGACTGATTTTTACCATAAGCATTCCGATTTCCAGGCATGACCTGTGTTCATACACTTTCTCAACATCCTAAAGCCCAATGCCCCCCTAGCGGTAACACTGGCATTACGGGATTTTCAATGGTGTGCTGTGAGCCTCTGATCCTCAAACGCATAACTGAATCAGTGAATTCAACAAGGGCGCAACACCATGTTGAAAATGTGAGAAGCTGGGCCAGCAGTGAATTCACCAACTCAGTTACTTTACAGCTGTTCCTGTTTCCGATCGCTTGATTAACAACCAAACTATTTATTTGCTCAATAATCGAAACCAATATACAACTCCAATTCCAAAATAGTTGGGACAAAGTGAAAATTGTGAATAAAATCAAAACCCAATGACTTTCAAATCACACCAGCCAGTATTTTTTTCATAATAGAACTGAGATAACATAGCAAGTGTTGAAACTGAGAAATTTTACAATTTCATCGACAAAGTGAGGTCATTTCAAATTTGATGGTGGCTACAGGTTTCAAAAAAGTTGGGAAAGGGCCTGTTTACCATGGTGTTGTATCCCCTCTTCCTTTTAACACAGAGTGGAGGCGTCTGGGCATTGAGGAGACAAGTTTCTTGAGTTTAGCCATTGGAATTTGATTCCACTCTTGTTTAATACAGGCTTCCAGCTCTTGGAGAGTTTTGGGTCTCCTTTGACAGACTTTTCTTTTGTAATTAAGTGCCAAATGTTCTCAATCGGTGAAAGATCAGGACTGCAGGCAGGCTAGTTCAGCACACGGACTCATCTACTACGATGCCATGCTGTTATAATAGCTGCAGTATGTGGTTTTGCGTTGTCCTGCTGATCTACACAAAGCCTTGCCTGGAATAGATATCATCTGGAGGGGAGCATATGTTGTTCTAAAACCTTTATATACCTTTTAGCATTCATGGTGCTTTTTAAAACATGCAAGTGTCCCACACCATATGCACTAATGCATCCCCATACCATCAGAGATACTGGCTTTTGAACTGAACGCTGATAACAGGAGGGTTCGTCTTTTTCCTCTTTAGCCCGGAGGACACGACTCCCAAAATTTCCAACAAGAATGTCAAATTTCGACTCGTCTGACCACAGGACACTTTGCCACAGTCCATTTTAAATGAGCCTTGGCCCACAGAACATGGCTGTGCTTCTGGATCATGCTCAACAATGGCTTCCTTTTTCAATGATAGAGTTAGGAGGCATCTGTGGATGGCACAGTGGACTGTATTTACTGACAGTGGTTTCTTGAAGTATTCCTGGGCCCATTTAGTAATGTCAATGACAGAATTATGCCAGTGAGTGATGCAGTGGTGTCTGAGGGCCAAAAGATCATGGGCATCCAGTAAAGGTCTTCGACCTTGTCCCTAACGCACATAGATTTTTCCATTTTCCCTGAATCTTTTGATGATGTTATGCACTGTCGATTATGAGACCTTCAAAGCCTTTGCAATTTGACGTTGAGGAACGTTGTTTTTAAAGTATTTCACAATTTGTTTACGCAAGGCTTCACAGGTTGAAGAGCCTGTGGCCATCGTTACTTCTGAGAGACTCAGCCTCTCTAAGATATCCCTTTTATAGCCAATTATGTGACACACCTGATGCCAGTTTATCTAATTACTTGCCAAATGTTCTTTCAACTGATTCTTATATATTAATTGCTTTTTCAGCACTTTTTTGCCCTGTGTCCCAACTTTTTTGAGACCTGTTGCAGCCAGAAAATTTGAAATAAGCTCATTTTGTGGATAAAAATGGGCTAATTTAAGTGTGTATGTAAACACACTCATGAAGCAGTTCATTTGGAATACTTGAGCGCCTGCTTATTCATGCAATCATGCAATTCACTAATCGTTGCAGCTAGGCAATTCATAAGATCAGGCAGATACAGGTCAAGAAGCTTAAGTAAATTTTCACATAAAACATCAGAATAGGGACAAATAAGATCTCAATGGCTATGACCATGGCTTGTTGGCGATCTCCTGGGTTTTACACGTACAACAGTCAGTAATGTAGAGGTCACCAACCCTATTCCAAACTACAGCTGCACTCAGAGAGCACAAGTACCTCCACCAATGTACTCAGGGTTATTTTTGCCAGTATTAGCAATCAACCCGCACAATCTGATATTGTCGTGTTGGACTTGTTCCTGGACCAAAAGAAAAAATGTTGGTCCAGGACCATCATTAGAATAGACAAATCACATCCTTTTTACCGTCACTGCAATGGACCAATCACATTATTCTGATCTCATAGCTCTACACCCACAAAAAACAGCAGGAGAAAAATAATCCATCTGACAATTGGTGAATGCATCAAAGGTAATTTTAGCATTTTTATTTTGTTATTACCATATATTCGTCCTAGATTGAGTCACATCGTGTCACCGAAATATATAATACTGGTAGCGAACGTTAGCTAGCAAACGTTAGCTAGCACTAGCGAACGTTAGCTAGCTAGCTAGGTATGCTACCTGGACCATCATGTAGATATTGGCCCTGAACTATCATGTAGATATTGGCCCTGGACCATCATCCATCATATCGATGTTTGTTTGTGCATAAATAGCCGCTAACTCAAGATGTGTTTTGTGTTTATTTCAGAAATGGAATAAATAATTATTGTATAAAAAGAACAGTTCTTATAAGATGAATAATGGTCCAGAGCCAACATCTACATCAGGGCTGCCCAAACCTGTTCCTGGAGAGCTACCATCCAATAAGTTATCACTCCAACCAAAACAAACCACACCTGCTTTCCCAGTTACCGATCTTGATGAGCTGCTAATGAGCTGAATCAGGTGTGATGAATTAGGGTTGGAGCAGAAACCTACAGGATGGTAGCTCTCCAGGAACAGGGTTGGGCGGGCCTGATCTACATGATAGTCCAGGACCAACATCCACATGATAGTCCAGGGCAAACTTGGAGTTAGCTTACCTAACTAGGGTAGCAATGCTAACCGTAGTTAAGATTAGCTTGTTAAAACGGATGTAGCATAACTAGCTAACGTTCGTTAGCTAACGTTCGCTATCAGTATTATATATTTCTGTGACACGTTGTGACTCAATCTAGGACAAATATATGATGATGTCTCATTAAATGGATAGAACGTTTCCTTGTCAAGAGACCACAATGTCACTGTTAACAATATCCAATCAACAACATCTGTTATATCAACTGGGGCCCCTCAAGGATGTGTTTTGTCACCTGTTTTATTTATATTATACACAAATGACTGTATAAATCAATTCTCGCAATGTTTAACTGTTAAGTTTGCCAACGATGCCACCCTTGCTGGTTTTATTAGACATTCTGAAATTGATTATCGCAAATTGCACACTTTCTTGATTGGTGTAAAACAAAATTTCTGGTTTTAAATGTTAAGAAAACAAAAGAGATGATCATTGATTTTCGGAAAAATAAGAGCGAACTTTTGCCTATTACCATTGATAATCAAAATATTGAAACAGTTGAGGAATATAAATATCTCGGCACAGTCATTGATTCAAAATTAACTTGGAATGGAAATACAGATTATATCTATAAGAAAGGACAAAAGCGGCTTTACCCATTACGTCGGCTTCATTATTTTAAGATCGATTCAATTATTTTATCCTTGTTCTACAAATCTTTTATCCAAAGCATTTTAGTTTTTAATGTGCATTGCTGGTATAGAGGTCTGTCAGTTCAGAATCATTGTAAATTAAGCAAAATTGTTAACACAGCAAGGAAAGTTTCCGGACATCAAATGCTAGATATCGGCACAATTTACAGGCAGCAAATTGAAAAGAAAGCAGGCAAAATTTTAAATGACAGTTATCATGGCCTTTTTTTCGGAATTTCAATTTCTTCCTTCTGGCCGACGACTGCGCATGCCGATTTTCAGAACAAACAGGTCCCGAAATTCTTTTTTTCCAGCAAGCATAAATGTTTTAAATGAAGTGTTTAATTTTTCCTAACTTTCATTTCATTGCTCTGTTTTAGTATCCATTTTTGCTACAGCTATGATTTGTTCTTTAATTTTATGTATGTGTTGTTGTATTTATGTTTTAGTGTATTATTCGGCCATGTAAACCAAATTTTCCCCGGGATAATAAAGTATTATCTTTATCTTTATAATAACATAATAAAAATGCTAAAATTACCTTTGATGAATTCACCAGTTGTCAGATGGATTATTTTTCTCCCGCTGTTTTTTGTGAGGGTAGAGCTATGAGATCAAAATAATGTGATTGGACCATTACAATGACGGTAAAAACGATGTGATTGGTCCATTGTAATGATAGTCCTGGACCAACATTTTTTCTGTTGGTCCAGGAACAAGTCCAACATGACAATATTAGACTGTGCAGCAACCCCTGCGTTTATGCAGTCCTGTAGTCTTCACGCAAATATGTTTTTCATGTGTTTTTGATATTTTGCATGCCCTTGACCTTGACCTCCCAAAATCAAATCACCTTTTCCTTGAACAATACTTAATTATTCCACCAAATCTGAGGAAAATCTATCCATAATCTTTTGCATAATCCTGCTTACAAACAAATCAACAAACCAACCAACAGACAAACGGTAGTGATCACATAACCTCCTCCAACTTCATTAGGCGAAGGTAAATATCTGTAATCCTGCGGTTTTTGCTTCAATACTTACAATGCACATCTCATTCAACAGTCAGTGATCTCACTGAATCAGGTCTGCTATACGGTTGGAATGAAAATGTTGCGATTGTGCTTTGACCATGTTCATGCCTTGTTATTTCTGACTGCCTTTTGTGTTTTTTGACCATTTGCCATGCCTGACTATTCTTTGTATTTTGTATTTTGAATTGGTTACCTTTGTCATGTTTTATCTTAGTTTACTTTTCCATGTTTTACTTTTTGCCATATCACATTCCGGTTCATGTTTTCCATTTTGCTTTGCACTTTGTCTCCCCCGTCTGGTCTCATGTCTAGTCATTGCACACAGCCCCAGTCTTGTGTTTTATTGGATTTATTGGATTCTGGTTTTCAAACTTCCTTCCGATCTCGTTTACTGGCTTCACTCTTCTTTTCTCTCTACTAACAATACTAACAGTTTATTATTTTCTCATGAGATTACTAACGACAACTAACCTTGTATATAATACTAACTTACAAACGAGCACCAAGGATTTGTATAGTTGCACTTACTAATTGATTAACAAGCTCTCAGCACTCGCCCTATTCTAGTCTCCGCCTCTTTGCTCTTCCTGATAACCTTTGCTGCACTGTGAAAGCTCACACATGATCGCGCTGTTCTGTTTCTCATTATCAATGCACATTAGAAACTCCGTAACTGGAGCGGTTTATCTTTGTATAGGTTTGTCCCGTGATCCTTGTCCACATTTTGGCTTCTGCCAAATTCCATGTGATTAAGTTCTCCCTCATGTGCTGCGCCTTTGTAATCAGTCTGACTGTTTGCACCGGTGTCCCTCACCGTGTGATCTCCCCAGAAGTGTATATTAGGTGTCTTCTCACAGCCAGTCTCTGTCAGATCGTTTTCCTAGTCTTCTTGTGCCACGGTTCTTTTCGCCTTGATTACTCAGTGTTTATCTTTCTGACTGGACCGCCCGACTTTTCGATTTTTGCCTTTGTGATTTTGGATTATTGTTGCATCTGTGAGTTTTGACCTTTTTCTGCCCGACTACGAGATCTATGTTTGCTGCCCTGGTTACGATTCGGATTACGCCCATTGGATTCTGGTTTTGCTTCTTTGACATTCCTGTACCTGTGAACCAGACCCATTTCGGTCCGACTACGATTATTGTGATTGCTGCCCTGGTTTTCGATTCCATTTTTGCCCAACTGGATTTTGATTTTTGGAGTGTGGACTTAGTACTTTTGCCTTCTGCCCGGCGGGGGTCCTCCCCCCTTATTAATAAAGCAAGTTCTACTGCATTGCCTGGTTCTCGCGACTGGTTCCTGATCACACCATTACAGAAAATCTACAAGACGGTAGATCTCCATGAACAGAATTTGTCAGCATGGCTTCAGAGTTTACACAGAATGGTGTCGAAAATTAAAAACATCCAGTCAGCTGTTCTGAGGACGAAAACACCAGGCTGATGACTGAGGTCAGAGGAGAATTGCCAGACTAGGCTGAACTGACAGGCTATGGGTACACAGATAACCAAGTGCTCCTCACAACTGTGGTGAGCAGAAAAGCATCTCAGAACGCACAATACGTCATACCTTAAGGCATAAGCAGTACAACAGCAGAAGACCATTTACAGGTCCCACTTTAAACAATGAAGTAAACTGTGAAGCAAAAGCTGCAAGGCACAGGCTCAACAAGATTGAAGATTGAAAGATTGAAAAAATACTGCCCAGTCGGATGACTTTAGATTCCATCACCAACAAGCAAATGTTAAGGTCAGAATTTTGCATCAACAACTTGAATATGTGGAACTAACCAGCCACGCGTCAACAGGCTGCTTGTGATGGTGCAATGATGTGTGGACCCCTTAATAACAATCAATCATTGCTTTAATGCCTCAGCCTATTATTGATGCTGATCGTGTGCATTCCTTTACCACAATTTCCAGATCTTCTTAGTGCATTTATCATGCCGGAAGTAGCCTTATGTCACATAGCAAAAGGGCTCCCTAGATCTGAATCAAGCAAAGAAGTTCTCAGACTGAGTCCTGAGGGAGCGCTGCATATGCTATTTTTGTTTCAGTCAGAATTGTCATCCTGGAATTTGTGCAAGTTATTTTTTTTTGTCAAGGGCATTATGTATGCTATAGGGATTGACGCTCTTCAGAAACATTTGCGGAAAAAGCTATGCTTGCCATGACAAAAGTTCTATAACCACATTGCACAGTATTGTACATTTCTTTTATTGCATAGTCTTCGATTCTACTGATGAAAAATACCTGCCTCGTTCAATGCCGGTACATACTGTTAGAATTTGTTCAAAAAGAGTAAAACTGAGAAGAAGCAAAGGATGATAGAGGGAATAGGGACATAATTTGGCAGTTAAATCTCTCCATTAATGAACCCCATCAACAATATCTGAATGGATGGTTTTCAGTGAAGAGGAGTCTTAAATTTCTTGCGTCTTTCTTGCACAATGAACTCACTGTTATTGGGACTGAAAAGATTAAGGAACGAAACTGAAGTCCAAATAGTCCCACTCTCCCCAGAGTTACCCAAAAGACTTAGATAAAGACCTTGCCTTAGGGGATAAAAATGCTCTCAGGGACCATTACAATGGTTAATCAGACCTGAGGGCTTTGATCTACAAGTTCAAAATGATGGAAGATATTTTACGTATCAAATTATCCCATCTTCCATTGTGATCAAAAAATTATGCTGGCAAGTGAGGACATCTAAACTTAACTGAATGCTGAGGATATGGGAAGTTAGTGCCCACATACAATATGTGGCTTTAAAAAATAAAATCATTCTTACAGCAGGAACTTCAGGTGGCTCTAAATGGATTTCAAAGACTTTTATTTGAATTCAAAAGTGCATGGGGGAGGAGAATTAAAGCATTAAAGGTTTAGATGCCACTGGAGAGTAGTTCCTCACAACTGTGATTTGTGCCACATATGTCTCCTCCAGAACAGGGACATCCAGAATTAGAATGCAGTGAATTGATGAATGAAGCCATTAATTTAAAATCACACTACAGGTGAGCAGCCTGGGTGATGTGATTTTGGCTGTGAGCCTTCATCGGCAGGGTAAGTTGCCACAAGAAATATGAGTGCAAGAGGAGAAAATGAAGAAGCAAACATGAGGGTGGAATGGAAGGAGAGAAAGGCAGGGCAACTGCAAGGTCAATGGGTAGGACAGAAGGTGATCTTTTCCTCTAAACACATGTGAAGCCAAGTACTCACAGCAACAAACAGGTAGCTGCCGGGATTGCAATCAGCTCTGTGCAGCACCCTTCTCCTGTATCTTATTACCCCAACATTCCCACTGACCCCATTTTCCACATAAGAACCACAACCCAAAACTAAAATAAATGCAGCCTCCATCGCCCCTCCCCCAGCCCCCTCCTGTCAAGATATACAAGAAGAAGAGAGAAGCAAAGGCAAGAAGGATACATCTGTAAGAACGAAGCTGCACCCTGGACCTTATCGGGCAATGACCATTCAAGGGGTGTCCCATTACCTAGGAGAACTTTCTGGAGCTTGCTCCATCTAGTACATGTTTATCACTACTAAACATGCCTGTGGAGCAGCTGGACATTTTGTTTTCGGCATACCAGTTTTTGCCTGTTTCCTGTTTGGGTGGGTGGTTCACCTGTAATAACATGAATACCAGTTTGACGCTCTGCCGCGTTGTGGATTTTGCCATTTAAAGAATACAAGGGTAAATTCATTAATTCAGATTACTGTTTCTTTGGAAATATTTTCAATTGAGAGACTTTAGGCCTCGTCCACATGGAAACGGAGATTTTTAAAAACGGTCTTTTTTTGTCATTTCTAAAAAATCTCCTGTCCACACAGCATCTTTTCTCGAAATATCTACATCCACACAGAGATAGCTAAAATGACCCAGAGCACTGTAGCAAATATTCCAGACCTGGGTGTGGCGCTGTAACATTTCTACGGAAATATACTAAAAACAGAGAAGGCGGCAGCGAGCATACCTATAAAGCTTGCGCTCTCTGTACAGACTAGAGGTGGTTGGAGCTGTGATGGGGGCTATAACGTCAGTGTTTTTTTTTTTTTTTTTTTTTTTTTAAAAAAAACATCATGTTTTGGTTGTCCACTCGAAAACATCGAATGGCATTTTAAGATTTTCTCACTCTGGAACCTCTTTTCAAAAAATACCATTTTCAGGCTGCGTTTTCACCATTTCCGTGTGGACGCAAGGTCAAAACGATAAAATATTAATGCGGTGTCCAAAAAATCGTTCTTGTCGACAGGCCCAAAGGCCTGAAGAATTGGTCTACGTTTTTCATTTAAAGAGAGCAACAAATTTTCTTTGCAGCTGTATTGAAGACATAGAAGGGCAAAAGAAGATTTTTCGGTACACCCTCCATCCAGCCAGTAAAAAATGTAGAAATATGAATTTTAGTGCATACCTCCAACCATGAGTTTCTTGACAACGTTAGGATTAAACAGTATAACAAAGTACTTCCACAACTAGTGAATCTATTAAGTGTATGCGCGCTGAAATTGGTTTACATGCTGCGCGCATCTCCACCTCAGCTGAATCTCATCATTCGGCTGTGAGCACTTAACAATGACATAAAAAGAATTTAGGCCCACTTGTTCATTAGCATGTTGCTGGATTGTACAAACATAAATTCAGTTTCATGCAAGTTATCCTAGTTAATTTCTAGTTGTAAAACACCTTTGTTTTCGTCTAATGCAAGTAGTGCATCACTGATAGCCTTTTTCCTAAGAAGTCATTCAAATCATCTAGTTGATTCGTACAAGCCTCCAATCCTAATCAGGGTTCCAGATTCAGACTAAGTTCAACTTAACTTGAGTAGATTGACAGGAACAGACTAGAGATGAGTTATCAAGAACAAGCTTCGGATCTTAATCGGGGTTCGATTGTGCTCTCCTAGTTCAGTTTGTTAGGAACTTTCAATCCTGAACTGGAGCAAGGACTGTGACTGCGTTTCCCCAGGTGCCTGTGTAATATCTGGCAGCATCCCGGAAGCCTAGCTAGTGACAGCAGCTCGAGCTTTGCCGATTACCAATGTGCAGAACTGTCTATTATCCTCACAGTTCTGTCCCCGCTATGCAATCCTGGGATTCCAAAAATCACCAGAAGACTACCCAATAAGTATGATGGCCTCCTGTTCATGCAAATCCATGGAACAATTTAAAATTTTGCAGGAGTGGGATCTAACCTGACCATATTTTGTTCCCGGAGTTTCAGCCCAATCGGTTTTATACCTTTTAATTTGGATCCGTCGATCAGAGCACCCCTCCCACTCAGTCCAGAGCAATGCCGAAAAACAACAAATTTTAGGCCAAAATATCTCCAATGCCAGAGCTTCATTTGAGAAGTGGAGCATATCAAGTTAAGAAAATAGACTTTATACTATCTTTTTATGAAATAAAATTTTTGGGCACTTTCAATTTTTCGCAGTGGTCATGCAAATATAGGCTACACCACAGGATACCTGCACCTACTTTTGTGGGAAAAATCTCTTCCCTGCCACAATTATGAAATGTAGTGCTACTAAATTGGTTCAAAACCCTAATATTTATTGCAATTAACCTAACTAGGCTTATGCCGTCGGAGGCGACGGCTGGGGTTATATCCCCGAACACCCCCAATAATCCAATTCCCCAATCCTTGAATAGACCTTGAATAGACTTTCATTTGAACTTAATTTCAGGTTCAATCGGTCAAATGGTTCCGAAGATAAGGCCAAAATGGTAATTTTTCATCACAAAGCGCCACCTGGTGGAAAAATATTGAACCATACATGCATGGTGTCATCATGTGACACGTTGTGAGGTCATGACCTTGCAGTTGCACATAGTTTCATGTCAATTGGAGAAATAGTTCCGAAGATATAGCAAAAAATTGTGAATTTTATGTGACAAAGCTCCACTTTGTGTCAAAATTTTGAAACAAACAGGTATAATGTCATCGTGGCACACATCCTCAGGTCATGACCTTTCATTTCCACTTGATTTGAGGTCAATCGGACAAATATTTCCAGAGATATGATAGAAACAGTGATTTTTTCAGTTTTTGGGCCCTGTTGGCCAATCTAGAAATTGTAAATTGTCCAAAATCGAAACAGTTCTTCCTCTTTATGATACTTACTTATACGCAAAACTTTGAATTTGTAATTGAAATATTACTGCAGTTATCGCGTTAACATGTAAATCAGTTTTTGGCCCCTGGTGGCCAATCTAGAGATCGTAAGTTGTCCAAAATCGAATCAGTTCTTCCTCTTTATGATACTTACTTATGTGCAAAATTTGGAATTTCTAATTGAAATATTACTGAAGTTATCGCGTTAACACGTAGTGCGGTGGCGGCGGCCGGACCAAAAACATAATATCCCCCGGAACGCCATTCGGCGTTCGAGGATATAATTACAATTAAATATGTGCCTTTCCAGCTTATAATTATAAAAGTGATTTTGTCTTAAAGTGGAGGCATAGCATGTATTTTACAAGTGTACACAAATTGTTGACTTTAGTGGTAAATAATAATGGTGGAAATGACACTAAATCTCACATGCTTGTGCTGACTGATTTCATTTTAGCATGATAATCAAATATCAGAGCATAGTACAACAGAGATAGCATACACTGGGACTACACAAGTACTGAATGTCTGGAAAAACAGCGTTCAAGTTAGAATTGAAGCACCTATTACTAAAACCCTATAAGTCACACTTGACTTGACATGACTTGTGGGGTTTTAGTAATCAGTGCTTCAATTTTGGACCCGTGCTAATATGCAAGCTCCTTGCAATTTCTGCTCAATTTTAAGTAGTGATAATAAAACTAACATCAAATAATGTGAAGTGTCACTGAAAAACCTTTCTTGTGAATATAATTTGCTGCCGCGAGGACCTTTCAAACAGAAGACTTGGTTGTGTTCACAGCATTTTGTGCGAATGACTGAATATGGCCAGCGGATTCCCACATTCCCTTTCCTTGCAACATGATTACATAATCACATTATCTAGTGTATTATTTTCTTCAAAGACTTACAGCACAATGTTACAGAGTATACTGAAGCGACTGAAAGCTCCAAGGCAGTATCTGAAGCCCGATTCCAAGCACCACACAGCAGTTGAGTCCCCATGCACTGACCATTGCCAAATATTTGTCCTGAGCGGTAGCGATGCAGATTACAAGGGACGGTGCTCCAATGAACAGAATCTTTCCCGCCACAGATGTGAGGACCTCAAGAACGCTGTATCTGACCTGCAACTGGCCATGAGCCACAAGTCCATTTGAGATGAGATGTATTTCTGACCTTGCTATCACAAAGAAATCGAGTGAGTAGTGGAAACAGCCAGCAAACCACACATGAAATTTTCAAGAATGAAAACCCTTTATCTATGAAATACAGGCAAGTGAATGTAAATGTCGCTGAATAGTGCTGTTCTTTTGTCTTTCGCCGTTTCACTCTAGATTGGTGTAGCGTTGATAACAGTGCTGTTCCCTCTTTTTTTCACCCTGATAGATGCTAGAAACTAGAACATGACATGGGTTCTGCGGTACTGGCTATCGAAGAGTGGAAAGCCCACATCCTTTGGTCTGTACACCAGAATACCACAAAGAGTGTCATAGTCAACTGTCTAGAGCCATCTCAGGTCTTGCTCATCATGAACTGGGCTATAAAATTTATACCGCCCAGTTTTGCAAAACCCAGCAAGACTGGTTCAGGAAAAAAGGCAGGCCGTGGCACCTCTCTGTCACCATCACCAGTTGAGTGATGGAGAAGTGAAGGTAAATTTATCTATCAGCTGCCATCTTTTGATTACAGGGTGTTTCCTGTTTTTGCGTTTGATGCTGAATTGAAATAACAGCAAGAAATTTTCATTGAAGGAAAAGCGAAAATGCAAATTGGCAAGTAAATAATGTGAGATAATGTAGAGCTGTGACATAGCGATTGTACACAGTTATTGTTCTCTCTCAAAAAGAGATGTTTGTTTTGATAATTTTATGAATCAGTTTGCATATATGAAATATTTGATGCAGTATCAGTTGTACCACTCGCTAATCCTTTTTCTTTGTTTTCCAGGTGCGAACCTACGCTCACATAATCAAAGAGTGCAACCAGAATTGGTTTAGGGTCGCTTACATCGTAGAGCGCACCCTGTTCATCCTAAAGCTCCAAAAGCCTAAGCTCACAAGCTCCGACGATGCCAGATGCTATCACTTGGTAATCATCATCCTCAGTCTCCCTAACCTTGGTCAGCGCATCAGGGTCCAGATCAAACACTACGCCTTCAGCAAGGCATAGGCTGGGAAAGACATCAGTGATCGTCAGGCCGTCAGGTGCCATATGAATGAGGGGCTGATGTGATGACAGCGGTTGATATGATATGAGGTGCTGGAGAGCCATGGCGGGATAAAGGAGTGCTACTCTGCTGTAGTGAGGGTGGATGAAGGGGCGCAAACGATGACCAAGCACACCATAAGTGGAGTCCACGCAATGAATAACTTCAAATACGAGCATGGTACGCTCACTGTTTAGCAAGCATCTGACTTAGGTCCTGGGAAAAGAATTTTCCACTGCAAAGCTGGCCAGTTTTGATGCACCCCAGGGATCCACAAACCTTGAAGTGCTGTGCCTGTTCAGTAAGTCTGAAGTCATGACTGGAGTCTTCAGAGCCTCCCATTCTCAGCCACAAGCCGAGGTGTTGAAGTTGCTGCTGCGCATCCAGCAGAAGAGCCACCTAGCGAAGACGGTGATGAGGAGGGCTGCATCAAGGTATACCAACCATTCACCAGCCTCCAAAATCAGCTGGATGCAGGAAAACATCCGCTGGAACTCGAGAGGGAATCGGCCGACAACACCATCAGAAAAAAAGTGGGCTGAGACATGCAGGACCATCAGCGTTGCCAGTGAAGAAGCAACAGCGACTTAAGCGTCAGTTCAACAGGGATTTGATTTGGGTGAAGCGAAATTACCTGAAAATTTAGCCAGGGGTCTGGGGACCACTGGCCCCCAGCTGGGTCCAGGGCAGCGCTCTGGTGGGGGGGATATTCCTAGGTTTTAGTGATTTTTAGTGCCCTAAGTGTACTAAGAATTCAATAAAATAATAAAAACAGAATTATTATCCAATGTATATTCAAGCCAACAAACACTTTGATTTCTAAGTCAAGTCAAAATTAGTCACAAGCTCCAAGCTTGTAAAGAATTTAATCTGCCACTATTGCACTCTGATAAAAGTCAAATAACATTCATTGAATAAAGCCAATATATCAATAATATCATTGACTTCTTAGTCCACTCTAAAATCATATCACGAAGTCACATGCTCATGGGATTTTATGAATTTAGACTTCCCTGAATGTATTGTGTAATAACTATAATGATGATAATGATGCCGGTAACTTACTAACTGACCACCTGGTTTCAGTGTTTACGAACTGAACTGTGGTGAACTCAAGGTTAGCATGTGTGTACCCACCAGTGGCTACTGGTGAACTGGCAATAGGGGAAGCTCATGACTGTCCCTTAAAAATAATGATTGGACATGACCCGTTTTCAATTCATTTAAATTACCATTACAGAGACTCCAAAAACTCTCATCATTATCAGGTGTGGCCAGCTTTCATTAATGACGCATACCTGTCAACTCTCACGCATTCAGATTTCTCGCGCTTTTCTTTACTCATGGGTTGGAAAATTCTGCACTCAGCGGCTCGAGGGGCGTGTGTGGATTGGTCTGCGAGGCTCATGTAGCTGTTAAGTCACGAGAATCCGTTCTTTTCTACATTCTTAATTGCTGAATGTAGAGGGAAATGTCTGGCAGGTTTCACAGCTTGTTGCTTAGTGAGCCTCGCGGGCTGTCCTGCCCCTTTCGCCCACTCGACCACAGAATTTATGAAGACGTGCTGATATTTACGTTGTCATTTATGTGCGAAAGAAACGCCTCAATTTTGTGAAGAAATGTATAGCAACGCTATTAAAATACATTTCATTGTCGTTTGACCAATTTGTCTGAGAAACTTTCTAATCAAGAAAAGTAAACCGCGACAGGTTTAGGTCATTCAGCACTGAAGGGTGAGGATTGAGCGTCCCTTTGCAGCAGCCGACGCACCGCCTGTGGTACCCAGTTCCCACAACTGTCAGTTATGCTCGAGTGGGGTTTATGAATAGCAATTGGCGAGGAGTGGAACCGCTCTCTCGGTTAGTGACCGGTCGATCTCTTTCTCACACTCCAGTTACATTTCAATCGTTCTCACTATATGGTGAGTGGAGGGTGAGTAAGAGTCTCGTTTCTGAATATGGGCCTTAATCTTAACCTTATTTATTTATTTTTTTATTTTACCCTTATTTAACCAGGGAAGTCCCATTGAGATTGAAATCTCTTTTTCAAGGGAACCCTGGGGGAAGAGGTGGGGAGGGACAGAGGAATTGCACAGCCAATTAGATCAGGGGATGATTAGGCGGCAGTTCGAAAGAGCCAGGTTGGGACTTTTAGCTATGACACCGGGGAACCCCCTACTCTTATCGAAGAGTGTCATAGGATCTTTAATGACCACTGTGAGTCAGGACCTCGGTTTAACGTCTCATCCGAAAGACGGCGTCTCCTTCAGTACAGTGACCCCGTCACTGCACTGGGGCATTGGGGATTATCCCGCCAGAGGGAGGATCGCCACCTACTGGCCCAATTAATTTAGGGCCACCCTAAACCATCGCAAACCGTAGGCGCAGTGAAACCATAGCTTGGTGATTAGGCGAGGTAGCTGCTGTAGGCCTACGCCGGTGCGAAAAAGCCTGAGCTCGTCGTATAGGGCCTAGACCTACATACACAGTCTATTAGTATTACTAGACATATCAGAGTCTAGACTGACGAGTCGGCAGGTTTCGAGTGCTGAAGTAAGGCTTTCATCAAGCTTACTGCAATAACTCAGAGAGGGCCAATAGGGCATAACTATTACATAATCCTTTTTCACAATTTGCAGTTTACCAACCTCTTAGACGGCTGTATTTGCCAGCTGTTTTGAGCAATGTTCACAGTCGCTGATAGCGCGCTTGAAACAGCTTGCTTAATGACGTAATTATAAAAAAAGACGCTGATTCGTCGAACAGAAAAGCACATGTGGAAAATGTGGTGCCAAAAAAAATTTCGCTTCCAGGCTAATGTCAGGCGAAAAAAAAAAAAAAAAAAAGATGCAATTCATGCAAGCGACACTGCAGCGCTTGAGAACTAATCTACCAGCGTACCTCAGGCCCGGTGTTCTGACAAATTTTGCTACCCATCAAAATATACAACCTCGTGGTTCAGCGCTTGCGCAAACCTGAAATCTCGGGCTGTTTCCTCGCTCATATCTTAAGTATCCTCAAGAATCATAAAAATAGATTCATTTTCAGTGCACATTTCGACCTGTAAGCGTAGCCTACATACACTGCCCGGCCAAAAAAAAAGTCACCATTTGGAAATTAACGAACAAATTCTATAATTGGATCATTATTGTGGTTATTAATATGTTTCAATGTTTTATTGTTAATTTCGAGTCGTGATGGCTGGACACGGAGAGAAGGCAAATCAGCGCAAGATCTCCTCGTTCTTTACGACTGGCGGGTTGACCCAAAAGTAAACAGTTTGTTTTCCAACATCATGTTTGCGGGTTTGTTGCTAAGCAACTTCTCTCATATTTTGAGAGCCAAAAATAATAATTATGCCTCGGTGCGCATGCACGCAAGTGGGGCATATGGTAGTTCGTTTGTGTGTCAGTCATTCTGTCTTTTACTGGGATAGTCGCTACGCCGGTCAAAATTAAGTCCTAGAATATGGCTCTATGGGTTAAATGCCATGATATCTTGGATTTACATTTGCCAGATTTTTGAGATCTAGTACTAAAAGTCGAAAACAAAGCTCTATTTGACACGTCCATAGACTCCAATAGGAATCGAGGAATGCGGAACTAGTGCGTGTCATGGGGAAAGCAATTGTTCCAAACAATGAATTGTTCCAGCACTGACCTCCATTCATTTTCATTGGAAGACGTTTGCAGGTAATTTTATCAAATGACTGCATTTTTGGGAACTTTGTCGCATTAGCTGACCCCTTATGAATTTTGTTGTTAGCGTCATTTTCTGTACCCAGCTTTAGTTTATGTTGAGCGTCAGAGAACAACCTGTTAAATTCGGAATAAACTTAAAGTAGATCTTGTGAGCAGCTCTTAACAATCTAGCATAACCAGCTGTAATTTGTCGTTCATTTAGCTACCCTAAATTAAATGCAGTAATTAGTCTTCGTTTGAGTACAAAGTTTTTATTAGCTTATTAGATTCGCTGATAGTTTCAACTGCATTTTATTGCTAACTAGTTAATTTTGTTGCCTACCACACCACTTCTGTTCACTCGAAGGTTCTGAGATTCAGTGTGAAATTGAATGGAAACGGCTTAAAATGGCAAATCTATTTGATATACCGATTTGATCGCATAGCAGCAAGTAACGTCATTAGGCTACGCACAAATTTTTATTCGCTTGAATGCTGTTAGGTGGGAATGCATTTTCACCGCCTTAATTCGCATGAATATTATTGGCGAACTTCAGGTAATTCGATTGTCAAGTGGATGGAAACATAGCTTGTGTCAAGCGTTGATGCACAGCTAGGGCACTCTGAAGTCCACACATAATTTTATAGCCTCATCAAGGGACATACTTGTCACTGCTGTAAGCACTGAGGCATCAGCACCTTCAGTGCTTTCATTGATTAAGCATCTTCTCCTTAATTCTGAGGTCAAAAATAAAACTTGAACAACCTAATTAAGTTAACTTTTTTTTTTTTTGCCGAGAACGGTTCTCGGCAACCAATCTCGGGTTGAAACCTCCCCCACTCACCTCCCCCACCACCTTTTTTATTTTTTTTATTTTGAAGATAAAAAAGCGGAATTCCGTGAATTAGTCGAAAAATCACGTCTCTGTTAATAGGAGACGATCCTGCAGTCCTTTATTTGGCTCCGTGCAGCATGTCGCCGAAGAAACTGATGTCAGAGTCAAGTTTTTTTCCAGAAGCATTTCACATGCCCTTTGATGTTTGGCGCTTCTGTTCAACCTGTGTCGGGTTTAAAGGAAAAGAGAAAGCTCAGTTGTTCGCCCCATGGCAGCAGGTAGTGGTACTACGCCTTAAAAAAAAGAATAGATCCAGAATCGTCCTGGCCCTAATTTATAGGGCTCTGTGCGAAGTGATTTTTGTATTTTTGCCGTCGCTGCCAGTGTTTTGTGTATGTACCAAAATTTATTTGGGAAAAAAAATAATACGGCTTTGCTGAGATGGTGAAATAGATTAACCGGTAATACAGCACAATGCTTTTACCCAAATTAACTTTACAGGGAAAAAGAAATGAAACTTTCAGCCTCTAAAATAATTTCCGTGACCTCATAAGAAGTGACCTCTTAAGGATGCATAAGAACACAGCGTTAATTATTCACTAATAATGAATAATTCATGCGATACTTCTTGTTTACGAACATTGACGTCATATTCAGCCATACGCACTAGCGGGGTAGGTAAAATCAAGTGTAAATCAATACAACAAAACAGGGGAAGTATGGCATCCTGCAGTTGGGAACCAATTCAGTAGTCTCTGAATATGAACGAAACTTTGACAGTACCGCGAAGGCAAGATAATTCTCTTACCTTAAGTACAACGAAGGTCTGTGTAGGTTTCCGGATCCTTACAAGCTGAAAGATTGGGGGAAAGACCTTTCTTTGGGTCTTGGTCGGTTGGATCATCACTTGACTTTCCTAAATTGCACAGAAATTCAACATTTGTTGATCATGATTGATCAGTGAAAGTAATTCAAAGTCGTAAGTTTACCAGAATGATTTTAAAAAGGGGCGCCAAAATATTTTGGGGGGTTTTATACGTGATAAGGGGGTTCAGAATTTATGATTAATATTTAATATCGCAAATGCATACACTGCACATTTCCTAGCCACCTGGCGTGTCATCAGTAACAAGGCTGCCGCCGTTACAGCTGCAGAAGACATTTAACTCTAAATTTTCCTGACTGGATGCACGATGGACGTTTTTACACACTGGAATGTTTCTCTGGGTACCCACAATTCAAGCCGAAAAAGTATTGATCTTAGTCGATACTGATGAAGGTTGAAAACGGAATTCTTTCCAATACTAATATCTTAACTGTCACTTAAATACTCACCATCAGAAAGTAAGGAACCTATAAAATTACCCAACACAAAAAGATCATTCCCTTGCAGATGCTGTATTTACGTCGTTTGCTCATTGGCCCTACATTGCCAAGACATCGGCATTTATCAAAATGCATTTTACCTAATCCTGATGTCTCGGCGACGTAGGGCCAATGTGTTTTCCTCCAGGGGAATTTACTAGCGCGCGACAACGACTACGTGACTACGCAACAAAAAAATCTGATTGCTCGATGGAGCATTCCAGATCGTTGTCGCGCGACTAAAACGGGGATTTAAATGTCACTTGAGACAACACATGCTTTCTGGGCAATTTACCCAAGAAAATGCCCCGAAAAGGAGTTCTCGGCGTTGCAGATGTGAAGCGCCTGGATGAATTAGTATGTAAAAATACCTTCATCTAAGATTGATCTGATCGATCTGATCATATGGACGCCGTAAAATTGCATTGCAAGCAACGCCGCAATTCCAGTCACAATGATGTCCTCAGCCAACCAACGTACTAATGTTGAATGGACTGGTGCCATGATGGAAATGCCCAAGGACCCCAGGCCCATCGTGTGTAGTCATTGTCGCATCTCAATAAACACACCTAGCAACAAAAATATTTTTTGTCGTTGTCACACAGTCGTAGCCGCGTAGTCGAGCGTCAGTGAATACAGCTTTAGAGGGGGAGGTCCCAGAGAGTACAACTCGGTTGCTTGCCTTCTATTAGTGCACCAAGATGGGAGTTATTCTCATACACTGCGGCTTTAAGGTGTTTCAATTCCATCCCCCAACCAGCAGATAACTCTTTTTTTTTTTTTTAATTAGGCATAAAAAAAAACACCTCAAGGAGTGTAAAACATTTTGAGTGAAATTGAGGAAGTTTTTTATTGGTATTTAGTTATTTCCATCAACCTTTTCAAATGCATCAAAATGCAAGTGAAAATATCTGGATTAGTGATGGCGAAGTCATGACTAACGAACGTGATTGCTTCTATGTGCAGCAAAAACATCAAAATGCACCATTAGATGCCATGTTTGGGTTTATATTTAACAAAGGCATAGTCAGATCATTACATATGGCATTTTTTTATATATACTTAACTGACCGCACCCGGGCATCCAAAACAGCTAGAAACAGGGATCTAGCTGCAAGCCCTCACTAGAAAAAGTATAGGGACCCCTGGTCAAAGTTGTTATTTATGTTTTTGTGCCCTTGGGCGAAGGAATTTTTGGTCACTGGATTAAGACAATACATCCCTGATGCCATAATAACCAGTGAACCACTGTTTTTCCTAGTCTACGGCCAACACATTGGCCAAATGGTGGCAATAAAAAAGTATAAATTGTCCTGTGGAACAACTGGCCTGCCTGCTGTCCAGACCTGTCACCCGCTCTCACAGATATTTTAAAAAAAAAAAAAAACTAAATTTCTCAATTTCAATTAATATGTTGTCTTTGTACCATTTTCAATTAAATATAAGGTTTGAATAATTTGCAGATTACTGCATTGTTTACCTTTATTTTCAACATAAAGATCACCATGTGAACCAAAGACAACATGTGGTCTGTACTGGATGCTAGACAGTTTGAAGCAGTGAACTGCTGGTAATTTGGGTCAATATTCTACAGGATCCAGTGATGTTTTTTTTTTTTCCAGTGGAGAATGCAGTTAAACTTGGTCAACAAAGAGACAGTAACTTAAATTTCTGTTATGATGTTTATCAAATGGTAAGACATTACGGGAACTTCTGATTACCATTTCCTTTTTCATTTCCATTTCCATTTTGTTTTCTATCCTCCATTTCCGCTTTTACAGGTTCTCTTCAGTAGAAGTTGGAATACACAGATTTGCAGTATTTTTTAATCATTTATTCATTATATCATGATATAAATGATACTCATTTAATTGAAGGGATTAATGTATATTTAAGTCATATTCACGATATTTTCACAGTTCAAGGTCAGCATACTGTATATACAGTTAGACATGACTAAGGAGCAAGCCTGTGAAAGGTTATTTACAGTTATTTACAGCTTAGACTGGGTCAATTGGGCTCTTGAGGGGTGCTTAAAGCAATTCCGCAGGGTTGGCGCAGCCTGTGGTGGAAGGGCCTGACCTAATATCTTTTAAAGGGACCCAAAATCCCTATCACTGCCCCTGGTCTCCGTAGAAATAACATAATACAAGTCACCTATGTAAAGTTAGTCCCATTGTAATGAATTTTTGCGATGATAAAAATAACAGAGCAAGATGCAGGTCTTAGCCAGAGATTGTATGAGATGGGGGCAATACCTGGGTGTAAGAAAGTGGAGGCATTTGATGAGATTTTTAGGTAGCGGCATGCCAAACACCCAATGACAGTGATAAGAACCTAAAAACAGATGGTATTACTTGCTTACCTAATTGCAAACATTTGGCTGTCACGAGCTCAGTCTCTGTTCCAAACTTCACCTCTTTTTGCAGTTGTCAAGACATGTTGCTTCACCGTGTTCAACTTTTAAAGGACTGTGAAACAAAAAAGTTTCTGAAACTCCATGATGTGCTTTAAAAACCCTTCTGGAACCGTGAAATTGTAGCAAATCTTTCTGTTCTTGGCTTCGATTTTTCAAATGCGTTACCGCTACCTCCTTCCCTCGAGGTCCACCAATGCACAGCTTAGGGCTCGCGATGCTAATGGTAAGCTCCCTCGGGCCACGACTAAAACTTGACAAAGGTTTTAACCTAGGATGTTCCGAGTGCTTACGCCTAAAAAATTCATTCTAAGTGTTTCTATCCGAAGTACAGTTTCAGGTACGACGGTACTTATGGTCACAGATAACCTTTTACACCGCAACAGGTAACTGACCTGCCCGGGAAGCAACCACGTTTACGTACTGCGTTCGTTAGTTATTATGAAACAATGGTAACCTCGTGCCTCTCCATTTTATATTATTCTCACACGACTGTCAATAAACCGATCCAGAGTACAGCCCACACAAGCTTATCCAGCCAATGAGATCCAGGGCTGCAGTCACGTGACCGCACTGAGGCCAGCTAGCGTTCGCCATAACCTCGGTCAATTAAAGACTTATCCGAACTGCTTTCTCTTTCAGGAAGGCAACATTCGCTTTGTTTTCGCAATCATAATATCTCACAATGGCAAAGTGGTGAGTGTAAGTCGGACACGAGATACCTAGACAGGGTCGTAAACTCTACTTTCAGGAGGGAGAGGGCTGGATATGGCAATTTATTTGCTAATAATTACTCATTATTCTGAAAGCTCAACTCGCTTTGTTTACGAACAATAACGCCTCTTGATGGCTTTGCACTGGGCCGTAAAAGGGCCAAGAGACTGCAGGTTTTCATTCAATGAGAGCATAAACACACCTGATACGATTAATGCAGTTTCGCACAGAGCTCCGTTTCAATCAAAGACTGTCTTGGGTAATAACACTTGGGTGCTCCAGAAAAGGCTTAGGCCTATGATCTTATCACACCATATGTAAATTGAATGCTACGTAGCCGGCTTTGCAGGAGCACTGGCCGTGAATAATGCTTCTCTGTTCCTTGTCGATCGTTATTATTAATGAGTGTGGCCTCTGGGACTTCATAATTGAGCAACAGCATTTGCATTTCGCTTCAACTTCACGAGCGTTTTTAACAGAAAATGACACTTCGTGAATATACCCAGGTAAAAAATAATTATAACGCTTGTCTTTTGGTTTTTTTGCGATGCAATCCGTTTTTAAAAACTCGAGATTGATGTTTTCAGGATGCGATTCCAGTGAGGTTATAAGGGACGTTGGCGCCATCTTCAGCTAAGCTTGACCTTGGTCCGGTCGTTGCTATGCGTAGTTAAGGCGTGGGCGGAACTATGGATCGGTCTATATGGTCTGACACAAGAGGTAGGATCTAGTTGGAGTAATTTGCCGCATACGCACATAACCATAAAACCCGTTTGAATTCCATGCTTAGGGAATAAATTGATGATATTTAGCCACCATATATGATCTTTTTAGTTGGAAGAGGACCGGCAGCCCACAAAAGTAACAGGCCGTCAGCAACCCGGCGATTTTCTCCATGCCGGTGTTCTGACAAATTTTGCTACCTATCAAAATATGCTACCTCGCGGTTCTGCGCTTGCGCAAACCTAAAATCTCATTCTGTTCCCTCGCTCATATCTTAAGTAGGCCTATCTTCAAAAATCATAAAAATCGATTCCTTTAGTGCGCATTTCGACCTGTAAGCGTACATGTATTTGCATGTACACGCTGGGTTTTCCTGAAAATGCTGAAATGAGACGATAATGGCGTATATATCTTTATGTATATATAATAATATATGAGGTTCATGCAATACTGAAAACAAAACACAACTTTGCAAGACTGAAACTGAGAAACTTGTAAGCTACACACACACTATGTCAACATGAGGGGTGAGAGGTGGGGGGGGTTCTTCACAACTGTTGCATCACCGCAGCTCATGCCCTTAGTCCCTGATGAAAACCCTCATGATGGGGAAGGGGCTGTGGGACTGGGTCCACATGCTGGGGTGGAGGGAGGCCCAGCGGCAGCGCAAGCCCATGCCTCACTGCCACATTGTGCAGGATGGCACAGACCCAGATGATCCTGCTGACCTTTTTTGGGTGGTAGAAGAGCCTACCACCTGGCGCATGCAGGCAGCACCAACAGTCTTTTAGGAGCCCGATGGCGCGCTCCACGAGGCAGCACGCACGGGCATGGACCTCATTATACAGGATTTCCTGGCCACCCTGTGGGTCCGGGATGAGAACTTGCAGCCACTCCCTCAGGAAGTAGCCACTATCACCTGTAAGTCACAACGATGGCGTGAGTATCAACCTTGAATTGATGATTATAAGCAGCAGCTTTCAATTAATGAGTATACTGTGTAGTCTACATGCACCCACCAAGTAGCCAGCCGTCACGCACAGCGCCTGCCTCCCGTCTCGCCCCCACACTGCTGTGCGTCAGGATAAATGAATCATGTGAAGAGCCAGGCCACCGTGCCACTACTTTCGTTATGAGCACGTCGGCGTCACATGATTTCAGAGATGCCAAGGCTTACGCATTTGGCGTGAGTTTCTCCTCTTAGTGGCATTCACCTTCCTGTGTCGTAGTCAGCAATTATTCAATCAACGCGCACTGAAGAAATTCACTTGCGGAATTTAAGTCGTGCATCAAGTTAATCAGTTTCAGTGGATTTCCCCACGGTGGATTTCCCCACTAATGACACGGACATCGATTATGACTCGGGAATTCTCAGGCTTGTCTTTACTGAGGGATTGAAAGCAATGGAATTGCATAAAAACTTTTCAAATGGTCTTATTTCATGAAAACAATTTAAACGATCATGAAACACATACATTGTTTCTAATCCCTGAGTAAAGAGAAGCACGGGAAGTCTGGAGTCATAATCACTTTCCATGTTACTTGTGATGAAGTGCAGCTATACGCAAGTGAAACGAAACTTCAATGCACAAGGATTTTAATTCGGCGTGAGAATCTCATGAAACATTCAATTAATAATTGCGGACTACCCCTTACGAAAAAGATGTTTATTCAAGTGTGCTATTAGTATACTTCTTCTAAACTAAAAATAAGAGAGTATACTTTTAGTTTACTTTTGATGTACTTATCAGAGATATACTTAGCAAAGTAATACTTAAGTAAACTTAGCTTATACTGAAAAGTACACAAAAAATTCTAAGTATATTTCACTAATACTTGTACCTAAACTTTTGATTATCATACTTTTCTTGAGTATATCTCAAAGTATTAAAATATTCATGCCTAATGTTCAAGTATACTGGCTTGCAGTTAGGCAACTATGAAAAGAATAAGCACATAAAAACATTTTTTACCATACACATTGGCTTCTTTGAAGTATACTGCACTATATTTTTACTCAGTTTTTGCTATCTCATGGACTTACATATTCTACATGTACGTTTGCAGTAACAACCCAGGCGAAAAAATACTATACTTGAATTATACTTTTACAGACTGTATTAAGTATGGTGTATGTTTTTTTCCGCCCCCTTTATGTGTAATTAAGTGTGCTCAAGTACTCATTGAATACTGCTTGTGTACTACTTCAGTACACTTAAAGTGTACACTTTCTAAAAGTATATATTAAGTATATTGCAAATTAGGCACAAAAAGTAAAAGTACATTTGTAATAACTTTTGTATGCAACAAATGTACTTTTAATATAATTAAGTGTAATACTTTTTCACCTGGGAAGTCAGCTCTGGGGCAGTATAGCAGAGTAAATAGCACATCGGTGGAGCTGAACTTGATTTTTATGCAGTGTTTTATTAACCCACACAGAAATAGATAAACATTTGTCTGACTGATTTGAGAACAAATTTGACAGTTATTGCAGTATTGACTGAGTTAATACATACTCATACAAAAAAAAGTATACTTCAAGTTTAAGCAACAGAAACTAGTTTACATCTAAGTTTTATTTTGTACTGCAAGTACGCTACAAGTGAACCTTTACGTATACTGTGATTTAACTAGTTGTATACCTCTAGCATACTTTTCAATTTTTTTAAGTATACATTTAAGTATATTGCAAGTAAACTTACAAATATACTGCTAGTTTATTAGTTGTATACTTCTAGTTAACTTTTCAGTTCATGAAAGTATACTGCGATGTATACTAGTAAACTTAAAGATGAACTATTAGTTCACTAGTTATATACTTCTAGCACAATGTCTAATCTATGAAAGTATACTTTGAAGTATACTGAAAGTAAATTCAGATGTACTACAACTTTACTTGTTAAATACTTCAAGCCAACTTTTTAGTTCAAAAGTACACTTTTAAGTATATTGCAAGTAAACTCATAGGTAGACTACAAGTCCACTACTTCTATATTTCAAGCCCTCTATAGTTTAAATTTGGTTTTATACTTTCAGTGTGCTTTTTTAACTGCAAGTATACTTCAAAGTCTAGTATACTTCAAAGTATACAGCGCCCTCAATAATTATTGGCATCCCTGGTTAAGATGTGTCAAAAGCCTTAAAACAACTAAAATAGAAAAAAAAAGAAGCGAAACTTCTTGAAAACGTTGGTACGACTATTTCCAGTTCACCGTTGATTTCGTGTACGCATTTTTCAATCGGTGTATATCATGTCCATCCTCGACAAGGTTTATTCAATTTTTTCTGTAAAAAATTTTCTTTTTTGATTGTAGAGCATGTTAGTAGCATCATTTTGTTATAGTTCGGGTTTTTGTAGCATTAATAATTGCTTCTCTAATAACCTTTTTTTTGGCATTTGACAATTCTTTAAAAGATATTACTGGTGTCTCTTGTTGTGGATTCCACATAAATATTTGTAAAATCTTTTTTTTAAAAGATGCATGCTGCAGAGCAAAGTAAATCTTTTTGTGCCGAGAGTAAAGTCTTTGTTTCTAATCCACATGCTTAATTGGAGAAACATCACAACTTTTTCCATTTGGAAACACAGCCCTGTGGAACCATATGTTCTCTGATCCCCAGCAGATGTCCTTCTGGGTGCTCTCGCATGTGCATGAGAGATTCAGCAGGTTCTTTAAATTGGACTGCCATGACCTTGCTTCTCTGTCCAGTTCAAATCCTTCTTCTTTTGTTGGCAAATTGGCAAATTTTTTTAAATTTTTTAAATCACAACCGCATAAGCACACACAAACAGACACACTCAAGCATTCACATTCGTATGCGCACAATCACATCTCCTGGAACTGTGACCATATGCGCTTGGCAGCTCTTCCCTGTGCTCATCTTTCCAGTGAGCTGAGATTAGCAGACAAGACTGGCCGCCTGGCATTGCTTGTTGGCCTGGTGCTAAGATTTCCCCTGAGACCGAATTAAAGAGCCCCCTGCACGTCCTGATACTGCAACTCCTCAAAAAATTCATCTCTCACACCCAAAACCATGAGCCGAGACTACTCCATTATTACAATGTAAGAAGGTACGTAAACAATTAAATACTTTGCGATGCTCATTTTATTGCCATTGGAAATATGACAAGAATAAGCACTGTGAAGGACAGCACTGCATTCTTTTGCATGATAATTACCTTCCTGTGTTAATTATCTGTTTCTGTAGGCCTACATCATTCCGTTGTTTGGATTTACTGTCGCATACTTTGTCAGTTAAGTCTCACCGGTGATGACCCTGAGAAAAGAATGTAGGGACGACAGAAATGCGTAAGGGCTGGAGACAAAAGGAAAATTAGAATACAGTGCTGGTTTTTGGATGTCTGAGGGCAACAGTCTGAAAGAAAGCCTGCCTCTTTCCTGTGAGCCTCAATGAATTCCAATAGCTTTTTTTCCATGCAGGCTCCCAGGTCTGCTGATCTGTAAGCGGTTGCTGGAGCAGTCCAGGGAATAAAGCTAGGGCCACAGCCTGACTGGTACTGTTGGCCAAAGCCCCATAATGTCATTCTACTGATGTGTTTTCTGTTTTTTTTTTTTTTTTTTTTCCTGGCAGGTTTTGGTTAAGTTAAGACATTAATTTGTGATATCAGAGACCTTGTTTCTTAAAGGGTTTGTGAACAATAAACTTAACATGTTTTTAAAAAGTATATTTTGTATATATAACCTCATTAAAATCAATAAAAATATAGGCAGTTTATCTTTTCCATAAATAAACAAAATAATGTCTGTGTCTGCACAGCCACAAAGTTAATTAGGTGCCCGTGACGTCATTCGATTACGTCAGAGAGGGCTTCATCTTGCCTAGCCGCTATCAAGGTCTATAGTCGAGGTGGTGTTATAGCGGTTCTGATCGTCGGCGTGTGCAGAAAATAGGGGTGACTACGATGGCTATCTTGGTAATAAATTTTAAAGGCATGAGAAAGCAATAAGTTCTGCTTGGTAATTTTGTCCACAGGCACAGACAGGTCAAATAAATCAGAGAGAGAGTGAGAGAGATTTTCCCCACAGACACACGTCAAATGTCCTGAGAGAGAGAGAAAGAGAGATAGTCACCGAAATAAAAAATTAAACTTAGAGAAAAAGAGAGAGCTCAAGTCGAGAACCTAGTTACAGCATGGCATTCCGCAACACTCGGTGAACTCAATACACTACAGTAAAGAGACTGCTCTGCTTGAATCAGCAACCTATCAGCCAATCAGAAAATAGTATTTCTTGTTGCTAGGTGAAATAGCAGCGCCAAATCACGTTCTTCACTCGCGCTCTCCATGCAGTGTATTTTGGCTGAAAACAAACCCTGCTCCGATCCGGTGTCATAGGTGGTACCGCCACATCTCTTGTTTGTGACAGACAAAACGATACAAATACACAAAATAATTATTTAATTTAGCTTTTATTATACTGGGGAGTCCCACTGAAATAAAAAAAAAAGTACAGGTATGGCTAAACATTATTTTGTTCAAAATCTATCAACTACTCCAGGGGGAAACGCTAGCAAGTTGAAATCAAATTTATAAGCTCATGTCAAATAGCATTCACGAATGCCGTAGCTGGCCAGCTAACTCATATTCGTGATGCGAAGCACAGCTGTTAGCTGTATTGTAAAATGCTTGGTGTTGCAAAGTAAAAGGAAATATACACGCAACATGCGGATAGAAGATAGATAGTTGTATATCGCAACGATTAATTGCTCGCCTACTTGAGCTGCCACTTCTGTCAAGATGCGACGGATAACGCGGTCAGTGTTCATTCTGCAAATAGCCTACAACGCGCACAAAACGTCCGCGACCGATCCTGGTGTGCTATCTAGTGATAGAATATTGTAACTGCGCGCATAAATTTGCAGCTCCACGTCCACTAGCGGACACATCTGCACAAAGATACACCATTGTTCTTCGCGAACGCGCGAAATCCGGATAATCCGTAAATGATTAATTCAATTAATATTTTAACTTGAAACAAGTAACCAAGTTGCCAGTGAAAAAGTAACGAAGTGAAAGTATACTTTTTATCTTTTAAATGTAGTAGAGTAAAAGTCCCCGTTTAAAAAAAAGTAATGTACAAATCCTCAAAAAAAAACAAAAAAAACTGAAGTGCTGTAACGAAGAACATGCACTTAAATTGTACCTTTGAAAACGGGATTATCAACCCCCCCAAAGAATCTCACGCGAGCCTGCATTCAAAACTTGAGAGCCCTGTGTTTCCATCAATGCGATTTTCACCCGGCTCTTGGAGCGGAGCCGCATGCGTATTTTTCCGATTAATTTCACAATAATAGCATAGTTTGGGCGTTTACAAGGAAACACTGAGGACGCACCATGGGCTGCATGCGATGTCCCGTGTCTGCCCCACAGCCTGTCGCAACCGGACTTCAGTCGTATTAATGGAAACATAGCTTTATATGGCTGCCCCGGTCATCAATTAAGAGCTCTCTGACGTCACGCGGGTCACGTGACCTTAGTTCTTGCATAAACTCTGCAGAGCGCACTGTCGTGTACATTTGGCCCGAGAAAGAAATTATTTTGAAAAATATTTTTCCAAAACACACATATTTTGCATTTTTACTATACATGTATTGGATTTTATGTATTAAATGCAGTTATGGAAAATTAGTTCACAAACCCTTTAAAGGTCTACTAAGTTAGAAAAAAAAAACACTGTAGACATGTATTATTGCCTGTCATTCACAAATCCAGCATTTAACTTTCATAATTGTTCGTCATATTGGCAAAAAAATGAAGGAACTAGACACTTGGAGACCTCTCCTTAAAACTTGTGAGTGATTGGCTAATTGGCTGCCACGTATGAGAATTAAGTTGCACCAGAGCAAGTGCAGAAAATGACTTGTTTCCACTCCTCATTTCAACAGCCAATTTGTGAAAGAAGGACAAGTTATAGTTATCTAATTTGGGACGAATATTTTTATCTGTACATTTTCTACATATCCAATGAAATTATTTGACACAAACTGTCCAGATTTTGTGGGTTTTAAACTTTTCTGCAAACAAAGCTCTGATCTCATCTGGGATTGCAAAACGAAACGCGTTTTACGCGTTCTTGCATTGTATACTACACAAAATGAGTGCTAATTTTGGACTTTGAACATAGTAAGCGACTGAGAAACGCGGAAATTTCATACTCACATTGACCAGTCGCTTGTGTTTATGTTTGCGTTTCGCTTTCGGATGTGTGCCGTACTGAAGTCCTATTAGTCCATGGTGAGCAGGATCACGATATGGCCAGTGTTTCAGAAACAAACACAAAAATTTGAATGTCATCAACAACAACAATGATCAACGATACTAAGTTACTAACAAAGCAACGTAAACACAAGCTCACTTGTCAGCTTGTCTTCACAGCACTCTTACATAGACATGAACATCGAAGCTGTACAGCAGGGCTGGGCTGTGGGCAGCCCGCGCCGGGCCCGGTGGGGTAGCGGCTGAGCAAGTAGGGAGTAAGCACGAGAACGGATCTCAGAGATGCCAAGTCTCATGCATTCGATGTAGGTCCTACGGATTTTTTTGGCTTATTCACCGTAGTTCACAATTATTCAATGAAAGCTTAATGAGATTTTCACGCAGAATTAAAATCCTTGTGCATTGAAGTTTCAGTTTCACTTGTGTAAAGGTGGACCCCACCACAGGCAACATTGAAAGTGATTATGACTCGTGAATTCTCGTGCTTCTCTTGTGACGTACAGTTCAGGAACCACACGCGAGAGACGGAAATCCAAAAAACGTATGCCGTTATTAAAGTCCGAGTCAAAGCCAAAAAACAAGGGAATTGCCAAGCCACAATACGAAATCCAAAAACAGTGTCGACTAGACAGGCAGGGGTCAAAACCAGTAAGACAGATGGGCAGAGGTACAAAAACGATAGGCAAAAAGTTGTAGTCGATGGGCAAAGCCAATGGTCATACACAGGGCATCCAAACACAGAACTCGTAGTCATACAAAAATAGGTCAAAATCCAGAAAGACAGAAACAGTACAAAAAGGGCAATGGCAAGAATCAAGGTCGGACTATCCAGTAGAAGCGAAACAATAACCAATGGTATACGAGGAGCTCTGCACAAAGAAATATTGATCAACGTTCTGACAAGAGTAGTGAGTGAAAAGACTCCTAATATACACACAGGAAAGGTCACATGCTATACAGAGATCAGCTGTGGGGAATGAGACTAATTACATCGGGAGAATCACATGAAGGAAACCCTAACCACGAAAATTGGCGAGAGACATTATACGAACGGGAATCACACAAACAGCCCATGACATTTAAACGGCTCCGGTCTAGGAGTTCTACGTGCACAGATAACAAGAGTAGGAAAGTGATTAAGCACGTGTGAGAGATTCTCGCTGAAAATCAGCGAGAGGAAAGCAATAGACAAGGGGCGGAGAATAGAACAGGGCGATTGCGGAGAGGTAATTAGTCTATTAGTAGCGATGCAGCTTTACAACTTAAACTAAAGTGCTCATTTGTAGTTTAGTAATCGAATTTATATAAATGGTTAGTTGTGTTAGGAGACTATAATACAAAATACAAATGTTAGTCTTGTTAGTAATCAGAACAGAAGGGTGAAGGGAGAAAACGAGATATGAAGGAATATTTTAAACACCGGACTTCATTTAAATCACCCGAAGTCAGTGAGCACGCAGACAGGGAAGACGGGCTGAACCAACTAGATCACAAGACAGGGGAGACAAGTGCAATGGAACTGAAACATGGAATGAACCACAACCTGAATGTTACAAAAATCAAAAAGAATAAACAAGACAATAATCATAAACACAAAACCAGCACATAAAACATGACCAAAAACCAGAACCATGACATCTCTTGACTCAGGAAAAAGAAGCAATGCATGTGTTTCATGATCGTTTAAATAGTTTTAATGAAACAAGACCATCCCGAGTCATAATCGATTTCTGTGACACTAGTGGGGAAATCCAGAGTAATTCACGTGAAACTGATTAACTTATTGCATAGTGACTTCAATTCCACGAGTGAATTTCTCTAGTGCACGCTGATTGTAAAATTGTGGGCTACAGCACAGGAAGGTGAATATTACTTAGAGGCGAGAGACTCTACCGCCTACCACTACACACCTATTTCGCATGTTGATGAATGTAATCTCAAAATCAACGAAATCAGGGATTGATCAAGGCGAAATCAATTATCAGAATAGAACAAACCACTGGTCGATCAGCTGGGCACGTTTGCAACTTACTTTTCACACGTCACAGGTCATATGACTACGAGGTCCGTGTGCAACAACTTTTTTGAGGGCGGGGCTTAGGGCCGAACAAACCAGCCAAATCTTAGTTGTCAAATAATGATAAAAAGTTATAGAAAGCATTCATAAATGTGTGATGCATATCAATTTGCTACATATGATCAATTTCTTCGGAATATAGCCAAAAATTTTTCTAACTGAGTGAACCTTTATCCAGCTCAGCATGTCAGACTGGGTGTGGATAAAATTGGTGGGTGCTGGCACATTCAGCAGAATGGACATAATTTTATGGAAAATCTAGAAAATCCTAGGGTTGTTGTGATTCTGCCTTGTTGTCATGTTTATGGTCATGTTCTGTGTTCATGATTTTGTCTTTTATTTTTTTCCTTTGGTTATTGTAATACTCAGGTTTTTAGTTCATTCCATTTCTCAGCTTCATTGCACTTGTCTCCCCTGTCTTGTGATCTAGTTAGTTTAGTTCATCTTCCCTGCCTGCGTGCTCACTGACTTCGGGTGACTTAAATGAATTCCGGTGTTTAAAATATTCCTTTGATTCTCGTTTACTTCCTTCGTCTTTCTGTTCTGATTACTAACAAGACTAACATTTGTATTTTGTATCATAGTCTACTAACACAACTAATCCATGTATATAGATTACTAACTTACTAACGAGCACTCTAGTTAAATCTGTAAAATTGCACCACTACTAATTTAGGCAAATTCCCTCTCAGCAATCGCCCTGTTCTAATCTCCGCCAATTGCTCAGCTCTCCCTGTCCTCTCCTGAGTTTCAGCGAGATCTCTTGCACGTGCTTAATTACTTCCCTGCGCTCGTTATCTATGCATGTAGAACTTGACCGGAGCTGTTTAAATGTCAAAGGCTGTTTGTGTGATTCCCGTTTGTGTCTTGTCTTTCGCCATTTTTCGTGGTTAGGGCCTCCCTCATGTGATTCTCCCGTTGTAATTAGTCTGATTCACTACACCTGATTCCTGTATAGCATGTGACTTCCCCTGTGTGTATTAAAGCAGTCTTTTCACTCACAGCTCTTGTCAGAATGTTGATCAATCTTTATTTGTGCAGAGCGCCTTGTATGCCATTGAGTATTATTTCTCTTCTACTGGGCTGTCTTGCCATTGCCCTTTTTGTATCGTTTTGTCTTTTTGGATTTTGACCCATTTTTGTGTGACCACGATTTCTGTGTTTGGGTGCCCTGTGTATGACCCTTGGCTTTGTTCATCGACTACGCCTTTTTGCCTACCGTTTTTGTACCTCTGCTCATTTGTCTCACTGGTTCTGACCCCTGCCTTGACATTGTTTTTGGATTTTGTATTGTGGCTTGGCAATTCCTGCGTTTTTTGGCTTTGACTCGGGCTCCATTAAAGGCAGATGTTTTTTGGATTTCTGTGTCTCGCAAGTGGGTCCTGAACTGTACCTCACAAGGGCGCAAGAAAATGATAATTTTTTCAACTTGCAGTGGATGTAGCTCCTTTTTTAGGAATCATATTGTGCAGGAGGCAGGAATGAGGTAGTAAGGTGCATTCTGATTTAAAAACTGTGTGTGCATGTATGGGCAAGCATGCTTGCTTGGGTGCCTGTGTGTGTTCATGCATACACTTAGATTGAAAATTATTGACCCTCTTTATAAAAATAAGTCGTAAAGTAATAAGTAAATAAATAAGTAATAATAAAGATGCAAATAAAGAGCAGCACTATCAGTATTCTGTCACATCATGAATGTTATGTTAATTTTTTTCCCTGCAGTTGAGCCATTTGTGTCAGGTTCAGCTTCATTTTGTTAATTGTTTCTCGATTTCTTGATTTGAGTTGAGTTTGATTTAAAACCTTTTTTTAATGATTTTGTTTGGTTCTTTCATATCTGATTTTTCATTTATGTAGACTGATTTGGCGTTTTGTTTCTCCAGAATTTGATGGTTTTGGTATGTATTTTGTGTCTGAGTTGCTTGTGTGTTGCACCTATCAAAAACTCTTTTTTTTTTTTTTTTTTGATTTGTCTTCAGGTGTGTTTGTCCATACTTTTATTTTTTTGGCCGTGTGTAATTTAGATTAATTCCAGGGAAGGGATTCTGGTTTAGAATTTCTCCAAGTCACTTAAATGACAGATCTCAAGTGTATTTGTTTATTGTGTGTGATGTTTTTTAAAAAAATAATTCATCTTCCTTTGTGTTTTGATATGCTGCAGGTACCCAATGAACCTTTGCCAAACTTTTCATCTTCTGTGGCAACACTTTCTCATATCAACTCATGATATGGTGACACTACCTGACCAAGCATTGATATAAGACAAAAAATGAGGCTTTTGGAGTCTTTGTTTGACGTCTAAGATTAGGATTCGAGTTAGGGTCTGGGGAAGGGGGCAGGGTTCGTTTTAACACTGGCATCAAATAAGGATGCCCAAACACTCCTTTTTTTGTTGCATATTGTCGGATGGTCAGGTGGCGTCACCATATCATTAGTAGGGATGAGAATGCGCTCTTTGTGGGCATGAATGGCTTATTAGATTAAATTTCAAATAGTAAATTTTCATTTGCTTGTAATTACATGAAAAGAAGTAAATCATCTGTCACCACAGACTGTATAAAAAGATGGCAGAAGCAACCGTGACGTCACCCATTGGTTTCAGCATACCATTTAGGAAGCCTCAATTTTGTCAATTTTAGTTGCGCCGTTTTGTCATTTTGAAAACGGATGTGATTTCCATTGATCGAGAGGGTGAATTGAATATCCAGGGAGGAGCAAGGGGTTGATCTACAGGTGGATCTGACCGTATCACAGGAGGACTAGAGGATAACCGCACCTCTAAAGCATCTTCTTGTTTTATCCTTTATTCTAGTCCAGGGGTCACCAACCCTGTTCCCGGAGAGCTACCATCTTGTAGAGTTCTGCTCTTCATTTCCTGTCCTTTACTATTGGATAAAGTGATTAATGAGATGTGTGAAACACCTTGGGCCCGCCCAGTGCACACCTGATTAATCACTTAATCCAATAGTAAAGGACAGGGAATGAAGATTCAGTCTTTATTTCAGGATGTATGGAGCTGGTGGACCTAGCCTACTGGTATGTACACCTGGCCACCAGTTCCAACGATCAAGACAATCATGAATTCCATCACAATGCAAATGATAATGATGCCCACTTATATTGTATTTAAGAATAAGAAAAAATGGCAAGTTATCAAGAATTCACCAATTAAATTAGCCTAGTAACCTGTTAATTCATAAAGTTGATCAATTAACCTCAAGCATTGGTCACCTCTTTTTATGTCGGCCAATTGCTGTGCTATAGTGCTATAAGCACAATATATAATTATAAATCTTTGAGCCACTGAAAAACTTTATGTGGCTTAATGTGGATTAGAAAGGTAAATACTGCTTCTAAACATCAAAAGCACCCAATACATTAATATGAACAGCCTCTTACAGATTCAGGAATTGCAGTTGTAGTTGGAATGAAAACCAGCATACACAGGCTCCACCGGGACCGAGTCTGAAAACCATTGGTCGAGAACCTCTCAGTTCATTTTCGAAATCTAAGGGGCGAACATCAACGGGCTGAGTCCAAACTGACTCTGGACGCAGTTGGATTAGACTACATCCAAGCAGAACAAAGAAACGTAAACGGCTCAGCACACATTAAATGTGAGGTTGTCAGACTGCAGAGGTGTAAAGTCTGGGTTCAGAAAGTAAAAATCCTCCCCAGAACTTTATTCCAACCACCTGGATTTACTTTGGACAGGAAATAGAGCCAATATGAGTGATCAGCTCATTCTGTGGGAGGGAGAAAAACTTGGTTGGACTTTTACTTTCTGACCCCTTGATTTTACATCTCTTAGCTCCCAATGAATCGTAGTTTAGGGAAACTAAATGGGCAGTACTTACGTTAATACAAGAAGCAGTATGAATCACGACAGGCTCCTTTGTTTATATTGGCGTTCATAATGTTGTCAACTCAAAACTTCAACACTAGCTTCTGTAACTACCAATAGGCTACTAGGCTTCGGTAGCTAGGTCCAACCAGTTCAAACATCCAATTCATTTCTTTGGGTTTAACACAATACATTGACGTTTGGCCTGACGTGATTTAGTAGCCAACACTTAACGTTGCTGTATGTATGCAAAATACACAATAACCTCCGGGTTTTCACTGTGGCTATTCTTCTTTCAGGCAGTGGGCGGGGAAGGTTACACTTTCACCAAATTCTGTCAGAAGTAAGGCAAACGCATCTGTCTTATCAACTCGAGCCCAGTTTTTCTCCTTTCTACTAAGCTTAAATAGTGTCGCAATTGCAGATTCAACATACCCCTCAAACATGAGTATCGGCCATCTAAATTATCTCTGAAAAAAACTTCATTGTCATTGTATCAAAACAGCCCCATATCAGATGAATGATTGTGATTGGCCCAACCAGAACTTGGTCTGTTATGGAACCATGTAGATGGCTCTGGTCTGTTGGAAATCTGTTCGAGTGCAAGGGCGGCCAGATACATCTGCCAGAGCAAATAAACATGGCTCGCAAATTCATCTTTTTGCCAGGCCTCATGTTGTGGGAATTTTAAATTGTATTCCTGAAAGAAATCAGACTGAGACAAGATGAGAGTCAATAGGATCCTTGACTACTTGCAAATCGGGTCTTCGTTACAGGCAAGAACAAAGACAAAGCAATTCCTCTTTTGCTTAGATATATGTATGAGCAGAAGGTCATGATGTATGTCCTTCAGAAGGTCATGATGTATGTATGCGTGTGTTCGCATCCCACGTAAGTCTAGCTCCAGTAATCTCAAAAAGTTTCTCCCCCTGCAGAAATTTACATTTCCTTAGGTCTTATCTAGAAAACTCCAGGCTTCAGAAGGAACACTCCATTTCAGTCAACACACTTCATTACGCCTCTGCATAGAACAAGCTGGATTATAAAAGTTGCAATCACGCATGGCCTAGGTCACGCAAAGGATAAGCAATTAATAACAAAATAAGGAATTTATGACTGAATTCCGCCAACACTACATGTTCATTTAAAGACTTGGGAAAACTTTATACCATCATTTCACTAAATTTTTTATGTTTCGGTGTTTATTATTCGGCATTTACATTATGCAGATGTCAGAATTATTTGAACCCCTAACAATTATTACATACCCAATAAAACCATATTGTGTCATTTCATCTCTTCCTAATTCACTAGGAAATAAAAATCGGGTAAAATGCAAAAGCCTTTTCCCATTTTTCTCTTGGAAAAAAGGAAACTGAATTTGGATATGCATGACAAGGATCAGAATGCATATGATTTATTTCCAAAGAAACTGGCTGAGCTTGTAGCATAGTTTAGATATGGTCTCAAGATCTTGGTGAGCTTGATATTTTTATAATTGAATTTTCACAAACACTGACAGATTGTAATTAACAAGAATGTCATTATGATGTAATGCCATCTTCAAACCGTAGCGCTTATTGAAGTTTAAAACCTTACCACAACCAGCGCTGTATTTATCAGCGAATATGTCCAAAAAAAAATGTGAAATTGCACTTAGTCATTTCAAATGTTCTGTGAATAAGTTCATGATTGAAAAAGGTAGATGGTTGAATATTGAAAGAAGAAGCTACTGTCCATTTTGTGCTTTGCATAGCATAAATGGTCCTGAAAACAAATATCACTTTGTCACAACCCTCATGTGAATTACTTGTGTTACTTTGCAATGCAGCAGTTTGCGTGTCTGTTAAGTGTGTGTGTGTTGTGATTGGTTTATGTCCATTACGTCTTTCATCATGCAGTTATGCATTTTCGGTCAGCATAACGCCTATTTAAACCCTGTTGCTTATGCACAAGTTGCTGGATTGTACAATCAACTTCATGCACGTTACCCAAGTCAATGCTTAGTCTAAAAACCCTTTCATCTTCATTTCATGCAACTAGTGCTTTAGTGACAACCTTTTTCCTTGAGTAGTCATTCTAGTCATTAAGTTAATTGAAACATTCTTCAAATCCTAAGGGCTAACCCATCCAGTTTGCTTTCCTTGTCCAGTTTTTTGGAGCAGGCTTCCAATCTAGAGCTAGAGCCAGGACTGGGACCATATTCCCCTCAAGCAACCTCTCCTTCCTCTGAAGTATTTCAGTGCTGGTGGTGCCAGTGTAACACCTGGCAGCATCCTGGAAGCCAGGCCAGTGACAGCAGTTCAAGTTTAGCCTATTTCTACTGTGCTGCACTGTGTGTCCTCCCCGGGGTTCCGTCCTCCCAGTCCTTTCCTGGGGCTCCAATGTCTATCGCATTGCTGTCAAGAAACAACCAGTTTGATTGTGTTTCTGACTCAGCGCTTGATTCCTGGTCCTGCACCGCAACACTCATCTGTGCACAATATGTAACTTTACAAAATTTGTATATTTCTGAAGTTTAGACTGTTTTGCACTGTTTGAATGTATTTATTAATCTTTGTTCAAATAAAAAGCAAACCATAGGAAACATTGGCTAAATATTTTAATCATCAAGTAAAACTGAAATTGTTCATTGTCAGTTGTCTTTATTACCTTCGCCAGCGACTTCGCTGACGAAGGTAATGTTTTGATCCCTGTGTATTTATTTGTTTGTGTGTCTGTCCGTATGTGTATCGAATAACTCAAAAAGTACTAAACGGAATTTCATAAAATTTGGTGGGTTGATTTGGCATGACCTGAGGATCAATCGATTAGATTTTGGGAGTGATCGGGTCAAAGGTCAAGGTCAAGGCCACGAAAAGGTCAAAACCGACTTTCGGCCATATCTCGGTCAATTTTTATCCGATCGGCATGAAACCAACGCCAAAGTGTGCAGAATTATATACCCGATCCTGTGATGTGAAACACGGTACAATGGGGTCAATACCCTTCTTAGCGGTTGGGGGTCAAATGTCAGGGGGGTCATTACCTTTCGAACTTAAAGGCGTATTGATGTAAAAAAAAATATATCGTACTCTTGTCATTCATCGATCATTTAAAAAAATAAAAATTGGTCCTCAGAATTATGTGGCGAGGGATTCAGTGGCGTAGGCGAAGGTATGCGCTCTACCGAGTGCCCGTTCTAGTTTGTTTGTGTGTCTGCCTGTCTGTCTGTATGTATGTATGTGTATCGAATAACTCAAAAAGTACCAAACGGAATTTCATAAAATTTGGTGGGTTGATTTGGCATGACCTGAGGATCAATCGATTAGATTTTGGGAGTGATCGGGTCAAAGGTCAAGGTCAAGGCCACGAAAAGGTCAAAACCGACTTTCGGCCATATCTCGGTCAATTTTTATCCGATCGGCATGAAACCAACGCCAGTGGCGAGGGATTCAGTGGCGTCGGCGAAGGTATGCGCTCTACCGAGTGCCCATTCTAGTCTCTTAATGTAATTATGCAGAGTAAATATGTCACACACATAGTTATCATTGTTTGAATGTGCTTTGGATCTGTGGCCTTTGCAAATAAACCCCTCTTCTTCAGTACTGAAATAAAGAAATGACTGAGTATATGAAATGTAGGTATATTATCATGGGTCTTGTGTAATTTGGAAACATTGGATTATTTTGGGACCAAGCTTCAAACAAACTTGTATTTCTTCTTCGTTTCATAGATCAGACACATTTATTGTGAATTTCTTGAAAAAAGAAAAAATCCCCTGAAGACAAATAGCGAGGTGCAAATGTGATGTGGGTGCAGAGTTAATGCATTTTCTAGCACAAAGTTGTTCAATCTCTGTAAAAAGAACTGTGAACTTAACAACTCAGGAACCTTGAAGAGATGTAAGAGCCATGCAAGTGCAAGCACGTGTAAGTGTGACTATCGAAATGTAAAATTAGTACGGGTTGGGGGAAAAAGTTACCCATTAAGTTAGAAAAAAAAAAATATTTTGAAAATGAAGGGGACATTTTTAAAAATCGCTGATGAAGCATTCCATTTGAGCGGCAAATGTGAGTGGCCTGTATTTTTAAAATCTATCATTTGTGTTTTTATATTAAGTACAGTTTTTAATGCATTCCCTCTACGGAATGAGCTTTGTTCTAATTGGCCAGTGAACAGAGCCACCCTGTCAGCGGAGTGACAACGTCAAAACCCCCCAATAAATGGCAAGTCTCTGAAGACATAGAACTTCACAATTCTATGGATGAATCCCAATCACCACCCTCATGGACTTTTAGGCGTGTTCCTGGTAAGCCTGTGAGGGCCTGGGGCTGTCCCAATGCTTTTATGCGCCCTTTGTGTGAGTCCACATATGTGCAAACTTTTTTGAGTGACTTGCCCACAATTCAAAGCGAAACTAGAGACATATACAGGTGGTTGTCCACAGCCCTGCCCCAAAAATGAAAACGAATCTGCCCAGAAATTCATCTGAAAGTGACTGTTACTTGCTTCTGAAGTTTCTCTTTTTTGCATTTAAATTTTAAGTCAAATATCTGAAAAGGTTTTAGCCCAGTCTTAATATATATCTTAATGTATTCTCTGAGTTCCTGAGCGGCTTGCTAAAATTGATAAACAATGTAATGTCTGTCTTGTAGAGGCCTTTATCATCTAATTAGTTCAGATTTTATATGAAACCTTCAAAATTTAAGTCACAAGAAAATCACCTAATTTTATTACTTTGCATTACTTTTTTGTTTGTTATTTGATTGGTGAGCTGTAAAAAGTATTGAATACATGGAAAAATCCCAAATTTGGAAATCCGTCACAAGGAATATTTTGATGCAGGGAAACATTCTACAACCCCTATTCCGAAATATTCGGGACAAAGTGTAAATTTTGAAGGGTCATTCCATATGAAATCATCCAAGCTCCCATCTTGATGGTCTCAGAAATGCTGCATTTGGTAATATTTTGTTGCCTGTGATGAGCAAATTAAATTGCAGGTGGTTTCAAGTTGATATCTCGTTCCGTTCTCATTTTATGGGGCCCCGAAAAAGGGGGCGTGGCCCACGTTAACCCACTGGTCACAGTTTTTGGCCATTTTCCAAGGGTTATAAACAATGAACTAGTAAGGATACAAATGTCTTTCTATCAGGATATGTTTATTCTATTTAATAGTCTGCAACAAACCTTTTAATATAGTGATTAAGCCTTTGAGTGCTTTGCAATTAACCCCTAAACATTGAAATTTGGTGCTTCTACTATGAAGCTATGCTGTTTGTAATAGCTGCAGCATGTGGTTTTGCATTGTCCTGCTGAAATACACAAGGCCTTCCCTGGAATAGATGTCATCTGGAGCGAAGCATATGTTGCTCTAAAACCTTTATTTACCTTTCAGCATACATGGAGCTCTTAAACGCATGCAAGTGTCCCACACCATATGCACTAATGCATCCCCATACCATCAGAGATGCTGGCTTTTGAACTGAATGCTGAGAACAGGAGGGGTGGGCTTTCTCCTCTTAAGCCCGGAGGACACAACGCTCATGATTTCCAACATGAATGTCAAATTTGGACTCATCTGACCACAGGACACTTTGCCGTTTTGCTACAGTCCATTTTAAATGAGCCTTGACCCACAGAACACGGCAACGCTTCTGGATCATGCTCAACAATGGCTTCCTTTTTGCATGATAGAGTTTTTGGTGGTATCTGTGGATGGCACGGTGGACTGTGTCTCCAGTCCGTGGTTTCTTTAAAGTATTCTTGGGCCCATTTAGTAATGTCAATGACAGAATCATGCCGGTGAGTGATGCAGTGGTGTCTGAGGGCCCGAAGATCACGGGCATCCAGTAAAGGTTTTCGGCATTGTCCCTTACGCACAGAAAGTTTTCCAGCGACACTGAATCTTTTGATAATGTTATGCACTCTTATGATGAGACCTTCAAAGCCTTTGCAATTTGACATTGAGGAACATTGTTTTTACACACAAGTATTCCACATTTTTTTTTTACGCAAGCCTTCACGGGTACGAGAGCCTCTAGCCATCTTTACGTCTGAGAGAGTCAGTGTCATGGTTTTGGAGGCTGGCAGTGGCTTTGGGAGCTTTCTTTGTTGCTCTCGTAGGGGACAATATCGTTTTGCCCACAATCAGATTCTTGGGCCAGCTGGCATTTATTGGGGGCGGCACCCGGACTCTATTTAAGCCCAAGTTCCGCCTCGCTGCCCTTGCTAGTGTGTCAGTGTTTTGTTTGCACTTTAGCCAGTAAGGTCTCTAGTGAGAGAGTTGTTGAGGAATTAGCTTCAAAAGAGGAAAGTGCTAGTTAGCAAGGGAATCTTTATCTGTTTTTTCCTCTTTCTGGGCCCCCTCTGGTGCAAATTATTTTTTATCTCGGTTTCCGAGATTTTTCCCTTTCAATTCGTTCTGTCGTGCTCATGTTGCTTCCTTACTGTTACACGGACTGGATCTAGCTCCTTTGGAAGCGTGAGTCTCTCTCTCTGATTTCTGTCTGTGTTTGTCTCTTATTTTGCTATTCTTCCTTTTGTTTCGGCCACAGCATTTGGCTTCTCAAAAAAACCAACCATCACACTCAGCCTCTCCAAAGACATCCCTTTCATGGCCAATCATGTTACACAACTGATGCCAGTTAAGTTAATTACTTGCTACATGTTCTTTCAGCTGATTCTCTTATATATTAACAGCCCTTTTTTGCCTGTATCCCAACTTTTTTGAGACCTGTTGCAGCCAGAAAATTTGAAATGAGCTCATTTTGTGGATAAAAATATAAAATGTCTCAGTTTCAACATTTGATATGTTATCTATGCTCTATTGTAAATGACATATTGGCTCATGTGATCTCTTAAGTCATTGTATTTTGATTTTATTCACTGCTTACACTTCGTCCCAACTAATTCGGAATAGGGGTTGTATTTGGAACACAATAAAAAACACTTTTTTTAAAATACTTTTTTATGACAAATATTTAGATCAAATCCGAATGTCTAGATTCCAAGGATTCCAAAAATATAAGCTTTGTTTTTGTATCACTACTCATTACAGAGATATTGTGCTTTGAAAACTTTCCAATACCTCCAAAACATTCCAAATGTCACCAAAACGTTCCAAATGTTCTAAATCATGGTCAATTGGATTATTTTTCTAGAATTCAACATTTCAGTGACAAATAATCTCGATGAAAACATCTCCACTTTATTCATTATGTTTGGGATACTTTATTTGGTTTTTTCCATGACAAAATTTCCTCTAAATAGGCACGTTCTGCTCTGGGGTCCATTGGACCACAAAGCCTTTTTATGGCTACTGAAGGAACCGCTTTGTCGAATTGACCGATTTTTTTTGGTGAAAGTTTAAAATGAGTTGCCTGAGGATTACGTGTAAGAAAAACTTGTTATATTCTCATCCGACAAAGATATGCCATTTCAATGTCTTCCGGGGTCCATTAGACCCCAAAACCCAGGAATAGGGTTAAGTACACTTGTGACTCAGTTTATACTTTCAAGAACGATTTGTAGCAAGTGCCTGCATAGTAGCAAACATTAGCTAACATTACATTTACTGGACTGGCTTCTCCATTAAAAACAAACTGAATTTGATTATTAATGGCCACCCATTCTATTTTTTATAATGGATGTATCTCGTAAATTGCTTCCAGCTGACATAGCAATGGTTTCTAAATTCACAGTCAATTTAGAAGCAAGCTAGTTACACCACACAATTACAGAAAGGTCGTGTAAGCATGCTAGCAAAGTAAGTTAGTTTTGGGAATAACACTTGCAGCACCCTCCATAATTATTGGCACCCCTGGTTCAGATGTGTTCTTTAGCTTCTAATAAATTCAGTTTTTTCCAAATAATATAGGACCACTATGAAAAAAGAGGAAAATCCAACCTTTAATTCAAGTGCATTTATTCACTGGGAAAAAAAATCCCACATTAAGAAATAATTCTTTTACATCAAATCGTGTGTGCCATAATTATTAGCACCCCTGATGTTAATACTTTGTACAACCCCCTTTTGCCAACAAAACAGCACCTAATCTTCTCCTATAATGTTTCACAAGATGGGACAATACAGAAAGAGGGATCTTCGACCATTAGAGAGATCCCCTGATCTCTCTAAATCATCCAGCGACCTGGGTCCTCTCCTCTGCACTCTCCTCTTCAGCTCAATCCACAGGTTTTTAATGGGGTTGAGGTCTGGGGACTGAGATGGGGGCTCCTTGGGAGGAGCTTGATTCTGTATCTGGTGAACCATCTCTGTGTAGATTTGGCCTCATGTTTGGGTCATTATCTTCAGCTTACCTTCAGCTTTCGGGCAAAGGCCACCAGATTTTGATTTAAAATGTCCTGGTATTTCAAAGTGTTCATGATGCCATGCACCCTAACAAGGTTCCCAGGGCCTCTGGAAGAGAAACAGGCCCACAGCATCACCAATCCACCAATCCTCCCCCATACTTTACAGTGGGCATGAGGTGCTTTTCTTTTGTGTTCCGCCAGAACCACTTCGAGTGTTTGTTGCCAAAAAGCTCTATCTTGGTCTCATCTGACGAAAGCACACGGTCCCAGTTGAAGTCCCATTACCACTTAGCGAACTCCAGACTTTTGCATTTATGATTGTGAGTGAGGAAAGGTTTTTTCCGCGCATGCCTCCCAAACAGCTTGGTGGCATATAGATAGTGCCTGATGGTTGTTTTGAAGACTTTGTGACCCCAAAATGCTACCATTTGTTGCAATTCTTTAACAGCGAGCTTTGGAGAACTTTTTATTTCTCTTACCATCCTCCTAACTGTGCGTGGTGGCAAAATAACCTTGCGTCCTCGTCTAGGCTTGTTTACCACTGTTCCAGTTGTTTTAAACTTCTTAATGATTCCTCTGACAGTAGATATGGGCAGGTGCAAGCGAGTGGCTATTGTCTTGTAGCCATTGCTTGACTTGTGAAGGTCGACACACATCTGCCTTACTTGAATGGTGAGTTCCTTTGTCTTTCCCATGTTGAAGAGTGGATAAGAGAAATGGCCTCTGTGTCACATCATATTTAAACTCCAGGGAAATAGGAAGTGATGAATTACTAATTAAATGTTCCTAGATACTCTGATCAACTTTGTGAACTACTGTAGAAATTACAGAAATACTTCAATTACATTTATTTCCTTGGAATTGTTAGGGGTGCCAATAATTGTGGAACAGGTGATTTTATGAAAAATAACTATTTCTTAGTAGTCAGGGATTTTTCCCCCCCTTTAAAATTCACTTGAGTTGAAGGTTACTTTTTTTTTTTTTTCAATTTTCAGTGTGAGAGTATGCTTCTGCAATAAAAATGGAGTTTATTTTAAGGTCTTCATCACACATCTTAACCAGGGGTGCCAATAATTATGGAAAGTGCTGTAGCTAGCTAGTTACATCAGCAACCAAGCCATGAATATTTTACAAAGGTTCCACTTGGAATGCAGCTTGAATATTCACAGAAATGGAATCTCTTACCTTACTAGCTAGCTAAAGATTTTCCTTGAAAATAAATCAAAACCACAGTTTCTTTGTATCTTCCGAAAAAGATAATTGGGCCCTTTAAATACAAATTTTGAATTGCCAATTCTGATTTGTACAAATCCAAGATGTCGGACAAAAAGTGTATGGCACAAATATAGCTGATTTTGGAGAAGGGTACGATCCTACCAAAACATGGATTTTGAGATTTTTACTTTAATTGACTTGCAATCAGCGATACACTCTTAGAATGAACGTGTTGAAAAATAACACAAAAAATGTGTTATCACATGTATAACACATTTTGTGTTGATTTCAACACAAAATATGTAAAAAAGTAAAAAAAAAAAAAAAGATAATCAACACTGATTGTGTTGAAAACAACACGTAATGTGTTGTCCTTAACTAGACACACAGGTGTGTTAAAAATTAACACGTGTTATTTTCAACACATCTCTTTTGAGAGTGTACTCAAGTGCAGAAGAGAGCTAATTTCACCAACAGCTCCTTCTTTCGATCTGAAATGAAATTTGAATCTGACCTTTGAACTTTGCTTTGAACTACTTCCTGGAGGATAGTATCCTATTTGCGTGACAGGTCCCAAACGCACTTCCAACGAAGTCATCAAGCAGCAAAGACTACTTCTTCCTGTTCACTGGGAGAGTTTTCAGAGGAAATTATACAACATAAATTACTATCCTGATAATCTAAATGATATTTTGTGATGGTGAGTGACGGAGTGAAATCATGTATCTTTTACTTGCAGAAAGTGAATGTAAGCTGTGAAAAAGAGGAAAGCAGACTGGTAGAAACCTGTAGCTCAGTACAAAAATGCTGCACATCGTGTGTCACCAACAGGCTTGACTCATTTCAGAATCTCGGATTTTTTCTTCCGTAGTGGTTTGCTTTTTCTCTCTTTTTTCATCTCCCTGTTCCTGGGTGGGTCTCAGCAGCAGGCAGATGCCCTGTAATAAGTGCTTAAATGAGATAATTAATAAGGCTTATCAAGCGGGACACATTTAACTTTATTAGCCCTGAGTAGACGATTGAAGTCTGCATAAACGTCCCGCAGGCTATGCAGCCTGACTGCAGGCGCTTCACGTTTGAGCATCTATCAGCTTCCTTTCATGTCTGGTTGCTGCAGCACGAACTGTCCCAGAGGATATTTCATGCACTCGTGCACAAATACTTCAAAAATATCTGATGCATACATTTGACATCTGAATGAGTGATGTTCAGCAGTGCCAGAGCCCATCTTAGCCAGAGGAAGGAGTAAAAGAATAGTGATGTCATACAATCAGTAAACGCCCCATAACAATGATGATAGCAGTTGACACGCAGCGCAAGATAAAGAGAAGATCAGGGTTAGCCCAGACACAGGTGCTCTCTTAATCCTTTACGCTCTCGCGTGGCTTAATTTGGGGTGAAGGAATGCAGAGAGATTCAGGGATGTGACCTCTGTTGGAAGGAGCTAGGTTGCACTGGCTAAAGTAAGCTGTACAGAGGCTTATTTAACAGCCCCCTCATCCCCTGGCTGTCGGGGCCAAGAGCCAAAAGGCATGCTAAAATCAAATGAGCCAAAGTTCTCCTTATTAGGTCAGGTGGTTTGTCTGAGACCTGCCGTAGCTTAAACTCAGCTTTGTGGGCTAAACACAGTCACTGGGCTCACCCAGACTGAAGACTTGTGATCCTCGACTGGAACAAGCTTGAGCACTATACTCAGACATGAAATAGGTCAAGTGGTAATCAGGACCCTTTCCAGTCTGTTGTTTCTGAGAGTGAAAAATATTGGAGCAGTAGTGAGAAATTAGTTCAACCTTTGCTGCAGCTGTCAGCCACATTAAGACCTCAGAATTGTGTGGCATGGCTAGGTTAGCATTATTGGGACTAATTTATTGTATTCTGTGATGCAAGTCAAATTGAATGAGCAGCAAGCAGACATAACCCAAGAGTAGGCAAGATTTTACATTTTATTAGCTCTGCTGCTGATCGCGAGACCCACCTTGAAATTAAGCATTGGTGACAGGTGCGCTTCCTTTTAGATAAGATAGATAAGATACACTTTATCGAATCCCGTTGGGTAATTTGTCCTGAGCATTTGACCCATCAGGAGCAGCGGGCAGCCACAGAACAGCACCTGGGCCCAACTCCAGCTCTAAAACCTGTTCCTCGGTTTGGGGTATTGACAGGAGTGTTCCTATAATGCATGTCTTCCTCACTATGCCTAGTGATTGCTCTTCCACAAAAAAGAAAAAGCCAATTAATATTTAAAAAATGCCTCTGAATGAAGCAATAATAGTGACAGCAAGCCAATTTTGAAATGAAAAAAGGTAACGTCACCTTATTAACAGCATTTTATTTCAATGCTACTTATACATTAGCATATACGTTGTATAAGATATTCTTATATTAGACCAACTCAGACCATCTTAAACCAGCTTAGAATTCCAGCAGCTAGAATTCTAAGCTGGTTTAAGATCGTCTGAGCTGTGTTATTAGCTGGTCATAGCTGGTCTAGCTGGTCTCTATAGCTTGATGAAGGTGGTCAAAGCTGGTTAAGCTGGTATTTTCCGCTGGAGTCAGCTGGTGAAGGGCTGGTCGACCAGCTAAAACTGTGCAAAACACAGTTTAAACCAGCCTAGGCTGGTTTTGTCAGCAGGGTAACCCTAATCCCTAACCCCTTCCCCTAACCGTAATTCCGAATCCTTATCCTTATCCCTTGAAATCGACTGCCATACCAATAAAAACTGCCATGTCTTTAGACACTGCATAACGTTAACGCTGGTAGACAGATGCTGATGACCTAGCGAGCCTGTATTATAATTAGTGAAGACATAACGTTTGCGAATGAACCTTGCATTCGGCAAACACTAGCTTTGCTAAGCAGTAATTCCATTTAAGAGACTGCAAGCAGTGGCGTTTTGCATTCATGAACAAATACGTTTCTCTTTTTAATGATACATTTCTATCGACTACTTCTTTGGGGTTAATTGTTTGACAAAGAAAGCAATGTTTTAAAATAGTGCTGTTTAAGCTTTGGGTATTTATTGATTTGAATACGCTAGTGGGAGTGATGAGGGCAAAGCCAAGAATGGTAAGAGAAGCACTCCAGCTTCGTTCTTGTCAACAGGAAAGAGTAGTGAGCATATCTGCGCCCAGCTAGTGTCTGTCCCAGGGCAGAATCCAGGAGGTGAATTCCCCTCTCCAAAGCAGGAACACTTGACAGCAAGGGAGCCTGTTTCTATTAACCCCTTAAGCCCTGAGCCTCTTTTTTGAAAATGGCAAGCCCAAAATGAAATGAGTATATCTCTGCGACTGCTTGGTCCATTTGAATAATCTTGGTATCGTAATAAAGGTAAAACCATTTGGGATTTTCCTGGTGTAAAAATCACTATATATGTCACTGAGTCAGAGTAAATGGAGATGGAACACAGTGTAAATGAAAGATCTCATTTTGCACCTAACAAATTTTTACTTCGATCCCTTGTAAATTTTTTGAGTTGCAGCCTGAAACCTCTAAAAATTACAGCACAGAATGTCATTATTATCTTTGCCAAAGTTTATTCTGATCAGGTCAATCAGAACAAAATTAGAGAGGCATGTTTAGGTGGCGTCTCCATTTTGGCAATTTAGGTACCTTGTGTTCCATTTCAGATTTCTTACATAACAAGCTGTAAAACCCATAGAATTTCACTTATATATCACTACAGGCATCCATTCCAACCAAATACATCATTTTTTTATTTTTAGAATAAAAAAACATTATTATTTCTGCCAGTTTTGTTGCCAATACAATTTCCCATTCAAAGATAATACATACAATGAAAATTAAGTTTGACTCCACTGGAGCATATTTATTAAAAAACAAAACAAATAAGAAAAATGATAAATGCAAAGGCAATGTGAAAATATGTTAAAGAAAAGAAAGAATAACAAAAACCCCAGCGATTATTTGTAGAAGGCAACTGCGATTATTTCCCCACGAAAATAAAAAATAAATAAATAAAAGGTACCCTGATTAGGAATCGTACCTTCACAATTTCCTTTCAGTAGCGCAGCATTTTATCCAATCCACTTGTTAAGTCTGACGTAATGCATCATATGATAATGCTGCTTCCGGGTCCAAACATAACAAAATCTCGTGCACTACTCTGTTGATATGGCCGAGCCAGTTACTATGTTCACGCAGGTAAATTTCTTTTCTGAAGTCTCCAAACGGTCATAAAGGGATCAGTATCCAATATTTTGTACCCTGTGGTCCCATGCTCGTGAGAACAAGGGAAATATGGTGGCCAATAAAGTGGAGCTGAGGGGTAGCTAAGTGGATCATGCTTGAGGCGGTCCTACAGGAGAGGTAGAAACTTATCCCTCTTAGTCCTAGCTTGTTCTCAAAACGTTCTCCTTTATCGACATGTTTCCTAATATAGTATAAAGCAACTGAAGACATGGTTTTCTACCGTATGCGATCTAACAGCGATAATATCAATGGCTAAATTCAGTGCAGGAAAATAATTAGCTTATAGTATGGCCCATGCTTCGCGTGACTGAACTGTTCCTTGTTCCAATGAACCGTGGACTCTCACTCTCGGTATTTCGTGGGTTGATTAAAAAAAAAGAAACAGTGGCACTCGGCACTAGGTTATAAAAAGCGTGCACTCAAGCAATTAGCGAGAGTCGACAGGTAGGCTATGCAATTTTGAATAACGTAGATTTAAATATAGCAAATACACGGCCGGATGAATGATTGTCGTCTTACCTAATTGGGGAGAAAAAGCAGCACCTGTTAAATGCGGAGCGCTGTCAGAATGAACCTTTTGTTAATCATGAAGATGACTGAGAACAGGTCGGGATTTATAATTGTTTTCGACGGCTGTTTTGTGCAACCCAATTCTTTGTTCCGCCTCTGTACTAAATTCAACCCGCGATTTGATCGCTGTTAGATCGCATGTGGAGAGAAACCGTGTCTTCAGTTGCCACTAACAATAATTGGATAGTCAATAAAGAAAATTGATTGAGATCTAGCCAGGACTATAAGGGTCATGTCTTCGCCCCTCCTGTAGGACCGCCACTGGATCCTGCACCCGGAAAGTGAAAGTATTTACTCCGCGCGCACCGATGCAAATAGGGACCCACTTGCAAATGTTAACTTGAATGGACTTCTCACACTGGGCCATTTCACTGAATTCTTTTTAACTTTCCCTATGAGCTGTATCTATCTACCCTTCACCTTTTCATCAACCAGCAGGTGATAAAATGATAACTCCGGACATGTCTGACTGATGAACGCAGATCAGAATACAACGTTGTGGCATTCTGCCATTACAGTGTCAAGCAAGTTTCGACCCGAAAACGGTATCATCACGTGATGCGTTACGCCTCGGCTTAACAAGAGGATAGGCTGCGCCAATTGACAACAGTCTATAGGAAAATACGTGGGCTGCTGTACTGTTGTAGGCTCAGTATTTGTGCGGAATAGTGCAAAGATTCTGTCAGAAAACGACTTTGAAAATGTATGTTGTATATTTAGCGGATAATTATTCGGACAATACCTAAAACAAACTAGTTATTCGTTTATATTGTCGCGCTATTCAAGAACATTCATATGTCCCATGGACTCAGTTTGACGCACTCGGAACGCAAGGCTGTAGCTCAGGCTCGGTTTCTACGATTACGGTGGTTTAGCGTTCGTTAGAATCATCAGGACTCATTCAATCAAATTCCTACCAGCATAGTCCTCCTGACAGCATTACAAGCCGAAAGCAGATTGGAAAGTTCATTGCAAGGAGGCGGAATGCTACGGAGCTGAGATATTTGAAGCAACGCCCTGGGAAAGAACATACTAGGATCCCGGCAGATCTAGTTTCGTTATAACTCGAACACATTGGGCTAACAATAGCAAGCACAGATTTACCCTCGAGCAGTTTTTTTATTGCAAAATATCAAAGGTTTTTTTCTGCTCATCTCTGTAGACTGTAAAGTGTATGCCTACTGTTCTTTCAATGTGGTGTCGGTTTAAAATGACAGGGCTCATATCGTTGCATTCTGTGGACTTTCCTCTTTTATTTGAGGTATCGTTTTTATGCATAGCACGAATTCAGCAGAAATCCTGGCGATTCAGCACTGATATGATTTTATCCTATGTTCTGCTGCATGCTTATTTACTTGCTTGGTGCTTGAATTGTGTTCGGTTGAGGTAAAAATGGTTTACATGAGCTTTTGGCCGAGTTTCTTCACGAAATGTGGATATGCCGCTTGACAATGTCGCGATTTGAAAAAATGCTGTATTTATAATGCGTAATAACCATCCCCGGTACCGGGGTTCTCAAGGATCTCAGTTCTTAAGGGGTTTATGAGACTCTCAAGAGTAATCACTCCATAATTAAAGTACCAAAAAAAAGAAAAAACTCAAAAGAAGATATCTGCTCCACACCACTTTAGAGGAACAAAGCATTACAATCCAGCAACTCTGCTGGTCAGAATTGAGGCTGATATACACTACACACATTCCAAGGGAATGGAGAACATAATGAATTACCCCTGGGCAAACGAGCATGTAAGGCACAAAACCAAATATGGAGACAATACTTCAAAAGACACGCAGGTTGCTGGACAGGGGAATGAGACAATAAGGAAGACACAATGGTAGCGACAGATTTTGTCAAATATAATTCATGATAAAAATTGAGCAGAATTTTAACACTTTATAAGCAACCTAACTTGTTCAAGAGGTTGGCTTACATCATAGATTCCCTGTGCTGAGTCTAAGAAACAATAGTCCACAGAATACTATGCAGTAAAATATGCAGAGTTAAATCAACAGCAACCTCCACTGATAAATAGTTAAATCAACTCATCTCTGTCCCACTCAAATGCGCTATTTCAAATTTGAAATAGAGCCAGACATATTGCTTTGTTTGTTATTGGGCAGAACCTTTAGAGGAAAAGCCATAAGTTCCGCAAAGAGCTAAATTACATGCACGGCGTAATGATAATAATAATAACAACGATAATAATAATAATTAACAATGACATTCTTTGCACTGCTCTGCACTTTATTACATCTCATTTAAAATAATGGCAGTTCTGCACATGAAGCTCCCATTTCTAATCACAACATTACCTGATTACATTTGATAAGGGAAAGCTTGGCGTTATGCATGTGAAGTATAACCCTACTTTCCCAGCTGACTTGAACTTGGATTGCACACTTCAGTTGGTCTTGGATGAAGAGTGTTCCTTTGATTTTGTATCTACCTCGGACATTGGCTGCTCAACAGAAACCCCTAAAAGCACAGTCTCAGCCATGATCCAATTTGAATCTTGGACAAGCATGCAAGAATTTTTTTTTTATTATTGGCAACAAAATAGCTGGCTTCCTGAAATGAAACCCATGGCAGCAATATGAGCATTAATTATTCAAAGAATAATAACCACTTTAAACAGGAAAATTAGTTTCTTCTGGCAGTCATTGAAGTGAGTTTCATCAAAATAGCATTTCTTTTGCGCATATCATGAGCAGGATGATGGTAAAATGTTGATATTTAATGCACAGACTAGAGTAGCTTGCCAATTGTTTGCAAAAAGAAAGGTGGCATCCCATTATCAGGAAGAAATCCTCAAGATTTTTTTTTTCTCAAATTTCAATCAAACCATGGCTTGGAATCTATTATTTTGGTGTTAATCTGTGTAGAAATGACAACATTTTCATTTATGTATGATAAATTTGATGCTTTTTAAACATTCAGAGTTAGGCATACCAGCCATTTTCACCAATTTTAGTGGATTTTTCGCATTTAAGGCCAGAAAAATATAACAGCACACACTAAGGCCATTTTTAAAAATTTTCTTATTTGAATATACATATAGTTAGCTTCATTTTAGAGAAATAACATTTTTGGCCCGATGTTGTGCTCTATGTTAAAAAAAGGCTTTAATGAAAAATGGCAATGGCAGATCAGATTTTCAATGCCATGGCTGTCAAACAGTCAGCGTGAACGTGCCATTGGCATGCTGAATACAGAAACGTCCGTCACTGACGTTGCAAGGGTTATGGGATGCAGTTGACGGACTATCCATGATCTTCGGACACGTCTCCAACAAACTGGCACCACAGCTGACCGGCCTTGTTCTGGTAGCCCACATCTGACGTCAAAAGCAGAAGACCGACAAATTGTCTTACGTCATTTGCATAATCGATTTGTCACTGCAACGTCCAGTAGGAATGAATTGTTTAGAGGTTGTGTGACTTCCCAAACCATACGTAATTGCCTGCGCACTGCTCTTATTCAAGTTGTAACTTACCATTTTTACTCTTGGACATTTCCGCAGCATTTCTGGTGGAACTGGTTACATTAGGGACATTATTTTTATGATACACCTTTAATGAGTAGAGAATTAAATAAAATCATTATTTTAAAAATCCTTTCTTGTATATTCAACTTATCGACCTCCAAACGAATGTGAAGTTTTTATTTTGGCTGAGTATATTAGAGGAGATATACTAGTATCCTAAAAAGAAATCATTTGGAAAATCAAGAGGGCTGATTTTGATGCTTAATGGGACGCCTCCTTTAAAAAAATCAACAATAAGCAATGATATGTTTCTCACCTGTAAATACTCACCTTTAGATCTGAACTTACATGCAGTTTGGCTTACTTACGGCTGCATAACTAACCCCCCCCCCCCCAGCCCCTATTTCTTTACAAAGCCATGCAGGTCAGGTCAGCCAACCCGTAATTCCACCATGAGAAAAAGAAGGGATGGAACGAAAGAGAGACGGGGACAAAGAGAGCAGAACCATATGGAGAAAAACACTGGGGGCTGCAGGCATTGAAGAGGAAGACCCCTGAGCCAGTTTAGCTGAAGAGGGAAGGGGGGAGCACCTCCCACCACCCCCCGAGTGCCTTGGCCCGGAGCTGTACAGCTTATGGAGTGAGCGGAAAGGGAGATAAAGGAGGGGGGAGGTTCTGCCTGCCAACAGCAGGTGTTGGTCCATCCTTCGGGGAGCAGGCAGCAGGCAGTGTACTGATGTGTGGCACAGAGAAGGAGCGAGGCAGTCTGCTGTGCCAGAGTGGGACAGTAGAGCACTTGGACAGAGAAAAGGAGAGAGAGGCATAAAGAGAGAGGCAAAGACAGCGAGGGAGAGGGACAGTGAAAAGCAGCAATGTGTCTGTACGCATATGTTCTGCGGATGGAGAGAGGAACCAGTTTCATTAAAGTAGGACACTGAGAAAGAGTATTTTTGAAGGCACAAAAGAGTGTTGTGACAGTCGCATTAATGACATAGATGGAGATGTAACATTTTTTGTGGAGCATAGCGCTGACGTATGTTGATCCATTGGTGGATCCTTTTACAGTTGACAATTTTGTATCCACAATGCGTCTCACGGTCCCTCCTGAGATGATTTGAGAAATCCAGTCGAAATCTAAGCCAAATGCTTCTTGAACCCATTGACTAATGACCTTTCAGCTATCCAAGATGATGAGCTCAAGATGCATGAGGTGGCTGAGTGTAAACACGGGTTAAAAGGTTGAAGAGAAGAAGTCAAATGAGCAGTTTCAGCAAGACCATTCCTTCTCCTCATCAGGTCCTCTGAATTATTAATGTTCTCATAGTAATAAAAATCCCTGGATTTAATTTTCAATACAAGCAGTAATTTCATAAGAAGAACACCGCAGGTCAGTAACATTGCTCTGTGCTGTGGAATCTGCCTTTTTATTAAAATGCTGTGCTAAGAGAACAGCATTGAGTATGACACTCAGTCCTGTAGCATGTAACTGCTGCAAGTGCACTTTCAAATAATCCTTTCAACATGTAACTGCTGCAAGTGCACTTTCAAATAATCCTTTCAACATGTAACTGCTGCAAGTGCACTTTCAAATAATGCATCACATCAGTTTCAGTGTTTCATATCAATGAGGTTTGTTCATGAAAATACAAGGAATGATCTGGTTGGCAGCTGTGGTCTGGAACAAAGCAAATAGTCCCCAAGAAACTGTTCGCACTGAGGACTGTTGATTATCTTGAGGAACTGGGTCATGATTTTTGGAAAAATCCTTTGCTGTTCAGTTTGCCCAATGTATTTTTTGGCCCTTTGTACGCCACAAGCTGAGTGCCATCTAGCTTTATTATTTTCGAGAGAAGGCATACATCTCCATGGTCGACATCTGCAAAACTTGACAATTCACACCAAAACACCCTATGTGGATAATTGGCACATCAGGTCAGAGAAAAATATTGTATTATTGATTTCGAGGTGAACTGTTCCTTTAATTCTGAAAATTAGATGACTTTGTTCAGCGGTGGAAGAAATGCATGATCTTGGCTTCCTGGCCCCGAGACTTTCCAACTTTTTGTTTGAATTATGATTACTATTAAGAGTTTGGTTTGATGATTGTGTCATATGCAGAAAATTCTGCGAAGTGTAACATTCATTTTGTCACTGAAGCGCAATTTCTCTCTATGGACTTTGTATGTGGCCTGTATTCAGTTCTCAGACTCAGAACACTTGCCACAAAAGGCCCTCTCTGTACATTATATCAAACCCATGCAGCCTCGAAAGTGCCCCAAATTCCATTCCAAAATGAGCAGTGTATTTGGCATTGCTTTTCCCTCGGTTGTTCTTTCCTCAGAAATTACATGTCTTCATGTGCTCCAACTGAGAATGCCATATGATGGGTATCCTGCCCAGTCTGCGATAGCGGGTAGCTGCTTTCCAGTATGAGCATGTGCACAAGGCTTCCTCACGCACACTGTTCCAACAGCGAAGTGAGTTGACAAACAAAATGGCTTTTCATACTGAGAGAGTGGCCAGGCTGGCTGTGATGAGCGGCTGGCAGTAGGCTCAGAGCCTGGACCTGGCTGCACGGCTGTGTTTGAGGAGTGAGATCTGGTCCCTGTCCACTCGCTCGTAGCCAGGGCTTCAACTGCAGCCAAAAGAGCTGGAGCCGAGTCCCCATCGCCTGTTCGAGCCACATCTGAAGCTCCCAGGCTATTTCAGTGCCAATTGCTCTCTTTAAACTACTGTGCCAGACAGGACAGTGCAGTGATGGAGGGACACTGTTTGTATGTCCCTGTGTGTGTGCAAGTGTGTGTGTGTGCTTGTGCGCATACTTATGTGTCTGCACGTGCATGTATATATGTGTGTGTGTGTGCTTGCGTGTGTGTTGTGCTTGTGCATTCATACATATACGCGTGTCAGCGGCTTTGCCTCTGCCTCTAAGTGTCCGTATGCATACGCACGCATGTGTGCATAAGCGTGAACATGTGCATTCCTGTGTGTGCATGTGTGAATAATATGTTTGTCCCACAGAACAGTTAAAATCAATAAATAAAGAACTGCTGTATACGTACTTGTCCGTTGTGTGCACCTATCAGCATTCATTGCCTTTTTGGCAACATCTGTGCTTTTTTTTTTAAACCTCCCAGTTAGCTTTCATGTATGTATAATAGATGTGTTAGTTCTCTAAATGCTCAATATGCTATGGAGTGATCTTGGCCTCAGGTGTGCTCAACAGCAGTCAACAACAATTAGCCCCACTGTTTGGACACACAAGGACAAAGACTTTAAGGGGAAGCTGCTGGACCACCTCTGATTCATATGCTAAAATCAAATCAAAGCAATTGTGCAGGCAAGTGAACAATATTGAATCTCAATGCATGCAAGACGTATTAAATCTTAATTAACAATTAGAGCTCTACCCAAACATTTAATCACTTACTGTTCAATACCACTTCACATGAACACGATCCAACATCACAAAAGAGCACATTTCAAACTTCCATTCATGAAAATGATGTGAAATCTCATTTTGCAAGTTTAAATTTTTCACGATGCTTATTCACTTCATCAGAGTAATTTATTACATTTAAATGCCCTAATTTTTTTGCTGATATAGATGATAAATATTACTCCTAAGTGAGGTGAACAGATGTATGACGTCCACAAAAGGATGAATCGATGAATCATCGTCATTTTAAGACCATCGATGACAGCGCTGTAAAATGACTTCAATCAAGTTAAAAATGAAGAGGAAATGGAAAATGCCGATAACTAGCACGGTAGTAGCATAATCTGTGCCAGCCTTCTTCTAATTAGAAAAATAAGATGTAATCGGTCTATTGTAAAAAATACAGGAGTATTCTTATGACCAAAATCACACATAGGCTGCACATGTCTTAATGGTGTCCCAAGAATGCTGTGTTCTGAGATATTTCTACCATACAAGTAGCCTGATAAATTATTCCTGTGTTGTCTTCTATGTTCTCAGTTATTATAATAATCAGGTTCTTTTAAAATTCATTGCTTCTGGGCCTTGCATGACCCAAATCAATTTTATCATATGAGACGAGGCTAAAGCTGTTAGTAAAATAAATATATTCACAGTGAAAGTAAATTATTTGTCAATGATTTGCTTGGAGCCTATGCAGTCATGAAATGCATTTCTACATTTAAATTACAAATGCATTGTCCCTTCATGCATGTTGATATCGACTACTTATTTTCAATAAAGCAGCTTCCGTCTTTAATAAAATTTCAAGTTAAAGAATTCCAATGAATGAAATTCATTATCATTAGGAATGAGTTGCGTCGTCCTCATACTGCCACGATTTCACCGCTCTGTATTAACTGGCTTTGCATTCTAAGATTGATCCAGCAGGGGGAACTCAATTGTACGTAGTCACAAATCTAAAAGTGAGCCGCAGTGGAGTGAGTCATGGATGTGCGAATTCTTCCCTCCTCTAACGGAACACTTCATTGGCCCACACTGACTAATGTAGGCTACATGAAGAATGTTGATAATGATTATTAATCAATTCAAAACCCCAAGTGAAGAAAGTACAAGTAGATGCAGTGTTTGCTTCATGACCAAATAAATTTAGGAATTTTAATTATGAAGAATAAAATATTTAGAAAAATATTCTAAATTTATATATTACAAATAAATACAGAATACAGTTTATTACCAAAAGTGAGTGGACACCTCACACCACAAAAACCTGGATGACATACATGGAAAACAGAAATATTTAAATTCTTGGATCTTATCTTAATTGAGGTTAGAATTAATTGATCAGTATAGCCTGATAGACAAGCATTCAGCTTCCTTATTCAGATCTGTCTTATCATTATGATTTTGTACCACTTCGTGTGCCTCTTCACCCTTGCCCTTTTTGAAGGTACCACTGAAACTAACTGGAGGTGAAGGAAGGGGCTGGGTGCGGGCAGAAAATACACTGAAAAGAAAGTTGACAGTCTGTGCTATCAACCCATACTGACTAATTTATTCCAAATTCAATTAAAATGTGAGAAATTCAGATGCTCCGAGTCCGTTTTCTATATAAGTCAGTGAGGAATCTGTAAAGTACTCATTCACTTTTGTCTAGATAGAGTATTCAAAAAAAAAAAGTTGCAAAAGCATACTTATTCATACATTAATTTCAATAGGCCAGATTGAACTGATAGATCTTCCTCCTCTTAATCTTATAACTAGTACTATTATAACAAACCTTGTTCTGATTTGCTTCACCTGCTCCCTTAACCTGTTCCGGAATAAGCAGGTTAGATAAATGGATTTAAGACATTTAAGAGTATACAATGGATCATAACTTCACAGCAGGTTGGAGCTGTTACGAGAAATGAAACAGTAATAACAAAAAATACAAAAAGACACTCATGAATATATGATTATTGTTTGAATAAAGGCTTGTAATCTTAATTTTCTATTTTTCTTCCACTATCGTTCTATACAGGCCCTCCCTTCTTCTCTGCTCTCTGTCTGAGATCAGTCAATCAGTCAGTCACCCAGCTAGTCCTCTGTCCATGCTGTCAGGCCATATCTACTTCACTCGATGTGTTGACAGGCCCTGATAGGCCGGTTTGGTAACCCGCGGCAGTCGAGAGGCCACTCATATATGCAAAACAAGGCGTCTGGACAATGGCCGAGCTGTCAGAGGAGATGCCAGCATTTGCTGGGAGGGGTATTGCAATGGGGGTCACTGGAAATGTATGTAAATTTGACATTTCTCCGCTCATTTGCATATTTACATATCAAAGTTCGTAATTATTAATTTTTTTCTATTTGGTACTTGGAGTTAGAGGGGGAACTCCTCCCCAGCACTATCACCTCACTTCTGTACCCAATCTTAAGAAACAATGAAAGTGCTTTTACATATTGATGTCTCCTCCTGATATCAATCTTTTCCTCATGAAAGAGCCGCAATACCTTCGAGCCAAGTCCTGCATCACTTTAATTGGTCAGGGGCCATGGTGGAGGTGATGATGTCACAATGATGTTCATTTTAACTGACTTCTGAAAATGGCAGCATCAGAACAGTATGTTTCACTTTAGCCCCCCTAAATGGAGCACCTGTTTGAAGAGTTAATGCAGGAAAGAGTGCTAATCTTGTCCTAACTGTGGAAAGGGGTCAGTTTCCTTTTAATTAAGTTAGCTCATCATTGAAAGTCCAATGGTTTGAATTATGTTTTTTGACTGTTTTTAAACTAATTTCCTGAATTAAAATTAATAAAATTAAATTAATTGAAATTGCACTTTATAGGTATTTTCAAAAATTCTGTCAGAATTGTTTTGTTTGGAAAAACAAAGAAGGAAAAAAGAACAAAGATAGGAGTGTCAATTCCCTTTCGTGCATTATTAACTAGGCCTGCTTTGTTTTTGCCCACAGACCATCCATGCGCCCAAAGCCTTGTTGTATTTAAGATCTTTAGATCACAACCCATGAGAAGAAAATATCATGAACATTTGCCCCAAAAGGGCTACTTATTGTTGCTTGAATTTCCTCGAATTCAGAGCATTGGAAGTTTAGACCTATTTTAAATTTCAGTGGAGATCCCAGTGGTTTCCAACAATCTTGAATATGTCCTGCTGAATTAAAGGGAAACGTGTATAAAATGATGTACAAGATCTAGAGATTTTCCATTTCATGTAATGCTGTGGCTATCAAAACATGGTGTCCTTGGTATGAATTTTTCTCACAATATATGTGTGATGAAGCTTCAGTGAGTTGCTGCAACCAGGAGATTCAAAATTTGTATGTGACATTGATCTACAATATGGAAAAAAAAGCTTTATCAGCCCTTGAACCTACTGAAGATAAAACTTAAGTGAAAAATGAGAATTTATGGGGTTATTGTCACTTGATGAATTTGTTTGACAATGTAAACATTGTCTTGCATTATCACATTTTCACTCCGCAGGATCAGATACTTATTCTATTATCTGCACTGCTTTACATGAAGAGCTGCTGTCCTGTAAATTTTTTTTTGCACAACAAATAATCCACATAGTTTACCAATTAAAGCCATCAGAATGTTATTGTCTTGTAATCCAGGTACTAGTTTATCAAAACGTTTATCACTCATATTATTGCATCTTGGCACCCCTAGAAAAAAATTCTGTGGAAAAAAATCTTAAAATGATTGATAATGACTTACCTTAAAATTCTGCGGAAAAAAATCTATAATGTTGTCTTTTTTTCAAAACTTTTTACTTCGCTGAGATTCTGACTTTCTGATTTCAGTAGTATCACATAAAAAAATCCTATAAGAAAAATTACCTCTGAAAAAGATGGTGCACCAAGGTCAACAGTTTATTTTCAGGACTAACGACGGAAACACCCAGTCATGACATTCAGCGTCCATTTATTACTGCAAGCCCAAGCACACACACTTGCACGCAGATGCACACACACACACACACACACACTTACACTCACACAGACTGGCTCACAAATTGGCACAGTCCATCCTCAAAAAGATACAAATAAGCACAAATACATACATTTACACTCACAGACGCTCATATACTGTACACATACGCTCAGCACAATGATGATAACAGACATCAAGCGGCTGGAGGGAGACTGGGTCAGGCCCAAGCTTGGCCAGTGCTGGTGCTGTTGGCAACTTCCCCCTCCCTGAGATGATCTGCGGCCACAGTCTTCCTCTCTCCCACCACCTCAAGATTACACACCTGCGCCGAAGCGCGGCCGAGAGAGAGGTGGGGTAGCGATCCGAGGATGGCAGCCAGCCCTGCTCCCCCGAGTCCCCCTCTCGGATGTCAGCTGGCTGTGAACAGGGAGGTCCGTGCTGACCGGGGACTGTGATTAACCATCAACTGGGATCCGGCCAGAGCACTGGACCCTCGCCACGCTGGCAGTGTCTGCACACAGCCACACAGCCAAGATTTCACAAGCCCCGCTGAGACCCGGCCTTCTCCATGATGCCCAGCCCAAACATATAACTGCAGAGCATGGCGGTAGCGCACAGTGGGGCGGGAGTGTGTGTGTGTGTGTGTGTCTGTAGGATTGTGTGATAGTGTGTGTGTGTGTGTATGTGTGTCAGTGGGGAAGCCCGCTTGTCTTTTTCTGATATGACACAAATCTGTTTAAATCATGGCTAGCGAGAAATTGGGCTAGTTCTCTATGCCACTGCCTTCCATTGTTTCATAGATTTCTCTGTATTGTGTTCAGTCAGTATATTTTTATTTAGGAAAGGTAACTCTTGGGCCATTTTGTTACAGTGGTTCCAGTAAGCTTCAGTAAGGGATGGGGTATGAATGTATGTATGGGGGTGTCAGTGGTCTGGTTGAGAAGTTTTGAGTGTTTTATGGTCTTATTTTTTTTTTGCATGTGACCCAATAATTCAGATTCATGCTCACAAGAGACATTTTTGTCAGCACAGTGTCATGGTTTGTGAGGTGTGCGTGTTTGAACCTTTCTTGCAGCTCTCGTCCGGGGACGATGTCGAATTCCTGGGCCATCGAATTCTTTACCCGGCTGGTTGATTGAGCTGGGGCGATGCTTCCCCTGAATCTATATAAGCAGGATGTCCGGCATGCCTCCTCCGCTACAGTGTCTGTGTTTAGATTCGCCCTATTGCCGACGATATCTGTAGTCAGGTTTTGTATGACTTTCTATCTTCTTATTGGAGTTTCCTCTCCCTTTTTCGATCTGGCTTTGCTTCCGCGGTTCGGACTATTATACGTCCTTTCGAAGCGCAAGTGCTTGCATTTGGTCTATATTATTCTGTGTTTGTACTGTGTTCGTACTAGTCTCTTTCTCTCTGTCCTTGCGCTTGGCCTCCATATACTACCGACCATTACAAAACACTCTAGCCAGCATGGTTCGTCAGCAACGACAGCGTTAGAGAAAGTTGTGGCTAACCAACAAGCTGCTCTCTCCGGTTATGGCAAGAGTCTTGTTAGCCTGAACAAACAACAGGAAGAGTTGGCAGAAAGAGTCCACCTTCAGGCGAATGCCATGGAGAGACAGGAGAACGTTCTGTTAACTCTCACTGAGAGTATTAGAGGCCTGTCCAAGCAAATCACACAAAATGTTGCATAAGCACAATACGAACATTCTCCCTGAGAGCCAAAGCTTCAATTACCCCTAAAATATGGAAGCGAGGCAGGAAGATGTGAAGATTTCATTGCCTAATGTGAGATATTTTTTGAAGCGCAGCCTTCAGGGTTCACGAATTTCATTTCTTTTATCCCTGTTAACCAACAAAGCACTCACTTGGGTTGGCCCACTTATTCGATCTAATTCACAAGTAGTGAATACTGTGGAGACTCTCGTTAGAAAAATGGTGTCGGTGTTTGATCAGGATGTTTGTGGCCAGAACGTGGCTACACGTTTAATGCATCTAAGGCGGGGCTCTGAGAGTGTCGCTGCATTTTCACATTTCACATCACATTGCGCTCCTTTGCTACAGAGACAGGCTGGTCAGAAGTGCCTCTTATGACAATGTTCATTCACGCTTTGGCATGGGAGGTTAAGGACGCTCTGGCTACATTGGAGCCTCGTTTGTCTCTAGATTTGTTACTTCGCACTGCAAACAGGGAGAAATGTATTGCATTGGCTCTGGCTGGCAAGGGGGCTAATGCTACTAGCAGCATGTTCAAAGTTCCCATTCTGCCCACCGAAAATTTCACTCCTAGTGAGCCTATGCAGGTTGATGGCTCATATGAAAGCTGGGCTCGTAAGCCCATTCGGAAACGTTTAATCTGCTGTAATTGTACAAACCGGGACATATCTGTCCAAGCTGCCCAGAGCTTCAGGGAAACGGGAAGTCCCTCTAGCGGTATGGGGGGGCGCAAGAGGGAAAGACCCAACTTCCTTTCCAAACTATAATTCCTGTAGAATTGACTGCGGGGAGACAGAGAATATTTATCAAAGCTTTTGTGGACTCTGGCGCAATGGATTGTTTTATGGATGCAGAGTGGGTGAGGAGATATTCCATTCCTATTCGCCCTCTTTTACATTCATGCTCTGTTAGATCTTTGGACTGTCGCCCGCTGAGGAACTGGATTTATAACCGAAGTTTCTGAATCATTGACTATTTTCATCTCTTTTGGTGGCTATTCTGAGGAGGTCCGGTTTTTTATTATCAGTTCTCCTATTTTCCCTGTCGTTTTAGGACACTTGTGGCAACGGGAACATAGGCCTCATATCACTTGGGGAAGTCCCGATAACTCTATTTTCCAGTGGGGGAGTGATTGTAGGTCCCACTGTAGGGATAGTTTGGCATGTCACCCCGAGCATCGACCTATGGGGGAGGCTGACACCTGGAGTAATTCTGAGGAGTTTGCCTCATGCAACCCTCCTAATTTACAGAAAGGGGTGGAGGAGGGGAGAAATTGGGGGCTGCTCTGAATGTTTGTCTGCCTCCTAATATTCCTGACGATTATGCTGATCTCGTGGAGGTTTTTAGCAAGCAACGGGCCTCGACTTTACCTCTTCATCACACGTTAGATTGCAAGATCAATCTCCACCCAGGTACCACTCCCCCCAGGGGTTCATTATACTTGCTGTCAGGGCCTGAAGGGAAATGTATGCGAGAATATATTCATGAGGCTCTGGCCAATAGATTTATCGGCCCTCCACGTCTCCTGCCGGAGTGGAGTTCTTTTTTGTGGGCAAAAAAGATGGCGGTCTGAGACCCTGTATTGATTACAGGGGCTTGAAAAATATCATTATTATAAACCGATACCCACTTCCGTTGCGGAACACCGCGTTTAAACAGCTGCAGGAGGCTTCGTTTTTTACTAAGCTAGATCTCCGGAATGCTTTTAACTTGGTTTGGATCCGTGAGGGGGAGGAATGGAAAATGGTATTTAATACGCATGACGGGAGTACAAATAGTTGGTCATGCTGTTTGGATTGGTTAAGGTCCCCTCTGTGTTCCAGGCACTTGTTTATGACATCCCCTGAGAGATATTGGAGAGATTCATCTTTGTCTAGCTTGACGATATTATGATTTTCTCTTCAACTCTCTCGGAGCATAAACAACATGTCAGACAAGTGCTTGAGGCCCACCTCAAAGCCAAGCTTTCTGTCAAGGCTGAGAAAAAAGTTTTTCATTCCAAGACAGTTTTGATTCTTGGCTTCATTATTTCGGAAGGGTCGGTCCGCATGGATCCTGACAAAGTGTCAGTGGTCAGGGATTAGCCTACCCCTCAAAACGTTAAGGAGGTGCAACGATTTTTGGGGTTTGCTCATTTTTAGAGGAGGTTTATCCGTAATTTTAGCACGGTAGCTGACCCCATTTTCGTGCTCACTAAGAAGAATACCCCCTCGTCGTTGCTTGGTCTTCAGTAGCTGAGGCTGCTTTTCAGGAGTTAATGATTTAACACAGAACCTATTCTCATTTTGCCCGACCCTTCCCTCCCATTTGTTGTGGAGGTGGATGCGTCGGAAGTCGGGGTAGGTGCCATTTTGTCCCAGCGCCCCCTTCGGGACAATAAGTTGCATCCAAGAAGTTGGGAATGACAACACCGCTTCAACCTTGGCGTCAACAGGTCTAACCTGCCTATGACCTACTTGTTTTCCTAGGTAGGTGATGGTAGCTTTACCAAACTCACTTAGCAAGGTCAATTGTCAGTGATGCACCAGCAAGGCACTGAAATACCTCCCACAGAGTGGCTGTGTGGGTGGCCCAATCACTCAAATGAACAACAACAACAACATCATCCAAATATACCTTACAGTTTTGCACATCGCCTAGCACCAGGTGCATCATCCACTGGAAGGTGGCTGGTGCATTACTCATTCCAAATGCCATTACGATTTCCTGCATGAAGTGGTCTGGAGGTAACAAATGCTGTAATTTGAGGCCCTGGGAGTAAGGGGGACCTGCCAATGCCCCTTTATCAGGTCTAACTTTGTAATAAATGTAGCTGGGCCAATACTGTCTATGTAGTCCTCCATATGAGGCAATGGAAAGGAGTACGGCACCGTTACTGCATTCACTTTCCTAAAATCTGTACAAAACGGAGGTGTAACATCAGATTTTGGAGTCAGCAAACGAGGAAAGCTCCAGGGACTTTTATTAGGTTTTCTAAACCATTTTCTACCAAATATCCTACCTCCTGTTTTATTTGCTCCCGCTTAACTACATGACAACGATAAGAATTTGCTTAATCGGAGCAGCATTACTTACATCAATGTCATGTTGTAAAACATTGGTGCAGCAGGGAACGTCACCAAACAGAATAGGGAAGGTTTGGAGCAACTTTATGATCTCCTCTCTTTGATCTGCAGGTAAGTAGGACAGTTGTGAACCAACACTGGACAGAAATTCTGAATTGGACAACTTACCACACTGCTGACTATCAGAGACAGCTGTAAAACTACTCTCAGTCACAGGAACCACACAAACCTTCAAAGCGGATATCACTACAGGGACAGCAGCCTCTGGTGTCCTTTTCTGCTCACTCTGACCAGCTTCTCTGGATTTTAGCATGTTAACGTGACATAATCTTGTTTTCCTCCTACGTTTCGGAGTACAGATGATGTCGTTTGTATCTGACTCTCTCCACTACATAAGGACCTGTAAAGCGAGCAGTGAGGGCAGAACCAGGTATGGGCAATAACACTAGAATTTAATCCCCATGCACGAACTGTTGCCCATCTGCTCCCTTGTCAAACCTTTTTTCAGGGCTCTCAAGTCTCATGCATTGGGCGTGAGACTCACGCATTTCAATAAGTTCACACGCTCTCACGCCACACATGACATTTCTCACACTGAGAAGTGATAAAATCGCCGCACATTAGCTACATAGACTGTATATAAGAGAGATTAGTAATCTATGAATAAATGAGGCGATGGAAGACTGCGCTGCTTGAATCAGCAACCTATCAGCCAATCAGAAAATAGTATTTCTTGATGCTAGGTGAAATAGCAGCGCCATAGTCATGGTGCGCGAATGCTGCTTTTGTGTGTACACGTCAAAGAAGAGCTGGAAGTGGAAGCCCGAAATCAGGTAATCACTTCATCGCTTAATTTTTTTGTTTTTTTACAATGGCTGCTGATTAAAGTCGAGGAACTATGATATTTGGATATTTGCTTTATTTTTTTGCCTCAATTTAACAGCTTTGGACGGTTATGGTAAGATGAATTGACTTGTAACTTGGTACAGGGAGAGAGGTGGCTCTCTGCCCGCCATGCAGTGTATTTTGGCTGAAAACAGACCCTGTTCCGATCCGCTGTCACAGGTGGTACCGTAACATCTCTTGTTTGTGACAGACAAAACGATACAAATACACAAAAGAAGCAATTAATTTAGCCTTTATTATACTGGGGAGTCCCACTGAAATAAAAAAGTACAAGTATGGCTAAACACGACCTTGTTCAAAATTTAACAACTACTCTAAGGGTGAACCCTTGCAAGTTGAAATCAAATTTTTAAGCTCATGGCAAATAGCATTCGCGAATGCCGTAGCTGGCCAGCTGACTGATATTCATGACGCTAAGCACAGCTGTTAGCTGTGTTGTAAAATGCTTGATGTTGCAAATGAAAAGGAAATATACACACAACTTGCAAATATAAGATAGATACTTTTATATCGCAACGTTTAATTGCTCGCCTTCCTGAACGACCACTTCTGACAGCAATATGCGACGGATAACCCGGTCTGCATTCATTCTGCAAATAGCCTACTCTGCAAATAGCCTACAACGTGCACAAAACTTCCGCGACCGATCCTGGTGTGCTATCTAGTGATAGAATATTGTAACTGCGCGCATAAATTTTCAGCTCCACGTCCACTGGCGGGCACATCTGCACAAAGATATACCTTGGTTCTTCGCGAACGCGCCAAATCCGGATAATCTGTAAATTAACATTTTAATTTGAAACGAGTAACTAAGTTGCCAGTGTCAAAGTAATGAAGTGAAAGAGTACTTATTATCTTTTAAATGTAGTAGAGTAAAAGGTCCCCAAATGTTGAAGCGGATTCTGAGCCTACACATGGGCTGAACTTCGGAGTCTGTGACTGTAGCTCTAACTGTTTCATTCTAACAGCAGTGTCTGCTTCTACTTTCCTCAACTCAAGATCCCTTCTTAGCTGAAACTCACTCTCTATCCTCCTTTTCCATTTGAAGGCGGGCTAGGTGTACTTTGAGCCGGGTATCCAATTTTGATCCAACGGAGGACTAATGCAAAAGGCTCAAACTGAGGCAATGTATATGGTTTATTTTCATCTTCACCATTTTCCACAACTGGGGGGATACGGTCAGGTTGCATTTCACTTACTCTCTCCTCCACTGGAGAGGTTGTATGGCTTTCAACCATGGAAGCTGTTACTACCAGCCCCAGTGACTGCATAACTGTGGGTGGGAAAATACCTTGTGTAACTAAAACCTCTAGGATAGTTAGTTTTAATTCTCTCTTTTTCATCAAATTGGAAAAAGAAATCATGTAATGTAAACCTATTTTACACAGATCTGCTTTCCTACACTCATGGATCTGTGTGACTGAAGGCTTTGCTACAAATTCTTCTACAAAACCCAAAACCAGTGAATTTGGCACGTTGTGTAAATCGTAAATAAAACAGAATACAATGATTTGCAAATCCTTTTCAACCTATATTCAATTGAATACACTGCAAAGACAGGTAACAGGTAAACTTTGTAATTTTTTGCAAATATTAGCTCATTTGGAATTTGATGCCTGCAACATGTTTCAAAAAAGCTGGCTCAAGTGGCTAAAAAGACTGATAGAGTTGATGAATGCTCATCAAACACTTATTTGGAACATCCCACAGGTGAACGGGCTAATTGGGAACAGGTGGGTGCCATGATTGGGTAAAGCAGCTTCCCTGAAATGCTCAGTCATTCACAAACAAAGGTGGGGCGTGGGTCACGACTTAGTGAACAAATGCATGAGCTGATTGTCGAACAGTTTAAAAACAACATTCCTCAAAGAGCAATTGAAAGAAATTTAGGGATTTCATCATCTACGGTCCGTAATATCGTCGAAAGGTTCAGAGAATCTGGAGAAATCACTGCACGTAAGCGAGAAGGCTGAAAACCAACATTGAATGCCCGTGACCTTCGATCCCTCAGGCGGTATTGAATCAAAAACCGACATCAGTGTGTAAAGAACAGCACTACATGGGCTCTGGAACACTTCAGACAACCACTGTCAGTAACTACAGCTCGTCGCTACATCTGCAAGTGCAAGTTAAAACTCTACAATGCAAAGCGAAAGCCATTTATCAACAGCACCCAGAAACGCCGCCAGCTTCGCTGGGCCCAAGCTCATCTAAGATGGACTGATGCAAAGTGTAAAAGCGTTCTGTGGTCTGACGAGTCCACATTTCAAATTGTTTTTGGAAACTGTGGACATCGTGTCCTCCGGACCAAAGAGGAAAAGAACCGTCCGGACTGTTATAGGCGCAAAGTTCAACAGCCAGCATCTGTGATGGTATGGGGGTGTATTAGTGCCCAAGGCATGGGCAACTTACACATATGTGAAGGCACCATTAATGCTGAAAGGTACATACAGGTTTTGGAGCAACATATGTTGCCATCCAAGCAAAGTCTTTTTCATGGACGCCCCTGCTTATTTCAGCAAGACAATGCTAAGCCACGTTCTGCACGTGTTACAACAGCATGGCTCCGTAGTAAAAGAGTGCGGGTATTGCCTGTAGTCCAGACCTGTCTCCCATTGAAAATGTGTGGCGCATTATGAAGCGTAAAATACGACAACGGAGACCCTGGACTGTTGGACAACTTAAGCTGTACATCAAGCAAGAATGGAAAAGAGTTCCACCTGAAAAGCTTGGTCTCCTCAGTTCCCAAACGTTTACTGAGTGTCGTGAAAAGGAAAGGCGATGTTTGCAATGTGTTGCTGCCTTTAAATTCTAAGTTAATGATTATTTGCAAAAGAAAATAAGGTTTCTCAGTTTGAATATTAAATATCTTGTCTGTGCAGTGTATTCAATTGAATTTAAGTTGAAAAGCATTTACAAATCATTGTATTCTGTTTTTATCTACGATTTACATAACATGCAAACTTCACTGGTTTTGGGTTTGTAAATTAAAGGTTACCATACTCACCTACCAAATACAAACAAGGACCTAAAGTTGGTTTTACACTACCTGCTGGTTTAGAATAATTATACACAAATTGGGTTAGCATCTACTGTGACACGGTAGATCTAATGCCAGATATCAAACAACAAATGACTAATCCAACCTTCATCAAACAAACTCCCCCAGATCCTACCTAACCCCCACTTATCTTCAGTGGCTTGCCGAGCTCGAGGTGTCACCCAATCAGTGAGTTGAGGCTTGACCAAGCAGAGGCAAACCACCTCTGAAAGAGATGCACCCCCTCCTCTGGATTACCACCTGAAAAAAACAAACTAAAACAACAAATGAGTGCCCGAAAGAAGGCCAGCACTGCAGTCCAACTGAACACTCCCCTATTCTAAACTGAGGAAGCAGTTTTCAACAGGTTAGAAGGTTGAAAAACGAAATTATCTGTGCAATGAACCCCTCCGTCAACGCAGCAGTTTGCTAAACCCCATAGAATTTCACTTACCTTGAAAAAAAAATTCCAGTCTCTGTCCTCAATTACCTCCGGAAGAGCCCCCAAATTGTTACATTCCCCGAAATAGGGGATGAAGGGGAAATAACAATATAAAAAAAAACGGGAAAATGAAGAGGGAGACGGGAACCATCCGAAATAAGTGAAAATTTATTTAAACAATGTCAACTAAAAAAAAAACAAAGACCTTTAAATCAAATTCTTAAGCTAAATAGAGTTGCCACAAGGCTTCAAGGTGATCCTAAATGAAGAGAAAAGAGTCTGTTGTCTTCCACTAAAGGTCCAGGCATTTTCCACATGAACACTGGTAAGGAACCTTCACTTGGGCTGCTGCAAAAAAAAAAAAAAAAAAGAGAGAGAGAAGAGAATGACTCCCTGCTCTCCTCCTTTTGAAGGCCGGCTCCTGATTGCAGCCACAGGTGTGGTTCATTAAGCACTCTGCAGGTGATTCCACAGCCTGCAGCAGAGTGAGAGGAGGAGAGGAGGGTGAGAAGGAAAAACACACCCAAAACCACCACTACCCGTAACAGATGCTCATGATCTTCGGGCCCTCAGGCAGTGCTGCATTAAAAAATTAAGTGCTGCATAAAAAAAGGTATGATTCTGCAATGGAATTCACTGAATGAGCTCAGGAAAACTTCCAGATAATTGTCTGTGAACACAGTTCACCATGCAATCTACAAATGCAAGTTAAACCTGGATCATGCAAAGAAAAAGCCATATGTGACCAGGATGCAGAAACACTGCCATCTTCTCTTGACCAAAGCTCATTTAAAATGGACAGAGGCAAAATAGAAAACTGTTCTGTGGTCAGATGAATCAAAAATTTGAAATGCTCGCGACTTTTGAGAGTCCGGGGGCAGAAATGGCCTGCCTGCAGTCCAGACTTTTCACTAATAGAAATGGTGCATCATTAAATGGAAAATCCGGCAATGACAACCCAGGACTGTTGAGTAGCTATAATCCTACATCAGACAAGATTGGGACAGCATTCCTCTTCCACAACTCGAGCAACTGGTCCCTTCAATTGCCAGACGTTTACATACTGTTTGTTGTGTTCTGGGGTCCTGGCCTTTGGCCAGGACAGCAATTATGGTTTTAACAGTTTCATGTTCAAGATTTCATAGTTCATAGTTCATAGTTCATGTTCATGTTCACAGTCACAGTTTTAACAGTTTCTTGTATCAGGTTCTTGCATTTCATAATTCATCTTCCTTGTCCATGTTTTTGTTTTTGCCAGGTCTGCCAAGCCACTCCACCGCTCATCTGCGTTCCGCCCCGTGCCTTCGTTGTTGCACATTTCTGAGCTATGGTTGGCTTTGGTATTTCCCCTTCCTTCCATGCTGTGCTGATTCGGGGCTCTCTAAGCTTAATTGACAATTAACTGTTTTTAAGTTACTAACATTTACTAACACTCACTGGGTGGTGTAATTCATTAGATAGGCACATTACTAATATTACTAATTTAGACAGGGAGTTTATTGTCAAGATTCCTGCTTTGCTATTTCAGATCTTGCTGTGCTTTTCTGTTCTTAACATTCATGCTTGCTTCCAAGCTGCATACTTAATTGGTACTTAAGCTGAGCACGCTCATTCTCTTAATGAGCAAGTCTTGTTATCCAATCTTGGTCCATGTCTCATGATCTTGCCCTGCCTCTTGTTTCTCCTCCTCCAGGTGTTGCCCTTCATGTCTTGATTTCTCACCCTTTATCTGGATGCGGCGGAAGTTGGCTGGCAGACAGTGTCTCAAGTTTTGTTTGTAGTCAAGTTTTGTCGCTCATGGTCATGCTTCCAAGTCTTGTTCTTAGTCCTTGTGTATATAGCCTTAGTCTTGTTGTTTATTTTTGTTCTTGGATTTCTGCCTGGAGTTTCCAGTGTTTTTTGTTCTTGCTGTTTTTGCTATTTAGTTTCCCAGCTCTGTGTAGCTTACCTTAGTTTGTCTTTTGCAACCCTTTGGGCCAAGTTTTTTTTGTTGGCCCTCGTGCCTGTTTTGCTTTTGTTTTAATAAATTCCTTATTCCCCTTCACCTCGCTCCTGGTGTCTACCTGATCTCGTATCACTGTTGCTAAAAGAAGAGGGGATGTTACACAATGATAATCATGAGATTTGCCCATCATTGTATTCCATTCTTATTCACGTTTTTCACACCGTCCCAACTTCATTGGAATTGGGGTTTGTACATCAATGCCACCACTAACCTGTCCCCTTGACTTCTCTGGATTCCTTTGGCTAAGTTGAAAAATTGCTCAACTTGCGAGTTGAATCTAGTCTGGTAAAACCAGACTCTGCTGCTTCACTGTGCTTTATACACAGAGTCTGGGTAGTCATCATTGACAAGTGTTTATTTCCTGGTGGGTGGGCGCTTGTCAGAAGTTTAAAATCATTGGTGTTCCTGTAAACTAATCATTTAACGTTTGGCAATTGAAGTATGTTATGTGCCGGCTCAGCCGCCTAGTACTTCTACTGGAAACTACAGTCCTTCATACCAGGAATGCAGCGAAAACAATCTGATCAGTGCATTAAACTTAATAAAGTACCCATACATATACCCATCTACCAAATTTTAGCCTTCACTCATTCACTTAAAAGAACCAAAGCTGCTGTTTCGGTTCTCCTTACAAGAAACAAATTATTGAGCTAAAATTTTTCCTGCAGTTACTGCTGCCGTTAAAAAACGTAAGAGACCCAAAACTAACGGCAGAATCAGCGAGAATAATGCACTGTTTACATCAGGACGAAATCTGCGTTGAAATGAAAAGTTAACCATACTTGCGCTAACATCATACCCAGCTCGCTATCTAACTTTATAGCAACACCGTTTGGCTAAAAGCGTTCGGCTGACTCAAACAGCCATTTCATTCATTGATATGACAACATAAAAATGAGACTGGGAATTGGTCTTGTGACATGAACAAAAATATGGCTTTTAAAAAGTTTGCTGCCAACTGATAAAGTGTGAAATTTGTGGGCAGTGTAACACTAGAAGCTACAAGCTAGCTGAGGTGGTACGGCTGTCTCTCACAGAGATGAGCAGGATGCCTATTTCATGATGTCTATTAAGTAGATATGACAATCTGTAGGAGTACCACTGCAACATCATTTCCATTCAAAAATCTAACCAATTCATCTTTTGGCTATAAGTCGCTGATTCCCGGGATTTTCTCCACGACAGAGTGAATGGCCTCCAATGTATCTATGTCCGTGGCCATTGTTGATTTCGGAGACTACAATTTCAAACTTGGCGCAGCTGTTCGTTGGTTGGTCCGGTGTATTTTCTGTGGATGGTAAACGAGGCAGAGATTTGAGTGATCAGACTGAGTACTGAAGTGAAATGAAATTAAGCGCAAGTACGAAGACTAGCGGAGTCAGGCTAGGTTGAATCTCCAGACTTTATCAGATCCATTAGGATGAGCAACTTTTGGACTCCCTGGCCATCGAAGCCCTCTGCTTTCCAAATAGTAACACCAAACTTCCCTGGCCTAATCCCTCTGTAACTGCAGGGCCCAAACTGCCAACTGCCAAATCCATTCTAGAGGAGGACCTGTGGCCCAGACTTGAAGTCAAACCCAATGCATGGATCTGTACACCACCCACCACTTTGGAACCCTGGATTACAACAAAGTATTTGGGGTGACAAGAAGCGAGATAGGAACTCTTCTCCTTCCCCAACATCGGGGACTATCCAGCTGGGCAACAGGTACGATGAGTGGGAGAAGCTGGAGCGATGTCTGTGTGCTGTCAACCTGGAGCCCATGGCTGGTTGAATGCATTGCCCACAAGGTTGAGCAGTTCTATTCCCAATCCCAGTATAAGGAGTGGAGTCTCTAGACCAGCATTTTTGCCTCCTAGAGGATGACGTAAGCTACAAGCTCCAAGTTTACACGACAACACCCTTGTTGGTTCCCAAACCTATCATCAGGACTGTGAAAACAAGCTCAGCTATCATTTGTTGTGTTCCAAGCACTACTGTCTGTGATACAGAGGTATTGAAATCGCTAACAAAACGCACATTACAATGGGCCATTGTTCATGTTGGAACGAATTCCATCCGTACAGAGCAATCTGAGCTGTCGTAAAGTGATTTTGCTCATTTGTTTTGTTCACTGCTGAGTTCTGTGAAGTACAGTTACATGTCCAGTTCTTTGTCTTATACAGCTATGGAGATGTTCATTATGTGGAATTTTACCCTAAACTTGACTCAATTAATAAATAAACCAACATGACCAATTGTAAACATTGCTCGAAATCTTCTCTGATTGACATTATTTGTACGTATATGCTTCAGCTGACATTCATCTTGTGGCATGTTTTGGTGTCCACTGCCCATTGCTGGTATTAGCAATGAAATTTTACACAGGTCAAAGTCGTGTATCACTTTTAAAAAAAAATGTTCGGGACTTTGACAATCAGGGATTCCTGCACAATTTAAATACTGTAAGTATGACTTAGACGGGGTCCAGCAAATCTGATCGAGACCTCATATTTTTTCGGATGTTTTTAATATCATTGCTGACAAACATGCTCCTTTTGGGAAATTACGGATGAAGGACAGGCATAGGCCACTATGTGGTTTTCACATGATTTATCTGAAGGACTGACTGAGTGGAGCTCATGGAGTAAGCTAAAAAAACTGAGACTGTTTTTGATGAGATTTTGTGCAGACAGCAGCGAAATAGGTATACTACTATGATCAGGAAAGCAAAATCAATTCATTTCAATTCCTTTTGACAAGTAACCACTATGTTAATGAATGTCTTTAAAGTGCATATCCTGGGCAAAATCTGCTTTTTATTTGTCTAAAAGATTGTGCCTTTATACACCAAATCTTAAGGGTTATTTTGCCAAGGGTTATCCATGTATAGAACAATTTTTGAAAATTACCAGAAGCGTCTGGATAAATCCCCAGGGAGTCCTTAGCCATGTTGATCCAGATATGCGACGTCACTTGCAGCTCCCCCATATCCAGGGCGCTGAGAGACCAAGTGCCTGCATGGATCAGTGCGCGGTCACCAACATTTACCGATTGCAGCTAAACAACAGTGTATCTGATATGGAATTTGCGTCTGTCCATGATATTGACCATTCCGGCCAAATGCTTCAAATAACGCCCAAAATCGCAAAAATAAACACCATAAACAATAACACAACCGCCAAGTATATCCACGATCAACAGAATGACCAGCACCATCTATTGGCTACGGGAACCAGACGTGACACATAGAAAGTCATTTTCCCCAAGAGATTCAAAAGTTTTTTTTTTTTTTTTAGCACCAGACGAATTCTGCCTAAAATACTGATATTAAACCAGGTTTATCTGACACTGACCAATGTATTATATTAGCTAAAATGCGTAAAGTGACAAAAAATACTATATAGTATCTCAAAATTGGGTGCATTTTAAGTTTTAAATCAGCAAGGATATGCACTTTAAGGCCTGTATGGCTTCACACAGGTCTTTCCTGCATTGAATTCAGCACACCATTGAGAGCCCCAGAGGCCCCTTGGGGAGTGGAGGGGGTGGGATGATAGATTCCCAGTGCTACCAGCCATCGACTTGTATCTACACATGTCTGCAGACAATGTTAATTGTCGCTGCATTCCCAAATACTATTCATGAGATCCATATATTGCATATTACAACTTTCATTTCCTGCGCAGATTGAATATGTTTTTGATGGTATTCATATGCGTACATGTCATGTAATCGGGATGGGTGGGGGCATCAGTGTGTTGGCAGTGTTAAGGGGGGTGAGAGATGAGTGAAAATGGAAGAAACAAGAACACGAGGACCACGCCATGGCCCCCCCGGCAAAGGATGCACTGTCGACCTGCTTTCTCATTTCAAGTGGAAAAACAAACTAATTACGTGGAAATATGATAATGTATTGTGCTTCAGGAGTCGCTGGCTCCTCTCATTAGGACCATATAACCTCATCTCATTCCACTACATGCCCCTCCCAATCCCTCTGCCCCACTCATCTCTATCTCTTCTGTTTATTTCTCCCTCGTCCAGCTAATGTGCATTATTTCTCCCAGGAAGCACTGCCCTTTCACGAGCTCTGAACATTGGTGACCAGTCTGCGATGATTTGCATCAATGCCATTCTGATTTGCATAATCAGTGGATTACTCACTCGCCATCAGAGAAGGTCATCATCTCCCATAAATCTCTTTTAGAAGATCATCGTCATCCCGCAGCGGCCTTCCGCCCTCACCTGACACCCGGGGCCAGCCTGCAGGCTTTTCTTCCATGATCCATCTCTCCCTTCATCCAAGTTTGTTGCTCAATCATCACATGATCAGAGAAGGAGTGCTCAAGTCAAATCACTGCTTATGACATCCGACAGGTTTTCACAGGCTGCTGATGTTGATTAGCTGGTGCCTGCCCATGAGTGGGTCCTGCCATCTCTAAGGACACCGTCTTTGTGTTGAGCTGGGTATTGAATTAGAAGACTTTGGATTTGCCATGAATTAACTGGGTTTTGACACAGACATTAAGGGGGCCAGAGGAAACAGTTTTGATTCCTCCACACATTCCACATTCCTCCACTGGAAATGCCCAGCATCATCCTTCTAGAATAAAACTGCTCAAATTATAAAGGTAGAATAATTAAAATGTCAAACAGAATGCCAATCTGACAAGTTATTTTGTTTTATAATGAAAAAGTGAAATTTCCATATTGTTGGTTGCTTTGATTGAATTTTTCTTCTGATATTTTGGTTGGTCAAAACAGCCTCTTTTTCAGAGTAAAAATAACTCATACAGAGTACATACACTTATCAGCCAAAACATTAATACTATATTGCATTAGTATAACATTAACAACATTTATATAATATTGCGTTGGTCCCCCTGTGTCACCAAAATAGCTCTGTTAAACTGACACCTTCTTGAATTCCAAGACCCAGGGGGTGCATGTCAAAGCGCAGGCTGTTTCCTTCAACGGCTTCATTTTTACGGGTCGTCACTTACTTCCATCTGCCAAACTGACATTAAGGGTAAGGCACAGGGTTAAACTTAGGGTTAGGTGTAGGGTTTGGGGCTAGAGTTAAGGTTAAAGTTAGGGAAACCAATGACGACTTGCTCAAACCAAAGCTGTTAAACGGAGAAGAAATGACGTTACAGCGGTTTGGATGGAATTACGTGACAACCCCTAAAAATGCAGCCTTCAAAGGATGCAGCCTACACTTTGAGATGCACCCAGGGTTCCCCCAGGTCCAGGAGAACATCTTCTAGAGCTCCACACTGCCCCCCCCACCACCATTTTGTCTTCTTCCCACAGTGCATTCTGGTGCTATCACTTCCCTAGGTGAAGGGTGCACACGTACCTGGTTGATGTACATGATGTAGAAGAAAACGGGACTCAGTAGACCAGGTGACCTTCCTCAATTGCTTTAAGGTGGTTCCAATGCTCACATGCCCATGACAGCTGCCTTTGACGGTGGACCGGGCCTGCAGCTACAAAGTGCTATATGTGGCAGAGTGAAATGCACTATGTCTTATAACACATTCCACATCTAAGCATTACTGAAATTCTCTGCAATTTGTGCCACAGTAATCCATCTGTTGGTTTGGACCAGATTGTATAGACTTCATTGCCCATGTGCATCAATGAGCCTTGGGCACCTAACAACCTGTCACTGGTTCAAGGCTTTTCTCTCTGTGGACCTCTGTCAGATGGTTCTCACCACCACTCACTGGGAGTACCCTGAAAGCCTCGCCAGTTTAGAAATGCTTTGATCTAGTCATCTGGCCCCAACAATTTTGACGTTGTCAAAGCCTCTCAGGTCCCATTTCCTCCATATCCAACAGGTCAACTGTGAAAACCAACTGATGGCTTACCATCTATGGTCTGTCATTGGACCTTGACATCGGTCATTGGTACGAGATAATCAAGATAATTAGCTTAATCGGTGGTTTTGATGGTTTGGCTCATTGATGTATGGTTCCTACTGGATTCAAAGCATTCAGTTAGGACTAAAATAACGTTAGGTTTCGATGCTATGCTGAGTGAGAGCTTTTTGCCTGTGTAGAACTGCGGAATTCAGGTTAGTTTCCTAGTTGTACGTGTACTTTTGGCCAACATAAAACTGTTAACCTGAGATCTCACTTGCATGGGATCTGAGTATTCATTAATATCACAAATTACTTGTTTTTTCCCCCATGCTATCCTGTCAGTTATGCAGATATCTGAGCCTTCCTCCCCTTATAGTATGTGTCCCCTTTTTTTCCATATCAAAGTGTGATAAACAGAAATGAAGCACACAGTAATAAAGAAAATTACTGTATTTCTCGTGCCATGGCTGGCGTGGATGCACACTGTAATAACAGCGATCTGAGAGAATGTGAAAAGTGAGCGTGGCCAAAGTTAGCTTCCAATGGGCCTAAGGGAGGAGATGTCTGCCAACATCACAACATGTTCCCCTTAGAGGTGTCTTCCTCTTTGGTTAATTTCATGCACTTAGTTGACTTTCAGTTTGAGTCAGTGTCTTCTTTTTTCACTTTCATGGAAGCACCTTGACTATTAATTGGAGATTACTATTATGATAGTAATTACAACAATTCACAGTTACGTTTTAGAAAGTCTGTGCAAAGTCTCAATCATATGTTATATGAACTGAATGAATGCTAGAATTTAAGGCTGGACATTTTACTATGTTAAGCTTTCACTCCTATCAAGTTTTATAAAAGAGGTTCATGGAACCACAACATAATTGCATGTATCAAATTTTTTTTTGTTGTTTTTCATTCGCTCATTACATCTGGATCAACAAAACAGTTTAAAAAAGTTCTCTCCAAACAGACCAAAAATCAATGCCTGAGCACATCCCCAGTGTCAGGTCTGCAGCTGGCTACGCTTACACTCTTCCGAAGCCATCACGCAACGGCTACAAGTGGCAGCACATCAACAGCAAATGCACTCTTTCTGAAAACTTGATTTAAACTACGTATTGTTTTCTTGGAAGAGTCCGCTCTGGCAAAAGGACAAACATGTAAATCAACATAAACTGACAATGAACTACAAAAGCCATTAGGCAGTGAAGCATCAGGTATGAAATACACTCACCATACAAATATTTCATTCATTGGTCAAATATCTTGCTTTTTTCAAATACAGTATGATAAAAGATGAATCTTTAATGAAATGAAATGAAGACAAAAAATTTTCATGTCCCAAATATTCTGTTGTGGCACTTACCTTACCTGAAATACAATTAATGTAAATGCCTAGATCAGGGGTGCCAGATTCATTTCAAATTAGGGTTGGCCAAACCCAACGTCAAAAGTCAAATTTATGATCCAAAAAAAAAAAACAAAAAACCTCAGAATATCTTTCCGCTTAGCTAATCCTTTGCAGTAGATCACCTGGCCCACGTGGTGGAAGCAAAACTCAACAAATTAACAACATACTAGTGTAGAAGGGTAAGCAGTCTGAGGTCAGTTAGCCTTAACTAACTTAACGGGTCTAGAATAGATTAACTTGTACTGGCCAGGGTGCAGTAACCAGTGACAACCGTAACGTAAATTCGTTTGCTAACTTTTGCAGGCAGTCAGCTGTGCACATCGTCCACCCAAAAGCTGTGTACAACAAACAATCAGAAAAGCAGTGGTCTTCCTTCTGCATCTTCAAAATATTCTCCAGTGCGGCTTGTCATCCGTTGCCATGAAGAACATAGGGACAAAAGAATGAGTGCCTTCCTTTCAAATGTCCGTACAGTCGCCTGTCTGTGCGTCCTTTTTGCTTCTTGGGCCAGACCTCCTAAACCATGCAATATTTATCAACAAAATTTTTCATATAATACATTACATCTTACTGTGTAGATGTGCCTTTTCATCCTTTCATCTGTCATCCTGACTGTCTGTCCCTCCCTCTACAGTGTGTTCTTTCCAGGCCATATATCAGCCATTCTTTCTTTTTTTATGAGCCACAACTCCAAGGCCATTCCGTATTTCTCAACAAAATTTTATATATGGCGATGTATAATAGTGTAGATGTGCCTTCTCATACTTCTGTCCATCCTCCAGTCTGTCTGTCTGTCTGTCCATTCCTCCTGTTTTTTTTTTTCAGCCGAAGTATCAGCTATTCCAAGGTGGGGAATCAGAGTATTTCATTCCTGTTTACAAAATGCAACTGGGAGACTAGTCATAAAGTCATCAAATTTAAGCAACTGCTGTGCAGTTGTTTTCATATTTGTTGGGATTTTTAGCAATAATAAGGTCACACCACTCACTGATTTTTGGTTTGAGTATCTAATGCAAAGCAGGAACTTTATTACAGGACAGGAACACTCCCTCAATCATGGACAACCAAATTTTCTTGCTAGTTCTTGAAGTATGCAAACTTAAACCAAGCTAAAATGCAGTTAGGATGCATTGATCACCAATTACTTCAGAATATCAATTTGTCATTTTTCCAGTATATATTTATCTGGATCCATAACATCACGTAGGCTCCAAGGCTTGGGTTGGTTTGAATTATGTACTTTTTTTAAAGGCGCTGTGTCACAATTACTACACATGCTCAGAACTTCCAAACTGTGAGCCTAACAAAGTGAATCTGTTTGACTAAGTCAAAATCTGATTTCATGCTGGCCAATCCATGTTTGTTTTGCATTGTATTGAAATATGTTAGTTATATTGGCATTCTGCTTTTTATTTGAAAGAGTTTTATATGGAAATTCGAGGAGTCAAAGTGCTATTTTAACATTTTAGCCTCAGGATATTAAGTATGTTTGCCAACAGTCAATAAAAATGAAAGAGCAAAAACACGAATACCTTGTTCTTGGATTACTGGCAGTTAGCAAACCAGTTTAGGCTCTTCATATCTTGCAGCTAAAGCGCAAAAATTGTTTTTTGAATCATTAAATTTCCATTAAAAACACCTTAATATAAAAAGCATAATACTCAAGTAACTAAAAGATTTAAATGCGATGCAAAACGATGATGGGTTTGCAAATGAAATGTAGATTTTGACTTGCAGTCTAACAGATTCACTTCATTCAAAGTTGAGAGCATGCGCAGTAATCATGACACAGCTCCTTAGCACTGGTTCTTTTGATGCGTTTGCAGAAGCATGCAGTCTCTTGCAATAACACAAAGCCAAAGTTAGTTCAGCTGAAGATTAACAGCTCAAACAGTACAATGTAACACACAACATTGAGCAACTTTATTGGTTGCACTGCACGCATCTGATTGGTGTGACAATGTTCTCTTTGATTGGATGAAAATGTACCTGTAAATATTCTCCTTGTCTGATTTAAATGTCTTTTTACTATCAGTGTTGCAGAAGTTGATGACATCACAACTTGAAGGAATAGACTACAGATTGTAAGTACATGCATAGGTTGATAGCTTATAATATTGAGAGCCCATGCAAAAAATTTTAGGTATACTTATATGGAGGTAAATCCCCATCTATTTGAAAGTGTGGTTTTTCGTTTTGTGCATACACTGTACAAATTTTTTCCCCAAAATTAGCGTGTGGAGACTGTACAAAATTTACCCTCGAAATTAGTGTGGTATTTCGTTTTGTGCATAGACTGTGGGAAGTACCGTTCAGGAACCACTCGCAAGAGACAGAAATCCAAAAAACGTATGCCTTTAATGGGGTCCGAGTCAAAGCCAAAATACGAAATCCAAAAACAGTACCGACTAGACAGGCAGGGGTCAGAACCAGTAAGACAGATGGGCAGAGGTAAAAAAACGATAGGCAAAAAGTCGTAGTCGATGGGCAAAGCCAATGGTCATACACAGGGCATCCAAACACAGAACTCGTGGTCATACAAAAATAGGTCAAAATCCAGAAAGACAAAAACAGTACAAAAAAGACTATAGCAAGAATCAATGTCGGACTATCCAGGCTAAGCGAAACAATATTCAATGGCATACGAGGCGCTCTGCACAAAGAAGCATTGATCAACGTTCTGACAAGAGCTGCGAGTGAAAAGACTGTTTAAATAGACAAGAGGAAGGTAACATGCAATGCAGGGAGAAGATTAATTGGATCAAACTAATTACAAAGTAATGAACATGAGGAAGTACCTAATCACATGAAAAAGGCAAAAGCCAAAACGCGGACAGGGATCACAAGACAGCCTATAGACAGAACGAACAGATCCAGTTAGGGATTTCTCAGTGCAAAGAGTGAGTGGCAGAACAGTGATTAGACAGGTGCAGAGAATCTGCAAGAAACACAGGAAAGTAAATTGAATGAAGGCAAGAGGTGGAGACTAGAACAGGGCGAATGCTGAGAGATTGTTAGTCAATTAGTAGAATGCAGCTATACAATCCCTAGTGCTTGTTAGTAAGTTAGTAGTATGTACAATGTCAGTCTTGGTTAGTAATTTAGCATAAAACAATAAACTGCTCGTGCTTGGATTTTTTCTGAGGTACATTCCTGTCAGAAATCAACAACCAGTAGAATGCCAGGTTCCGTGTTGACCAATGAAATGATCGCTACCTCGTTGCCGGCCCATTCGTTTAACCTCATATAGTGTACTGTGGGGGCGGTGTCGTTTACACGGACCCTTTCCGAAGATAACGTAGAATCTGGCTATGCAGCGAATGCGCCATCGCTTATAAAACTATGTTGCTCTGTAGATTATGTAGCCATCTAGCTAGCTAGGTTATGTTAACTATGGAGAATCTTTGTAAATTAGTGCTGGTTGTTAGTTAGTCCTTCTCTCCCATTCTTGTCATGATTCCGACTGTGAATCTTATGTTTTTTCCTGCTTCCCTGCCTCTCTTCTGTTTCCCGACTCCTCCCCCTGTGGGTCTGTGTGTGGCATGTGGCTCTTCTCTCTCCAGACTTCTGTGCCAACCGCACCTGCCCTCAATCAACTCATCAAGCTCCACAGTATGAGAACCCCAGCACTCACTCCACTCATTGCCAGATTGTTCAGGCTTTTCTCTTGGAATCCTTGTACCTTCAGTTTTATGATTCTGCCTGTGCCTGCTACCTGTTTTTGTTATTTTATTATTTATCATTAGTCTACATGTCATGGTTTGGGAGCCTTGTAGGCTCCTTTTGTTACTCTCGTCCGGGACGATATCGTTTCGCTCACCATCGGATTCCTTAGCCAGTTGGCATTGATTGGGGGCGTCGCCCGGACTCTATTTAAGCTCCTGCCTTTCCTCGTTCGGGTTGCTGGAGTGTCAGTATTCTTTTGACTCTTGAGCCGGTAAGGTTAATTAGAAGAGAGATTAGGCAGGAACTTAGCTGCGTTATATTATTTCTGTGAGAAGCGAGAGTATAGGCAGGTTTTTTAGCTGCCTGGTATTTTGTATTGAGCTCGCTTGTGGACTACCACGGTCAGGCGTTAGGCCCGTGGGTAGCGCGAGCCCTTATATTTCCTTTTTGTTCTAGTTTAGCACTTCGCTGCTTTTATCTTTTATTTCTAGCCACTGCTCCTGGCGTCCAACACCTCCACGCCATTACAGTACACTCCAGCCACAATGGAGACGTCAGCGGTGGCTGAGATTAAGAGAGCTATTGCCAGTCAGCAGGAGATGTTGGCTGGATTTGCGAATTCACTTTCTGTGCTGATCAATCAGCGCTCTGATCTGGCTGATAGGCTGCACGTGCAGGAGACTGCGCTGCAGAACCAGCAGAGCGCCCTGTTAGAATTATCAGAGAGTATTAAACCTCTAACGTCACAGACTCCACAAAGTTTTGCACAAGCACAACCCATACATTTTCCCCGAGAGCCAAAGTTACAACTCCCCCAAAGATACAGTGGCGAGGCTGGAAAGTGTAGGGATTTTATTGCCCAGTGTGAGATATTTTTTAAAGCTCAGCCGTCACGTTTTGTAAATGAGGACTCTCGAGTTGCCTTTATATTGTCCTTGTTGGCTGGCACAGCGCTCAATTGGGTCGGTCCACTAATTAGAGCTAACTCACCGGTTGTTAATTCGGTAGAGGCTCTTGTCAGGGAGATGGTTTCTGTTTTTGATCAGGACATTTGCGGCCAAGACGCAGCTACGCGTTTAATGCACCTGAGACAGGGCAAGGAAAGCGCAGCTGAGTTTTCTATTACATTTCGTTCTCTGGCCACGGAAACCGGCTGGCCAGAGGCTCCTCTGATGACAGTTTTTAGCCATGCACTTACGGAGGAGATTAAGGATGCACTGGCTACGTTAGAACCCTGCTCAACTTTAGACTCCTTAGTTCGTACTGCTGTGCGAATTGACAATCGCATACGCGAACGCAGCCGGGAGAGACTGAATAAATCTCCTCTGGCTGACAATGGTATTAAGATTGCTAAAGGCGATTGTTCTTATCCTAGTTCACTCCTTAAGGATTCTACCTCAGTTGAGCCCATGCAAGTTGATGGTTCGTTTAACCGTCAGTCTAAAAGACCCATTAGCAGAAAAATAATCTGCTTTTATTGTTACAAGCCGGGTCATACACGTCCACAGTGTCCTAAACTACGGGGAAACGAAAGGCCCCTCTAGCGATTCAGGGGACGCTAGAGGGGCAGACCCAACTTCCCTTCCGAACACTAATCCCCGTAGAAATTACTGTGGAAAGTAAAAGATTTACCATTGAAGCGTTCGTTGACTCGGGCGCAGTGGACTGCTTCATGGATTTTCAGTGGGCTAGGAGACACGCCGTCCCCACTGTTGCGCTTTCACAATCGCGTTCGGTCAGAACTTTGGACGGTCGCCCGCTGGGAACGGGAGTTATAACCGAGGTTTCTGAACCATTAGAGATGTTCATCTCTTTTGGTAATCATTCGGAAGAGGTTCGATTTTTCATTATCAAGTCTCCCACTTTCCCTATAGTCTTGGGGCATTCGTGGTTACGGGAGCATGAGCCTTGTATCAGCTGGGGGAGACAGACTAATCCCATCGTTCGCTGGGGTCCCAAGTGTAGCGCACATTGTAGAACCAGGGATAATGGTTCTTTCGGACGTGAGGCTATGGGTCAGGCTGACACCGATAGCGAGTTTGAGGAGGTTATTACTCCGTTCCCTCCTAGATTGGAAGAAGGGGCAGAGGAGGGGTTAGAATGGGATCCTCAATTTGACTGGCGAGAGCCAGAGGATGATAACTTTTTGGAGAATTTCAGCGATGTGGAATCAGTCACGGATTCGTTAGACTCTGACCAGGGTAAAGAATTTGGGGCTACCCTGAACTTCGACTTGCCTCCGAATGTTCCAAAGGATTACGCCGATTTGGCTGAGGTATTCAGTAAACAACGAGCCTCTACGTTACCCCCGCATCGTCCGTACGACTGCGAGATTAACCTATATCCTGGGACAACTCCGCCAAGGGGTTCGCTGTATTCGCTGTCAGGACCTGAGCGTAAGGCTATGCGAGAGTATATCCAGGAGGCTCTCGCCAATGGTTTTATACGGCCGTCTACGTCCCCTGCCGGAGCGGGATTCTTTTTCGTTGGGAAAAAGGATGGTGGGCTGAGACCCTGTATTGATAACAGGGGTTTAAATAAGATCACTATTAAAAACCGATATCCCCTTCCATTAATGAGTTCCGCGTTTGAACGTCTACAGGAGGCATCATTCTTTACGAAGCTAGATCTTCGCAACGCTTATAACTTGATTCGCATTCGGGAGGGAGACGAATGGAAAACGGCTTTTAACACGCATGACGGGCACTACGAATATCGGGTCTTGCCGTTCGGGCTGGTTAACGCGCCCTCGGTGTTCCAGGCATTTGTTAATGACGTGCTCAGAGAGATGTTGGAGAGATTCGTCTTCGTTTATCTCGACGATATTTTGATATTTTCTTCAACACTGTCTGAGCACAAACAACACGTCAGACGTGTACTGGCAGCCCTGCTCCGTGCCAAACTTTTCGTTAAAGCCGAGAAATGTGTTTTCCACGCCCAGACTGTCTCCTTTTTGGGCTTCATTGTGTCTAAGGTTTCGGTGCGGATGGACCCAGACAAGGTGGCAGCGGTCAGAAATTGGCCTGCGCCGCAGAGTGTTAAAGAGGTCCAACGCTTTCTAGGCTTTGCAAACTTTTATAGGAGGTTTATTCGTAATTTCAGCGCGGTTGCTGCCCCCATTATTGCGCTCACTAAAAAGAATACCTCCTCAGCGTTTTTGTGGTCCCCTGCAGCAGACGCAGCTTTTCAGGAATTGAAGAAACGTTTTAGCTCAGAGCCGATTTTGGTTTTGCCCGATCCCTCCCTCCCATTTGTCGTTGAGGTAGATGCTTCCGAGGTGGGCGTGGGTGCTATTCTGTCCCAGCGCCCACGTTGGGATAATAAGATTCACCCGTGTGCGTATTTCTCCCGGTCTTTGTCCGCCGCCGAACGTAATTATAGTATTGGTGACCGGGAGTTATTAGCGGTCAAGCTGGCGCTCGAGGAGTGGCGCCACTGGTTAGAGGGAGCTGAGCACCCTTTTGTGGTTTGGACTGATCATAAAAACCTCCAATATATTCAGCAGACCAAACGGCGTAATTCCCGGCAGGCGCGATGGGCATTGTTTTTTTAACCGTTTTGATTTTACGCTTACGTACCGCCCAGGCTCTAAGAATACTAAGCCTGACGCGCTGTCACGTTTGTTTGATCGCACTGATAGCGATCCTTCCCCAGAGCCTGTCATTCCTTCGGCCCAGATCGTAGCACCTATTCAGTGGGAGATTGAGGCGGTTGTTCAGGAGGCGTTGAGGTCTGATCCCGGTCCTGGGGGGGAGCCTCCTGGTTGTTTATTTGTCCCACAGGGTGTTAGGTCACAGGTCCTTCAGTGGGGACACTCTTCCCGCTTGGCGGGGCACCCGGGGGCCCATCGGACCAAGCAGTTCCTGGCCCAACGATTTTGGTGGCCGGAGATGATGAAAGATATTCGGGAGTTTGTTGCTGCCTGTTGCGTCTGTTCGAGGAATAAGACTTCCCACCTCCCTCCCGCTGGTTTGCTGCGACCTTTGCCCGTTCCCAGGCGCCCTTGGTCGCATATTGCTTTAGATTTTGTTACGGGGCTGCCTGTTTCTGACGGCAATACGGTTATTCTGGTGGTGGTTGACCGTTTTTCTAAAGCGGCTCATTTTGTCGCACTACCCAAGCTGCCTTCAGCACGGGAGACAGCGCATCTTGTGGTCAACAATGTGTTCCGGTTGCATGGGCTCCCGCAGGATGTTGTTTCTGACCGAGGCCCGCAGTTTACGGCCAGATTTTGGCAGGCGTTTTGTAAACAGTTGGGGGCCACTGTTAGCCTCTCTTCAGGGTTTCACCCTGAGACCAACGGGCAGACGGAACGTACTAATCAGTCTCTTGAGAACACTCTCCGATGTTTGGCGGCAGATAACCCTTCATCTTGGAGTCGATTTTTAGCTTGGGCCGAGTATTCTCATAACTCGTTGTGTAATTCCTCCACGGGGCTTTCCCCGTTTGAAGCCCAAGTGGGTTATCAACCTCCACTTTTCCCAGAGACTGAGAACAATTCCGAGATTCCCTCAGTTAACTACTTCATTCGGCGCTGTCGGTCTGTTTGGACTAAGGTCCGTTCGGCACTGTTGCGCTCTGGGCGCAAACAAAAATCCTTCGCTGATAGAAGGCGTCGTTTGGCTCCGTCCTATCGGGTTGGGCAGAGAGTTTGGCTGTCCACCCGGGATCTCCCGTTGAAGGTGGAATCCCGTAAACTGGCGCCTCGCTATATCGGTCCGTTCAAGATTGTACGGAGGATCAATCCGGTTACGGTCCAGTTGAAGCTCCCGAGATCTCTGCGCATACATCCGGCGTTCCACGTCTCACGAATTAAGCCGGTTAGCACTAGCGTCCTGGCGCCCGCAGACACGCCTCCGCCGCCACCGCGCATGCTTGAGGGCGGTCCGGTTTATACCGTGCGCCGCATTTTGGCCGAGAGGCGCGTAGGTCGTGGGGTCCAGTTTTTGGTTGATTGGGAGGGATATGGTCCCGAGGAGCGGTGCTGGGTCCCTTCTCGGGATATTCTGGATCCCTCGCTTATTTCAGATTTTCGTGCGCGGGGTTCCTTGGGGACTTCTGGAGCTGTCCCTTAGAGGGGGGGGTCCTGTCATGGTTTGGGAGCCTTGTAGGCTCCTTTTGTTACTCTCGTCCGGGACGATATCGTTTCGCTCACCATCGGATTCCTTAGCCAGTTGGCATTGATTGGGGGCGTCGCCCGGACTCTATTTAAACTCCTGCCTTTCCTCGTTCGGGTTGCTGGAGTGTCAGTATTCTTTTGACTCTTGAGCCGGTAAGGTTAATTAGAAGAGAGATTAGGCAGGAACTTAGCTGCGTTATATTATTTCTGTGAGAAGCGAGAGTATAGGCAGGTTTTTTAGCTGCCTGGTATTTTGTATTGAGCTCGCTTGTGGACTACCATGGTCAGGCGTTAGGCCCGTGGGTAGCGCGAGCCCTTATATTTCCTTTTTGTTCTAGTTTAGCACTTCGCTGCTTTTATCTTTTATTTCTAGCCACTGCTCCTGGCGTCCAACACCTCCACGCCATTACACTACATCCCAGTTTCTGTTTTTGCCGTTTGTTTATTTTCTGTTCTGTGCACCAGTGTCTACCCGTCTTGTGATCAGTGAGGTAAGTTCCGTCTCCCCAGTCTGCGTTCCTGCATGTTTCGGTTGATTTCAATGGTTTCTGGTGTTTCGCATAATTACTTCAATTCTCGTTTACTTCCTTCGCTCAGCTTTCCTTGATTACCAATAATACTAATATTTATATTTTGTATCATACTTACTAACCTAACTAACCCGTGTGCTTACAACTAACTAACTAACTAACGGGCACTTGGGTCAATTTGTAAAGTTACACCGCTACTAATTACTACTAACGTCACCTCAGCACTCGCCTTGTTATAATCTCTGCCCCTTGCTTTGCTTTCCCTGTATCTCCCTGTGCTTCCACAAAATCTTTCATACATGCTTTATTTCTATCCTGCGCTGTTTGATCTGTGCATGTAGAACTCCTTAACTGGAGCTATATATCTGTCATAGGTTGTGTATGTGTTCCTAGGCCGCGTCTTGGCTTTTGCCAGTCAATCTGTTTGGGCTTCCTCATGCCCTCATCTTCATTGCTCATTATCTGTCACTACCACCACCTGTTTCCCCATAGCAGGTGACTTCTGTTTGGTGCATTTAAGCCCTGCATTTCTGTTCATTCCCAATCAGAACATTGATCATTTATTCTGTGCCGAGAGACCTGTGCACCAGTTTTTTTGAGAGATTTGAGACACCCTTTGCCTGACTTCCGATTTCTGCCTGTGCCCTTTTGATTTCTCTGTTTATTGTTCTGGTTTTGACCCGGCCTGCCTGACTACAATTCTTGGTTTCTGCTGCCATGGTTTTTTGATTTTTGCTACATCTCATCTACTCTGATCTTTGCCCACTGTTTATGTACTGTTGCCAGTCTGACCCATTGGTACCGAACTCTGTCTGTCCCACGACCCTGAGCTTTGGGTTGTGTTTTTTGGCACTGTACGTTTGTTATCTCTGGCCTAGACTTGGACTGAATAAAGGATTTCGATTTTTTTTTTTTCTACAACTGCTTGCTTCTGGTTCCTGGGCTGTAACATTACACTCAGCCTCCGCATTTCCCTGCTCACCCACGCGGCTTCTGCCTGCCTTCTGCTCCGACCACCGGTACCAGCACGTCAACTCAGTCTGGATTTCCCCTTAAACTCTGGCCCACATACATTCGTATTACCTCCTGCTACTCCTTTGCTCCACAATAGACCCTCACCTTGAATCCACTCTTCAGTCTCAGTGTTCTGTATTTGGTACCAAAAGAAAAAGAAAAAAAAAAGAGAACCACGACAGAAACAATTTGGTCACAATGGGCCTAGCGGACATTGACCTCCAACAGTCTTTTGCTAATCAAGGCGCCCTTGCAGGCCAACAAGGACATGCTCTCCAGCAAGTAATCCGGAATCTGCAAAGCCTAAAGTCCAGTGTTTCCCAGCTCAGCGGGCAGATGGATGCCATCTCCTCCCGTCTCAACTGTTTGCTCGGTGTGGCTCTTGCTGATCACTTGCAGGCCCCCTCGACTACCTTGCCACCAGCTGTACCAGCTCCACTATCCCAAGAGCCTTATGTTCCAATGCCAGAGCGTTACATTGAGCACCTGGGGTTCTGTTGCTGCTTCCTCCTTCAGTGGTCCCTGGTGTTCCAGCAGCAACCTACTGCCTAATCTACAGACTGGTAATGCCTCCCAGTGGGCCTCAGCATTGTGGGAGAGTCAGTCCTCAGTGTCTAATTCTTATGACCATTTTGTGCCTGAAATGCAGAAAGTTTTTGATCACCCGTTTCAGGAAAAAGAAGCAGCTTAATGGCTCCTTGCATCAGTGCTCCCAGTCTGTTGCTGAATATGCTATGGAGTTTAGGATTCTGTCTGCGGCGTGCAGTTGGAATGATCAGTAACTGCAGGGAGTTTATCTTCAATGAGCTAGCCACCAGGGATGAAACACATAATTTAGTTACCTTCGTTTCTCTGTCTAAATGGCTGGATAATCATCTCAGGGTGCGTCGCAGAGAGAAGACAAGCCATTCCACCCTCTCCAGCTCCAGTCAGTCACACCAGCCTCCCCACACCAGCCCTCTGCCCTCGGCCACTCCCCAGGCTCCTCCTCTGAGATCTCCTCCTGACTCTCCTGGTGAGCCCATGCAACTAGGTTGGGCTTGTCTGTCTCAAGCTGAGCGTCAGTGTCACTTGAAGGCTGATGCGGGCATTTGTTGCAGCAAAGCAGTCCATTTCCTCGCCTCCTGCCCACTCTGGCTAAAACAGTGAGCCAATCAGTAACATGGGGGGGGGGGCCCTTTGTGCCAAACCATTAATATTTTTTTGAACTCTCACACTCACATACAGTTTGTCTCCCTCTTGTGGAACCAAGAAACCCACCCTGTGCCAGCCCATGTGGACACCGGTGCTGACAAAAATACATTGCCTCTGGACTCGTCTCTCAAGCTGGGATAGGCACTGAGATTCTCTCCACACCCCTGGAAACCGATGCCTTGGACAGCAGGCACCTTGGCCAAGGTAACCCATCGCACTGCCGATATCACCCCAATTCTGTTGGGTAACCACCGGAAAGCTACACAGCTCCATGTTATTTCATCTTGTCACACACCTGCAATCTTAGGTCGGCCCTGGTTAGTGCTCCATATCCCCCACTGGTCCTCTGGTTCAGTTGTCAGCTGGAGTGTTTTTATTGCCATTCTTACTGCCCCCAGTCAGCCATGGCCCCTGGTGAGTCCATTTCAACTCCTGTTTCTGAACCTTCTGATCGTTCTTCTGTTCTCTGAGTATCATGACTTAGGAGAAGCTTTCAGTGAACAGCTTGCTCTCTCCTCTTACCTCCATATTGCCCTTACGACTGTGCAACTGACCTGCTTCCGGGAGCACCCCTACCTGCCAGGTGCCTCTACAACCTTTCCCGTCCTGAGAAAGAAGCCATGGAAAGATATATCCCTCACTCCCTTGCTGTCGATATTATCTGCCCTTCATCCTCACCAGTCAGGGACGGTTTCTTTTTTTGGAGAAGAAGGACCACACCCTCCTTCCCTGCATATACTAATGTGGACTGAATGACATTATCAACAAAAATAAGTATCCCCTTCCACTTGTGGACTCTGCCTTCGAGCTTCTGCAACATGCCATCGTATCCTCTAAGTTGGACCAAAGAATGTTATGATCCTTATCTGCCTGACTGTGTTTTGGGTATGATTCTGCCCTGATTGCCATGTTTGTTTATGAACTCTGCTTTGTCTAACTATGCTCTGATTATCGATTCTGTATCCATGCCATGTTTTGTTTTTGCCTTGCCTCTTTCTGTTCGCCATATTCCACCATTGCAGTTATATTCCGGTCCATGTTTTGTTTCATACCATGCATTGCACTTTGTTTCCCCCTGTCTGGTCTTGCGTCATGTGATCGCTCACTGCCACAGTATTGTGTGCCACACTTTCAGGTGATTTCATAGTTTCTGGGATTTCGATCATTCCTTCTAAGCTTGTTTATTTCCTCCACCCTGCTAATCTATAATTACTAACCAGACTAAGTTTATTATTTTTGTTAAAGATATTAACCCAAACTAACACTGTTTATAGTACTAACTTACTAACGAGCACTAGGGATTGTATAGCTGCACTTACTAATTGACTAACAAGCTCTCAGCATTCGCCTAATTCTAGTCTCCACCCCTTTGGCTTTACATAACCTACTTTGCCGCAGTTTCAGCAGTCCCTCCGCACTTATTAAACTCTGTTCTCCCTCCTTATCTGTGCGCGTTAGAACTCCCTAACCGGAGCCGTGTGTCTGTCAATAGGTTGTCTTTGTCATCCCTGTCCGCGTTTTGGCTTTTGCCAAATTCTTGTAATCAGGAACTTCCTCATGTTCGTTCCTTTGTAATTAGGGAACAGGTGAGCTGGATAGCATGTGACTTCCCCTACATGTATTTAAGCAGTCATGTATTCACTCACAGCTCTTGTCAGAACGTTTTCCCTGGTTTGCTTGTGCTACGATCGTTGATGCCTCGTATTCATAGTGTTATACTTCTGACTGGAACGTCCCTGATTCTGATTTTGGCTTTTTCTTTGATGCTTCTGTGCCTGTGTACCGAACCTGTTTTGCCCGACTCTGAGTTTTATGTTTGCTGCCCTGTGTACAGTTTGGATTACATCCCTGGGATTCTGATTTTGGATTGTGGGCTCTGTAGCGTTGCCTTCTGCCCTGTGGGGGTTCACCCCCCAGCTTCAGTAAAAACTCATATTTGCTGAAACTTACTGGTCTTGCATTTGATTCAAGAATGACACCTCACAAAGAAATTCTTATCATCTTGTCAGGATCAAGAAGGGTGATGATTGGAAGATGGCCTTTAAAACCCCCCTCAAGCATTTTGAATATCTAGTTATGCCCTTTGACCTCACCACCACCGCGTGGGTGCTCCAGGGACTCGTGAATGACATGCTGAGCCGTTTCATTTTTGTATACCTCAATGATATCATGATTTTCTCTCAGAAAATAGAGGAACTAATTCAATATGTCAGGTTGGTTCTCTGTCACCTGAAAACAAGCTGTTTGTGAAGGATAACATATATATGTATATTTCATGTCCCCTCCATCAGTTTTCTTGATTACATTATTGAGCAGGGGCAGGTGAAGATGGACCCAGCAAAAATACAGGCAGTGGCAAAATGAGACCCTCCACCCTGAAGCAGCTCCAGGACTTACTCGGCTTCGCTATCTTCTATCAGAGGTTCATCAGAGACTACAGCAGAGTAGGAGCACCCCTTCACTCAGCTCACCTCCATGGCAGCTCCCTTCTCCTGGACCCCTGAAGCCGAGACCGCTTTTTACCATTTAAAGCAGCTCCTCATTTGAGCTCTGGAGCTGTCTCACCCAGACCCTTCAAGGTAGTTCAGTGTGGAAGTAGGTGTCGCCGACTCTGTTGTGGGAGCTGTCCTGTCCCAGCGCTCTCCAAAGGACCAAAAAATGACATTTTGGTGGTGACTGCTTGCACAGCTCACTTAGCTTCCTGCCATAGGAGCTCCAGGATTTGTCCTTTTCAATCTTTACAACTCTCTTGCTGTTCCTTCTGGCAAGACTGTAGTTGATATAGTCCTCATGTGTCTGCGATTTCACCCACACTGCAAAAATGATAGGATAAAAATACTAGGTAAGATGAATTTACTTATTTTAAGACTTAAATCACTTATTTCGTTGACCATTTTTCTTAGTAAGAGGAAACAAATGTCTTGCTTTGAGGCAATTTTTAGTAGCTTGTCCATGGGGTAAGTAAATTTCACTTGTCAAGTCGAATAGTAACTTGTTTTAAGTAAATTTCACTTGTCAAGTCAAATAGTAACTTGTTTGAAGTTTTTTTTTCTTAAAACAAGTTACTATTTGACTTGACAAGTGAAATTTACTTACCCCATGGACAAGCTACTAAAAATTGCCTCAAAGCAAGACATTTGTTTTGTCTAACTAAGAAAAATGGTCAACGAAATAAGTGATTTAAGTCTTAAAATAAGAAAAATTCATCTTACCTAGTTTTTTTATCTTATCATTTTTTGCAGTGAGGGTCTTTTCTTCTCCTTTACCGCCTGCTTCACCGTATCATTCTACTATATTGTGGCCTTCTTCTGTCCCTTCTTGAGTGTCTTGGTCCCACAAGCCTTCCTGACGGTGTTGAAGAGGGTGTCTCTGCACCATGCTTCATTTGCTGTCATGCTGATGGTGTCAATGTGTTCCAGACTCTCTGTATCCATCCTTTGTGTCTCTTCCTGGATGTCCATGCTCTTCCTGAATTTGTGCCAGTTGATCTGTTCTTCTTGTACCACCTTCCTTCTGTGTGTTTTGGTTACATTCCCATTTATCCACATCACAACTTTTTGGTGGTCAGTGTCAAGTCCTGCATTAGGTATAACCCGGGCATCGTGAACCATGTTCTTCCTGGATATTCTTACAACTACTTCCTCTCCATCTGGCACTTGGGAAAGACTGTTCGAGACTTCTTCAAAGAAGTCATCGTCTTCCTGGTCAGTGTAGGAGTCGTTGCATGGGGCATAGACATGTAGGTAGTTGGTAGCTCTGTCCTTCTCCCTGATCCTGATTGTAATTACCCTCTCTGAGATGTATGCTGTGTCGATCAGGTTCTTTGTAGTATCCGAGTGCAGGATGAATGCTACGCCGAGCCTTGCCCTTGGTTCTGTCCACTCCAGATGAGGACGAGTGGGTTTCCTTGCATCCCCTTCCTTTTCTCTACAGTCTGCTATACCCATGACTGGGATGTTGTGCCATGTCATCAATTCTACAATCTCTGGTTCTTTATCTTTTAAACCACAAACATTCCTATTTTCTCTATCCAAGCCCTTTGTCCTACTTGTTGTCCTTTTCCATTTCCAGGTTATTGTCCGTTTAGATCCGTCCTTTTTCCTTTCCTTATATGACATGTAGAAACAAGAGTTCAGCTCGCTGCCGGCTTGCTACGCCTGTCGCAGCATTGCCAGAGCCCCGTTAGCCAGATGCTTCAGTATGCCGATGGTATGGGCTGTCCTACTCCATCTGTAACCACCTCCCCCGATGAGGATGAGGGAGTGACTTTGGGAGGCTTTTTTAGCCCTGTAGCTCATATAAAACGGAAGTTATGGATCTCTAGATATGGTTACAAATTAAGTGCAGGAAAAAGTGAGCATGGTTCCCACATTTCCCAGGGCCATAATGCCAAAATGACTAAAGGTATGAAGCTGAAATTTGGGATTCTTTCATTAGGGGTCAAAGACAAATTTCACTTTTTTTCAGTCAAATCTGAGAGATGTCACTGGGGAAGTTTCTGGAATTTGAGTGAATTGACATGGAATGACCCAAATGTAAAGTCTTATTTGGGGGTGGCACTGCAGGAAAGGTTGTAGGGTCACACATAACAATAGGGTTTGTCTTGTGTGTGCTAGGAATGAACACAAGAGGTTTCATGTGATTCCCATTGGAAAAATTATCAAGTTATTCTTATTTTTAAAAATGAGAAGTTTGGCATGATGGTGGCACTATAGCGAAGGTCATTTGATGACCAACATAAATAAAAAGTCCTCTTTCTCCCCAAAAAAAGATGAGAAAAAGAGTGACATGATTCTCATCAAAAGAGTCTGAGTGTTTGCATTTGGATATATAAAGTTTGATATTGGGTCATAGGGTCACCCAAAAGTCGTAGGGTCACACAAAACAATATGGTTTGTCCTCTATACACCAGGGGTGAACACAAAGAGTCACATGGGATTCCCCATGAAACTAAGTTACAGCAATTTTACAGCAAAAGTGAAAAGTCTGACTGAGTGGAAGCGCTATGGCAAAGGTCATAGGACAGCCAACATCAACAACAAGCCTTTTCTTTGTACCATAAACAATCACAAAAAGTGGGATATGACTCTCTTCAAAACTGTTTGACTTGCTTCATTTTTCAAAATGAAGTTTCACCTGGTGAAAGTGGTTCACACAAAACAAGTGGGTTTGTCTTCTTTGCATCGGGGATGAACACAAAAACAATTAATGTGATTCCCATAAAAACTGTTAAGTTACTGCAATTTTTAAAAATTTTTCTCCCCAGTGGTTGCATTATGGTAAAAGTCATAAGGTAACCATCATCAATAACATGCTTTCTCTCTGCCCCAGAATCAATCAAAAAAATTGTGATAGAGTTATAGCATTTGTAAATACCAAATTGCCAGTTACCAGCTGAAACAAATTAATCACTGCAGTAATTATCCAATTGAAGGCACTTACCTTTTTGTTTAGTTAAATCCAAGAGGTGACTTTTTTGGCCAGGCAGTGTACGAACTCAAGTCATGAAACAATCTGCTTCATTTAAACTGTTAGTGTTTTTAATTTATTTACATTTCTTTTGGATTTGTATAAAGTGTTTTAATCACGTTTGTACCTGTGCGATTAAATTTCTCGTGATATTCCAGTCTTTTTCAGTCGGCCTTGTTAAATCTTCTGAGGGCCAGTGACATTTTTCTCTCACAGGCTCGACTGGCTTGTAGCAAAAAATGGGAAGATCCTGCTTTGCCGACAAATTAAATTAATGAAACTCGTGAAGTAATTTTTGACTTTTTACCTGGCCGAAGGCTCAGAATAAATGAAAATGACTACTTTTTTCCTCACCAAAGGCTCGGAATAAATGAAAATGACTTCCCATTTAACAGATGCCTGGCAACTCTACCCTATATCAGGGGTGGGCAATTCCGGTCCTGGAGGGCCGGTGTGTATGCAGGTTTTTATTTCCATCAATTACCCTCACTAATTAAGTTAATTTGTTGCATACACAAATAGATTTGTGCAAAGGTTCGATCAAAGAAAAATGTTTTAGATTGGGACACATTTGGTGGTCATTCATGATAATTTAAAGAAATGAATCATAATTGTCAGAGTTCATGACTAGTTTGGCTAAATTAGATAATCAACTAATTAGTGGCCAGAAGTTGGTGTGGAAATCAGGGACAGAGACGGCCCTCGTTGCCCACCCCTGCCCTATATGCTTTTGCTGCCAAAGCACAGGCAAGGTTTTTTTTTCTCCCCCTTCCCTCTGACCAATTTGATTGACAAAGTGGCTTTGACTGTATTTTTTTCTGCAACATAAGTTTGCTTGGCTCAACTAGTGACGATTTGTGTTGGTTAGGATAGAATATGATGCAGACCTATCCATTATTTTACAGTTGACTGCAATGACTATCTGAGGGGCCCCTTGTAATGCTTCACCCCCTCTGGGGTGAGAGCCTAGCTCCGCCCCTGCTGTCTGGGATTACTTGGAGAGTCAGACACAAGTGAGACTGTGAGCCTGCGGAAGAATTGCAAAAAGTTCTCCAGTGTGCTTAGAACAAGCTAAAGCCAATCAACATATACAGTAAAACTACAGAACTACAGTATGGTGTACCTAATTTTTAGGCAAAAGGTAGTCACACCAAATATCAACATTTGATTTTAAGAAACCTTTAACCTTTTTTTCATTATTTTTTGGAAGCATCTTCAGTTCACAAAATTATTTTCAATGTGCTTAAAATACAGAACTGCAACTCCAACCTACAAGGAGTCTGTTTGAAGTAGTTGCCACTGATTTAAAACTCCCTCAGGCGCTTAACATTTCATTCTGATCGGCCATGGCAGTACCCAGGGCTTCCAGCTGGAATTAGCACTTGTTGACTCTAAAGCACCTTGATGAATGATATCACTCGGAATACATAAGTGGCTAATTTGTGCTGCCAGCAGTGTTTGTGCAGAAAACAAGTGGCCATGTTTCTCGCTAAACATGCTTCAACTCACTGCCAATCGGAGGCAATGGTACATTAATTAAGAGTAAATCTTAGCACCATCAGTTCGGGCTGTATTTGGCCGCAAATCTTCTCCAAAACAATAACAGCTTACTTGGCTTCTTTGATGCATTCATGCAACTCTGTGTGTGTGTGTGTGTTCGTGTGTGCGTGCAAAGCGGTCTTTGTACATAACTTCTGCTGGTGATCGCACATGTCATGAGACAAAAGAAAAATTTGCAAATATTGTTATAGTGATGGTGGACATCACACATTTTATAATCACTTTGGTAAATCTAAATTTCAAGCTAGTTTTGAAACCTCTGGATCATGCTGTCATCGCTGAGTGTTTAATAAGCATTTCAATTTTATTTTGTCTTTAGTGAATGCAATAAACGGCTATAAGATTGGCATTTACTGATAACTAAAGATTAATCAGAAACAACTAATGTGGATTTTAAATAATAACACCCAATTTTTCCTGAGTACAACACCCATCAAATAAGTAAGCTGGCATTTTCTTTGGGGCATATTAAAAATACCACACAATGAATATGAATTCACGAACTAAAAACTGAAACTACTGGAAGATAAATTTAAGTTGGTGAGGTTCCTTTACCATGACCACCCACATTCAATTTCAAAGTGTCTGCTTTCACTCCATATTTGCCCTGCAAAATCCTGTTAGATTCTAAAAAGCAAAATGTACCTTCTAATTTGTTATGAACCCTGAGTGGATTTGTCATTAAATAGCATTTAACATAGTTGTTAAAAGGGGAAGCATCTGTGAACACACTTTTTTTCCCACATCCACCATATGTTTAGTTGCTTAAGCATCCAGAGTTTGTTTTCTCCAGTGTCTGCCATCAGAATCTGTTTTAGCACCTCCTATTTCTCTTGAGTTGTAGAATGTTTGAAACTGACTTCTGCAATGTTCTACAATGTCTTTCACTGAAACAGCAGCACTAAGAACTATAAAATCTTTGTGGATATTTGCTCATTTCTTGCCATGCATTGCCCAGATGCACAATGTAAACAATAGCAGACCAACAGCACTGATGCATCTTCCAGACATTTAAACATTTATATCTCTTGAGAACAACTGCATTGCATACCTAAAACGTGAGAATGCATATCAGTGAGTGCATACCCCGTGTAATCAACAAGTTTTATACATCTAACCTGGAGCAAAATAATACCATGTTAAAGTGGATACTGTCAATTTATGCAACAAGGTTTTTAGCTGCGACCAAGCAGCTCTATGAACGCTTCTGTCTGTCCGTCTGTCCGTCCGTCCGTCCGTGACACCTTTTTGACCATGTTCCTGTCATCGTATCATCATGAAATTTTCAGGAGTTATTCACCTTCACCAAAGTGATGTCCATGCACAAGGTCGAGGTCAAAGGTCAAGTTCACAGAGGTCACGACCTTGTTTGCGGGTTTTTGCGCTGTAACTCCAGTTAGAATTCATGGATCGCTATGAAATTTTGGAAATAGCTTCTAGGCATAGAGGAGGTGTTTCCTATTGCTTTTCAACGTCATCCGTCAAATCCCAAGGTCACAAGGTAAAAAAAGTGTCATTTTTGCACGATTAGACGGTTTTCGCACCGTAACTCCAGTTTAATTCAATGAATGGCTATGAAATCTTAGAACAAGCTTATTGGTATAGAGGAGGGGTTCCCTATTGATTTTCAAGGTCATCTGTCGAATCCCAAGGTCACACCGGTCCAAAAAGTGTCCATTTTGTCCCGATTTCACAGTTTTCGCACCGTAACTCGAGTTTAACTTGATGGATGGCTATTAAATCTTACAAGCTTCTTGGTACAGAGGAAGGGTTCCCTATTCATTTTCATGGTCATTTGCCAATTTCGAGGTCACACTTGTACAAGAAACCACCAGTCATGGACACTAGGCCACGTGACGGATGCTAGGCCAGGTCGCAGCTATTAGATCCCTCTGATCTACTTGTTTAAATAAAAGTCAAAAATACAGATAAAAGATAACGCAATATCTTGCAGTGCAGTTCAGCCCATTATCACAGGGCTCTGCTTGCAGAACTGCACCCCGGAGAGATGTCTTATTACTCAGTTTGTCCAGGGAAACAGTATATGTACGTACAAAGTACAAGTGCAGTCCCACTCTCAAGCAAATTCCGTTAGGAACCATTAGGCCAAGTACCAAAAGTCAACGTCACTTCTTCATATTACAAAGCTTTACAATGCAGTCCCTGCCATGCTTTTTTTCTACAGTTCCCTGCGCGATCAGATCACCAGTGGTCACACTGCAGCCAACAATACTCCGGCTGCATGTACACCTGCTTACCATTCAATGAGCTTCCCTGAGCATGCCCCCTCATCACTGACAGAAGGTTTTTCACGGGGTGACATCTCGTCGTGTACCATGCCAAGTGTATGTGCATGGCATTGAGCTGCGCCTCACTAGTCCCCCTATTTGCATTACTCAGGACCCAGAGCTGTGCTCAGTGCGCAGCTGTGCTCCCTTAGCCATATTGCTCAGCAATTGCCTCTCTTAAAAAGTGATTAAGCAATGTCATGATACTTGAGGTCATGTTTGTTTCTCTGAAGAAAAGTTTGTCATGGTTATGGTTTTTTTGTCATGTTTATGTTCATGTTTATATTCAAGTTCAGTGTTCAAGATTTTGTCTTTTATTTATTCTTTTTGGTTATCGTTATCAAATTTTATTCATTCGTTAGTTCATTCCGTTTCTCTGTTCCATTGCACTTGTCTCCCCTGTCTTGTGATCTAGTTCGTTCAGTCCATCTTCCCGGTCTGTGTGCTCACATACTTCGGGTGATTTAACTGAATTCTGGTGTTCAATATATTCCTTCGATTCTCGTTTACTTCCTTCGTCTTACTGTTCTGATTACTAACAAAACTAACATTTGTATTTTGTATCATAGTCTACTAACACAGCTAATCCATGTATATAGATTACTAACGAGCACTCTAGTTAAATCTGTAAAGTTGCACAGCTACTAATTAATACTAATTCCCTCTCAGCAATCGCCCTGTTCTAGTCTCCGCTAATTGCTCAGCTTTACCTGTCTCCCCCTGTGTTTCTGCGAGATCTCTCACACGTGCTAAATTACTTTCCTGCACTTGTTATCTGTGCACTTAGAACTCCTTGACCAGAGCTGTTTAAATGTCATAGGCTGTTTGTGTGATTCCCCTCAATGTCTTGGCTTTCGCCAGTTTTCGTGGTTTGCGTTTCCCTCATGTGATTCTCCCATTCTAATTAATCTGATCCAGCTCACCTGTTCCCTGCATAGCCTGTGACTTCCCTCTCGTCTATTCAAGAGTCCTCACTGCAGTTCTGACTTTGTCACAACGTTGATCAATATTTTTTTGTGCGGTGTGCCGTGTATGCCATTGAGTATTGTTTTTCTTGCCATTGCCCTTCTCGTTTTGTTTTGTCTTTTTGGATTTTGACCAATTTTTGTATGACCACGATTTCTGTGATTAGATGCCCTGTGTATGACCTTTGGCTTTGTTCATTGACTTCAACTTTTTGCCTACCGTTTATGTACCTTTGCTCATGTGTCTTCCTGGTTCTGACCCCTGCCTGACTAGTCGACACTGTTTTGGGATTTCATATAGTGGCTTGGCAATTCTTGTGTTTTTTTTTACTTTGACCCGGACTTCATTAAAGGCATTTTTGGATTTCCATCTCTCGCATGTGGTTTCTGAACGCTACGTCACATAGTTAGCTTGCTTTTAATTTTTTTTTTCCTTCGTTCTTTTGCTTGAGGACTGGCAAACTCATGTCCGTCCGTCTGTCCATCCATTATATATTATGCTTATCCTTGGTCATGAGGTGGGGGGGGGGCAGCGGGGGCCAGCGGGGGCAGCGGTGGTGAAGCCAATCCAAGTTTACAATGAACAAGAGGCTAGTACACACCCTGGCACCCTGTCCAGTTCACCAATTCATCACAGGGACGATACATCTTTAACTTAAACATTCATATCTACCTGCAATTTAACTCATTCCCTATGGCAAGCCGCTGCCAAAGGTCGAGGTGAATTCTACCATTCCCTTCGGTAAACCGGTGCCAGCGGTGTTGATGACTATTCGCAGTCCGATGAAAACACAAAATCAGTTGACGATCGCGGTCATGGGCCACCTGTACTTCACTTTATATTATATATACACACACACCTACACAAAACTTATATTGTGTAATTTTCGGGAGAAGTATTCCGTACAAATGCAACTATTTTATAGAAAAGTATTCCATAAGGAATGAGTTAATCTCCAATTAGCTAGACATGGATGTTGGTGGACTGTAGAAGGAAGCCAAAAAATCTGGAAAAAACCCACAAAAGCCAAGAGAGGACACAAAACACTGCACAGAAAGGCCCCAGGCTGAATTCTGACGGTAATAGTGCTACCCACTGCACCACCACGCTGCCCCAACCTTAGCTGTGCCAGAAAAAATAGAGGTACTGAATCTCATACCGTAACACTAAAATCCTTGTTTTGAAAGAACTTTCTTTGACACTACATGTGGGGCCGCCTCACCTTGCCTCATCTCCCCACAACTTAGCTTCAAATAATAAGCACAGTATGGGCATTTGTGCACTAAAATACTAATTTTCACATTGGGGACCGAAAATGCTGATCAATTTGTGGTCAGACTACTTTCCCTTTAAGAAAGGTCAAAACTCTAATAACGAGCTGATGCATACTGATTGTAACAATGAAAGTGAGTGTGAAAGAATTTCTGGTGGGGTACAGTAGCTCTATACGACGCATGCTGAAGCAGAGGAGGAAGACAAGCCAGGACTCGATGCCAAGGAATTTTAGGGAAGATATTATCTGTGAGGAGAGCTTTGCCATAATTAATTGTTTCTGGGGAGACGGCTGCCATGAACAGACCCCCTGCCTTTGTCTCTTTCTGTCTGCGTTGCTCAGTCGCTGATTTTCTCTCTCAATTCAGTTTCAAGGAACTTCATTGGCCTGACATAATGCAATGTAGCCAAAACAAATTCAGTTGGAAGGGACTAATTGCAAATTTGGTTAAACTGGGCTTTCATTTCACTTTATGTAACTCATTGTGAGGAAAGAGTTGAAGTGTTCTACTGAAGTGTGTCAAAACAGCAGCATAGGAGAGCTTTTCATTGCAATTAAAGCCCAAACTATCAGGTACATCTGCATTAAGGAACTTCTTATTGGTCTGTTTGAAGGTGCCTCTATGGGTGTATATGTGTGTGTGTGTGTGTTTGTTTGAAAACTTCATCATGATGAACTGTGTGGAACTTGTTCAGTTATTTTTCAGTCAAAGTGCAGTATCTGTGAGACACCCTGCTGTTTTCTGCTCTCGCTATTTGGATGACTGACAGCTGAAATCTGCGGTCAGATTTATTTTTAAAAGGCAATTTTACCTTTGTGCTATGTAGAAGTCATTTGTTTTTCTCATACAGACTGCTCCACCGCTATTGGATGGAGGGAAGGTATTTAGTATTTCTGTGCAGCCGCAGTGCTGGCAGTGTGACTGGCCTTTCCTCATATCTCTGGTGATGTTAGTACTGAAGAACTAGGGGAGGTGTAGAGGACAGGCACGCACTCCCTGTGAGCAGCCCAGCAGGGGAGAGGAATGCCAGTGTCCCACAGGTCGGCCTGGGGCAAGTGGATTGTGATGTCTTTGTGTATGTGTGTGTGTGTGTGTGTGTGAGTGTGTGTGTGCTGCCTTGAAACCATTTCTCCTGTTCAGGTCCCCAACAGTTGAGCTCAGTCATCCTGCCAGTCACTACACGATGCTATAAAACTTCAAAGCTCCTGAAAGACGGGAAACAGGTTTGTTCAATGCGGTCTTTTTTAAAATTCTTTTTCTCCCTCTCAGCAGTGGATGATTTCACTCTTTGTGGATGACTCTAATTGCCCCGCAGCACCTTTTTTCCTTCCTTAGTTTTCCTTTTTTCTGTGGAGTGCATGGCATTTTCAGTGAATTCTGAGGTCTGTCTTCACTTGCTTCATTGGGGAATAGGAACATCTGGGGTTGTGAGTGCAGGAGGCAATAGAGAAGTAATACTCTTGGAACTGTTCAACATATTTCCTGTGTTTTGAGGCTAAGTCGTTTCCCCTTCCCTCTCTCTCTCTCTTGCTCTCACTCTCACTCACTCACTCTCCCTGTCACTGCCTTTCAACTCATTCTCTTTCACTCTCTCTCTTTTGTTCCTCTCCCTCTCTCTTTCTCTCTCTCTCTCTCTCTCTCTCTCGCTTTCTCTCTCATGTTGTGCTGTCCTCCTAAATGGTCTGGCCGTGAGACAAACCCTAACAGACCATTCAGACTTTGGCTCCCTTTTGTTGTGTTTATCTCATGCCTGTTGCTTGTTGTTTAGTCTGACTGTGGCCCTTTGTTTGGGGGTGCTCGAGTGTAAACAGTTGACTGCGTGATTGCAGGAGGGCAATGCTGATTCCACCCAAACTGAACCACTGATGCAGGGAAGAGCAGGCCGTCAGGACAAGTCCGCCTACAGGTTAGTGATAACAGCTCCCATTTCTCTTTCTCCCTCTCTGGCCCTGGTTCCTGACTGACTAACTCAGAGCCAGGGAGTGTTTCTAGCAAACCTTGTATGTAATCCCAGGCTCTGCAGGAGCATATCAACCGGAAAAAGTGGCAGCCCCCAGTCTTCCTTGTTTGCACCATCTTACTGATTAGTTATCAATGTGAGAAATATAAGAACGTGAACACAGCACCTGTAATATTTGTGCCAAAAGATTCCCGATATACAGTTTAATAACAGCAGAGAGCGTTTTTATGTCATGTCTGTCATGCAGTGGGCACTAAAGGAGACACATACCATTAATTACCAGTCCAGAGGAAGTCTGGAATATACATCAGAAAGAGCTGCTTGAAATTCAGCGGAAGGAGCCGGAAAATTATTACACCGGCGTTTCAGGCTCTGCGTTCATTTTCTTTGGCTTCTTCAACAAATTAAATGGCACTGCTCGTACAAAAGCAACATCCTTTGCTTTGACTCACTGATTCACCATTGGCTGTAGACTTCAGAGCACTGCAAAGGTAGGAGGATTAATTCAGTCATCTCAGAAATTGAACTGAAGTTTTAGACTTATATAACTTACAGGAAGGTTTCTAATTTTGCTACGACAGATTTCGCAAATTGTGCTGGTACATTTATGCAGCAGTTTGGTAAAAGTAATTTCTTTTTTGCTCAAAAATACTGCTGCACACGAAAGTTAACCCATGAATTTTTGTCTTTTGCCTTTTCTTCTCCTTGCTCAAATTGGCTCTCTTCTGTGAAAGCATTTTCCCCAACACCGGGGGTCTCAGTTTGTCCTCTCCACTCAAGCTCACACTCTCTGACATCTGAAAAGTGTCGGCCGCGCTAATGTTTGAGTGAATGGGAAGTGACAGGGCAACTCCTTTGATCCTTTCACTGGCCCTTGAAGAGGGGGGGTCACACAGTTTAACCCCTTGTTTCCTGTTATAGGGACTCAGATACTAATGCTTTTTCATTAGTCAATGAGTCATTCAGTCATTTCTTGCTGCAATTTCTCAGTCATAAATTAGGATTATTAATGAAACACATGGTACTTTGTCTCATTAGATTTATCTCTGCTTTATTAAATTGTATTTATTTTACAATTGTATGGAGGTGTAATGATGGACAATTTATACTTGTTGCTGTATAGGTATTTAAACTTCACAAGTCAGACCTGCAAGTTTTATTAACAAAGCTAAAATATTTTGCCATTTCTTTAGCCGCCATCTTGGAATGACAGATGAAGAAATTATCAGTCAAGAAGGCCAAGGAAATTTTTCCAATTTCAGATTTTCCAAAGGCGAGAAGCACAGTAAATTCAATGACTCTTACAATCGATTTTCAAATAATGTGGGTTTCCAAAACACGTTCATTACTCAAGCATCTCTTTAGTTCACTCTAAACTAACCCACGTAACGAGAGAACGTCTGTTGCTTAAGAATCTCTTTTAAAAACTCATTAATCCTGAGATTCAACGTTATCGGGAAACCCACTGCTGATTCTCAAGAGCCCTTGCAAAAGGACATCAACGTCCAAATCGTCGCTTTAAATCCAGGTTGTTGATTGTCTGGAGGGAGCAAGGCCTGGAGCATAAGAAGGTCAACTGCGATGGCGGTCTTGAAAATCTGTTGGTTTCTTCTCACCCTGTGGACTGTCACATCACCCTCCGGAGCTGAGAGTTTGGTACAGCACAATACTGGGATCCAGGTCAACAGGGGACAGTCAGTGTATGTTACAGAGAAGGAGCTGCAGTTCAGCAACCGGGGTGAAGAGGACGCTTGTAAGGTGGAGGTGGTGCTTAATGAACCTGTGACACAAAGAGTGGGAAAGCTCAGTCCTCAGGTAAGTGGTAAACACTGCCGCTTAACAAAGTCATCAAGAATACAAAGCATGTTGACCTTGCCCTGTGATGGATTGGTAGGCAGTCTGGGATGTCTCCTCCCTTCTTCTTCCTCAGTGCATGTTGGGAAAGGCTACAGCAATCCCCATGACCCAGACAAGAATAAGTGACCGAGATAATGGAAGGATGGACAGATACTAAACTCAGCAAACATTGAGGAAATGTTGCACAGTAGTGCGTAGTGATGAAAATGCTCTAAACAAAATGAAGATAAATCAGAAAGCAAATATTATTCAAGTATTTATTTAATATTATCTTGGATCATATAGATGAAAATAAGGACACAAATGACATATAGTAAAAAAAAAAAAGGGGGGGGGGAGAAAAGGTCAGTATCACCCTTTACTTTGATTACTGCATTTAACCTTTCAGATTTTTTTTGTTTCCTCGCTCGCTTAACCATTCTATATGGATTGAAGTTCATTCCAAAGAGATTGTTTTGATGTTACAACAGATTTAATTATCTTTGTAAGGCCACGCCTCTAGCCGTCCAGCTCACTGGTCTACTAAACCACGGAGCGCTCATTTGCCCCTATTCCTTGTTGTCTCTGAGTGGTAGCAAAGCATACTTAGTGAAGTCTGTGTAACCTCATGCCTGCTTGACATAGTAGTCTGTATAGGCTTGTTCTCCGTATTGCGTGTACTAAACTCTAACCTCTAAGCAAAGTGCTGTTATAATTAAATGCAGCACTTTTATGTCTTTTAAAAGGAAGATTCTTTCCTTTTTGTTTTGTTTAATACATAATACTGCAGTGCTTTCCAGTTCTAGTGTTACCTACTGTTAACAGCTTGTTCTGAACCTCCTTTTGTTTTGTCTGCAACGCCAGTGCCCGCCGCAGTTCAGTTGGGGATGATAAACCAACCAAATCCACCGCTACACTTGAGTCCAGTCGTCCTCTTCCTGTCCTCTGTGCAACAGCACTTTGCAGTCTGGACGTAACGTTGCAATCTTGGCATCAAAGTAATCACAGATTTGCTCAACTGGATTAAGGTTACGATTTTGAGCAGGCTAAATCATAACTTAAATGTCATTAGATGATTCTTTAAAACTGAAACAATTCTTGCACAATGTAGACGTGTGCTTAGGGTCATTATCTTGTTGAAAATAAAACACCTACCAATCAGTCTCTTTCTAGATGGCGATGCATGCCTCACAAGGATGCTGGGATACTTCTTTTGATTCATAATTCCATTGATTTTTATGAGGTCACCAGGTCCTTTCAAGCAGACGGAACCTCAAACCATAATATTATCTCCTACATGTTTAATAGAAGGGGCTAAACGTTCATTTTTGAAAAGTTTTCCGACTCTACTTTGCACAGAAGTTCTGCGATTGTGTGAGAAAAGTTCTCATTTTGATTCATCGGTCCAAGGAACTTGCTTTCAACTCCACTGGTGTCCAATCCTTTAATTCTTTTTTGATGTTGCCAGCTCTAAGAAGTGTTTTTTTTTTTTTGGCAGCAACAGCACCAATCAGACCATTTTCACACTTGTCTGGAAATAGTAGATCTTGATACTTTCATCTCTTCACTTCTGGCGTTATTAATATCATCACAGAGTTGCCGTGCTGTCAACTTCTGATTTTTTTTACTGGTCGTACACAGATAATGGGCAGCCGAGGCACTTAGCTTCTGTTGTGCGCCTCAATTGCCACTAATTTTCAATGAAACAGTCTCTTTGACATGCTTGATGGTGTTTCTTAACAGTACTATGGCAGCATTTAACGTCTTCAGAAATTTTTATAAGTGACCAACCAGCAAAATGTAAGGCCACAATGCTGCTTCGAAACATCTCAGAAAGCTCCCTCCGTCCTGCGATTGTGTTTGACACTGTGACACTGCACAAAGTCCATGCCACTTTATATACTGGAACAACTGAAAATCAGGTGTAATTTAGCCAAATAATGTTTTTTTGAATCAATAAACATGGAATCAGCCTTCAAGCATGCATTCACGCGATGCAAGAGTAAAAAAATAATAAGAATAATTTGGCACCTTTCAATTGTTACTTAAAAAATTGGTGTTTTCAGGCTTCTTGTGTATTACTCATATTTTTACTGCAGCATACTTGTAGGAATGTTTTTTTTTTTGGTTCTCTTTGCCTACAGTAATATTTTTCAATACATTTTCACCATAAAATTATAAAGAACTAATATATTAGGACCCCTTCTAGACAAAAGGGGTGGTGTATCATCATTACTGCCCAAAGGCAATCCGAAGCATGCCTATTGAGAAGAAGCATGCCTATTGAGAATACAAAGTAGCTATTCAACAACTTTGCCAATAAAGCTATAAACTACATTTTTCTTAACTGAGCACTCCTCACAAAACAAAGTGGCTTTAGCTGTCCTGTCATCAGCATGTGTTCAGATGGTAATAGTATGGAATGCCATCAGAAAATACGCTAAATAGTTTATAGAATTTGTGCATTTTAAACATCAATTACCCCCCTTCAAGGCCCATCGCATACTAACATAGCAAATCTTCTATTGTTTTGGAACAATGACCCAGGCATGTTTATGTTTTGTTCAGGTGTTCAATTGCAATTTCCTTCCCAATGAAGTGAAGTACATCCATAATGGCAGCCCCTTGCTGAAGGAGGATGTTGTGATGTTGAGAATATACAGGTGAGTCTCTGCAATAATTTTCATCAATAGTTAATCCAAGTGAATACTTCATATCAGGAAAAACTTCTCTTAAATGATTCCAAAATACTACTTCAGGTGTATTACCAGATGTTTTTGTGAAGCTGTTCATCGCAGACTGTTGCCATGTTCAAGGGAATAGTTTTGTATCTTCACTTAATACTTGTATTTTGCGTTTTATTTCCACTTTCAGCATGAACATGAAAGTGAGCCAAATCCTGTGGTGAACATTGTTCATGAGTGCATGAGTGTGTGTGCGTGCGTGCGTGCATGTGTGTGTATATGAGGGTGAGTGTGTGCGTGTGTGGGTTTATGTGTATGTGTGTGTAATTTCCCCAAAAATCAATATCTATTTTTTTTATGTAGGTTCACAGAATCTGACACCTTCCTTGAGACCCTCTTGCTGAGGGTAAGTGTTGTGGAGCCAGACACATCTCTCATTCAGATGGGGAATGTGCCACTGGTGGTTCCTGAATTTTACGGCCTATCCAACATCATCGACAGCAGAGTACTGACCTTCCAGAGCCGCCCTGGAGTGATATGCACCATACGGCTCCTTACCTCTGAGACCAGAGCACCAGCAATGGGACAGCTGGTCAGGAATGACCCTTCTAACATATTCGCACCAAAAGATATAGAACAACCATCAGTTACAACCATAGGTCCAAGAAAAGGTATGCTAGCTTTGTTACAAATCCTTTTTCGTTATAGATCTCTATAGATGTGTATGATACTTATTTATAAAATTACTTAAACTTTAACAAATCAATTTGTGGCTTGAGGAGAAAACGGACAGCTACACAAATCAAATGCAGAAAGCCATTTAATTTTTTGATGATGGCCAACAAGAAATCATTTTAATCTCCAGTTTTTATTGTCATCTGCAATTCCACAGTTTTACATCAACCAAATGCATAGAATATAGAAGAACAAAATATTTTATTTGACAGATTCATTATGTTATGTATGGAAAGGTACCTAAATACGTCATGAAAGTGTGTACTCCAGGACACTGCCTGGTCTTTTGAACGCATAAAAGTAAATAAAGAATATGAAACTAGGTGTCACTGGTCAGTGAAATTTCAGTGGATTTGTAAATTAAACCTGCTTTGAATTTCTAGGATTGGAATTTCCTCAGGAGTTTTCCATCAGAGACATTTGTTTGTAAAGTACGGTCCCGGATGCTCATAACAAATTTACACCACAGGAAGACAAACAGTCCCTTGTCCTGGGAACAAGGCCTGCATCCACGGCATAAAGGAAGTGCGTTTCCTGAAAACCAATTGTGATGAATTCCTGACCTCAGCCCTCAAGTATCAACACCTGAGCCCCCCTTCACCCGAAATTGACTACATTCCAATCAGGGTGGAGTTACGGGACCACAGCTCCCGGGCACTTTTAGAGGTAAGTATCATCATATGAAGAGTTCAGATGCAAAAATCCATCAAATCCAGTTAAATCCATTTGACCCATTTTGTTTCAGAAACATTTTATTATTTGAATTACTGTGAAAGATGACTTACCTTCAATTAAATTGCAACAAGAAAGGTTAAATGGCTCTGAGGAAAATATTAAAATCGTGTAAATCTCACTTTACTAATTGATTTTTAAATTTACTTTATTTATATCCACTAGAATATCAAAAGAACTTCATAACGCACTCAATACTGAATTTAAACATTAAAATTAGAAACATGCATGTGTGATCTCAGTTTAAAAATGGTGACTAAAGGTATCGTGTTTTGATCCGTTGTCCCAGGAAATTGTCAAATGTGATTCCCGGTTGTGGCAGGAAGGATCGGATTTCAGCCAAGTGTTATGTCACATTCTCTGTATTGTTGCTCTCTAACTGTGCAGGAAAGTTTTTTTTTTTAAAGAAAGAACCTATGCACGAAGAGTTAAAGTGCTATGGTGAATTTGCATTAGTTAGCAGCCATTTATACTCTCTTGTTATTGTGTTCATAAAAAAAATTCATTTTTATTGGACATATTGCTGTCAAACTCATTCATATTGATAACGCTATGTACATACTGATGTCAGCTAGCATGATATTTATTCATTTATCAGCTAATGTTAGCTAATTAATGTTGCCAATGATTTTTCACAGAATTTTGCATTTGAATGCATGTCTCCCGTGCAGTGTTCTTTTCTTCTGTAGAAACTTCCAATTATGTTGCTAGTCCTACACAAATCATGGAGCTGTCACATCCTGAGTGTTTCTCTTAGTGCTTTCCTCTGCAATCCAACTGTCTGCGTCTGTTTCGATCTGTTTTCATAATTAATTCTTAGGATTCAATTACTGTCTCGTTTATGTCCCCTCCCCCTGTATTCCAGTCCCATGCTTCGCACACCTGTGTCCTTTCTGTTATTTCATGTCTTTTTTTATTAAGTTTCTAGTCTCTGTCTTTGTTTTGCTAATATTTGCACTGCCTTGTCAAGTTTTTTCATGAATACCGTCTTTCTGAATTATTTGACTTCAACTAAAAGCTGTAAATCCTGGAAGGAATTCACTCTCAGGTTCCGCTTTCCTGGCTAGTCGCATTTTCCTGTCTGGCCTTCAATATGCAATTCTAAGGAGCATGCCTTCCTTGGTCCTTCCAGCACACCACCCCGATGCTGACCTCAACTTCCTTCGAGCTGTGAAACCTTCACCAGCCTGACTGCAGACATAAACTTGTTTATGCCCCTTTATTTTCAGCTCTGTTTTCATGATAATGGCCAATTGCGGCATATTCAGTAATTTTGCGTTTAGCTCCTCTCTGCTTTTTGTAGCCGATCACTTCTGGCATCATTCAACCCTCATCTTTACCTGCCGTTGCCAGCTTCTTCTTTGTGTGAAAAAGACAGTTCCTTCAGCCCAAACATCTTGGTGCACGTTTGAAGGCCATCACAGTCAAGAACTGCTACCTGCTGCCTCTCATGAATTCAGCTTTCTTCAACCTCAAATGCCTTACTACCTGACAAAGCTCAGCCTGCACGGTGTTTACCACCTGGATAATATTAACTCTTTACCTCCATAGTGCCATATGTCACTCTCTCATAATGCCTTTGTATTCCTGAGATGGCACTCCCTTAATTGCTATGTTTTGACCAATCAAAACATTTGTTTCATGTTTCAATTGGGTGCTATCCTGTCTGATAGAATCAGAACAAGCCTTTTAAATCTCATTTGCATAATCACAAGGTGTAGTTACACGCAAAAATTTTGAGGATTTATGGTCTAAAAAAAAAGAAGGAAAGATTCTGAAAGTGACATCAATGTATCTTCCATTTATACAAATTATTTATTTGACTTATTTTAACTAGAACATGAGTCTGCACATGAAGACAGTTGGGGTGATGACCAAAGTCAAATCAGAATACTATAACTTTTCTTTGTATCATAATGTTGCTTAGCTTATTGTTTTTGCTGTACAGAGCTTTTTGTGAGGTGACCATAAAAGCAGCTAATTGGTTGAAACTGCCTTAGGAAGGAGGGGCCTGGTATGTATTTCCCTCCACTCATAGAAGGTAATGGGTTAAGGATAGAGACAAATGCAAGATAGCTTTCAACACCCTTTCCAGCTACGAGTACTTGCTAATACTATTAAGGCTAAGTAACGCCCTTGCTTTGTTCCAGAGCCTAATCAACAATGTCCTCTGCAACACGACCTTCCATTCTGTGTATGTTTCCGGATTACATCCTTGTGTGCTCCCGCACCCTGGAGGAACATGCTCAAAATTTCCATCAAGTGCTCAACTAAGTTAAAACCTACCCCTCTTAAAACCAGAATTCCCGCAAAAACCACTAGCATTGCCAGTTTTTCCCCTACCATTGTTTTGGATGTGGGCTCAGGAACACTTCGGAAAACCATTGTCAGTTAACACAGTTCAACACTACATCTACAACCCCAATTCTGAAATAGTTGGGACAAAGTGTAAATTGTGAATAAAATCAAAACGCAATGACTTTCGAATCATACCACCCAGTATTTTATTCACAATTGAATAGAGGTAACAAAGCAAAGGTTGAAACTCAGAAATTTTACAATTTTATCCACAAAATCAGCTCATTTCAAATTTGATGGCTGCTTTGGCCAGGCGCCTGTTTACCATGGTGTAGCATCCCTTCTTCTTTTTAACACAGAGTTGAGGCGTCTGGGCATTGAGGAGACAAGTTTCTTGAGTTTAGCCATTGGAATTTGCTCCCACTCTTGTTTAACCCTGTATCATATTTGTATCCCCCAAACGAAGGTCGGAAGATACTATGGATTTGGCCTCGTCACGCGTCTGCCGTGTCCACGTCCTCAGAGATTTTCTTGTGAACGCTCTACAGCCCACATAAGTGCACCTATTCTTTTCAAATTTTGCAGGGACATGTATTATGGTAAGTTCACGACACCTTTTGATTTTGGGTACTCTGGGACCATCTGGGCCCAACTGGGGGGCCTTCGGGGGATACCTGTGCTTGGTTGCCGAGTGCTCTAGTTGATTCATGACTTTCTCTGAAATCTATGTCATCCATATGATCAGCACTTGCCTTGAAAACCTGCTGTATGCAATCTGATACATGTCATCTTCCCCCTGATGGACTATCCATGTACTGCAGGCTGTTGAGGTCCGCAGAATACAAAATCATGGCTGCCCTCATTCATCAACTTGAATTATATTGTTTCTAATACTGACCAAAACTTCCAACGCAACACTCGGGTTTATTGCAACAATCGGTGAAAGATCAGGACTGCAGGCAGGCCAGTTTAGCATACGGACTCCTCTACTTCGAAGCCATGCTGTCGTAATAGCTGCAGTATGTGGTTTTGTATTGCCCTGTTGAAATACACAATACTTCCTCGTCTGAAGGGGAGCATATGTTGCTCTTAAACCTTTATATACACCTTTCAGTGTTCACGGTGCTTTTTAAAACATGCAACTGTCCCACACCATATGCACCAATGCATCCCCATACCATCAGAGATGCTGGCTTTTGAACTGAAAGCTGATAACAGGAGGGGTCGTCTTTCTCCTCTTTAGCCTGGAGGACACGACACCCATGATTTCCAACAAGAATGTCAAATTTGAACTCGTCTGACCACACAACACTTTGCCACTTTGCTACAGTCCATTTTAAATGAGCTTTGGCCCACAGAACACAGCAGTGCTTCTGGATCATGCTCAACAATGGCTTCCTTTTTGCATGATAGAGTTTTCGGTGGCATCTGTGGACGGCACGGCGGACTGTGTTTACAGGCAGTGGTTTCTTGAAGTATTTCTGGGCCCATTTAGTAGTGTCAATGTCAGAATCATGCTGGTGAGTGATGCAGTAGCGTCTGAGGGCCTGGAGTGTTGTGTTCTGGCCTTTGGCCAGAACAGTATTATTCATGGTTTTAACAGTTTCATGTATCAAGATTCCATAGTTCATAGTTTCATAGTTCATAGTTCATGTCACGGTTTTTGCATTTCATGTTTCACATTCCATGTCCATGTTTTTACTTTTCCATGTTTTTGTTTTTGCCAGGTCTGCCATGCCACTCCACCGCTTGTCTGCGTTCCGCCCCGTGCCTTCGTTGTTGCACTTTTCAGAGCTCTGGTTGGCTTTGGTATTTCCCCTTCCTTCTGTGCTGTGCTGATTCAGGGCTCTCTAAGCTTAATTGACAATTAACTGTTTTTAAGTTACTAACATTTACTAACACTCACTGGGTTGGTGTAATTCTTAGATAGGCACATTACTAATACTACTAATTTAGACAGGGAGTTTATTGTCATGATTCCTGCTTTTCTATTTCAAGATCTTGCTGTGCTTTTCTGTTCTTAACATTCATGCTTGCTTCCAAACTGCATACTTAATTGGTACTTAAGCTGAGCACGCTCATTCTCTTAATGAGCAGGTCATGTCATCCAATCTCTGTCCATGTCTTGATCTTGCCATGCCTCTTGTTTCTCTCTCTCCAGGTGTTACCCCTCATGTCATGATTTCTGAGCCTTTATCTGGATGCGGTGGAAGTTGGCTGGCAGACAGTGTCTCGCGTCTTGTTGCATGTGCAAGTTTAGCCAAGCTCTTGTTGTCATAGTTCCCTAGCATTTCTAGTTTCAAGTCTTGTCCTAGCCTCTTGTTTTGTGTGTATATATATATAGTCTTGTTATTTATTTTCCTTGATCTCTTGCCTGGAGTTTCCAGTGCCTTTTGTTTTTTGTCGTTTTGCATTCTTTGTTTATAGCTCTGTGCAGCATACTTTAGTTTGTCTTTTGCAACCCTTTGGGCCAAGTTTTTCGTTGGCCCTCGTGCCTGTTTTGTTTTTTGTTTAATAAATCCTCATTCCCATCTCCCCGCATCTGGTGTCTACCTGATTCCTTATCATGGAGATCAGGGGCATCCAGTAAAGGTCTTTGGCCTTGGAGATTTTTCCAGTTTCTCTGAATCTTTTGATGATATTATACATTTTCGATGATGAGACCTTCAAAGCCTTTGCAAATTGACACTTTAAAAACAATGTTCCTCAATATTCCACAATTTTTTTACGCATGACACAGGTTGGAGAGCCCCCGGCCGTCTTTACTTCTGAGACTCAGCCTCTAAGACATCCCTTTTATAGCCAATCATCAAACACACCTGATGCAAGTTAACTTAATTACTTGCTAAATGTTCTTTCAGCTGATTCTCTTGTAATTTAATTGCTTTTTCAGCCCTTTTTTGCCTGTGTTCCAACTTTTTTGAGACCTACTGCAGCCAGAAAATTTGAAATAAGCTCATTTAGTGGATAAAAATGTAAAAAATGTATTCCACTGTGTGATCATTTTTTTATTCACAATTTATATTTTTCTCCCACCAATGAGATGATGTTGTTTGATTATGGGAGGGGCTGTTTTACCTGTTCCTTCATTCTTCAGTGTGTGTTAGTGTCATGGTGTTGGCCGGCAGGCCCTTCCCCCTGTAGCATTCTTCACCTCCAGCTTAACGGGCAACAGGTGTTGCTCGTTGGGGTGGAGGTGAAGTGTTTGTATTTACGGGTTGGCTGCACCTTGCATTGGTGCAGCAGTATTCTGATTGTGTTCCTTGAGCCCTGCTGTGGTTCTTCATGCTGTTGCTCCCCTCCGGGGTTTACTTTTTATATCTTAAATTAAAGAGTTTTATATTTTTCCTCAGCCTGTGTGTTTGGGTCCCTAATTTCTTTTTGGGAACATGGTCCCAGTGCCCGCCGTCTTCATGTTTTCTGCCGGCGCGACTAATCCATAACAGTTAGTGTCATTGGTTATATTATTTGAATGTATTAATTTTGCCTGATGGGAAATTGGCACTCCTTTGTGGAGGGATATTTAACTGTCTATTTTAGTCTTAGCCCTGTGACTCTGAGGAAGACTTTGTGTTGAAAGGTCAGTCACCTGCACCAAAATAAATCACCAATTATAAGTGTGTAATCCAGAACTCTTTCCTTTGATATTTGATCATATATCCCCTTTTTTTCTGAGAGGCACTGGTTTTTGGCCATAGTTTGTCAGATGAAGTGGATATTTCTCCTTGGTTTCAATAAATATTCAGCTTGGCTCTTCAAGACCGAATGTGGTGGGTAAATGAATAATAATAATTAAATAAATGAATAAATGAGAAAAGCTTAAAGACAAAAATACAGTATTGTATAAAATATGCAAACACATAAATATGAGTCTTAACTTTTTGATCAGGGCCAAATGCTCTGTAATCACTAGTTTTTGGGTCTCATGAAAAGGCCCCACCGACAGGCCACGGATCACCCACATCCAGCCTAGTCAGCCCCAACCCCCACAAAGCAGAAAATGTAAGGGAAAAACTGTATGCTATTTCTTGGCTTCATGTTTTCCCAAAGAGAGCTCAAAATAAATTAGGAGGAAGTACAGGCTGTCATGGATTAGCCGGTTCCTGCGGATCATTAGCAGGTCCAGCGTTTCCAGCTTCTCGAACAATTACATGCGCTTCATCAGAGGCAACTCCAGTATCGCTGCCCCACTCACAGCCCAAGATTTCCCAAGATTCCCTTCCACTGAACCCCTCAGGCCCCCCCTGCCTTCCTCCAGCTAAAGGCTCTCCCCACCCCTCAGTGCTGGTTCAACATCAAAGTTGATGCTTTAGATGTCAATGTTGGGGCGGTCCTCTCCCCCCAATGTTCACATTTAAAGCCTCAACTTTGATGATGAACCAGATCCACTCTTGTATTTTTCTGTCCTGCCAGCTATGCCCTTCAAAGAGGAACTACATCATTGGAGATTGAGAGCTTCTGGCATCAAGCTGGTGTTTGATGAATGGTGGCATCAGCTTGATGGGGCCAGCATCCATTTCTTGGTTTGGCTGAACCCTCAGCCGAACTCAGAATACCTCAGTTCTACTAAGACGCTCAATCCCAGACAGGCCCAGTGGTCCATCTTTTATTTCACCCTCATTTATTTCCCAGGTTCAAAGAATTTTTAAACTGATGCCCTCTCTCGCCTGTTCTCTCCTACCTCTGTAAGGTCCCCAAGTCTGAGGTTCCTGCCTGATGGATGCCTACTGATTGTCTCTAAGTTGAAGGTGGACCACATTATGGAGAATGCCTCCCATGCCTATCCCATCCCCTGGGTGTGTGAAATTTCTCTTCATCCTGGAAGCTGTGAGAGCCAGAGTCCTCAAATTCGCCCACACCTTTCCCTAGGTGTGCTACCCTGGGCTTTCCTGCACTTTGTTCCTCGTTTTTCTACGGTTTTGGTGGCTTACTGCCTCGCTGGACATCCAGGACTACGTTCTCTCCTGTGAAACCGGTGCACCAGTGTCTTCAGTCCCTTTAAGTTTCCCATCAACTGTAGGCTTGCATTACCATGGACTTTGTCAAGGTCTGCCTGAGTCAGCCAGGTTTTACTTCTGGAAGACCAAAGGCAACCCACATTTTTCCCTCCAGTGAGACTGCCTACGGCTAAGAAGATGGCAGAGCTCCTCTTTCAACTTGTGCTATGCCCTCCTGGCATCCCCAGAAGGTTGTCTCTGATCATGGGCCACAATTCTCAAGTCCGTTCTGGAAGGCCTTCTGTGCTCTAGTGGGTACAACTGCTCGCCTTTCATCTGGATTCCATCCTGAGATGAATGGGCAAGTGGAGTGGCTTAACCAGGAGTATGGCAAGGCTCTGTACTGTTTATCTGCAGGTACCCCAACCAAATGGTCACACCTTCTTCTCTGGGTGGAACTCGCCCATAATTCCATGATTATCTTCCTGTGGTCAACCTTGGGATGTCCTCTTTTTAGTGTTGTTTGCGCTATCAACTCTGCCTATTCAAGGCCAAGAGAAGTGAAGTAGAGGTCCCTTCGCTTCTGGTCCACCGCACCCGTCAAGGATGGTCAAAAGCCCATACCCGCCTGTTTAAACGAGTCTTGGCATTCCAGGTCCAGACCACCTGCTGCTGTCGTCCAGCTCCAATCTACAGGGTCAGTCAAAAAGTATGGCTGGCAACATAAGACTTCCTACAAAGGGTGCAGTCAAAGAAGCAACTTATCAGCCCTCCTATCATCTCTCGGGTCTTGTTTAGTTTGGCTGGTCCTCCTCGCTCCCCTTCACTGATCCTGTCTTTCCATGTGCCCATGTGTCTCCCACATTAAGCCTTTCTATTCTTCTAATCACAGCCCTTCTCCGTGCTTTTTGCCTCCCCCGGCTCATTGATGGTGATCTCAATTGCACTGTGTGTTGCATCCTGGACATTTGGCGCAGGGGGTATGACCCTGAGAAGTGCTCCTGGGTGCCTCAATGTTATATCCTGGACTCTTTCCTTGTCCGAGACTTTGTGCATCGGCATCCCAGATTGGAGGGGAGGCGGTACTGTCACATTCTGAGTGTTTACCTAATTGGTTTTTCCTACAATCCAGCTGACTGCATCAGTTTCTGCTGTTTCCTTAATTGATTCTTATATTCAACGACTGTCTTGTTTTTTTCCCCTCCTCTTGTATTCCAATCTCATGCATCACACACCTGTCTTACAAACATTTGTATATCTGTTATTTTATGTGTATTGCATTTAATTTACTGGTCTCCAACTTCCTTTGCTGGATTGTTGCATTGTTTTGCCAAGTGTTTCCTGATGACTGTCTGCAAAGTTATACTACTAAAACTAAAAGCTTTAAATCCTTTAAAGATTTCCCTCTCAGGTTCTGCAGTCCTGGATGGACCAGCAATTGTAATATCAACATCGTTTCAGCTCTCATTTAAGAAAATCTTAGGAACTGTTTCTTGTGTAAGGGATCCCTGCCGGAATTTTAGCGTAACTGACTAAAGAAGTATTTTCAAAACTACTAAATACTTGACCAGCTGTTTACCATTTTAGCCACTGGCATACTCTTTCAGCATAAACAGATTAACCCAGCAATACTGTAGACCAGTCACAGTGCAAGAGCTAGATGTACCAAATCTATGTTTTAAACCCGCTCAGAATCCTAGCATAGATCTGTGAGATTTTCAAGTCATGTCAGCTTTACTTCTCAGCAGGGATCATAAAGGCAATGTCAGAGCCCTCTTGCTCCGCTGTTGATCTTTGTTTCAGATGGAGAGTGTCTGGATCCCAGTGCTGGTCCAAGGTGCCATGCAGAACCAGCCTCCCCACGCTGCCTTCATGTCAATGTTCATCCTGGAGGTGGACCAGTTCATCCTCACGCCCATAACCATTGCTGCACTGGATGCCAAGGATGACGAGAGCTCCCAGGACCTCCTGGTTTTCAATGTGACCAAGCCTCCGGTAGAGGGCTACATCACTCATCTGGATGACCATACCAAGCCCATGACTTCCTTCACCAGGCAGGACCTCAATGAGATGAAGATTGCATACCAGCCCCCCAACAGCAGCTTCACAGGGAGACAAACCTATGAGGTAAAGCCTTGAAGCCAGTATTTCTCAACTGTACTCATATTAAGGATTTTCTGGCGATGCAGAACACAATCACTAGCTCTGTCAGAGATTAATATGATGAGTCAATTCTATCTGTGATATTAGTCAAAATTTAAAGTCTTAAAATCTTGCGCATTTGGTCAGTCTCTGCTTGTTTCATAGGTGGAATTCCAGGCCATTGATGGCTCTTTTGCAACCAGTGAACCCATCATGGTTCATTTCTCTGTTAGAAATGCAGAAACAAATGCCCCGCGAGTTTCCTGGAATATGGGTAAGTGTGAAAATCAATGACGGAATATTTCATATGACTAGCAGAATATAGCATTCTTGCAATTAAAAAAAGACACAGTTTGTTTGATTACTCATTTATTGTACACTGCAGTTGGTTCAAAATTTGCATATTGTTCACATCAGGGCTCCTCAAATCTGGCCCTCAAATCCAAATTCAGCCCTGGTTTTTCGTCGATCCAGTGACTTGAGTGAACAGTTATTCCCTCTGATTGTCCCGTCTGTCATCACACCTGAGTCTCAGGTTTGGGGGGGTGGAAAACCAGCAGTTCTCGACCCTTGAGGACCATGATTTGGAGAGCCCTGGTTTACATTGCAAAAAATCCTTAGCACAAAAAAGTTATCCATATCTTTATATTTCTTTATTCATTTTAACAGCACCTTTTTATGATTTTGAGCACAATATTTTCTATAAAAAATACACACACGATAATATTACTCAAAACACAGACTGTGGATTTGATGCTCTTTCCAGGATTGGATCTATTGGAGGGCCAGTCCAGACCAATCACATGGGAAAATTTACAAATCGTGGACAAAGACAATATAAAGGCAGTGCACCTTGTGGCTGTAGATGGGCCTTTGCATGGCCGACTAAGTGTCAGAGGTAAGGAGACCAGATTCATTGACGAGGTTTCAGATCACCTGTTCTCAAAGCCAGGCTTAAGATTACCACTCTGTGTTACTCTGTCACACTAAGCTAAAAACAGGCCCATAAAAATGTAAAATGTGTCTGCAAAATCTTATTTGTCTCATAAACCAGTGTTTTTGGTGGTGAAACAGGGTACAAGCAAAAGCTAATAGACAGGATTTTACCTCAAAACAAATGCCACATTTTTGGGCCACTGATCAGATCATCCTCACGACCTCGAAATCATAGCATTTAAAACCTTAAGACAGATTCCCTCCTCCATCCTGCCCTGCCACATGTTCAACATCTGTATATAACGAGTACGTGGTTTGAGAAACATATGTGAGGTGGCCTGCATGTGTTTGCTAATCAGGTGTAAAATGTGCAGTTCATGCTCTGCCTGGGGCACTCTATCACAACGCTGCCTTCAGAGCAACGTCTGTCCTTCCACTCCAGAGCACAGGGACATGCATTCTGTTTGTCCAGGCCGTAAAGTGCAGCAGATTGTAGCGACAGAGGCCATTTCACGCTACTCTGCACAGAGACCGGTTCCATGAAACAGACCTTCTTCTTTTTCATTGAACATTGTATGGTTAGGGAGAGACAAACAATCCCATAGATACAGGCCCTAAAGGGAATTCCCCATAGAAGAATTGGCGCTTCCTCCTAGTGCCTCCCAAAAGCTGATGTAAGTCTGCCACACACAGCTGTATCACAGAAATATGATTGTATGTCCACTGAACTTTGATGCCACTTTGAAAACTCAACCCAAATTTTTGCTGCAGACAGTTCCATACTGTTGTACCCCAGTGTCATCATAGCACAATCCCTGTATGTTATAATCCCGGTCTCGTGGATCTGTAGATTTCTCAAATGATGTTTCCTCTTCCAAGACCATCTGAGCAACAACAGTCCTTGCTAAAACAAGAGAACTCCCATCCCAGTCTTCATTTCTGTTAATTTTTGTTATGCTTTTTAAAAATCGTGGTAGTTTGCGGCCTTTCAGGGTGGAATATGTTGGTTCCAAAACTTTCACTTCCCTTTAACACTTAAAAGTACCTGTGAGCTCATTTGCCGAAATCAGTTTGGGCCAACAGGAAGACTGGGCCAAAAACAAATGTCTCTCTGGAGAAAGCTTAAACTGGGAATTGCTCACCCTGGACCTCGCTCTCTGGGGCTGTTACGCTGGGGACTATTACTATGGGGTGGGTCCAGCGCCTTCAGCCAAATGGAAATCTGCCTCTTCCTCCACACAGCACCCTCTGTGTTGGGTACCTGCAATGAGTGGGCTTGTGTTTTTTGGGCCTGATGCCCACAGCCACCTTTGGGCCCAATTACCCAGTTTCTCTTTTTTCCTCTCTCTGTTGGACTTATAGCTGTTTCCCTTGGTAAAGTTGCTAATTAGGTTTAGCGTGTGGCCATTCATCACTCAATCTGTCTGGTGACCTTGCCCTTCTGTCTCCCTGGCATGCTGAAGAGTCTCATGTTCAATTTGGGCAGCTACTCACCAGCCTGGGAAGAACGCCATTTTCCCTTTCGTCTTTCGTGGAAGAGAGACAGGATGAACAGGAGCCAATGCATTTGCCTTCAGGCGAAAATGAAATGTGTTATTTTTGTATTTTTCATCCAACAAAAGTCGAAGAATACACCAATTAATCCATGAAATGCTTAAGTGAAAAAATTTGGAGAACATAATAAAGTGGACTCAATGAAAAAAAAAGTTACAATAGGAAAAAAACTAGCTGAGTTACATATGCCTTATTGAAATTGAAAGCCGCCCATTGTGCTGGTGTCCAGATTTTTAATATAAGCAATTGCTTAGTGCAGGGTTGCTGAAAAATCAAAATGTTCCAATGTGATGGTCAATCTTACTTCCACAGTAGTATATTTTCTCAGGTGGGAAAGGCTTCATGTTCAAGGTGAAAGATCTGCGTGAAGGTGTGGTGGTGTACCATCACTCAGACAGTGACACAACCCGAGACTACATTGTGTTACGCATCACGGACGGCCGACACAGCATTCGACACAAGTTCCCCATCAACATCCTTCCCAAAGATGATACCCCTCCCTTCCTGATCAACAATGTGGCCTTTGAAGTTCAGGAGGGGGGCTCTGTGCTTGTGGAGGAGTATATGCTGCTAGCCTCTGACCTGGACTCAAGCGATGACTACATCCTGTACCAGCTCCTCACCTTCCCGCAGGCAGGAGAAATCATCAAGCGATCATCTCCACAGCACCCAGGTCAGTGTGGCTTTCTTGTATTTCAAAGGTGGCCGTGTGTACAATATCTAGCTGATCACTTTGTGTTGGTAGAACCAATTTGTAGAACCAAACCGCTACTTCAGTTCACGGTCAGCATGAATACATCGGGACTTTTGACTGCCAGTCATGATGTCACACAGGTGTACCAGTGAAGAGTTTCCTCCAAAGGGATCTGTTTCAAGGCCTGATCTACTACCGCCACCTGGGAGAAGAGGTGTTTGAGGATTCATTTGATTTTCTGCTCTCAGACAGCCACCAGCCTCCAAATTTATCCCCCAGGCAGGTCAGTTGTATGCCAATAGCCTTTCATAAACTTTAAGGTGCCAAAGGTACAGCCTCAAATGAGGGAAAAACAAGTGTTTGCCACTAACTTGGCAATATCCCCATATCCCCCGCTTCACTCTAATCGCGTGGCAGGGTATGAAAATCTGTGGGTAACATTGCAATATTTGAACTTTGATTACTCGGAGAGATGATCAAAATGTGACAAAACTTGACCTTTTCTGCCATGAAGGGCAGGGGTTACACACCTGCAGGAAGTTGCTCATGAAAATGGAGTTGCCGCTATGCTGAAATAAGGTGACGTTTTTCCCAAGACTGTATCTTATCACCAAGTCTCAGTCTGTTTCCTCCAGACTGTGGTGATTCACGTGTCTCCAGTGAAGGACCAGCTGCCGGTGGAAGTTTCTGGAAGCGTTCGCTCCATCACAGTCAGGGAGAATGAAGTTGTCTACCTCACCCAAGGCCAGCTACATTTCAGAGACACAGAGTCCCCTGACACTGATATCATGTATCTAATCACTCAATCATGCTTCAGACCCACCTCCATCGGGTATGTCCATTCGGTGAACATTAGGAATCTTTGTCCTAATATGGTGGCTGTAGCTCTTCGAGATTTCTGAACAGACAAAAACTCTTCACACTTGCCTCAATTCTTTTACAGGTCACAGGATGCAGGCAGGCTATTCTACATTGACAGGGCTGCTGCCATGACGAAAGACCCCACTGTACCAGTGCTGAAATCTTTTACTCAGGTATCAAAGAAAGGGAAGTTGAAGGCAGCGCAGTCAGCCTTTGTGAAATATTAGACAAGCGTGAAAATTAGCTGTTATACCACAGACTGTAACACTAAACGACTGCTGTCACTTTAAAGGTGTACCTTGGAAAATCGCAGTAGTTAGAAGCTCAGTAAAGTGTCTGCCCTATTTCCTCAGCCAAATATTAATCAATTCAATCAAATCATACCATCTCAATTCAGTCTTTTTGAGTGTTACAGTATAGAAATCAGTTTTTACAAGAAATATCAGAATTGATATGCATCATATGATAAAGCTGATCCATTACTCATTTGCGCATTTCATATGTCCAGGCAGAGTTAAGATCAATCCATCTCTCTTTATTGCAGTGCTTTTATCAAACGAAAATAAATCATCAGCATTTACTGCCATTTAGTATATATTACAGCATATTTTTTTTCCTGCAGCATGCAGTGAACCACCTCAAAGTGGGGTATATGCCACCCCTGGAGGACATTGGTCCAGAGCCTATCTTTGTGCAATTCATTTTCTCTGTGAGTGACCAACAAGGCGGCACACTTAGTGGGCTTGTCTTCAACATAACAGTCACTCCTGTGGACAACCAGCCAAGTGAGGTGTGTATGTGACAATCACATCCGTCTTTACATGGGAAGTGGTTTTTTTTTATTTTTGAATAAACTGTAATGCCATTCAGTGTTGGTGACACCTTCTGCGTGTAACCGTCTGATGTTAGCAGCTCAGGTATTAGCACTGGCACAAGATACTGTGAAAGAAAGCTCTCAAAGCACCAATTAAAAAGTATCTCTGAAGTACAGAACTTCTGGAAGGGCTGATGTTACTCTGCAATGAGGTGATATCACAAGTTAATTATTATCAATGTTTTGTTTGCATGTAGTTTCATGTGCTTGCTGTTCATTGTAATTTTATTACTCACATTTGTAGAATTTTCAGGTTATTAACATAGTATATATTAAGTATTAGCCACATATTAGCTTGCTCTTAGGACTTTTTAAAATAATACTTGGCACATATGGTAAGAAATCTAACTGAAAATGAAGGAATCCCTGTCTGTCTGTGTGTATGTATGCATGTATGTAGGTAGGTGTGCATGAATGTATGTAGAATTCTGGGCCAAAAATTAAACTGTTTGGAGTTAAAGGGGCAAACATTTAAGGGGCTATTATTGATACATTGCAGTGATTAAGTTTTAGCTGGCAGCAATTTTTTCAGCCTTGACTGATACAATGCGTTGCTTCTCCTTTCTTAAACAACTATGATGTCAGAAGACGTATCCTATGATCTTGGAAATGATGCTGTGTTTCATGAGTGGCAAATTATTTGGCCTGCATCAAGAAAAGAAAACAATTCAGAAGATTGCTGAAATCTCTGGAATTGAGTTAAAAACTGTCCAATGTGGTGTCCAATGTGGTATCCAATGAACGGATAACGATGAACCATCAACTTTGCAGAGGAAATGGGTCATGGAAAATCATGGATAATTGTGGCCAGGGATGACTGAGATGCTTGGTGAAGCCTCATCATTAAAAAATTGACATTAGAACTCATGGCTGTGTTTATTTTTGGAAGTAAGAGCATTTCCACGTATGCAATGCCTTAAGAATTTGCAGGATTGGGATTAAACAGTTGCGTTGCCACAAGAAGGCCACTTGTAACTGAAGCTAATCTGGAAACATGACTTCCGTTTGATCGGGATCAAAAAAATTGGACTTTGTAACAATAGAATAGGTTACGTGGTCTGATGAGTCCATATTTACCCCATTCCAGAGTGGTGAGAAAGGTCGCCCATAAAGTAATGTGCCTGTCAAGCATAGTGCCCACTGTACAAACGTCTGGAGGCAGTTGGATCTAGGCTTGCTTTGATTGGACCAATCTAGGCTGAGCAACATTATGCTACAATAAAATTAAGTCAGCAGACTACCTGAATGTACTGAATGACCACATTATTCTATCAATGGGTTTTTTAATCCCTGATGACACAGGCATATTCCTGTAAGAAGAGGTCAGGGGAACACCAGATTCAGGATCCAGGAGTGTTTATTGAACACAAAACAATAGGAGAAAATTGGCTGACACGCCAGAAATGAAACACCATGCACAGGCACTGAACAAAAGGGAAAACTAAGGTACCCCGCCCAAGGCAGGGAGAAACAGAAGTACACACTCCTAGAGTGGCTAAACTAGAAAAACAAAAACTGGACCTAACTAGACTGACGGACACACTGGGAGACTTAAACAAGGGGCAGACAAGACGTGGGCGCAGCAAAAGACAAGACTCAGGAATCATACAAAGGAAATACTCGGAAGGCACAAGGAGCTGAGATTTCACCATGCAGATCTGAGTCTAAACAAGGTTCCGTCTGACGGCCTCTCCCATCTCTGCCACATAAATAGTCACGAGAGGAGGCGGGGACTCAGAATGCAATCTCGACTGGAAACAGAAACACATGGAATTAATAAACAATTTCACGAGAACCGGGTTATCAATAATGACTTGAGACAAGACACTGAGACCATCAATCAAACTGGATAAGGTAATCTAAACGTGACCAGTAAAAAGCACCACGAGAGAAGCGAAGTAAAGCACTGCTTTAAAACGCAGTTAATCAGGGACAGCTTAGGCAGGAATACTAAAGCTAGGAACACAAGCACTCGCTAATGAGTTAATAAAGGTTAATACTACTACAATCACCCTCAATTGAGTGCTGGTTACTACGAGTTAGTAATTATCCTATCAGAGAACGCATTCACTCAGAGTTTTGCGAGACCCAGTATTAAGCACAGGTGGAATCAATGAATGAAATACCAGAGCCGAAACCAAAAGAGGAAACGTGATTGGACAAGGAGACGCAGGCATGCTGAAGGCTGTCACACATCACTGGAGTTTGGCAGAGAGGGAGTGGATCATCAGACGGCCGAAATGAAAGCTGAAAAATAAAACGAAAGTGAGGCACAAGCACAAACAACACACAAGGCAGAATCATAACATATTCCAGTGTGACAATGCAAAGATTCTTGTGAAAGGGTGGTTCTGCGAGACTTGTCAGTATAACATCTCAGACAGAAGTTATTTAAAATCTGGTCAGCAATAAATATAGTATTGCAACATTGCATGAGATTGCAGAAACAATGCCACGACAAATGCGCACTGTATTCAAAACTAAAGGCGGTCCAACAATGTAATTAAGAGGACCAAAGGAAGTACAGTGTCGAGTGTGAAATTTTTTGGCTGCGTGGTTCTTGAAAAATCTTGAGAAAGCTATAAGCAGCCATAACGGAAACAAAGAAATTGACCCGCTCTGAAGAGGCACATTTGAGTGGTCACTACATTAGTATAATCTAAGAACTTTCTGAAAGGGCAAAAATAGATGTATGAAGCAATGGAGGAACTGTGGTGGATGCGCCACCATTTCTGAAGTTGTTTTCACATGATAGCCTTTCTTTGTTATTGACAAGCCTTGTCCTGGCAGAGTGCCCAGCCAACAGGCATTGTGAGAAAATGCACTGTTGATTAATACTTAGAAAGCAACATGCCTTCTGTCAGATGAAAAGAGACCCTGGTGCTATTTGATTTTGTCCCTCAGATGTTCACAAATGCACTGAGGGTGGAGGAAGGTGGAGGAGGCTTCTTGACGGAGGAGCACCTGCTGGTTCGGGATGTTGACACCCCAGAAGACCGGCTCAGGATACGGCTGGACGCAGCCCCTCGGCATGGGAGGCTGGAGCTCCGAGGCCTGGGGCTGCTGGAGGGGGAGACTTTTATACTGCAAGACCTCAGAGCTCTCCGCCTCAGGTGGGAAGGGCCAGAGCTGGGCTTCATTTTTCTTGAATCATCCATGAGGCTTACCTTGTATGACTATGTTTTATGCTGCACGCTGGAAACTGCGTCAACTGAGTTTTCACTTACCCTGAAAAACCAAAAAGCAAATAAATTTCCACTGGTGTATTATTATTAAAGTCTTCTCTCTTTTTTCTCCTAAATAACTCCAAAGTATTGCCAATGAAAGGAGGCAAATTTGTTTTAAGATTTAATTTACCACTGAGGTCAGGAAATGTCTCAAGGATGCAAACAGCAATTTAAAAATAGTAAGTGCCCCCCCCCCGCAAACCTCACCCCCGAGGGAAAGTAGGAAGGCATATCGTTTTGGCTCGATTTCCCTGCGGCGTTGGCATCCGCATCTGCGTTCCGAAAGTGTTTCCAGACCATCACTCACAAAACACTCAATATTTCTTTACCAAATTTTGTAGGTGCTTTGATCGGTTTCTAACCTGGTGCCTTTTGGTATTTTGGGGTTTCTGGGGGGTGGGGGGAAAGATACACTCTAGTTTTGCTTGAGAGAAAAAAAAATCTCACGACATCTTGCGGAAATTGTGTCGAACGCGATCAGTTTTTTGTATCGACTGAAACTGAAAGCCGTTGACAAAGTTGTTCTCTTCCCTCACGGCAGGTACATCCATGATGACTCTGAAACGGTGGAGGACACCATTGGGCTCACTGTCACAGATGGAATCAACTCTGCTCATGGTGGCCTAGCTGTTGAGGTACTTTGCTATTAATTCCCAAAGTCAGCTTCTGAGGAAAGTTGACTTAGTGCATAATGTAAGTTGTCATAACATTTTTATGTGACTATAGTTACTGAATGAAAAAAATATTGCTCTGGCCTCTCATCCTCCTGGAATACTCTAGGCTCTGCCCTGCTTCAATCACCCTCATCTCTCGGTCCCCAGAGATTGGGTCATGACAAACCACTTCCAATAGCCCTGATTGCCAGACATGTAAATGTGAAGCACTGACAGTAGGGAATGTACTGATGCGTCAGCAGGTTGGTTTAAGGTGGTTGAATGCTGGCTCACCCAGATCGTCAACCTTTAGATCCTACCTGTGAACGATGAGCCCCCTTTACTCGGGAGGGGACTGCAAAAGGAACTGAGGTGCGACGAGGGAGGACGCGTGCAGATCACAGCCGAGTACCTGTTTGCTACAGACGCTGACAGCGACGACGGGCGGCTCACGTACATGCTGGCTCGGATGCCCAGCCGAGGGGAACTGCAAAGGGGCCAGAATGCCGTGGACAAGTTCTCCCAGCAAGACGTTCTCCAAGGGCTCATCTTCTACCGACACACTGGTAAAAACACTCAGCCCATCTTCCTGCGGCTGATCAAAAAGAGATTTCTGATAATCACTGATAAAATAATTGGCATGTTCTTTGATGAAAGATTTCAGATGCAATAAGAAGCCATTTTATGGAGGATAATTTTAAGTAGTGTTTCAGAAACAAAGGATAAACTTAAAGTGCAGAACTACAGCTATGGGTGCTTGGACTTGGGACAAAATACGTTGCATGTCCAAAAAGAAGTCACCTTTTGGATTTAAATCTACAAATACTATCATTAGATGGTTATTGCAGTGATTAATGTATATCAACTGGCAGTAATTATTCCAACCCAAACCGGTGAAGCGTTTGGCTTCTAATTCCCTAAATAATTATGTCAGAAGACATATTGCTTGGTGGCCAAAAATATGTTACAGTGTTTCAGAAGGGGCAAATTATTGGCCTGCGTCATGAAAAGAAAACAAGCGACAAGAAAAACAAGTATGAGGGATAACTTTCACACATGAACGGATCACCACAAAGTCCTGACCTTAACCGCATTGAAAGTCTCGAATGTACTGCAGAAACCTTCAGAATGGTTGAACAATCCTGCCATCAAAACAAGAACTCGGCCAAAAATGAACGCAATTTTAATTGAAAATAAATGTTCTGACGTTCCATACGGTTGTCAAAATAATGACACAACGAATTTACGCTCTAGTCACATCGACAGGGGTTCCAACTAAATTTTTGAGCGTGTAACTTCTTTTTGGACAGGTAGTCTATATTGTGAGATTCCCCCTTATATATTTTGCAAACACTGAAAAAACTTGTTTCTCCTCATATCCTGGGGCCCCCATCTGGATTTTGAACAATGTCCAATGTCTTATCCAATGTCATGTTTCCACAGATGACCAAACATACATTTACCATTCCCTCTATTAAAAGAATATATATATATATATATATATATATATATATATATATATATATATATATATATATATATACAAAACCCAAAACCAGTGAAGTTGGCAAAATCGCAGATAAAAACAGAATACAACGATTTACAAACCCTTTTCAACTTATATTCAATTGAATACACTGCAAAGACAGGATGTTTAATGTTCAAACTGAGAAACTTTATTTTTTTTTGCAAATAATCATTAACTTAGAATTTAAAGGCAGCAACACATTGCAAAAAAGTTGGCACGGGGGCCTTTTTACTGCTGTGTTACATCGCCTTTCCTCTTAACGACCCTCAGTAAACGTTTGGGAACTGAGGAGACCAATTTTTGAAGCTTTTCAGGTGGCACTCTTTCCCATTCTTGCTTGATGAACAGCTTAAGTTGTTCAACAGTCCGGGGTCTCCGTTGTCGTATTTTTTGCTTCATAATGCGCCACGCATTTTCAATGGGAGACTGGTCTGGACTACAGGCAGGCCAGTCTAGTACCCGCTCTCTTTTACTACGGAGCCATGCTGTCGTAACTTGTTCAGAATGTGGCTTGGCATTGTCTTGCTGAAATAAGCAATGGCGTCCATGAAAAAGACGTTGCTTGGATGGCAACATATGTTGCTCCAAAACCTGTATGTACCCTTTAAGTTGCCCATGCCTTGGGCACTAATACACCCCCATACCATCACAGATGCTGGCTTTTGAACTTTGCGCCTATAACGGTTCTTTTCCTCTTTGGTCCGGAGGACACGACGTCCACAGTTTCCAAAAACAATTTGAAATGTGGACTCGTCAGACCACAGAACACTTTTCCACTTTGCATCAGTCCATCTTAGATGAGCTTGAGCCCAACGAAGCTGGCGGCGTTTCTGGGTGCTGTTGATAAATGGCTTTGGCTTTGCATTGTAGAGTTTTAACTTGCACTTGCAGATGTAGTGACGAACTGTAGTTACTGACAGCGGTTTTCTGAAGTGTTCCTGAGCCCATGTGGTGATGTCCTTTACACACTGATGTCGGTTTTTGATGCAGTACTGCCTGAGGGATCGAAGGTCACGGGCATTCAATGTTGGTTTTCGGCCTTGTCGCTTACGTGCAGTGATTTCTCCAGATTCTCTGGACCTTTCGATGATATTACGGACCGTAGATGATGAAATCCCGAAATTGCTTTCAATAGCTCATTGAGGAATGTTGTTTTTAAACTTTTCGACAATCAGCTCACGCATTTGTTCACTAAGTGGTGACCCTCGCCCCATCCTTGTTTGTGAATGACTGAGCATTTCAGGGAAGCTGCTTTTATACCAAATCATGGCACCCACCTGTTCCCAATTAGCCCGTTCACCTGTGGGATGTTCCAAATAAGTGTTTGATGAGCATTCCTCAACTCTCTCAGTCTTTTTTGCCACTTGTGCCAGCTTTTTTGAAACATGTTGCAGGCCTCAAATTCCAAATGAGCTAATATTTGCAAAAAACGTTTACCTGTTTGAACATTAAGTAACTTGTCTTTGCAGTGTATTCAATTGAATATCGGTTGAAAAGAATTTGCAAATCATTGTATTCTGTCTTTATTTACGATTTACACAACGTGCCAACTTCACTGGTTTTGGGTTTTATATATATATATATATATATATATATATATAAAATCACACACACACGCGCGCGCACACACACATTTCCTCTGTGACTGGTTTATACACCAAAACGAAAGAGTCTGATGAATCTCTCATATTATTTCTTAGAGGTGAATTTTCTTTCCTAAATTGCGTTGTCCCCAAGGTGGTGAGATCGGATCCAGCCCTGTGTTGGACACTGTGACACTCATTGTGTCAGATGGGGAGGCAGGAACACTGGAGAGCTGCTGTCATGGAGACGCCCCACCAGTCCCGCTTCATGGCTCACTCCCTGTCTATGATCTCAACATCACTGTGCTTCCTGTCAACAATCAGCCCCCGGCCATAAGTTTAGGTAAACTCCTGCAGCGAACAAAGAGGGAGTAGAGACTTTTTAATGCCACACTCAATTTATATCTCAGTGTATTTAGAAAATATGGTATATTTTCCACTACTGATATAAAAAAGTTAAATTTTTATCCCCATTTTCCTCCTGTATATTCCTTTCAAAGGAATATACAGAAGCTGCATTGACTATTTCTCCCAATGCCCGCTGTTTAAAAAGAGGGATTGCAACCACAGTACTGTATGATGCCAGGAACTGGGGAATTAAATAATCAGTTAAACGCATGTTCTGCATTGGGAGTAGTAACGAGGAAAGCATTGTGCAGTAGATGGTAATTCCTCACAGGAGCCGCAGCCAAAAGAGGGATTTTCCCGTAAAACCCTGAAATGCAGGGATACTTTGCGGTTATCAATGGGCACCAGTGACCACTATGAGACAAAGATGAGTAACGGTAGGACATGTGGGGTTTGTTGAGCCGCCTTTCAGAAAATTTCTGCGTGGCTGTTGAGGTTGCGGTGCGCTCAGTCGGCACGTTGCGCGCACCTGATTGGGATTACTGTCAGGCAGAGAGCAGGGAGAGATGCGCGGAGATCGTGCGGGGATTCCCCTGGAGAGTACTGGACAATGACAGCCCTGGCAGCCCAGACAAAGGAGTACAGATTTTGAGGAGAATCCGCTTTCTCACCGTCGGAAACTGCCAAGATTTCCATCCCCCCCCCAACAATCTAAACGATGTTGCGCTAATTCGCTAGTCACTGGAACAAAAAGGAACTATCCTCGCACAAATCTAGTGTAGTTTGCAAGAAAGTCCAATCCTTTAATTGATTTGCATTGAATAAAGGAAGACTGGCATAAGAGCATTAACACCCAATAAACAGGAAGACTGGGCTTTCCCTCTCGTCCTCATCGGCTGATGGTTTTATCGCCTCTGTCCCAGACTTCTGGTCATTAATTTCTACCCTTGTATGAGAGCCCAATCCAGCCATAGCGTCACCAGTGCTCGAGCCCCATTTATTATTTATCTGCGTGGTAAATGGGAGCAGATGCCAGTATGCGTGGGCATGATGGCTTTATCAGCACCCAGGTGGCAGTGAGCTGGCCATGAGCCGAGAGCGGAAGGAGAGGTAGAAAGAGAGGGGGTGGGGTGAGGAATGGAAAGGGAGGATGAGGGTGAGTGATGTGGGTTGGGGGGGATGTGGTAAACAATTTGAGTGAAATGGTATACACAAGGATAGTTTGTTGGTCTTTCCCACAACAGAAGGACTGTCTCTCACTATCTAATTCTCTGTCTCTCTCTGGTTAGCCCTCACAACACATAGAGATGAAACTATTCCTGGCTGCTTTACGAATTTTTGGAAGCATTAAAACATTGTAATTTTGCGCATCATGTCTAAAAATATGACCATCAACATAAATCAGCACGATTAAAGCAAAGTTACCTACTGACATTATTACTACATTGATTAATCCCTAGCCTTTCTTATCTCTTTGAAAAGTAGGTTTCTGATCTTGGTTTTTCCTGGAGGTCTAAGTCAATGTTCCAGAACTGCATTGCTTTCCACTCCAAGCAGTAATTGTTGAATCTGGATTCTAATGCTCACTTAGTTGCATTCTTTTGAGATTTCTCATGAAAACGCACTTGTGAAATGCACCCCCTGTGTTTGTTCCTGCTAGGAGAGGTGTTTGTGGTGGATGAAGGCTCCTCTAGGTGTTTGTGCGGGGATGTGCTGGGAGCCTCCGATCCTGACACCCCCCCTGAGGATCTGTTATTTACGGTGGAGACCACTCCACAACATGGTTTCCTGGAGAATACCCTTCCCACTCCTGGGTTTGAGAAGAGCAACGCAGGACTTAGAGTGGGTGAGCGCAGCTTACATTTAGATCTCAAACTTTTTCGAATCACTATACTTTTTCCTGTGCAGTATATACATGTTGCATCAAAGCCTAAGCTTGAAATCTTATCTGTATGAAATGTTGGCATGGTGTCCAGTTGGTGTCCCCTGCGCCACCTCTACGACAGTTGCATTTTGGTGGTTAGTTTCTTTCAGTCTACTTCACTTGAAGTCTGGGTATATCAACTACGTCCAGTCTGGGCACCAGGGTCAGGAGCCCACAGTTGATCAGTTTGTGGTCAGCGTCAGTGATGGGGTCCAGAAGTCTGTGGCCGTCCCCTTTTACATCATCATCAGCCCCACCAATGACGAGGTTCCTTCCCTGCTGCTGAGCAACTTCACTGTGAGCCTTTCTGCCCTCAAGACCCTTGTCTTTGGCTTCTCATTTCCATTCCTCACCCCATTTAGACCCATTTACACAATCCAAGCCCATCAGAGCACATAGTTTAGTGTTATAGTTTCAGTGAAAATCAGAATGACATTACAAATACAATTCCATGAGATTTGGAACAGTGAGTAGACAATGCAAATTCAAATTAAAATAGATTTTAGCGATATCGATAGCGATAGCGATTAATTCTCTTTTGCTTACATTTATTTCAAAACAGCTGAAAGAGAAAATATGTAAAGTTTTGTCTCAATAAAGTGCATTGACTTTTCATAAATTCTCGAGAACTTCAAATTTGATGCCTGCAACATGCTCTAAAACAACTGGGACAGGGAGATGGAGAGACTGGAAAAGTAGTGAAAAACATTTTTGGAAGGACCATGTTGACTGTTATCAGCGACATATTCAGAAGCCAGCATCTGTCGTGTTTTGGGGCTGCATTAGTGCACTCAGCATGGGCAACTTGCGCATCTGTGAAGGCCAATTTAATGCAGAAGAGTGCATTCATATTTTGGAACAACATGGTATCTGTCCTCTAGTGGTCATCTTCTTCTGGGAAGCCCTTGCTTGTTCCACCAAGATAATGCAAAAAAAAATTGCTCTGCACAATTACAAAAATGTAGTCAGAGAGTACAGGTTCTGCCTGCAGCTTGGACCTGCCACCCACTGAATATATGTGGCAGATTATGAAGCAAAAAATGCAACTAAAGTGACTCTGGACAGCTGACCTGCAGTTCTGTATCAGCCAAAAATGAGAATTAATTCCATGTTCAAAATTCCAAAACTCTACCAGATGATTCACAAAATGCCTCCTGAGTGTAATTAAATGGAAAGGTGATGTTCAACACTAGTGAACATGCACCTGTCCCAACTTCTTTGGAGCATGTTGTAGACATCAGATTTCGAAATAAATATTATTTTAAAAAAATGTTTTTTTATCTTTTTATCTTTGTACTTTTTCAGTTGAAAATAGGTTAAAAATGGTTTACAAATTATTACTTGCTGCCTTTATTTACAGTCTACACATTACTTCAATTTTCTGAAATTGAGGTTGTCCTTTTTTGCTAATAAAACACAGATATTGCCATCATGGTGAGAGTTTGAGTCATTGCAAGATTTGTCGCAGGGATAAGACATATCCACCTGCCAAGCTAACAGCCACTGAAAACATGATTGTATTTTCTACTTGAGCATAAAGGTACAGTTTTAAAACACATTACAAGCGTTAAGGCCAACAGGAATTTTTGCAATGCAGAAAGTTTGTTCCTTTCCCCTCTTCAAAAAGACCCCTTTTGAGTCTCATAGGTGATGGAGGGACGGATGAAGGACCTCAGTGCGGATCTTTTAGATGGCGTGGACCTCGACGTCCCCTCGGACACGATGACTTTCTCCGTCCTAGTCCCTCCAGCCCACGGGACCCTGATCAATGGCATCTACGGCCTTCAGATGAGTCGTTACAAGGACATGGGCCCCAAACTGCTCCAGCAGAGCCTCACAGTGCACTCCTTCACCCTGCAGGAGCTGCGGCAAGGTCAGTGCGTCATCTGAGCAGCCTGGCTTGGCTGATTAAACACAAGAGCGCCAGTGGACCAAAGATTAAGTATTAAGCGCAGCAAAAATAAATATCTTTCCTACATACTCATTTATTATATGTAGTGCTGCCTATAAGAACTTGGACAGTTGCCCAATTTTTGGATTTTTGCTCTGTACTCAAACATGTTGGATTTGAAAAATCAATTAAATAAATTTGATATTGTCAGCCTCAGTTTGCGGATATTTACACTCATTTCATCATATTGCCCTGTTGCGATTGCTGCTCTTTTTGTTGGTTGCACTGTGCAAATATTTACAAACTGCACTGTAATCAGCACATTCTATCAATTCAGCTATGCTGTCCATTCTTTGCCCTTCATAATTTGTCTCTTTTTTATCATACTGTTTATTGTACCTTTTGTGAGCAAGACTCTCAAAGAGTTGACATACTTCTTTACATACGACTGCAAAGCAGGATTTTGCATGTTGAGTATTTTGCTAGGAACACACTTAATGCCCCATCATAAGCCTGGCTGCCCCTTTCTGGTCTCCAGAAGGCTTCGGTTTGGGTCCGGCCCCGCTGAACAGATGTTAGAGACAGAGGTCACGAAGCGCCCGTGGTGCTTCTGCCCGCTCTGCAAAATCCTTCCGCCCAGTCCCTGCACAATTACCTCACAGCCTCCGTGTGCCGGGCTTTCATTGGCTTCATAACCTCCTTGCTAACAAGCGCCTTGGGCATGGCCGTAACATAGGTGAACAAGCCATTAGCGCTGTGGAGCGGTGACAGACCCCGTTCTGGGATTCACTTCTTCCTGTTTAACCCACTTTGAGATAAAGGAGGTTTGGGTGGAAATTACAGGGGGCAACATATCAAGAACGAAAGCCCTCCCTAGTTGTTGTTGCTAATATAGCAGTTTGGCTACATGGTTTGAATCCACAGTGGATTTCCTGTTGTTCTCTTCTTACCTTGGTGACACAAATATTTCTTCTTGTGTTGAAACTGCACTGCATCTCGACTGCCTCCTTTCATCTTTCTCTTTTTCTATCTCCGTCCCTTCCTGTCTTTCACCTCTCTGCAGGAATGAAGATCATCTACATGCACGATGACACAGAAACCCTGAAGGACGCCTTCACCATGCAGCTGACAGATGGCAGGCACATAGTCCAGGGGAGGGCGCACATCCGCATCCTACCAGTCAATGATGAAAAGCCGCGGATGCTAAAGTAAGGATGCCCTGGGACAAATCCCCAGCCAAAAGTGCCAAAGGGGGGGTTGGCATGGAGGAGAGGGGTGGGGCTGGGGGAGTTTGTAATGTGAGTTTTGGGAGGGTTGTGTGATGAGGGGGTTGGGGCAGAAGAGGGGAATGGGTCAACGCAGGGGGAGGGGGTCAACACAACCTGTGCGGCATATGTGGCAAGGGAAATCACCGACCTACCGAGCGAGTCGCTGGGAATTTGGTTTCATCCTTGAGCAAACCTCCTGCGCACTTCCCTCCCTTTGTTTTTCCTTAGATCGTGAGTCTTTTTTTTTGACTCACTGCACTGGCAGAAGGTTGCTCTTGTCAACTCCACGAAAGCAGAAATAATATGCGTTTTTGGCAGAGCCTCGGCAGCTTGTTTCCGTGTCCTGGTGGAGCTCCGCGACAGGCCGGCCCCGCTTGCATCCGCTGCTTTTTCCGTGGCGCATTCACGCTTTTACTTATTTAGCAGCCGTTTAAGCGTGCGGGACAGCTGCCAGCCACTGCATAGATGACGAGGGTTTGTCTGTCCCTCGTATCCCATTTGTTTTCTCTCAGAAATGCAGGTTTGGAGGTGGAGGTGATGGAGAAGAGGGTCATCTCCAGTGTGGCTTTGGAGGCAGAGGATCTGGACACCCCCACAGATGCGCTGTACTACGTCCTCAGTGCCGGGCCAAAGTTTGGTCAGCTACAGCTGAAGGTCAGCAACTGTTCCCAAACAATGAGGGCATTCCTCATCTTTTCAGTCTGCTTGGTGAAAAATATAAAAAATCACTTTCATGGCTGAGCAATGCACTTCTGAGGGACCAGCTTTTAAAAACATAAGTAAATGCTGATTAGCTTTTCAAAAACATTAATTCACATAGAATACAGGCAATCAAATTTATTCCCTAATACAGTGGTAATCAAATGTGCTTCTGGAGATTGATCCTCCTGTGCGTTTTCACTCCAAGCACACCTCACACGACTGCAAAAGATCTGCATTGAGTTGCTAACTAGTGCAATCTGATGCGCCAAATTGGCGCATAACAAAAAACAATGCACTCCAGCTACAAGGTTGATTGTCACAGTCTATAAATATAATTACGTAAATATGTGGAAACTGCCTGCTAAATTCATAATCACACTCTTCATACACGTCATGGAAAATACAGTCAGGCTAACATCTGCTAACATCTGTGTATTTGTATAGACAGGGGCTGCCTGGCAAATTTTGGGACCAGGAGAGAACTTCACACAGGAGGACGTGGAGATGAACCGACTGTGGTACTTCCACACCACCATGCAGGGGATGAAAGGTCACGACAGCTTCCGTTTCATCCTCAGTGACACCGAGAATGAATCTCCCTCCCAGGCCTTCTTCATCTCACTACGCACCATTCAGAAGGGTGAGGCCACCACAGTGTGCAGAAACACAGTAGCCGTGTTTCCATCCAGCTGTATTGCAAATTGTAAAACCCCAACAAGGCAATAACCAAACGGCGGATATTGCCCGGGTTGAAGGCCTTACGTGTTCTCTTAGTCTAACTTTAATTAGAGCATTCTTCTGGCTGGGGTGAATCACAATAAAATGAATAATCTACTGTCCGAGGACGGGGCATGAAAGCGCAATGGTTACGATTTATCTGACTCCATATAACAGTTAGAAAACAAAATTTAGCTATAATCTCGTTAAAAATCTGACTCCAAATTAGAATTAGAATTGAAACAGCATGCGTGAATCTCAGGGCAGTTACGCACCTGAACTCTATCTGCAAAAACCATTGTCACTAAGCAAAACACCCCCTAGGGTTAAAATAGGCGTCACTGCCTGGTCTAATTCGACAATACTTCCATTGGATATAGGAGACTGGCACGGTAGCAACATCAGGCAAATAGCTCTGAGTATGAACGTACCACGAACCTAGGTTTATGTATATCAAAGGGCCCCTTAGAAAGATTAACCAATAGCTAAATCTTAAGAGCCGATAATTTCATAACCCCTTAATAGGTAGAACCCAATCTCAATCTAACTTAGAAGTATCGCTACCTACACATGTCTTGGTAGGAGTCTCCCCTTAAGTCCCAATCGCAACAAGGCCAGAAAGAATATACAATGAGAACACGCAAGCTGGAAAAGGAATAACAATAATTTAATTCACCAGGTAGGCACAACTTGAATCAAACAAATCAATGATAAGCCAATTACCGTTACATATAATTTAGAAGGATTTAGAGTATTTTCACACCTGGAAAAGATGAACGACCACGTGGAGCTAAAATCGCTCCACGTGGTCGAGGAGAATTCACATGCTTCCCCGCTCCGGAACAAGGTGACATGTGACTTTTCCCCACTTACCTATTCGCACGTCAGAAGTTGACCAAGAAAAAGGCAGGACAGGACAGAATAAGACAAGAAAAGAAGAGAAGAGAAGAGAAGAGACCCCGCCCCCTCAGGATCTCGTACCTTTAAAGGCTCCAAACCACACCTCCGAACAAGGTAGAGGGAAGGTTGGCCGAATCAGAGTTTTACTGGCCTAGGTGATAAGATAATTTGCACAGGGAGACTAGGGTAGTTGCTTGAATGAATCTTACAAACGAACCATAATTCCAAGGGAAATGAAACCTGTTCCATTCAACTCCTTGGACTCCCCCGAGAATAAAGAGACCAAACATGATAGGAATGTGTGCTAAAATGATGCAGTTGTCATGGAAAAGCCTTAAAATGGAATATTATAGCCCAATAGTGTGATAAATATATGAGAGGTTCCTTTTAGGATATTGAACATAAACAAAATATGAATTTGATAGAGGTTTAAGTTGTTTTAAGCCAATTGAAGTAGCTGCGCTTTAACTTCAATGAAACCAGTGAATTGAGTTCCAGAGATGCTGGGCCTGCTAGACTTGATGGCTCTCACCCCCCGCCGTGGGGAACAAAGGATGCCACTCTCACCGGCAGGCTGTGAGATTGTAAAAGTTAACTGCTCGCTCTGGATTGTGTCAGATCACCCAAACATTCAGATTTTACGAGCGTAATGAGCATGTGTTCCAACAATAGGATTTTTGACTCATGTTTTGAGCTAAATCAAATATTCAGGTTCTACAAAATCTTTAGCTCATTTTCGTAAATTTGGCAAAAGAAAATGTGCATTTGTGTATGTTTCCATCCACTACAGTTATGTGCTTTTGTTTCACAAGATAAGCCATAGGTGTCATTAGTTTGCGCTAATTCTCAAGTCAGTTGCCATTGTGTCTGTAGAAGCAGACAGCGCATGCGGTGACATCGATAAGCGTGACAAACGAAAAAGAAAACAAACGGAAAAGCTTGTAGCAAAAACGAATTAAAGTAAAGTATTAGCTAGATAGCTAGCTAGCACTTAGGAAGTCATTGATGTTTCAGCTAGCACACCAGTGTAACGAGCTGGCTAGTTAACTTGTTAATGAGGTTACAGTTCGTTTGGACTATATTAACCACCAGCTAGCTGGCTTAACTGATAACAAACTCTTAAACGTCATAGCTAGCACACCAGTGTAGCGAAGTAGCCAAGCTAGCTAGCTTGCAGATAAGGCTAAAGTACACACATGCACGCAGCCGTGGGGGGGGGCGACCAGATTTTATACAACACCGGTGCCTCACCGCCCTCCCCATATATGGGAACGTAGGCAAGCAAAAATGACGTAGTTAGTAATCGTCATCGTTTATTCGCATAACTTGCTCGCTAATCCATTTCCACTGTACTAAAGACCATTTATCTTTATCAATACGGCAAATTTTCCACCTCCTTCTTGTGCATAAAAAAATTGATACGCTATTTTGAGTTGATGCGCATTTTGGGCGTTTCCATTCAGGTTTTTTGAATTGCAAATTCAAAATGCGCATTATAATGGGTGGATGGAAACATGACTAGTGACATCATCTGTCTCTGCCATGCATTCTAGAGCCATGCAAAACTTTTCCAGCTGATTGGATAAGCATGGGTCTTCTTGAAGCATGAAGGTTGATAGCATGTTGCATCTTTCCTTTGCCAAGAAACCCAGCGGCATTCTGAACGTAAATTTTGCCAACAGCTTGGACAGCATGCCCAATCTCGTGGAGTGAGTAGGACAGCGCTTAGCATCTTTCCTATGAAAAGAATACTCTTTCTATATCCAGACCAGTTGCCTGCCTCCATCCATGTTTAATTCAGAAGATGGTCTCTCCCAGCTGTGGCACTGGCTTTGCCAGTTGGGTGAGCATGGCAGGGCAAGGGGGCCCTGGTCCTCCTGGCTCAATGCTCCAGCCTCCTGGAGGAGCTGAGGTGAGAATGTGGAGTCGAAGGAGGCATGAATAATGAAGCAAGCGGGCAGAGAGCAGCTGTAGCCTATGTCCCTGCTCCTGCCCCCTCCTCCGTCTGTTTCAGCCAGAGGACAATCAAAACACACAGCTATGAACCCATACCCCCCCTGCCCATTTTCTCTGTTGTTGTTGTTTGTTCTTTATTGCCTCTTTATTGGCGTTCCCTGAGCTGCCTGCCCTCCTTGCTGTGAGGCCTATTGCACTAAGGTTTTGTCAAGAGAAGAGAACTTATTGTAAAAAAATTAGTTGCATCATAAGTGACTACTATACATTTGAGTTGAAGCAAGGCATTAACGTTTAGTAGTAGTTTGACTAAAGTGCAGCCCATAAGTAATTGGACTGTGAAAATCCAGATAATGTGTTTTAGCCAGTGGGCACTACTGAGAGAAAATAACAAAAGGCATTGTAAGTAGATGAAAGGAGCAAATTTTTCTTTTTTCCAAATTGTTATATCCCTGGGAAGAGTGAATGATACTATGGATTAACAATCATTCTGCTGCTGCCGTTTCCGCCGCCGCCATATCCCTGCCAGTGCGTCTTCAGAGGTTTCTTGCGATCAAATTGCAGGTTGCAATTATGATCCAATTTTGTTCATATTTGGTATAGGCACTATGCAGGGTGAGTTCTCAATGCCTAGTTTGATTGAAATGAGATACTAATTAATGGAATGATTTGTTAATGCTCTAGATGGCAAAAACTCAATCTCACTTACTGTCACATAAAGCGCTAAAGGGTGTATTAGGAGCAAATAGAAGGCATATATTGTGCATCAATTTGTTACCTTAGATATGACCTTTGACCTTTGGTTCAAGGTCAAACAATAAAATGTCCTATATTTTACTCATACAACCATAGGCTTGTATTAAGGAGGAGTTGGAAGTCATAGATTTTACATTACCCAGTGGCCATAGATTTGATGTTGGTCAAAAAGGAAAATTCCCTGATTTTTTTCAATGCCTTTAGACCTTACAGGTGTTTTCGGGACCAATAGGGAGTCATACATTGCATATCACTTCATGACTTTGGATTTGATCTTTAGTCTTTGCTTCAAGGTGACCATGAAAATGCCATCTATCTTGCTTTTTATTGCATTTCGACCTTAGGTGTGATATAGACCAACAGGAAGACATATATTGCATATTACTTTGTGACCTTGAGTTTGACCATTAACATTTGCTTCACGATGAAACAGGAAAATGTCCTCTATCTGGCATATTATTTGTATGCCTGGACGAAGTCCGGGATTGTACATCCCCTAAATGTAAAATCAACCCTAAATGTACAAATAGGGTTGATTTTACATTTAGGGGCTGTGCAGGGATACTATGCATTTATATTCCTTTCACCACTGCCTCTTCTGCCACTTCCGCCACATCCATACAGGTTTCTTGCCACTGAACTGCAGGTCACAGTTATTGCTTGGTTTTGTTGACAGTTGGCTGAGGTTTTGGTTGTGTAAAGATCCCAAAGCCTATTAAATTTGGTATTGGATAATAATTAATGGAATAATTAATTGATTGTGGATCTAAATGGCAGGAGCTTAGACAAAATGCAACATATCTCATTTAATATCACACCAAGGGCGTGGGTTTGTATTGAGGAGTAATAGGGACTAGTATGTGTTGTATCGTTTTGCAACCTTGGGCTTGAGCTTTGACATTAGGTCAAATGATGATCTTTCAGTTTTGCTCGGAGGACTGAGTATTACAAGTGTCCAGAGATACATGTATCAGTCTTATTTTTTACATCTTCTGCTTCCATGACTTCCACTGGATTGCTATCACTGGTCCAGGGAACATTGTTCTCATGACCAAGCCTGTGACGTTGATGGAGGGTGAGAGGGTCATCCTGACGACCGATGTCCTGCTGGCCACAGACGGCAGTGGTAGAGTGGAGGAGCTTGTGTACACTGTGTCGATCCCACCATCGCACGGGCTCCTCCATGCGATCCAGCTGCCCGGTGTGGCGCTTGGCACGTTCTCCCAGCTGGATGTGGCTGCCCATCGCGTGTGCTACACCCATGACAACAGCCGGCTGGCTCAGCAGGACTCATTCAGGTCAGGCTTGTAAACTTTCACGCCAAGCACTGGCATGACTATCTGTGGTTTCGATGACGGGTCAATTATATTTCTACACTCTCAAAAAAAAGTAGAACAAGTTCCTGAAAACGTACAAACACTTGCCTGTAAGATTGTGCCCTATTGGTGAATACAGCTTTTCCGCAAGCAACAAGTTTTATAATTAATTTGTGTTTCTCATGTACCCAAAGAACTCTGCACTACCTTTTTCAGTACAATTGCACATTTTCTTCCTTAAAAAGGGAATTTTTGCCTTCAATACTGCACCAGTATTTACTGACTGTACAAATAAAGTGTATGATCCTCATTGAAGATTCAGGTAGGTAACTTATTAAAAAAAAAAAAAACTTTTTTTCCATACTTGCTGTCACTCTATAGTGACAGCTATATCGAGGGTTTGGAGCACAAATTTTGTGATTTTGACATTTTTACCTCCTGTCACACATTTCTATCAGCTCATTCTTGGAGCACAATAATTATATGTCCATGCGCCTCAGTTTTAAACAGAATTCACATTTTCATTTTGTGGTTTGTCCAACAAAATCTGCTTATATGAATTAAACATTGATATTTTGACGAATAAACATGAATAGTATTACAGAATTATCTGTCTTCCATTGCAAACAAACTTAACTTCAATCTATCACCATTGTGTTATGTCACTTCAAGTGCAAGAATTGTTGGAGCACAGAGATGACATGTCCATTTTGGCAATTTTTGTCTCAGTACCACACTTATGAAAACTTACATGGTCAGTATACTTCTGAACCTTGCAGTAAAAGAGTGACTGACATAAAAATGATGTACCTGATTTAAAAGAACATTTGAAAACCTAAAAATCAATTTTTCTCAAAACCTCTAAAATGGACATATAACCATTGCGCTCCAAACTTTCAATATGTGACAGGTAAGTTGTAAAAAAAATAATAAAAAATCAGGCACATTTGGCTCCTCCCAGTGCTTCTAATGGCATTGGCGAGAATCCACCTGAGCAAAATTAACCAATGAGGACCAGGAGCCGTTTCTAATGTAGTGTCAATCACGTCTCATGCACGCGCCGTTCAGCCCCCCTCCTTCCCACATGCTCTCTCCCGCGCCTGGTTCCTGGAGGAGCTGAAAGTCGATTACTATGTTCGTGTTTTATTTGGTGAAAATGTTATAATACCCTTCCAGCTATTGAAGTGGTGCGAGAGTAAGTTTGGATCTCTGTCTGGCAGACCCGAGCAGTGAAAATCCAGAAACATCCAAATTTCTTTATCCATGCTTCCAGTTCCTTCATTGTCAACAACAGCCTAACCGTATTAGAAGCAGAAAAAAAGACCAAAGACGCAGGCAGAAAAGCAGTAAACCAAGGAGGAGGAGTGTTACTATATCAACTGCAACCTGCATAAACCAGGCACCAGTGTTTGCAAGATTTGCTTGCATTGTGGTACTAAGTACATTACTAGCACGCTTCTACAATAGCACTGGTCTGCTTATTTATTTAGCTACAGAGATTGAATGCCAGTTGTCATACTGTAAAACCAATCTGTCTGTAAGAGAATAGTTCATGGCGTGCAGTGCATAGAAACTGTAGCTTTAATAACCGGTGCCTTCATGTTTATGATAGCCTTATGCAGAATTGTAACTTTGCGTTACCTAGCCCTGTGAGGCAGTGTATATAATAGTCCACATAAAGGAAGCAGTCAGTTGATGGACTGCAGCTGGGAAGTGGACTTTACTCTAGTGCATTGGGATGCAAACAAGCTCATCTTTTTGAAGTCTATCCGCTTCTCTCGTCCTGTGATTGGATCTGGAATGTAGTTATCACCGGTGCCAAGGCTCTCATCTTGTATACTCTAATGATGTAAAAAAAATTTAAAAAAAAGTTTTATGATTTTTGTTGCAAGGTAGGTTTTGTAGTATCTACGGCTGGTCACAAGGTTCAGTAACTGACGCTAAGGTTGTGTAGGTATTGTTAGTTTGCTCACTTGCCTGGCCAATATGCAGTCTTGTCTCTCAATCATCCTTCAATTACCAAGCAGAATGAAAATGACTTTGAGATGGTGTGATATGCATTCCTGAGTAACATTCACATAAATATTTAATGTTTACTTTTTGTTATTACTAGTTTCTTACATTGGAATACAACAAAAAAAAACTTGTAGAAGAAAGTCTTTTTCATGTCTTCAGCCAACTTCACGGCAAACAAAATGTATCCCTCATGCACTCAAGGCCTGAATTTAGTTACACCTCATTGGTGGCTGGGAGTAAACTGGTGTTCTAAAGCCAATTAACACGCAGGAGAGAGAGACAGGACATTTCTTACTGCCTCAGACAAAGTGTGCAGTCTGTGCAGAACTGAGGCGATGTGATCCTGAACTCTTTGACCTAATGTGTCCTCCATGGAGACACTGACGCCTAGGCTGGGAGAGTAGTAGTGTTTAAATGGAGGCACATTCTTCTCTCTATCTGCCTTCTGCTGACTTATTAATTGCCAAGGTGTACCACTTGAATTTGTCTTTTTCCATTAGTCTTGCTGGCCAATATTACCACTGGAAAAACACTTCTTAACATGTTTCTGAGTTTACAATGAGACTAAAATTTCACATTTTCATATAAAACACAGGAATAACTTTTTTGGTTATTGTGCACTTACCAAGCTTAATTCTTTTACCTGTTGAAAAATCCTATAATGAGTTAAAATAGCTCAACACATCGAAAACATTTTTTGTATAGTGATTGTAAAAGCAGTAAGATTTTCTGACTTGGTTGGAGAACTTGCGAATGGTGTGTGAATGGTGTGTGCGCCCTGCGATGGATTGGCAAGCTGTTCAGGGTGGGTCCCTGCCTTTGCCCGTAGTCAGCTGGGATAGGCTCCAGCTCGCCCCGTGACCCTAGTGAGGAATAAGCGGGTATAGAAAATGGATGGATGGATGGGTTGGAGAACTAAAATTCCTGCCTGGATTAAGGTTTTTGTTTTGAGCTGTGAAGCTGTGATGCTTGGTTTTTGTCAGAGCGGACGCGGAGCGTATGCAGAGCTTGTGTGTCTGAGCTCCTGGTTCTGTGTGTGTATTTAGAGTTTGTGAGGATGCCAGACCCTGAGATGGTGCAACGGCTGAGCGAACACCTGTGTGTCAACTCCAGCCCAGACAGCCCAGGCCCAGGCCAGGCGGGAGGCAGAAGGTGTTTTCATCCTGCTGCTTTCCTGTTGGTTTTTTTCCCTGCGCTGCAGTGACAGCAGATGATAAATGGGCATTATTAAGGAAATAATAACTCCGCCTGCCGATCACTTACTCCTGCCGGAGAAGCCGATCCTGACCGCGGATCCGTGGGCACAATTACCCGGCAAATATGGGACGGCAGTGGTGCCAGATGTTGTGCCAGTTTGGCTGAGAGGGGAGACCCGCTCTTTTGGGTTTGTGTGCGGTGACTGTCGCTGCTCGCCGTGGCTGGTGAGCTGACGAGGGTTATCAGGTGCAGTGCTGCAGGGCTATGTGTTCTGCAGCAGATTGATTTGGCAGCGGGTGAATCCAGGCTATTCTTTCCTCCTGACTGATTATCTCTGGCTCATATCTCTGCGATGGTGCTGCACATGGGACAAGGTGATCCCCAGTAAAGGCTTCGATGTGCTGGTTTTTAGGAATTTTTTTTTTTTTTTTTTGAATGCGGTATTATAGATCTTTATGATTTCAACTGATTTCAACTAATTGTAGTGAACGTTCAGAAATGAAAATTAAATTGCCGAGTTAATATTTTGGTGTGTTCTCACCTAATGCAAAGAAACAAATGGTTAACATCTCAGTAATGTATTCCTGATGTTCATTTATGCTCCAGTTCAACTGCACTTCCGTCAAGTTTATTGCTTTCATTCCACCAGTCGGCTGAAATTAGAAGAGGCACAAAAAAATCCCTTTTAACTAATAAGTAGTCTTGATCTATTTTCAATCATTTTTCTTTAGAGAAAAGTTTTCCTAGGATCAGACAATCCATTAGCAAGTGGACATACTGCACCTTTATTAATGCAGTGTTGTAGAGATTAAATAGCCTGGAAAATTCAATTTATTCCCTTTGCAGAACATATAATCTACTCTGTTAACTTCCGTGTTTGCTATAAACCCATCCTGGAATGCATTTCAAACCTGCACTTCGTGATTTTTTTGAACTACAACAAACAAAACATATATTTGTAACAAGTATGCACAACTGACTGGCACTAATTGAAATACAACTTCAGGTCAACATGATGAGTCGTATTTATTGTCTTGTCTTACAAACACGTCAAGACCAATCATTTGTTGAAAGGGGTGGTCGGTGTCTCATCCATTTTCAGCTCACCAGCTGCCACTGCGTGCCATTTATTTTAATTCAGATTCACTTCTTTTTCAAGGTTTTCTTTATCTCTTTCTCGTCACTGAAATTCAATTTGAGTCAATGACCTGTCTGAGATTTTTTTTCAACTAACATAGAGTGGGCACCATAATTCATTGGAGGGTGACAGACTTTTTAGTTATTTTGGCACTGTTGGCCAAGTCAATCACCAGATCCAAAACCAACTAAACGTGCTTTTTACAAACTTAAGAGAAGACTGAAGACAAACAAACTTCAAAACAAGCAGGAACTGAAGATGGCAGCAGTACAGGCCTGGTAGAGCATCAACCGAGCATCTGGTGATATCTATGCATCACAGACTTTGAGCAGTCATTACATCCAAAGGATATGCGATTGAATGTTAAAAATTACTAATTTATTCTGCATTATGCTAAATTGTCCAGTATATTTGCCAAAAAACTGAGGGTGGCGGTGGGGGGAGGGGGGGCAGGGGTGTATGTAGATAAGGACAGTGCCATCAGTTCTAGATGGTTCATTCAATATCCAAAATGAGGGTGAAAGCACCTACAAATTAAAGTTGACAGTTTGCTCTTCAACCTCACTTTATCCATTCCATTCAAGCTCATGGAGCAAGAGTGTAGAGTTGAAATCAAAAAAATGTGTCACTGTCCAATGAATTATGGTACTCACTCGAAGAAACATGCTTTCAGGGACATTTGCTCACAGCTAAAAACTATTGAATCGCAACTTTTAAATTATTGTGTCTGATCTGAATCCTTCCCCTTCATACAGTTTCGTCATCAGCAATGGAGTGATGTCAAAAAGCGGCTCACTACGTTTTGACATAGAACACAGGGACCGCATCCCCCCAACTCTGAGCATCAATTACGGCCTCCGACTGACAGAGGGTGCCACACTGCCTATATCCCAAGATAATCTGGAGCTAACAGACCCTGACACAGCGGCGAGCAACCTGACTTACACTCTTATTCAGCTTCCCCAGTATGGCAGGCTGCTACTTAAGGGAAAGCCCCTGTCTCAACCCTCATTCACCCAGACTGATATCAACAAACTAGATCTGACCTATTGGCACCAGGGCGGGCCGGCCCACATTGACAGGTTCACATTCAAGGCCTCTGATGGCACCAACAGAGGGTTCCTTCTGTACGGCCAAATCAGGGAGGAACCGGTTACATTCACCATAGAGGTAGGTTCTCTCTTGCTCTCTCTCTCTCTCTCTACTCCTGGCATATCTTGCATGAGACAGATGGCACTTGAACCACATGAAGGGATTATGAAATGGTAGATGGAGTGGTATGTTATCTACCATTGCAAAGATATTCACCACATTCAAAGTGTGGAGATATACTCATGGCTCTCAAATCTGTTCCTCACAGGAAGTGCTCTCTGTCGGTTTTCTGTGTGACTCAGGCCTTAATTGAACATACCATGTGGTTCCTTGGATCTGAATTAGGGACTGAAGCAGAGAGTGAAACAGGCAATGAAGGCCTTTGGAGGGACTCACTGATCTATGCAGTCATCTGGCTGGTGAAATTAAATTGTGGAAACCTATATGCAGAGGAAACACGAGACAAGATCTTCCCACCTCCTCTTACCAACAGTCATTTGTTTTTGATTATTTCAGTGACAGCTGGGGAGGAGGTTATACTCTCGTCTGACTGAAGCTGGATTTTTAGCCATCAATGTCATTAATTTATACAGCAGGTTTCAAATGCTGTCTTTTCTTGAACTTTCACAGAAGTGCATTATGAGTACTTTACCTCAGCATGTCTCATCATAAATATCAACAATACAGTATGTTTTAATAGGTTTTAAATAAAACACTATTATAGTAGGTTTTTAATGTGAAGCTCATCAGGTAAAGCACATTTTGCGTCTTCTTGGAGTGGTAATTAAAAAATTAAAAACAGAAACAAATACCTGGGATGTTAGTCTACCGGATTGAAAACTCTATCTAAATATTGAATGCACAGCTAAAATCTAATCACCAAATGGTGATTATTGGCATCAAAATTTGTCGTTATTTGATCTTGTTACTTTGTGTCAGACTGTTTCCCTGTATGGGTGGAAAATATGGAGCGGTCATAACGAACACATCCCTGAAATTTTTGGAACACTTTTGACACGGTCCATAGAGCATCTGTATAAACAGCAAATGTTTTCCTTTAGATACATCTGTTCTGTCTTCATTCCTTCCTCTTTTTCCTCATATAAATGGACACATTTGCAGTTCTTTGCCACAATCCCAGTTCAGCTATAAAATGACCACTGCAAAATAAAATTACAATTCAATGTGAAAATATCACATTGATATCACATTAATATCAGTTCAAGTTAGAAAATACTTTAAATACTTTAAATCATGGATAGCAAGGACATGGATAGCATATACAGTTTATCTCACTTGATGCAAGACTAAATTTAGAATTTTATCAAACTCATTCAGGACACTAAAATTTACAATTTACAGCAAAATTTTGCAAGAAAGTCTTGCCAAGGTAAAGTACCAAAGGCAGCATCATGTGTATAGATTGGGGTACTGGGGAAACTGGTTCACAGCAGAATCACATGGCATTTCATGGCATCATCACGAAAGGCATTTCATTAAGCAGACATATTCATACACTTCCTCGTGCATGCAGTCCGTGCCTTGCAAAATAATACTAATAAAACAAGAGTTTGTCACTAAAGTGACTATATTCCCCGCCGTTAGGTCACCAAATCCGACTGGTGTCTGCGCATTCCCAGTCGGAAGGTTGGTACCAAAAAGAATTGAAATAGGTTGACTTCTTCTTGAGATATCGCGCTGACAATGTTCGGGACGGATGGACAGACGGACGGACATACGGACGGAGCTGAATACTATATCCCTCGCCTCGCGCTAAACGTGTGGCGGGGGATAAAAAAATCTTGTGAAATATGTGAAACAAAAATCTTTCAAATTGGAAACTGTTGGCAGTTAAAGCAGCTGACCTGTATAAAAGTATGTCATTTATTGGAGAAAACATTTGAATCAGTTCACTCAATAGAAACTGAACTTTTCATCAACTTAATATTGATCATTTACAATAGTGAGATTCGAGCCAGGGAGACCCCTGCTGACGCTGATTATGCAGAAGGTGGACAGAATATGAGAAGCACAACGAAAAATGGATCCCTCATCCATACTCACAATAATAAAAGGATTTACACACTCCACTCTCATTAATTTGAATAAAACTTAGCAAAATCTGTTCACTGAAAAGAGTTCTAATCAGCAAGACATTTCCAGGTAAATTCCCAAAGCAAGATGAGCCTCAATGAGTGAAATAGTTTGCAGTCCAATTGCAAGCCCATGACACTTGTTGGCCGCAATCAAAGCTCTTTGACTTAAAAGATGGACAGTTTGTTTGATAGTTACAAATAATCGCAGAACTATATCTCTAAAAGTTGCCACAGAATTAAATCAATCCAGATCTGCACCAGTCTCAACTAAAACAGTACATCATGAGCTTGATATTGAGGAAGTATTCCAGATTATTTATACTGCACTTGTCTGTTGCTGATAAAAAAACATCATTATATAAAATACATTTAAAGAAGTAATAGATGTAATTCATTTCTGTGTTCGTGCTATCCTAAGGATATATTACTTGTCTCTTTTGATCTTGGTTTATTCTCTCTCGTTAACTATATTTATTAGGGTTTTGGGGTCAGGATTGAGAAACCATGGGCTATAATACAAAACACACTTGTACTCTCAAACCATGTGAATAATTATCAGAAGTTTAATTTTTAAGCAAAAGCTGTAATAAGGATAACACCAGAGTGTGCAGGTCCTCCAGAAAATGCAGTGCAGCTGAATCAGAAATTGAAGCAACAGTTCCCATGTCAACCGCAAAACAGTTTTAAACCTGGAAACACATACAGCCAGCAATAGAACAGGCAACAGATTTTAAAAAATGAAATAACATGAGTATGCCGTAATGTTTCAAAAAAATAAAATACGCATGCATGGCACTGGAGAAAGACAAATCCATGAGACCAAGTTTAGATTTATAAAAATAATAATAATAATAACAATAATTATTATTATTATTATTATTATTATTTAAAGCAACAGAGCAGAGATTTTAGAAGAGATTAAAATGAGCATGGATAATGATGAGCATAACATATCTACTGCCATGTCTGCAACTGCTGCAAATGTGGATTAGGCATTAAACTGAGAAGCAGAGGGGGAGGCAGATGAGAATCAGGAACACCTGAAGAAGACTGAGGAATTACCGGAGTGTGCATGGCGACTCATTGATGAGCAATAGGATATTGGAGAAGACCGGATTAGATGTGGAAAAGCCAAGACCCTGAGAAGGTTCCAACATTAAAAGGTGTCCCAAAGCAGAGAATAAGAGAGGAATAACTCACTGTGGAAAAAGTGGAAACTTTAGAACTGACAAAGGAGAATACAGAGATCAACGGACTTCTCTATGCCGGTGCTGTAGTTGTAACAGAACGTTTGGTGATCATACCCACCAAGAAGAAAGAAAAGTAAGAACCGTGGTTGGAGAGTCAGTTACGAGGGCAGCTGGATCTGCTGCAGAAAGATCTTAACAGACTACAGAAGGTTAAAAAAAGAATGCAGTGCACAAAGAAGCAGTACCCAGTTATGGAGAAAGTATAATATCAAATTCAAGGGTATTGGTGTCGTAATTGTCCCTTACGTGCAGAGATTTTTCCAGTTTCTCAGAATCTTTTGATGGTGTTATGCACTGTCGATGATGAGACCTTCAAAGCCTTTGCAATTTGACGTTGAGGAACATCGTTTTTAAAGTATTACACAAGCCTTCACAGGTTGGAGAGCCTCAGGCCATCTTTTCCTCTGAGAGACTCAGCCTAAGACATCCCTTTTATAGCCAATCATGTGACATACCTGATGCCAGTTAACTTAACTACTCGCTAAGTGTTCTATCAGCTGATTTTCTTATATATGAATTGCTTTTTCAGCCCTTTTTTGCTGGTGTCCAAACTTTTTTGAGACCTGTTCACTGTTTTTCAGCTTTTGGTGTACACATGTGTAACAGGCTATGAGAAGTGACATTAGCAAGCAGCCTCCACTCTAGGGTATTTGCTGCTACCAGCCTGCCTCAAGTCCGATTGTCCACCCTGCAAAAAATGTTCTATTGGACTTCTATAGAATTCTATTGAACATTGATGGAACTCTATAGAACATTTTAGTAGAACAGCATGTTCTATATGATTTTCCGTGTGTTCTATAGGAATTTGCTTGAAACCTATAGAGCACCTCTATGGAAAAGAAAGTTCTATAAGATTATTGCTGTTCTATAAGACCTTCCTATAGAACAACCTAGCTGAAAAACCTGTTCTATAGGACTTTGATGGTCTGTAGGACCTTCTAATAGAACAAAAGCTTAATGGGAAGGACATCTTAAGTAAGGGTTAAATAAAAATAACAATAAATGTTATGATTCCTTGCAATGCTCTGTCAAAGGGTCAATTTACCTTGTGTACCTGGGTTCTAGAAATGAGAAACTGGTATGAAAATGTGCAATATGCAGTGATATCCACGATACTGAAGCAGCAAGGAAATTGTGTCCCTTTAAACTTTAAGGTGTGCTTAAGCACATGGGGTACTAAGCACATACCTACTCATTGATTGTCTGATCAGACGATTGATTGACTGACCACACAGCTTAGCAGTATTTCAGTTACGGTATATGAAGACCTCTTTCCATTTCCTCAGCAGCAATTAAAAAATATAAATGTTAGCCATTACAACTTTATTATGCTGTAATGGAAAACTCGTGTTCCTATTTTGCTTACGAAGACAGAATTACGTTGAAAGTTTGACGTTTTGAACTTTTCCCTTAATTTTAAAAATTCAATCATATTATTCCTTTCCATTCTCATGCATGTGATAGCAGATTATATACAGATTAATTTAAATACAATTTGAGGTCTGCTGAGACTAATTCCCACCATCTCTATATATCTAAAGGTTGTTTCTAATAAACAAGCTTCTGAATGGCTCACTTGATTAAAGCACTGCATTGCGGGGCAGACGTGTCTGGGTCTGAGTTCCGGTCAGTATAGCACACGAGTGGTTATTGTGCTACAGGGATGCAAGTTGGAAAAGCATTGCTGGGAAATGTAATATCAACAACAATATAAACAATATTGCTTTGTTTGTGGTTGCCTTTTAAATTCAGGTGGGATTGAAGATGCCAAATTGAAAAAAAGTCCTCTGGAGATTTCCAAAGGAACTGTCTCCTATAGAAATTTTCCATAGGACTTGAGGTACTAAAGTTCTATAGAATTCTATTGAACTGTCCCTTAGGATTCCTATAGCCCATTTCTTTGCAGGGATATAACGGTAGCGGCCATGATACTGATGACACACCAGGTTGCTAGGGCATGCACAGCATAAGCATTTGCGATATTAAACATTCATATTAAATCCTAAACCCTCTTCTCAGTGAAACCCCCCCCCCAAAAAAAAAACATTGGCACCCCCCTTTCAAATCGTCTACCAATGAAATAGCGAAAAAGTGGAAGTTGAATTAGGAATTCTTTCATTCCCAGTTAATAGCTAAGCTAATAGTTAAGCTGTCATCAATAACAGTAATGTCAGCTAGCAATGAAAGCTGAGACCTTTAACGGGGTCAAGAAAGTATTAAATGTTGATAAATAATTACAGCAAAAACTTCGGCTCTTAAAAGCATTAAAATGGCCATTTGCGGATATTGGTCTTGGGTAATGTTAATGTTATTTTCTTTTTTCGCACTCTCCTGCCTTCAGAAGGCAGAGGCTAAATCCATGCTTGAACAAGCTTTTACAATTCCTTACGACAGTGAATTATTCTCCACCACGTAACAAATTTCGTCCATTTAACAAGTCTAACTTTGATACCATAATCCTGTCTTGAGTGTCTAACAGCAATCATAGCTTAACTTACTGAGATTCAAATTTACTGAAGATAAAAGCATTTTCTTCGCACTCCATGTAGATCATAAACCCTTTAAATACAGCTCTTTGAAATCGTTTGAGACATGTAAACGCTGTAGTTTAAGAAAATCCACATCACCCCTGTTTACTTGCATTCGTTTACGTGCAGGCCCTGCCTTCCCTAATGTGGCTTACAGTCGGACGTATCAGAGCAACAGGCCAAAGCTGCTAATGCGGCCTCTAATAACCGGTTGGGTGAATAGATCATGGAATGTTTTTGTCACACAGCATTGGTTCAGTCAGTGCAGTGACGACTGTTCTCGTTCGGCTTTCCAGCATGCAAGCACCCACGTTCAGCTACTTACTGCCCGCACTGGTCATTTTTGTTATTCACACAAGTGCTACTTAATACATTTTACAATTCGCACACACCTATTTGCAGTCACAAATGCGAGAAAACACTCGCACTGTCGAGCCCTAAAGGATGAACTCCACTCCAGGATAGAGCCAGTGGACTAGTCTACATGAGGATTCCCAAAACTATGGGTGCATGCGGTGACTCCATGTTGTAAAATGCCATCTCTTTGGAATGGTTTCCAGAGGTCAGTAAGGGCACCTGTCTGGACACTTTCATGACATCAGGGAGCGCAATCCCTATTTGGCCCTTGGAGCAGATAGGTACTGACAGAGGTTCTGTTAGAATCTTCAGAGAATGAACAAGACCAGAATAGATGAAGTTCCCATTTGCTCGTGGGTTGATCAGTGGGTTGGTGGAGATTAGTTGTTGCTGCCAGGTCAGGCAAATGGGAAGCAGAGGTAGAGAAGACGAAACAACAGCTCTGAATAGTACCTCTTTATCAGAAGTAGAGTCAGACCATCAAACAGGACATTCAGCAATAGCATGATTTGCACCTCCAAGGTATAGGTAAAGACAGTGCTTGATAAAGTCCTTCTGCTTGGGGCAGCTGATGAAGCTGGGCCTGGTCGACTGCCATTGGTTCCAGTGGAACCTGCTAGAGATTGACTCAGAGCAGAATATCTTAGCACACAGGCAGATCAGGTGCCTGTAACTTCAGCCACTGATCCAGCGGTCCCTTCAGCAGCCAGACGTCAATCAGCCTTGCTATGTCGATGAAGCTGTTGAGGTCTAGATTGAGAATGAAGGTAATCAGCTTGTCCTGGTTCCAATCAAATTACCTAAGCAAGAAGGTATAGTAGAGAGCCCGCTGTTCCTGGTACATGGAGACAGCCTCTGTCTGGAAATTGATGGAGTACTCCAAAACAGACGGGTTGCCTTGTTGCCGCTAGACAAACCTCAGAGCAGCAGGATGGCTGGATTAGAACCAGTTGAATACCTTCTTCATCTCTCCGGGAAAGGCAGCAAAGATTTGAACTGCATGGTCCCTTGCCTTCCAACAAATGGCTGCCCAGTCTCTCACTCAACTTGAGGGGCAAGTGATGACAAATGCCACTCTGGACCATTTGGTGGGGAATGAAAATAGTTTGAGCTTGAAGACCATAAAAAATTGAGCAAGGAAGCATCGGCAGGTGAATTAGCTGCCTTCATAGGGTTTTTACACAGCTTAATTGGGTTGCAATAGGGCAACTACCTGAAGGAGAGTTTGCTGCAGGATAGAGCTGGCTCTTAAAATGGTGGCAGTGGAATGTCAGTGATAGTCACGGGTTGATGGCGTAAATGGCTTGACGTTGCTGGTACAGTTCAGCCTTTTGCTGATCAAATTGAACCCCATGATGCCTCAGGGCATTTCCTGGGCTTGGTAAAACTGCTGGTTTCTTTCCTCAGCTGTATTAAACTGCTGTGATCCAGACAAGAAACTAAATGCAGATTCAGGGTACGATCCACAAACAGGATTTTATTTATTTATTTATTTTAACAGGAATGCGGTTATGCAAGAAGGAAAGGCCATACCCCAGAACTGTTTAGGGGCAGACCAGCAAAGTTAGCAATGACTGGAGAGGGAAGGTGCATTTCCACATCCAGGCCAGTGGCCATCCCAGTAGTAAATCCCGCTTGCAGAAGCAGAATTTCTGGTAGAACCAAACCATTAGCAGGATCACAGTCCTAATGCTGAAAACGGCTATAAAGGCTTGGGAGCTTGTTCATATTAATAAGACTCTGAAGGGTAATTAGATTTTTCTTTAACATTAATTAATCAAAAACACATGGAAGAAGAGTTTAACTCAAGACTAGAAAACACAAACTGACTTCAAGGTTTAGTAGAGTAAAACCACGACATTCCAGCAACCACACTGACACCACAACAAACATATAGATAGGATATTCACGAAAAGGTTGAGACATACAAATGAGAATACTTGGGAGCAATGGAGGACACAAGACAATAAATCAAATAAACTGCAAAAACTGATGCAGATCTTTAGAACAAGAGCAGAACCAATTAAGGACACACAAGGCTTGTGACAGAACAGAACCAGAGCCAGCTGCAGACCACAGAAAAAAAAACAGAATTGGCTTGTTTATGAAGTGAAGAAGGTTTTGCTCAAGACATCTTGAGGAATCTTGGTCGGTAAATGATCCAAAGACAGGAGGGGGTGAACAGGGTGATGGGGGGAGTAGCTCAGACATGGTTGAAAAGAGGGATTTGAGGTCTTAAACCGGGATTGCAAACCAAATAAATCAGGGCACGCAGGCAGATGCACACCTTCCAACGGGTGTAAAAAAAACTGGAAGCAGTCACTCTCCAGGACCGCAGATACAAGGAAGAAATTGTCTATAAACTAGTTAATTGATTTAATTTGTAGTCATCACAGCATGGAAGAGAACAATCCAGCAAAGCCGATACGAAGAGCAGGAACTTAAATGCACAGGACAGTAATTAACAATAGGAAACAGGTGAGAGCAGGAGCACAAAAGGGAAGGCGAAACATGAGTCAATTATCAAATAATGAGAACCAATTGGGGAAACTGATGGAGAAACTGACAAGGATGGCTGGATTGCCAGAGAAAATGATTTGGAAAAACTCAGGACATCACAAGAATGTTCAGATGTGAACACTTTAGATCACCGTACCCTTCCAGTTGACGAGGAACTGGTGGCCACACCCCCTGCTTCAGACATTTAGGATGCAGTGCACTGTGTAATTGGACCACCAGTGATGAACCAGAGAGAGGAAGGGAGTCGGCAGAATGATATGGTGAAGGGGCCGGGGAGGATGAGTCTTACCATCAAAGGGTATAAGACCCGGGGGAAATGGGGAAGGGACTAATGAACTGGGGGGCAAGTTTCTTAGACTATGCTCTCAGGGAGATGTGTGTGATCACCAGCTACACCTCCTGTCCAACATGGTAGTCTGTGGCTGGGCAGCGTTGATGGTTACTCTACCTTTGGATTGCTGAGATATGTTTCATCAGGAGTGTGAAAGCTCCTTCCCAGCCCTGTTGGACACAGTGGACTAGGAACTGAGCTGAAGGGACCCCTACTTCCCTGTGTTTAGCTTGGAATAGGAAGGTTGATAGCCCAGACAGCTCGAGAAGGGGGACTTCTGGAGACCCGCCACAGGGAATTAATTATTACCAAGTTATACCTAAGGCAGCAGATGTAACCACTTGGTGGTAGATCCTTGGGAGAAGCAGCTAACAGTCTTGCTCAGCTCCTGGTTCAACTTCTCCACTTGATCACTACTCTTGGAATGGAAGCCAGACAATAGGGAGGGATGGCGCCCATATGACCACACAATTCCGTCCAAAACACAACAAAATTGAGGTCCACATTTAGACATGGCCTCCTGGGGGATTCCATCGCGGTGCACCATGTGCTGAAGGAGGAGTTCTGACATCTCCTTGGCTTTGGGCAGCCTCACCAGTGGGATAAAGTAGAATGCCTTCAAAAAATGGTCCATGATGGTCAAGACCACAGAGATCCCATCAGACTCCAGCAGTCCAATGAAGAAATCCACGGTGATGCATACCTGCAGGGTGCATGATGAGAGAATTTGATCGGCTGGAGGAGGCCACTAGGGGTCTGGTTACTGGACTTCACCCACACGCAGATATGACAGGCAGCAACATAATCCTGGGCGTCCCACTGAACGGTATCCTGCCATAACCTTCGACCGATAAGAGATCTGATTTAGGACACCCCGGGATGGCACGCTACGGGGCATCCCAGGTGAGGACTTTGGCCCTCACCTTCTCTTGGACAACGACAGAGCTCACCAGACAGGCCTGGGGGATAAAGCTTAATTGTAAGGCCTCTTCCACAACATGCTTTACTTTCAACTTGATGGTGGCCTGCAGGCATCTCTAGGAAACACAGTCATCAGACCCTTCTCAGAGGTGAGGGTGTGTGGGTGAGAAAGAGCATCAAGCTGAAAGCAGTACTTTCATGACTTTGAATGTAACACTTAATATGCAATTATCAATGTGCGCAATATATTTTGCATTTGACTCTCCAAGATTCAATGCCTTTGTGATGAAGTGGTGTTTGTAATTTACCTCAAAGTTCATTTGAATTGCCTTTGCCTTTGAATATCGCAGAATACATGATTTGTATACTTCGAAGAATGTACACAATACTAGGAGTTTGAGATTTTTTTTACCTTGAAATGGTCTGTTCAATCCTTTAACAAAACATGTTTTATCAAGTATGATCCTACTTTAATGTCTCAATGCTGCTCAAACAAACTGTAGCTACATAATCTCACCCTGGAACAGCTATGTTTGTTTACTCCAGAAAAGACCCGTCCCCGCTAGGAGGTCAGACTAATGGAAGGAGGTCTAGTGGCACCCTATGGTCATGACTGAGCTAAAATTACTTCCTGTCTGAAAAACCATATCTACTTGTGCTCAGAACAATTTAATAATAATAGTTACACCATAAACAAGCACAGAGATGATTGACAGAAACAGACTCTTCTATTATTGAGCTTATAAATATCATAGTATGGAGGAAAATAAGATTTGAAATGTGATGTTTATATTAATTTAAGTCTGTAGCTTTTTTAAATGCAAGTGAATGGGGAGGTCAATTACAAACACCTCCTCTTCATAACAGAGGCATGGAATCTTAGTGAATCCGATGCAAAATGTATTGTGCATATTATTAGCGACATAGTAAGCCTATATTCAAAGCTCTGAAATTATTGTTTGAAAGTACTTGGACCCCGGGTAGTAGGTAAGGGTGAAATTCATGCAGGCAAAAATTGGGACCACTTGGGATTGAACCTCTTCACTGAACTGAGGTACTCAAGGTTCTGCTGGTATATCCAAACTAGGAGAAGGATGCTGACCTCAAGTCAGTGCCTCCATTCCTGAAATGCCAGCTTAATAGCCAGTTGCTCACAATCCCCAATGCTGCTGTTATTACAACCACCAAGAGAATAAAGTACAGGGATGGATCTTGCAATCAGCTTTCCGCTGAGCTTTCAGCCTTCCAAAGATGGCCCCAGCACTGACGTCGGAGGCATCCACCTCAACGATGAACAGACCCTGGGGAACAGGGAGAGCCAGGAGAGGAGTGCTGTTAAATCTGTCCAATAGCTGGCAGAAGGTGGAGGATTCAGATTCAGATTCAGATTAATTTATTGTCATTGTTACAGAATAACAACGAAATTATGTTTGGAGAGAAAGTGCTCTGAGCTGCTGCAACGCGCGTCGCGCTGCTAACTCCACTTTCTTCTTTGAAAATGAAAGGTTGCAGTTAAACACAGAAGAGAAGCATATTGATGACATCAGACAAAACAATACACATCAGGATTTAACACAACACGCTGGAAACACGTTGGAATTTTTTCAAGGGAATGGGGGGATGAGAGGTGGGGGAAGAAGGGGTTAATGAATGCGGGAGGCAGCCTTGGCAGAGGGAAGGGGGTGGAATGCAACAAAAGGGGATCTTGGAAGAGGTGAGGGCAGTCAGAGGGGAAGTGACCATGAAGTAGCCTCTGAAGAAGCACCTGGACAAGTTAGCAATACCAAGAAATCTGTGCAGCTGTGTGAGGTCCGCAGGTACTGGTCAATCCAGGACAACCTCTACTTTCTGCTTATCTCTCCCCAGGAGGCTGTGAAGCCTAGGAACTGTACTGACATTTGATGTAATTTGCACTTCTCAGGCTTCAGGAAGAGTTTTTTCTTTAGTAGTCATTGGATACCACAGCGGATATGTCAGGTGCGTTCCTCCAGGGTGTGGGAGAACACCTGGATGTCATCCAGGTACACATATATGAAGTTGGAGATAATGTTGTGGAGGAAATTGTTGATCAGGTTCTGGAACACAGCAGTGGTGTTTCATAGTGAGCCCGAATGGTATCACCTAATACTCTTAGTAGCCGCAGGAGGTGTTGAACGCTGTTTTCCACTCATCTGCATTCCTGCCTCAGACCAGATGGGAGGCATTGTCCAGTTCCAGCTTAGCGAAGAAGTGGCACCCTTGGAGTTTAGAGAAGGCAGAATGTCTAAGCAACAGAGAATAGCGGTTCTTGTCTGTGGTGGCATTCAGTCCATTGCAGTCAATTGAGGGACAGAGAGAACCATCTTGTTTGACATGAAGAAGGTGATGGGACTGGCCGGTGCAAACAAGGGTCAAATGATGCTGGAAGTAAGTGTCTCTGAGATATATTCATCCATTACCCTGGATTCTGGTGCTGACCTAGGAATAAAACCTGCCTCTTGGTGGCAACATTCCCAGGAGAAGATCTATGGCACAGCCATGTGAGTAGTGTGGAGTGATGTGGCTTGAGACATGATGAAAGCCAGGTAGAGGTTGTGGTAGAAGGGAACTGCTTTAAGATCTGACAACTCCTTGTAGCTGGGAGGAAGGGGTGCATACGGACAGGTAGCTGGCCAAAGGACTGTGAACAGTAGAGACCCCATTCAAAAATGCTGCCACCTGTCCAATTTATGTATATTTATGCCTTTCAAGTTATGAGCTCTCCTAAACTGCAAGGGCATGTGGTGATTCCATCAGATGGAGAACAATGTCTCCGGGCCCTGCCAGAGGAGTTGAACAAAAAATAAATCTGAAGAAAGAGAAAGAGGCCCAGAGAGCACCTCCCCCCCTTAGACAGCTCAGGGTCATCAGACTAGACAGTTGGCAATGAAGTGGTTGGCAGCAATGCTGTACAGGTAGAGGCCTGATCTGATGCAATGTTTTCACTCAGCTGGTTTGAGATGCTTGAACCTGGCATTATCCACAAGCATTAGCTCCGAGGTTGGTGAGGAGGTCAGGCAAGTGAACCAGCAAGACCTGATGGTGGAGGGGGCTGAAGATGAGCTCGCTAATCTACCAACTACTCCTGAAGGTGGACACTAATCTTAAAGGCAAGTTTGGTGAACTTATAAAGGTCAGGTGGCAGGAGGCATGTGGTAAGTTGGTCCTGCAACTGATCAACTAAGCTTGTCAGATAGGTGTCATGCAGGGTCTGAGCATCCCAATGGGAGGACAAAGCCAATGTCCGGAATTTGATGGACTAGTAAGAGAGTGATAAATTACGTTTGTGGAGCTGAGGGAGGCATAGTGCAGCAGCAGGACCAGAGTGGGAATATTCAAATACCTTAATCTCGTCAGCAAAGGTCGAGAGGGTGTGTATTTCTGGATCCCCAGCCTCCTTGCATGCAGCAGCCCAATGTCAAGCATAGCCATGGCGAAAGAGACCCTGGATCACTCAGTGAAAATGGAGGTCAGCTAAAGGTCTAACAACATGCAGCATTGTGACAAAAAGCTGCAGCAAGCAGATGGGCTACCATCCTCCTGCTCCAACTGGTGAAGACGGGGCTACTGTGGTCTGGCAGACTGGGCTTGAGCTTTGAAAAGGAATGAGCTGGCAGCTTAGACTGCTGTGGCAGAGTACCAGGAGATCTTGAAGATGGAGGTAGATGGCCACAATGGATTGATGGGGGTGATGAAGCTCCACCTCCTGTTGCTCCAGGCAGACGGCATCTAAGGGAAAAAGTGGCTCCATTCCCACCTGAATTATTCTGCCTAGTGGAACTGAACAAGAACCAGACACAAATCGCACAAAAAGCTTGTTTATTATCATTTAATAGGCTTGTTTATTAACTGACAAAGATTTTGCTCAAAACACCTAAAACAGCGCTCCCCAAATCTGGCCCTCGAATCTAAATCCAGCTCGGGTTTCCTTTCCCTCCAGGAAAAAATTGAATATTCATTGTCTGTGATTGGCTAGACTTTCTTTTACACCTGACTCCCGGTAAAGGGAGGGTGGAAAAACAACAGATCTCAGCCCACAAGGACCGTGATTTAGAGAAATCTGATCTACAAAAGTAGAAGAAATAGGTCAGGAAATAGTCGTAAGACAGGCAGGGGCAAACAGGGTCACTTGGGGATTCGACTTGGGCCTGGTTGAAGGGACTGGTTTGAGGTCTTCAACCGGGATGGCAAACCGAATGAACCAGGGCACACAGGCAAGTGCAACTTTCTCACTGGGTTGTAGCAGATACTGGATGAAGTCACTCGCCAGGACTGCATACCCTAGGAGAGAATTCCCTCTTAAATAGTCACCTGATTTACTTAGTAGTTAACACTGAGGACCAAAAAGAACAAATCAGCTAGGGGGGTACACAGACCAAAAATTTAAATGCGCACAACATCAATTAACAATAGGAAACAGGTGAGGGGAAAATGACAGAAGGGAGTGTGAAACATGAGAGGATAATTTAATCATGAGAACCAATTAGGGAAACTGAGGAAGAAACTTACAGGGCCATCTGTATTACAGGGGAAAGCAGTTAAGAAAAAGAAGAATTTTCAGTCAAGGTCATGACGAGAATTTTCAGACATGATCACTTCAGATCTTATTGCTTAAATGACCAGAGTGTGAAAAGATTTTTTTCACTCGTACTGTACTGTGTAACATTCTAAATTCTACCATTCATTCCGAATTCTGCATTTTGATTGATGAACACCAGGTATCTATTTACCGGGAAACTACCTCAGATTGGGTCACCAGAGTTGCCAAGTCCGCTTATAATACGCGGCTTTGGGCTTCTTTTTTCCTGAAGTCGCCTGAAAAAATTACGGGTCGCGAGTTCCGGTTTTTTTGGGCTTGTTTTTAAAAATATGGTTGCTTGTTAGAGAAGTGTAACAAGCGACCTAATTGTTATACGTTTATGGTTGCAATTTCCCCCGATTCATTGGCTGACTCTGTCAGCTCACAGCCTCACAAGTACTGTGACAGAACCCACCCTCGCTCAACTAAACGAAAAATAATCTCTCCTCCCCCCTCTGCCCCTCCATCCATCCCAGGTGTACACCATCTTAATATCATCTAATGTATATTGCACTTGTTTTTGAAGCTGCAGTCACTTATTTGTCTAATCAGAGTTGGCAACCCTGGTCAAGATCTTGTCATGATAACGCTGACAAAATAAGGCAACAGTTTGCGTTCAGTCTTACTCGCTAGCGAGATTGTTGGCTACCTAGCTAGCAATAGTATAGCGAGCGCGCCAATGTATTTAGCTACATAGCCGACTGGCTAGCGAGCTAAAAAGGCTGCAGTTCACTTTCAGTGGGTACACTGTCATACTCGTCAGCGAGCTAGTTGGCTTCCTAGCTAGCAAGCCAAAGTGGTATCGAACTGTGTGTCATAGCTAGCATGCCAAAATATTTGTCGGTGTGTTGATAAGAGTCATGGTAGAATGGAGATACACCAAACGTTTTTTTGAGCTCTCGATGTTTATTGTAGGCTAGATACCTGGAAATTTACATTTGAAATTTTCAGGTATCTATCGTACAATAAATATATTACGTTGAAAAAAAACTGTAGGTTTATCTCTTAATTAGACACCTGCACTCACAGCGGGGCAACTGCAATGAGACAGAAGTCTCAAGTTTAAAACAAAAGGAGGATAAGCGGTAAACCCCCACAGGATTGCATAAGAAAGTAGAGCAGGTTCCTGGCCCAGTGGAGGGCTCTTGTGCCATCCTGTTCAACGAACAGCTCCTCTCCTGTGGCCCATGGCACGTTTTAAAATTCTGATGAGCTGCCAGTGAGGCGGCTAACGCGCTGGCCGGTGGAGGTCTTCCGAGGCTTCTGTGAGAGAGCCACTCTGCTGGCACAGGTGAGGCAGGCATACTGTAGCAAAGTTCCAGAAAACACCTTCCTGTGACCCTGCAGGATTCAGTCAGCTGGAGCCAAGCTGCACTAATGCGAGTCAGAGTTGTCGTCCATTTTGCTTCATCTCTAAAAAAAAACCTCCCTGGACTGTGCTGTGCATTCAAAATTAATAAATAATGCCTAAAATTACCCTCATAAGCAGAGAGGTCACATATGTGTGGTTAATGTAGAGCTGCAGGCATTGTGCAGAGCCTGTGATATATCTATGGTGTGCATACATTTGTTTTGGTGGTATTATAGATGATGGCAAACATTTCTTGTCTGGTTAAACACACACAGTATCCAAAAGGGGTTCAATCATCATACTGCAGTTTTAACATGATACAGCGCCCACCATAATTATTGGTGAAGATGTGTTCTTTAGCTTATGATAAAATCAGTTTTTTTCTAAATAATATAGGACCACAATGAAAAAAAGAGGAAAATCCAACCTTAAATTCAAGTGCATTTATTCAGTGGGAAAAAAAATCCCACATTAAGAAATAATTATTTTCCATTAAATCATGGCGCCGCAATTATTAGCACCCCTGATGTCAATACTTTGTAAAACCCCCTTTTGCCAACAAAATAGAACCTGATCTTCTCCTTTAATGTTTCACTAGGTTGGAGAATACAAAAAGAGGGATCTTTGACCATTCCTCTTAGCACAATCTCGCTAAATCATCCAGCGACCTGGGGCCTCTCCTCTGCACTCTCCTCTACAGCTCACTCCACACGTTTTCAATCGGGATAAGGTCTGGGGACAGAGATGGCCAGGGGAGGAGCTTGATTCTGTGTCTGGTGAACCATTTCTGTGTAGATTTGGCCACATGTTTCGGGTCATTATCTTGCTGAAGGACCCAGTGACGACCCACCTTCAGCTTTTGGGCAGAGGCCGCCAGATTTTGATTTTAAATGTCCTGGTACAAAACCCAAAAACTGTGAAGTTGGCACGTTGTGTAAATCGTAAATAAAAACAGAATACAATGATCTGCAAATCCTTTTCCACCTATATTCAATTGAATACACTGCAAAGACAAGTTATTTAATGTTCAAACAGGTAAACTTTGTAACTTTTTGCAAATATTAGCTCATGTGGAATTTGATGCCTGCAACATGTTTCAAAAAAGCTGGCACAAGTGGCAAAAAAGACTGAGAGAGTTGAGGAATGCTCATCAAACACTTTTTTGGAACATCCCACAGGTGATCAGGCTAATTGTGAACAGGTGGGTGCCATGATTGGGTATAAAAGCAGCTTCCCTGAAATGCTCAGTCATTCACAAACAAGGATGAGGCGAGGGTCACCACTTAGTGAACAAATGCGTGAGCTGATTGTCGAACAGTTTAAAAACAACATTCCTCAAAGAGCTATTGCAAGAAATTTAGGGATTTCATCATCTACGGTCCGTAATATCGTCAAAAGGTTCAGAGAATCTGGAGAAATCACTGCACGTAAGCGACAAGGCCGAAAACCAACATTGAATGCCCGTGACCTTCGATCCCTCTGGCGGTACTGCATGAAAAACCGACATCAGAGTGTAAAGGACATCACCACATGGGCTCAGGAACACTTCAGAAAACCACTGTCAGTAACTACAGTTCGTCGCTACATCTGCAAGTGCAAGTTAAAACAATGCAAAGCGAAAGCCATTTATCAACAGCACCCAGAAACGCCTCCGGCTTCGCTGGGCCCAAGCTCATCTAAGATGGACTGATGCAACAAGGAAAAGTGTTTTATGGTCTGACGAGTCCACATTTCAAATTGTTTTTGGAAACTGTTGACGTCGTGTCCTCCGGACCAAAGAGGAAAAGAACCATCCTGTTATAGGCGCAAAGTTCAAAAGCCAGCATCTGTGATGGTATGGGGGTGTATTAGTGCCTAAGGCATGAGCAACTTACACATATGTGAAGGCACCATTACTGCTGAAAGGTACATACAGGATTTGGAGCAACATATGTTGCCATCCAAGCAACATCTTTTTTATGGACGCCCCTGCTTATTTCAGCAAGACAATGCCAAGCCACATTCTGCACGCGTTACAACAGCATGGCTCCATTGTAAAAGAGTGCGGGTACTAGACTGGCCTGCCTGTAGTCCAGACCTTTCTCCCATTGAAAATGTGTGCCGCATTATGAAGCGTAAAATACGACAAAGGAGACCCCGGACTGTTGAACAACTTAAGCTGTACATCAAGCAAGAATGGGAAAGAGTTCCACCTGAAAAGCTTCAAAAATTGGTCTCCTCAGTTCCCAAACGTTTACTGAGTGTCGTTAAAAGGAAAGGCGATGTAACACAGTGGTAAAAAGGTCCCTGTGCCAACTTTTTTGAAATGTGTTGCTGCCTTTAAATTCTAAGTTAATGATTATTTGCAAAAAAAAAAAGTTTCTCTGTTTGAACATATAACATCTTGTCTTTGCAGTGTATTCAATTGAATATAAGTTGAAAAGGATTTGCAAATCATTGTATTCTGTTTTTATCTACGATTTACATAATGTGCCAACTTTACTGGTTTTGGGTTTTGTATTTCAAAGGGTTCATGATGCCATGCACCCTAATAAGGTTCCCAGGGCCCCTGGAAGAAAAACAGGCCCCCAGCATCACCGATCCTCCCCCATACTTCACAGTGGGCATGAGGTGCTTTTCTGCATACTCATCTTTTGAGCTCAGCCGGACCCACTTCGAGTGTTTGTTGCCAAAAAGCTCTATCTTGGTCTCATCTGACCAAAGTACACGGTCCGAGTTGAAGTCTCAGTACCGCTTCGCGAACTTCAGACGTTTGCGTTTATGATTGTGAGTGAGAAAAGGTTTTTTCCGTGCATGTGTGACAGTTGAAGGGTCCTGTCACTGGAAGTGTCTCCTAATAAGTACGTGCCCTGGCTACTTTGCCAACGAGCCTGGCTCTTTGGCGATGTGGTCAGCGTGCATGACTCTTACCCGGGAGTCTGGAGGTTCGAGTCCCCGCCCGGGCCCTCCTTCCGCCTGCTACATTCTGGCGTAATCGGCAGGATCTGGGGCATCCTGATGGATGACAGCATGCATGAGGCATGGAGCGTGAGGACACGCTCACGAAAGAGGGGGAGAGATGTGACAGTTGAAGGGTCCTGTCACTGGAAGTATCTCCTAATAAGTACGTGCCCTGGCTACCTTGCCAACGGGCCTGGCTCTTTGGCGATGTGGTCAGCGTGCATGACTCTTACCCGGGAGTCTGGAGGCTCAAGTCCCTGCCAGGGCCCTCCTTCGGCCTGCTACACATGCCCCCCAAACAGCTTGTTGGCATGTAGATAGTGCCTGATGGTTGTTTTGGAGACTTTGTGACCCCAAGATACCACCATTTGTTGCAATTCTTTAACAGTGAGCTTTGGAGAACTTTTTATTTCTCTTACCATCCTCCCCACTGTGCGTGGTGGTAAAATAACCTTGCGTCCTCGTCCAGGCTTGTTTACCACTGTTTCAGTTGTTTTAAACTTCTTAATGATTCCTCTGACTGTAGATATGGGCGAGTGCAGGCGAGTGGCTATTTTCTTGCAGCCATTGCCTGACTTGTGAAGGTTGGCACACATCTGCCATTACTTGAATGGTGTGTTCCTTTGTCTTTCCCATGTTGAAGAGTGGATAAGTGAAATCGCCTCTGTGTCACGTTATATTTATACCCCTGGGAAACAGGAAGTGATGATTTACTAATTAAATGTTCCTAGATACTCTGATCATCTTTGTAACCTACTGTAGAAATGACAGAAATACTTCAATTACATTTAATTCCTCGGAATTGTTAGGGGTGCCAATAATTGTGGAACAGGTGATTTTATGAAAAATAATTATTTCTTAGTCAGGTATTTTTTTTCCCCTTTAAATTCACACGAGTTAAAGGTTACATTTTTTCTACAATTTTCAGTGTGAGAGTATCCTTCTACAATAAAAACTGAATTTTTTTTAAGGCTTTGAACACATCTTAACCAGGGGTGCCAATATTTATTGAGGGCGCTGTATGCTATGCTATGAAGATTATTGCCAGTTTTGAAGTATTTATCACCCATTCAAAATTTTCTTTGTATCAATCCCATATATTTGAAAATTTTGAATGTATACTTTAACATAATATTGCTGTTAATATTCCTGAACTTGGTTCGGGTAGATAAAGTGCAATCCTTTATGGTCTTGTAGTCATCTGCTATTTGTTGGTCACCGGTATATTTCTGGTCACAGTCAACCTTAAGCTGTAGAGAACGAACGGCATGATGGCAATGAAATATTATTTTAGCTCCCTCTACTGCTTTGATTGTACGGGTGCACCCCATACAGAAAACGAGTGGTTGTTTTTCAATAGCTTATCTTTGTAGGTGGAACATGTTGACAAGGCACCCCCAAGCTTGTCAATCAAAAAAACACCAAGTGCTGTGGAGAATTTTCTGGAGGGCAAGCAGGGAATTTACATCACATCCCAGGACCTGCAAGCCTCTGACCCTGACAGCCCCAATGCTGAACTGGAGTTCACAATCCTGCGTTCACCACACTTTGGATACCTGGAGAATGGCCTCACAGGTACAATTAGAGATGCATTCATAGTAAATAAGGACAGGGGTGTTGTTTCCAGGTCTGACATCCTCCTCTTTATGACTCAGGTGGATACATCAAAGGACGCTTCACTCAGAAGGATTTGGACCAGCGTGCCGTGCGTTATGTTATTGACCCAGATATTGAGGTGACAGGAGACAGCTTTGAATTCCATGTGACTGACCCAGCAGGAAACACCATGCTACCTGAGGTGTATGTAGAATTTCCCTGAACTCGGATCAATTCTGTGTTGCAAGAAAGTTCAAATGTAATTATCTGGAGACTTAGAAAAAAGAGATTATCTTTTAAGTTTCTATGTCAGCTGTCACGTTTTATGTTCTGAACCCTTGAGTATATTTTTCACCTGGTGGCTATTGTTACTTGTGCAGCCACAGCTTCAAAGTATGCCATAGTTATTGACAACTGAAAAAGCAAAATTGTCCTGGATAAGATGTCTTGTAGCATTATATGCTTTTGACGAAGCAATTCACACTTTCCTCAAATTCTTTAAAGCGTTGATATTGTCGGCAGCTGATATTTTGCTGCCATCTACTGTAGAAGCAAAGAATCACTTGATGACATTTTCAATTTTTAAAGGAATAACATTGTTAAAATTGCTGAAGGAAAAAATAGATTGCAGAACATTCATTCGTAAAATTTTGACAGGGGGTAGAGCTGCACATTTCTTATGCTTGGGAAGAGCGGGAATGTATGTTTTTTTTATTTGACAGTTACATACAAATATGTTTATCAGTGCAAATGAAGGAACAGACTGGAGCACTTGAATCACTTGCATCAGTTTACTGAGATGCCAAGACTAACGTTTCGACGCACAGCGTCTTCCTCAGAGTCAAGCTAGTATTGGTGGAGTTGGGACAGTTAAATAACTTATAACTTATAACTTCCTATTGGCAAATCGTTAAGTTGGGAGGTATCCATAATGAGCCAATACTGTGATAACACTCAGTGAGGAGGTGTAATCCTAAATACCATCATTTCCTCCCATTAACACAAATTTCAGCCATGATGTAGATACAGGACATAAATTACACATATATACATTTACAGAAAACAGGAAAGATTGAATTCTTAATTTAGTTCCACAGTGTTCAATGTGTAAATCCAATACGCTTCTCTTTTGATGTTTATTAAGTATTTGGAAATGCAGTGGTATGACCGAATGTTGCTGGACTAAACTTTCATCTTGACTTAATGTTGACTAAACTTTGTACATATACTGTTGGTCCTGTAAGGCAGTGGTCTTCAACATCATTCCTGGGGACCCACTGTGTATGCTGGCTTTTGTTCCAACCACAATTGTAATCGCAGGATTTTAACAAGCTGCTAATGCCTTAATTAGTTGTTTTTCATGTTTAGTCTTGTTACCGTCTTTGGTCAAATGTTACATAGAAACATCCATGCATGCTATGAAGAATAAAATACCCTCGAAGATTCTATTTCTAAACTGCAAGAAATTTCAAGCATTATAACATTTCAAACAGTTGAAATTGGACACTTGAGGAACCCCAAATTAGGCAGCTGAACTCAACTGTTTCAAGTCATTTGTAAGGTGAACTTAATTAGACCAACGTAACACAAAACTGGTTTGACTTTGACTCTTTATCATTTGCATGTTGAATAAATTTGTCATGATGTGCCAATTAGTTTTCATCAATTAAGAGCCAACTACATCTTTAATTTGATTGGTTACATTGTTTTCGCTCATTTTATGCTGTTATGTTCAATGCATCGCAATGTGGGTAGGGCAAAAATTTTTAATTCTTGATGGCAAGCATTGCTATTTCTGTTATCTTGTGAGTCAAGAGGGCAAATAACTGCTCTAAACATTAAATACACTTAATAAAGACAAATTAACAGCTTTTTAAAATCCTGCGATTGCAACTGTGGTTGGAACAAAAGCCAGCATACACAGTGGGTCCCCAGGAACAACGTTGTAGACCGCAGCCGCAAGGGATGTAGTTAGCTGCTGGGGTGAGGATTTAGCTAATGAAAAAAAATCTAGTAAACCTCCGCCACCAGATTTTACCAGTGAATGTGCTCCCCCCTGCAGGCTGGAGTTGAAATGGTCTCGAGTGGAGCTGTCGGCGACATGTTTTCGCGTCTGCGAGAACGTGGGGACCATTCCAATACAGGTCATGCGCAGCGGTAACAGCATTGACCCAGCGTACGTCAGCATTCAGGTGCAGTGTCCTGGTAATTCAAGACAATCTTTGGGGAAAGCAAAAGGTAGCAGTGAAAGACTGAAAGCTAAAATAGAATAGTCTTTTAAAACTGAGCATTTTTAATTAATTTTGGATGTCGTAGTGGTGCAATGGCTTTTTTTTATTCAGTCTTTGTTAGTACTGTTGTCTCTCTGGAGGAAGGTTGTGGGTTAGATCCTGGACCCTTTCTGTATGTAGCTTGCGCATTCACACTCTCCATGCATTTGCACAGGTTTCCTCTAGGTACAATGGTCTCCCCCCACAGTAAAAAAAAAAAAAAACATTCAAGCCAGGCTAATTGAATACTTTTAACTGTCACGAGGTATGGGTGTGTGAGCAAATGGTGTGTCTGTGCCTTGTGATGGATAAGCAAGCTATTTAGAGTGTATTCTTGTCTCTTACATGTTGGATGCTGAAATTGACTCTAGCCTCACCAACCTGCCCCATAACCCTGATCGGGAATGAGCAGGATAGATGATGAGTTTGTGTAAGATTCTGTTTTGTTTCATTAGGGCAATTGTGCTGGCTATTCATTATTGTATTGCAGGTGGTAGAGGGCACAGCCAAGTTGGGAAAGGACTTCACCCACAGTACAGCCGCTCTGATCCAATTTGATCCAGGTGTCTCTCCCAGCTCTTCCAATCACTCTAATCCCATGTGCACCATTCCTTTTCCCAAAGGTGTGCTCTCCTGTAGGTTTTCATCACAGAAAAGCAGTCCTCATTAAATAGCTACAAGTTTAGGTGAGCTTCCGCCGTATGATTAGATGTTCTGAACCAGAGCTAAAAACCTGCAGGACTTGGATGTTTGGGGAAAGGGTTTGTCATGATAAGTCTAGTTTGAGTCACAGTACTTCGTACATTTACTTTGTAAATCCTCTCATTTACATCTTTTCCTCTCTTTCTCTCAAACTCAAGGGGTCAATCTGAAAAGTTGGAACATTTATTTAAAGGATGACGAGCTGGAGGAAAACCATGAGAAGTTTGAGGTGCTTCTGAAAGCGAAGAAGAACATGGTTCTGGGTCTGAGGCAAAGGGCCACTGTAGAGATTGTGGACCCCAGAGGAGGTATTGTTAGAGTGACTCCACATGCTCTGTTTAGATTCATGAATAAAACATGAAGAAAGTCCCGTTTGCAGTGCAAGGGTGACCACCGCGGTGTCGGCTCGAATCCAGGCAAATCCATGCCAGTGCCAGCTGTGGCCAGCAGTCTCCTGGGAACAATGAATAATTGGCTTTGTGCTGCTCAAGGATATGGGGGCAATAGGTTTAGTCCAACAAAGCCAATTCTTGACCATCAGTGCACAGTCTAGGTGTGGCATGCAAACGTGGGGAACAAAACGGTCTCAAAACACATGACCAGACGGAAGACAATGTGCAATGCAGGGCATGGAGAAATACATAAACCAGAATGATAATCTAAACAGTGACTATGAGTAATGACTGGATAAGGGCATTGAATGGCAAGACCGGAAATAAACAAAACATGACACGGAATGAATCAAAACATGGCCTGGTAAAGGCAGAATCATAACAGACTTACTATGATAACTGCAAACTTTAAGTGGAGAGATTTGGAACTGACCAATCAAATAAAAAAAAAATATATATATATGTTTCAAGGACATACAGTGGGCTCTAAAATTACTAGCTCCCCTAACTGGCAACGCACAAACAATACTTTAATTTTTTTTTTTTTTTTTGGAGAAACTCTAAATACTATGTGAGAATTAATTTACAATATTAATGTTCCAATGGAACCAATCAAAATCATTTACTGATTTAAGAGGTGATCTGGGGTTAAATGACAAATGACACCAGGAAACAACTCAGAATGAATCTAAAGAGGTATATGTAATAACCACCAAATAAAGATACAAGTTGGCATTTTTCTGTTTATGCAGTTGCCATGGTAACCGAACTAGCTTATTAAAAATGCAGAAAACGTCTGCCACCAATTCCTCTTTAACTCTATGATAGAATTCAGTTTTTCTTTCATCATTTTAAACCATTGCTTATTCAAATACAATGACACAGCCATTCTTTGCCCAATTTATCAGTTTGGTGATTTTGGGAATTTTACTCAAATTCTGAAATCTGAATCTGACAAATACTCAATATATTCAAAGTATGTTACAGATAGGCAGAATTTCCCAATGGCATTGCATTTCTAATGAAGTAAAGTACTTGCAGCCCAACTTTCATTGATTTTCAATGATTCATAAAAAGTTATGGCTGCCACAAACATGAGAAATGTGGAAAAAGTTATACCTTAGGAAACCAACGGAAAATGCATTAGACCGCATTGAAAAGTTGAGTTCAGTCTTAGTCTGTGGCTCACTCCCATTTTCAGACTGTATTATCTGATTAATCAAATGCTAATCACTTTCCTGGAGTGAAAAGCATAAATTTCATAATCACAGTTGCTTTTAAATCAAGATTTTATGGCAAAATTCCATTTTTAATCCTTGTAGCAATTAGTGATTATTAAAGGTGGGTTATTGTAGAATATTTTTATTAAAAAAATATTTTTGGAAAAATAATCAAATTTTGCCGATTTAACCCCAGATCACCCCTTAATTCAAAATCTATTTCCTCCAAATCAAGGTATCACAATTAATGGTGCCCTGAAAAAGTATTGTACATCACATCTACCAAAATTACACCAGGCATTAAATTCCACTTAAAGTTTTATCTAAGTGTTCTGGAACTATATTGAGCCATTACATCACTTCCTGTTTCATTAGGGTGAAAAAATGAGGTAACACACAGGCAATATCCTTTTGTCACCGAACACTATGAAGCAAAACAAAACAAAAGAGGCAGATGGTCAGAGACCTTCATAAATCTGTTGATTTTAATGGATTTGTGTCTTGTGCTCACCGGTTTGCACAGAGGAAAGGAAGTGAAGGACTGGACTCAGGTCCAATGATGGATTTGGTATACAACCTCAATTCCGAAATAGTTGAGACAAAGTGTAAATTGTGAATAAAATCAAAATGCAATGACATTCAGGTCACATGAGCCAACATTTTATGTACAATTGAACACAGATAACATTTCAAATGTTGAAACTGAGACATTTTACATTTTTATCCACAAAATGAGCTCAGTTCAAATTTTGTGGCTGCAATAGATCTTTAAAAAGTTGGGAAACAGGCAAAAAAAAAAAAAATTATAAAGCAATTAATATAGAAGACAATCAGCTGAAAGAACATTTAACAAGTAATTACATTAATTGGCATCAGGTGTGTAACGATTGGCTACAAAAGGGTTGTCTTAGAGAAGTATCTCAGAAATAAAGATGGCCAGAGGCTCTCCAACCCGTGAAGGCTTGCGTAAAAAATAAAAAATTGTGGAATACTTTAAAAACAATGTTCCTCAATGTCAAATTGCAAAGGCTTTCTCATCATCAACAGTGCATATCATCATCAAAAAATTCAGAGGAACTGGAAAAATTAGAGGCTGATTACTGGATACCCGTGATCTTCGGGCCCATCCACAGATGCCACCTAAAACTCTATCATGCAAAAAGGAAGCCATTGTTGAGCATGATGCAGAAGCGCCACCGTGTTCTGTGGGCCAAGGCTCATTTAAGATGAACTGCAGCAAAGTGGCAAAGTGTCCTGTGGTCAGATGAGTCCAAATTTGACATTCTTGTGGGAAATCATGGGCGTCATGTCCTCTGGGCTAAAGAAGAGAAAGACACCCCTCCTGTTATCAGCATTCAGTTCAAAATCCAGGATCTCTGATGGTATGGGGATGTATTAGTGCATATGGTGTGGGACACTTGCGTGTTTTAAAAAGTATCATGAATGCTGAAAAGTATATAAAGATTTTAGAGCACCATATGCTCCCCTCCAGACAACATCTATTCCAAGGAAGGCCTTGTGTATATCAGCAGGACAATGCAAAACAACGTACTACAGCTATTACAACCACATGTCTTCGTAGTAGAAGAGTCCGTGTGCTGAACTGGCCTGCCTGCAGTCCTGATCTTTCACCGAGAACATCTGGCGCATCATTAAACGATAAGTCCGTCAAAGGAGACCCAAACCCAAAAGATAATGTGTGAGGCTCAGACTTAAATACACTACTGCTACCACTCAGTAGGAATTAAAAACAGATGTAAGTGATAATTGAATAATGGAGAAGTGTGGTGCGGGTCTTAGTAGACGGGTGAGCTGCATAGGCTGCAGGCATGTCCTTACATTAATGGCCACAATAAGATTCACAAATGATTGAATATGCCACTGAGAGCTGTCCGGGCAATTATTCTGAAATTCCAAAGATATGGAACTGTTAAAAACCTAAAGGGTAGAGGACGCTGCTGCATTTTGCCCCCCAGGATACTGAGGAGGATGGTGAGAGAGGCAATAAAATCCCCAAGAATCACTGTGAAGGAATTGCAGGCCTTGGTGACATCTTGGAGTCATCATGACTCGAAAAGTACCAGCTAGTACCACCTCCACAACCACAGGTTCTTTGGAGAGTTTGCCAGAAGAAAGCCTTTTCTGACTACAAGACACAGAGGCAAGTGCTCTGAACTAAACATCATTTAAATTATGACTGGAACATGGTGCTTTGGTCAGATGAGACCAAAATTGCACATTTCGTTCAGGTACACCGTTGGCATGTTTGATTTCAAAACAGAGATGTAAACAATGAGCGCCTCATACCCACGGTGAAATATGATGGTGGGTCAGTCATGTTCTGGGGCTGTTTTAACCCTCTCTTAACCAGCGTATCATATCTGCTATATGAAGTAAAAGGGTTAACAGCCTGGACACCCTGCTGGTTTTGTTTCTTATTGCCAAATAAACATTTGAGAATAACTTGAATGGTCCATCACATAAATTTTTCCATTTGCATTATTACCCAATGTTGCAGATCTACTACATTTTGGAAAGGTGGGCCAAAGGGTCGAGATTTTTTTTTAACTATTTCTCCAAATATTGGCCCATAATCAGCATATTTGCCGCGGGAAATGATTTTTACACAATTGGAAATGGGTTTGGTTAATAGAGGGTTAATTCAAGAGGTCCAAGGGCACTGGTTAAGATTAATGGCATAATGAATTTCACCCAGCGTCAGGATATTTTGGCCGCCAATCTGGTTCCCTCCGCTCGGAGGCTGGGACTTTGCCGTAGGTGGACTTTAAATCAAGACAATGGCTCAATCCATACCTTAAGATCCACACAGAAATGCTTCCGTAACCACAAAATCAACTTTCTGCAATGGCCATCTTAGTTTCCTGACCTCAAATGAATTGGGCTGAATTGAAGAGAGCAGTTGATAAACGCAAACCCAAGAATGTGACGGATCTTGAAGGAATCTGCAAAGAGAAATGGTCCAAAATCCCCTCGAATGTGTACCTTAACCTTGTGAAAACCTAGAGGAAAGACTCCATGCTGCTATCCTTGCCAGACGTGGGTGCACTAAGCATTGAATGAAGGGTGCAAATTATTATGAAACCATGATTTTTTATAGAAATTTATTTTGTATTAAATGATTGTTATGATTTTGGTTGCTTCCATCAATACGTTATCAATGTAAAGTATTTCACACATGTTGGTATATTCCGTTTGTCTATAATTATACTGTTTATATATTTTTTGTATTATTTGTGCTTTGCCATTCAGGGATGCCAGTAACTTCGGAGCCCACTGTAACTTGGATATTAATATTGTTTGCTAAACTGGCCAGTTTCGGTTTCCCAAAGGCTGTCCTAAAATTCAGTCACTGAGTTGACTGGGAACTTTCAAAAATTCAGCCAATAGGTCCAATTTTGGTGGCTCCAGAACAATGTAACCCGAGAATTCGTCATTGCATATGCATCTTTGCAATTCCCTAACCACATTAGTGCAAATATTGCCCCTCAATTATGATGACGGTTCAGGATTTATTTCATTGGTCATTATGAAAGCCATTCATGGAGACTCCAGAGAGCAGCCTAACCCTAACTCTAAACTTAATTTGCAATTACAAAAAAGCTTTGTAAATCAGAATGACTTCGCACAAGCTGTGAGTGGAAGTCTTCAGCTGAGACTAGGATATATTTTCTTTGGGTCAGAATTGATTGTTGCTTAAGGACATTCTACTGGCCATCTGGGTGCCCTTCGGTTGCTTTCTGAGCAAGCACATATTCAAGATTTTGCCATCTTCATTCTGTGAATCATGGGACTGTGACCATGGGCTCTAATTTCGTAGACCAGGCGCAGGCGCGGCGAATGGGGGATGCGCCGCGCCAACGGGGTGTGTCCAGGCATATGTTACAATTTCGTGCCCGGCGTAGCCTGGCGCAAGTAATCCTCTGTCAACCCTCTGTCCCTCCTTCCAGCGCAAGTTGGCAAAGAAGGCGACACAGCCGAGTCAAATCTTGCTCATTGGCAAGAGAAACGATGGATAGCGTGTTCCTATTATTACAAACTGTTGCTGCTTAAAATTTTGGGAATAACAATGCAAGATACGTTACACATTTATTTTCAATATGTGATCTTAACTCAGTACAAGATCATAGCAATCAGGCTGTATTCCTTCCCCCCACTAAAGACGATAAAACCTAAGTGACAATAATAGTAACCTAGTATTAAGCCGCTTGCACGCTGGACGCGAAAATAGTTTTTCGCTCGACAGATTGCGTTGAAAGCAGTGCCTTGTGTCCGAAAGTCTGACAGGGTTTTAATATATCTCCGTGTCCGACAGTCTATTATTGCTTTTAATTTCTTCAAATCTACAGACTCTTTTAGATATTAAATGTGAATGTTTTGATAAGAGGGCTCAGTTCTTAAGATGAGTACCGAGAATTTCAATAAATGTTTCTGTTTAAGCTCTGCTTAATAAAGTGAGTCAACATTGGCGCGGGACAATGTACAATGCCTCCGTGTCTGACAGCCAAAAAAAAAAAAAAAAAAAGAAAAAGAGGACGATTAGAACAGATTGATAACGAAATAAAGAATAAAAATAGACATTTTAACAACAGAACATCCAATGAACACCGCAATTTATTTTTTTGCGGGTCATCTTTTTGGATGTTCCGTGTGAGGTGATATACTTTATTCTTTATCTCGTTATAAATCTGTTCTCATATCAATACTTTTACTTTTTGCAGGCTGCTGGACATGGAGTATTTTGCATTTCGCGTCGGGCAGTCTTGATCGTGCATACGATAATTGGTCATGGAATTGATTTGCTCACTGACTACAAGTACTATTTTATCTCTGGTGTGGAAATAAAGCGTGAATCTGTTCGATCCATCTGACTAATTTTCAAAAGAAAGGTCGAATAAAGACTGCTGTCTATCTTCAACGGAAGAAAACAGACAAATAGGCTAGAAAGACCAAGAAAAGTCGATAGCTATCAATTTGCATTCTGTGAAGGTCGAACACAAACATGGCCAAGTTTGCACGTCTAATAATTCCTGGAATACTCGGAAAAATTAGAACTTTTATGACTTTCGGACACGGAGCTATATTAATACCCTGTCCGACTATCGCGTCTTTGCATTGACTTTGTCTGTAATCAGTCGTGCGAAAAAATTTGTTTCCTGTCCAGTGTGCAAGCGGCTTTACTGAGCACAGAACGCAAGCATGCTATATATACAGTATATATGTTTGTGGTTGGCTGAGAAAGACGTGAAGTCGTTAGTTTGCATCACAGATTCAGATGCATTAAGCCAGGTCAAGTTTCCCTTACGCGTGCCAACCGCCTTTAATCTGACATCAGGACAATCGATGTAGATACTGTAATTTATGTCCTTATTCAGATAGTTACATTAAATAATGCTTCCTGTAATTATTTATTGCATTGAAATGTGCCTGACATTCTGGAAACCTGCCTGTGAGATTTCGGTGACGTGTGCGCAATGCCCGTGGTCAGCCAAATTACCACTGCACAGAAATTGAACCAGATTGGCGAGTTTCCTGCGCAACTCCAGCGGAGACTTTTTCTACGAAATTGTCACTGCGTCTTGATGAATATGTGACACCTCCCCCCACTACGCCGCCACACCCATTTCGGCGCACGTTCGTCTACCAAAGGCTGCGCACCTCACGAAATTACCACTGCGCGGGCTGCGCCGGACGAAATTACCACTGCGTGAGCTGCGCCACATTACGCCACCTGCGCTGCACCAAGAAATTAGAGCCCCATGTGTGAAAAGAAGCGGCAACTGACGGGCCATGTTTTGGTGGAAAACCAAGAACTGTATGCGCTCTGGCGAGATTGCAGCATGAGCCGCATACTGGTTAAACATTTAAGATGTCTGTGGGATTTTATTTGACAAATTTAATTTTAAAAGCGAAAAAATGCATCAAGTGAATCATTAGTTTAAGAGTCAGATGTACCGATGGGAATTCCGTTAGCATGCAAAATAGAAAAAAATCTATTGTCAATACAGGTAGTGTGGAGGGATTAGTCGGTGGTAACCTGCTCTGTTCCTATGGATCTACTGTAGGTTTTCAATTCAACCCTAAATTGAAGCAAGTTCTATCAACTAGCTAGCAGTAAAGCAAGATCTCTTTCTATTCTATCAGTATGGGTTGGTTGACCTTCAGGAACAGAGTTGCTTACCTTTCATCGAGACTCCTCTTTGTTCTCAGTGATGTGGTGTATCTCTCTCTAGGCAGGTGTGACCCAGAGGAGCTGCTGGTGGAGGAAGATGAGGAATCATCCTATGCATTTTCTCCTCCCAAATTGCACATGCCCCCCTCTCAGGCTCAGGAAGAGCACATCTTACACGTACAGCCAGAGAGGCCCAGTGAAAAGGAGCCTCATCCTCCTCGGGGAGACGTCCCAAACAGCCACACCTTTGTGGAGGACACTGAGGAGGCACTGCAGGACCAGGCGGGGCCTGCACCCCTAGGCCAACAGCTGAGAGTCCTGGGCAGCAGTAGAGGCAAGGTAAGAGGAAGAGCTCAAACAGTAGCCCCGCTATTAATGTCAGGTGTATTGCCTGATTCATGCTTCTTTCGGCTGACGCAGTCGGCGCAGTGCGGACGGCGAGCACTGTCCCCACGAACATTGGATCGTTTCATACTGATTGTGGTCAAAGCAGCTCCAAAAATGGACCGGTTCTTGAGACTTGCTTTGTTGCGTACTGCTTAGTCCTGTACCAAGCCAATCTTTGCTTCGTGGTCAAACTGAACCCGGCCACACTGTTACAAAATCTTCACGGTGCACCGTTCAGCGTTTAGAGCCTCCATGGTCACGCCGCGCTCTGTCCCGACGCCAGTTGCGCAATATCACCATGCAAGCTGTGCCGACCGCAAGTACCATGAATCACCCGTACGTTTACGCATGGTTGTACTGTAAAACTATCCGCAGGCATGTTGCTTGATCCGTCCGTTTTCTGAACAAACAGGTGCGTTCCTCTGGGGTTGAAATGAGAAGTCAAGAGGAAACGTGGACGGTAAGATAGACGATTTGGTTTTTAAATATTAACATTCAGGAAAAAAGTTGAGATAAATAGGACAGCAATACAGTATATAAACCAGGATGACCAAATTGGAAAACGTACTTTAAACTGCTAGATGTTTTGGGAATGACTCAAAGTCTAAAGCTGCACTGAAGTGACGTAAGAAGACCGCTTTAGCGGCTCTAGACCCAGGAATGGCGGGGCGCAGACACGTCCCTTTATGACAATTAGTCCTGGGTAGTTCGCAATCATTTTCCTTTACTGACGCGTTTTCCAATTATCGTACTTGGCAACTTAAGACACGGTCTCTCCATATGCGATGAAACAGCGATGAAATCATGGGCTTAATTCAGCTCAATGGCAGAACCTGAACTGAGAATTGTGACAAAACATCCGTTTAAAAAAGTCGTTAATCCTGACCTGTTCTCAGTCATTTTCATGAGTAACCGAAGGTTCGCTCCGAGAGCACTCCTCAGTTCACAGCTGCTGCTGGTTCTCCCCGATTACGTAAGAAGACAATCATTCATCTGGACGCTTATTTGTTGTATTCAAATCAACGTTCGTCAAACTTGCAGACCTGTCGCCTCTCACGCAAACAGCTTGAGCAGCACGCCGGCTATTTAACTGCCAAGTGCCACTTTTTTATCAACCCACACAATACCGAGAGTGAAAGGCGATATTTCACTGGAACACGGACTTGATCAATCAACGCGAAGTACTGGCCAATTAATAAGAAAATTTTTTTTCTGTACTGAACTTTGCCCATGATTTCATCGCTGTTCGATCACATATGGAGAGACCGTGTCTTAAGTTGCCAAGTACGATTATTAGAAAACGCGTCAGGAAGGGAAAATGATTGCGAACTACCCAGGACTAATTGTCATAAAGGGACGTGTCTGCGCCCCGCCATTCCCGGGTCTAGAGCCGGAAGACAGTGAATTGCCCTCGTGTAGATTGTAAGCCAACAAAAAATGAATGGCAAGGTCTTGCAGGAGTCGTCCATCCATAACTCTGAGCCAGCTTGGCAAAGCAAGTGAAAATTTACCAAAATGAATTGGGGAAAATCTTGCCATCTCAGTCTGCACTGGTACTTACCAAAATGACTCATAATTTTAACCTGCTTTCGTAACAGGAAAAGGTATTTCCACCAAACTTTCTGCTATAATCACTTTTAAGTGTTTGATTTGTATTCATAACAGGAAATGGTACCTCCACCAAACTTTGTGTCATCATCACATTTTAGTGTTCGATTCTTTCTTGTTGGTGTTCATCATTAATATACAGTATTAACTCACAATATTTTGAATGGATATATTCTCTTAAAAATGTGCACACACTTCATTCATCTCCGTGACATCATGGAGACGTGCATACATGTTGGCCTGTTGCAATGTTAATCATGTGTCGTGTATAGTTAAGTGTCATTGACCCTCTGTGTTGAAGTTTCATGGAATAATTCCTCTGAGAGTAGAGGAGAAGAAGACCATGGATCCTCCGCCAGTGCCTCAGGTCCACACCGAGCTGCAGATTACTCCGATCTGGACATGGTCCGGACTGGTCCACACTGAGAACACACCAGGAGAGCCCCCTCAGGGAGACTCTCCTGTGACTGTTCCCCTCGCTGCAGGGCACAGACGCAAGGTGTGTATCTAGGCTCTAGTTTGGAGCTATATACGAATCTCAGGAAACATTTGCTCGTTTTAGAAATCTCTTTCCCCCTCTTACCTTGCCTCTTACAACTTACCTCTCATTGCCACAAGTTTCCTAAATTGTGAGAGTGAGTTATATCTTGTGGCCTCTGGTAAGCTAAATCGTGGGAATGAGCTAATTTAATAGAGGGAACGAGTCAAAGCTCGTAGCCACAAATAAACTAAATTGTGGGAACAACTTATATCTCCTGGCCACTATATATATATATATTTTTTTATTTTTTTTTTTTAATTATTTCATTACAATTCTCTGGCTCCAGAGACTCATGCTTTTCTGTAAAAGATTATTTTTATCGTTTTGCCATGAAAATACCTGGTTGCCAAAGTGTTTGGTGGAATGCACTGATTTAAAAGCAATGCTCATGAAATGAATGAAATACTACTTGCCCAAATGAAGACCTCAGGGCTCAAAGGACTTATTTCACATTTTGGACAACTGAAGTTCAGCATAAAACATGTTGTATTTGTCTAGCCAAGGCTTTATCTGAAGACCCCACTGAAAACAAGTACTTAAGTCACAAAATGCCCATTTTGAGAAAATCCATTTAGGTAACTATAAAAGAAGTTTTCCCATTTTTGCCTCACAGTGTGTGAAAATGTGACTTTAGTGCTTTTAGCACAAGGCTCTTCAAATGGAAGTTCATACATATCGTAAGCACACTCTCCTTTTCTCTTTCCATCTCTGTCTCAGATGGGGAAAGTTGCTGCTGGTGTCTGCCCTCCTCGTTGGGTCCTTCATGAGGAGAAGTGCTACACTGTGAGCCCTGGAAGGGCCACCTGGACCAGTGCTCAACAAACCTGTGCTTCACTGTATGAACACACATTGTCAGATTTCAGTCTCAGTGCATACACAAGCCATGCATAGACCAGCAAAAATGCCTTTAAAACTCATATCTGGGTGGAAACATACAATTGATGTTATTTTTTCTGTGTGAATATTTCTGTTTTCTTCTAGTTTTGACAGTCACTTGACAAGTGTCGGCTCCAGAGCAGAGATGAAGTGGTTGTGGAAATTTTCTGGGAAGCAACCTTTCTGGATTGGTTAGTTCAATCTGATGACTGGCACCTTTGGGAAAAGAAAAAAAAAAACAAAAAACTGATATTTAATTTTAAAAAATAACAAATTAAATTCATTTTTTAAATGCTAGATTGCTTTCAATTTAATGCGTCCTTTGTTTATGCTGTCATGTATAAAGGACTTACCGCTTCCACTGGACAATGGTCTTGGACGGATGGTCACCCACTGACATTCTCCAGACTTAAGAAGCCCAGCGTGTCCGATCTTCAGGACCAGGAAGAGGTAGAACCCAGCTGTGCCCTGGTACAAAGTCAAAGGAGTTGGATGCCAATGAGCTGCACGACTGAAGAACACAGATACATCTGCACCACATCAAAACTGCAGATCTAAGGAGGATGCTCGAGCTTGTTCTCCATAGCCACTTAAATCTAAAATGGAAATCTATGGAAATTAATGTACAACTGTAATGTAGTTGCTCAGCTGGCTATTCATTACAGACATGAAAATACATGAATAAAAATACACTAGAAAATTTTACTCCTGAATAGATATTATGTACCGACTAGACATAATATTGCATTTCTACTTATTTTGTATTAATAATTGAAGAAATGTCCATAAATATGACTCCTTATATAATGCTGCTACATATATAGTTCATGAACTGGACTGCAATATCATATAACGACCTAAGAATGGCACTCTTGTATACATTTACAAATATACAAGAATTTTACCTTTGTAAATATGTCCGTTTTTATCACCTCCAACTTTTAGTGTTTTGTTTTTTTTCAATAAAGGCTGTGATTATTGTATTCTAATGCCCAATTTGATTACTCGTGTGCACTCTTTCATCTCAATTTCTGCATGGTAAGTGAAGGCACCTATCTGGCTAATTATATTATAAAACACCTTTACAGTGCATTCATCTGAATATGTATTATTTACCTTGAAAAACCAAGCCAAAAAGGCTCAATCAATGTATTCTTGCAATTCGCAAACTGATAGGGCGACTAATCATTTTGGAGTTCATTGTGTCCTAGACCAGTTAGTTTGCTGTCTCAATAACTTACTGAATAACTGAACTGTTAAATTATAACTCTATATCAGAAAATCCTAACATCTCCACCAGCTGTTGAAAAATAAATCATGGGCAACAGTCAAACTGGTAAGAGATTATTATCATAAAGTGGCCCAAGATAATGAAATTTTAGAGCTTACTGATATCCGTGGTTGTCCATCGGATTCGATAATGACGTTTGCATTCTGCAGCTCATAGATGTATACGAAGGTGGCTCTGAAGTCCTAGCCTAGAGGCACAGAGTCTTGAACAGTGGGAGCATTGAACGTCCGTTGTTGTGATCACTGCTGATGCAGCTCTGTGTCGCTTTTCTCTGGCAGCAGTGAGCTTCTGGCATCGTGCCTCTTCGAAGTTGGCAGCAGCTTTGTGGATTGAGTCTCTCCATTCTGGACTGTCCATAGCACGCTCCTCTTGTTCTTTCGGCTTGACGTGACACCACTGGATGTTTGCTTTGACAGTGTCTCTGTATCGCATTTTACTTCTCTTCTGCAGAAGAAACGGGTCTGAAGGTGCACGCAGTGAAAGTACACTCTCAGAAATAGGGGTACAGCAGGAGTCCATTTCTGTTCCCCAAGGTATTATGTACCCTTTAGTGCTAATTATAGGACTTCAAGGTACCTGTGTGAACCTTTTTAGAGTCTAAAAGGTAGTTTTATGCTCCAAAACAAATAAAAACCCACTTCTAAGGTACAACAGCAGTACCTTTGAGGGTACAGGGGCAAAGTCTCTGCGCTTTTAAGTACGAGGCACAGCACTGTAACTTCATTGATTATTTGAATATCCATTTGTGCAACAGGATCGGTCGGGATCTAATGTTACTATGTTCTGTGTTTGCATAAACTGTTACACACATAGTCCAGGTTAGGAGAAGCAACCATCCTCTTGATAAAAATATTTCCGAAGCTTAGCTCGGGGCTCCTTTTCACCCGCCAGTGGCACCTTATGTTTCTCTGTTGTTGATGCTGCTGACACTTTGACGCTCTGATACCCACAAATAGCTACCCTCAATAAAATCTATTTTATGGTAAATTGATCGAAAACATATTTTTTGATTGAAGTGATATTTTTTGGGATTGAATAATTAAGACGCAAATGTCCTACCCATAACATGGAACAAAAAAAAAGTTGCTTCAACCAAAAAAAATATTTATTTTCAATCAAGTAATAGCTAACTTCAGTAAAAAAAAAAAAAAACCTTTTCAATCAAAGAAACACAGTGTTCAAATGCAATTTTTATTCTTGCACTCAAACCCTTTTTTTCTTTGATTGAAAAGGTGTTTTTTAGTTGAAGCAACTTTTTTATTGAATAATAAAGACTCAAATGTACCTTCATAATTAGAGTGAACGGAGTTGACGCGACTCTCTCTCTCTCTCTGGGAAAAACCAAATGAGGAGAAAACATTTTTGGGAGAACTCGGTAATGCCTACCCGGAACTATGAGACGACAAGTCTCTGTTTCCTCTATATTAGCCGGAGTGCTTTAGATGAATGACAGATCAGGAGAGCATGGCAATGGCCGTGATACAAATGTCATGTTTGTATCGTGGCATGCTAGCGGTGAGAGCATCAGGAATTCGACCACTGATACCGGGTGTTATACCATGTCATTTGAGGGCTTTTTCGATGAAGAAAGAGTCGGAAGAGTTGGAGAATAATCCCTACTACAGTAAATATCAAGCGAAGATAAACGACCTTCGCAGGTACGTTATGTCGATCAGTGTCTCGGACTAACGTCAAAATAAATTAATCAAAAAGTGCAATCTGTTTATAATACACGAAGAGATCAGCTACTGAGTCACCGAGTTGTAATAGGAGTATTCAGCATACTTCGAACAGCAGTTGGCTTGCTAACTACCCACCGCTGCTGTCTGCTCAGATGACAGTTTACACTTTGCGACGTTTAAACAGTCGTTGTAGAGCCCACATATCGGTATTTATGACCTGATTAAGTTGTTACAATGTCTGAAGTGTAACATCGTGATTAATTTCTGAAATGCATTTCGCTATTGCCTGTTTAATAGGGCCAAGCCCAAAGAGTATGAAGCTCGACTGGAGAGTAGGGCTGACGTGAGGAAGGAGCCTTTAGGACACTCCAAACAAGCGGAGTTCGTAAAAGTTATGGAGCAAGAGGTACGCCAACGTTTGAAGAATAGGTTTGCTGTAATTCATGTATGGGTCAATGACAAATAAGCCTTTACATTTTTTCTTTTTTAAATAAATCTTTTAAAATGTACAGAATACATTTATTTGAAGTTGGAAGAGTGTGATTAAACAAGTATAAATGGTTGCACAACATTTACAGAGTTTTAGTGCAGTTTGAAGCGATATTTGCAATTTCACCAGCCAAAAAATGTCAGGTGGCGTAACCAAAAGTTTCTTTGGGGGGGGGGGTACAGTACCCTCTTTTTTTTTTTTTTAAATAAACCTCAATTGTCTAGTGTCTACTCTGCCTAAAACATAACTATTTTGGAGTTGAGCTGGGTATTAAAAGTAACTAATGGATCTTTATTGTAGGGGGCAGGTATTATGGCTTGCCAACATCCAACTTTAGATTTAAAATGTGAATAAATACTATACAATCTTAAGAAGTATATTGCTGTATAGAATTATTATTTTATATCACAATTTCCAAACATTTGTTCATGTCAATCTCCCATTTCTTGGATTAAATTTGTATTTTACCTGCTTACGCCGCCTGACATTTGTGACTAATTCTAATAAAGGGTCACTTGGGTCATTTTATGAAAATTGAGATTTTCCAACAAAATCAGTGATCCAAGTTTTTCATTTTGAGAAAAAAAAATTGGGAGAATTTGAGCACAGCACTTTTCTAGTCCTCCACAGTGCACACACATCCTGGCTGTCCTAAATCGTCTAGAAAAGTAGTTCAAATAGAATGCTGCTATATATTCATTTTCCAAGTTGGTGTCAGTGGAATACTTGTATGTGCAATCACATAAATCATTTCCCCTCCATTCTGCAGTTGGAAAAAAGAGAAAAACATGTTGATGGAGCAGGCAGATTTACCAAAGACAAGGTAAGAGAGCACGGAAACTGGGCATTGGCATAGAATGGTTTACAAAATGGTAGCTGATGCCCGTTTTCGACTACAGTGGGGTGCAAAAATTTTGGCCCCTCTGGTTTAAATGTCTGTTACAATTTAATCTCCAAGTGATTGAGAGCAAACCTGAACACTGAATGCTACAAAGTTAAACATGACACCTTTCTGCAAATTTTAAAGCAAGGTTTTGTTTTATTTGAATTGTTCTGAATTTTTTAATTATAAGAATGGAAAAAGGGCCCTGTGCAAAAGTTTGGGAATCCTTTTGGATTATTCTTTGTTACCTTTTAAGAAGATGATTACTAAGACCTAGGCCTCGGTGATTTACTTGTTAGGGCTTCAATGAGTCAGGTGAATATAATTCCAGGATTGAACTATATATTCTGAAGTAACTCCATACCTTCTCAAGTATCCAAATGTGGTGGCTGTTGTGTCTGGTGTTAAAAACCATGTGTTCCTCTAAACAGTTGTCCAAGGATGTCAAAATCAAGATAATCACTTCCACCAAGAAGGAGAGGGCTAGAAAAAAAATCTTGCAATGTTTCAAACTATCTATTTTTACTGTCAGAAACATTGTAATTAAATGGAAAATTAACGGAACAATTGAAGTCAAGGCAAGATCTGGAAGACCAAGAAAAATTTCCGCTGGAATGGCCTGAGATCTGGTGAGAAATGCTGAGAACAACCCAAACATCACTGCAAAAGAGCTGCAGAAAGGAGTAGCAGACACAGCTCTAGTTGTTCCACATGGCAGAGTTGCATGAAAGAAGCCTTTCCTACAACCTCAACACAAAATTAAGCATCTAAAGTATACAAAAGAAAACCTTGAGAATCTCAAGCCTATTGGAACAATATGCTTTGGACTGACAAAATCAAAATTGAATGTTTTGGCCACAACCAAAGAAGGTATGTTTGGAGAAAAAAGGGTGAAGCATTTGTAGAACACGTTGGGACACGTTGCCAACTGTTAAAGGGGAATTACGGTGTGAAATTGACTTCGGATGTATTGAAACATGATAACGAGTACTAACCTTTGTCGAATACCCCACCTCTGTACGCACGCAATATTTCGAAATAAATGGCATTTTAGCCAAAGCTCCTAACAGACTTACAATAGTAGTGAGTCGGGCATAGCTTTGCCATGCAAAGAATTCGCAATTTTTTTCATCATTAACAAGGCTCAAAGTAGCTCCACACTTCATCGGGAGAATTCCGAGGGCCCTGAAATTTAAAACGAGGCACTAAGAACTTTGAAGTAGTTTATTAAAAAAGACTATTTATGCAAACAGTACCTCGAGGTAGTTTCCAGTCGCCTCCATCTTGAAAGTCTCAGTAAGTCGATTGACGAGCAAAGACAAGAATTGAAAGACTCTTGGCTAGCTCCAGGAAGTGTTTGCAAGCTGTTCTAGCTGTCCTAGGAGGAGTTGCAAAGTACTAGCTGACAGGGTTCCCAAACTTTTGCACGAGGCCTTTTTCCTTGTTTTTTTTTTTTTTTTACCGAAAAGTTCAAAATTATTCTTGCTTTAAAATGTGATGAAATGCGTCATGTTTAATTTTGTAGCATTTTGTGCTCCGGTTTGCTTTCAATCTCTTGGACATTAATTGTAACAGACATTTAAACCAGGGGTGCCCCAATTTTTGCACCCCACTGTACGTTGACACACTTCTGCTTTTTGTGCGTGTTTGTCTTTCTCTTTCCTTTGTGTAAATGCACCATAATTTTGATTTTAGCAATAATGTTGCATTCATTTAAATCTTTTTGGCTGTATGCTGCTCTGCCTTTCACAGACGCTTGGATCCATCCTCAACATTGACATGGTGCAGAATTTGTCAGGAGAGGAAATCGGTAAGGTCAGTGTGCCTTTTACTTGCTTTTGATTATTGGATTTTTAAAAATGATCAACATGTTCATTTATTTGGTAGTTATGATTAAAGTTACATTAGTTTTTTAAAAACATGGCTTTAAGATTGCGCTGCATGACATTGTTTCAGTTCAGATTTCAAGTGTGTAGCCAACGTTCCGGCAAATTTGCACTCTTATATTAGCCATCTCTAATAACTTGCTTGAATAGGGTATTATATGGCAAATACAAAAGAAAATGCATGCTTAAATTATGACTTCTTTCAGAGAGCAGTTAGACATTAGCAGTTTGACTTCATTTTAGAGATAATTCCATTCACTGCTTGATCCAGAATGATAGAAGCTCAGTTAACAAAATACTAATAAAGGAAATCATTCTTGATGGCTATATCTTTTCTTTGATGTTTCTCAGTGTTTTGTTCTTTTTGAATACAGTCTGTTGGCCTTCATTAATTTGTGTGCTTTTCTTTCAGCTGTGGATGCAACATTTTTCTTTGAAAGACACTATCAGTGCTGTCATACCAGTGAGTGACTGATGCAGTTCAAGTTGTTTTTGTTGCTTCTATCCTTTTTTTTTTTTTTTGTAATTATTGTTGACCTAGTGAAGATGCTTATGAGACAAGAACACAATATTATCTTTTTGCTGGTATTTGGACAAAATACACAGTTGAGTCACATTATTATTACTACCTCCTACTTTTAATGTCAGCTGAGCATTGCCAATGAAAATAAGGCATGAGTTTTGAGCTACCTTGGTTGGTATGTAAGATGTGCGGTGGGTATTCTTCAAACATACTTCTTGTTGCTGTCATGTGTCAAGTACGCCCACATGTGCTGATTGTCTTCCCTGGGGTGGATGGACTCTTCCAGCAAGACAATGCGACATGTCACACTGCTAGAAATGCCCGACAGTGGTTGGAAAGGCACGACCAAGAACTCCAAGTACTTCCTTGGCCCCCTGATTTCCCAGACTTGACAACAGACAGATCTGTTGTACCATCTCGATTGTCATGTTCTCTCTATGGATCTTCCACTGTGCACCCTCTAGCAGCTGTCAGCATGACTCCAGATTCCTGTGACAACCTTCCAGCACCTTACTGAGACACTCTGAGCCCATCTAGCTGGTGTCTGTGCTGGTCACGGCAGTTACTGTGGATATTAGCTGCTGGTCATAATAATGTGACTCGGCCATGTATGCATTCCCTTTAGCAATGTGTTTTTCTGGTTTAGTTGGAAGGTATCTTTTGATGAATGATGACCGAGGGAAGAATATTTTATCAAGTTTTTCACTAAGAAGAATTTTATTAGAACTATTTTAGTTATGGTCTGGCTATAATTAAACTTGGTTAATTTCTTTATCATTTATTGTTATAACAGTCCTATTACAATTCACTTTGAAAGGTTGATTATGCTTGAAAAATCAGATCAGTTGCATGTTGTGATAGATTATGAGGGGTAAAATATGTCACTCATCTTTTCAGGGAGTAACATTTGAAGTCATGTTCTCCAGAGCAAAGTCCTGCCCTACGGTAAGCCCCTGTTCAGCATCATCGTATCCTGGACGATAATCATTTGTTTGCACTTCCCAAAATAACCACGGGGTGGCAGTGTTCATTTGGGAGAGCTTCGAAAGCTGCAGTCCTGAGCGATCTGCAGTAAACACCGGGTACAATGTAACCTTAATCCATTCACTGGGCTCATGAATGTGCAAAGTACAGCACTGAGCATCTTGACATTTTAAGTTTATTCTGAAAGCCCTAGGAACAGTTGGTTCAATAATGCGTTCACTACTCATGCTGTAGAACTTCTTTTGTGAAATATTGTAGCCAGGAAAAGACCATGAAGAAATACTATTCATCAATAAAGGGTTTTTCTCTATGTTAAGGAAAATGCCAAATTATATTTCAGTTTTTGTTGACACCAGTTATTTAAAACTCAAAAAAAAAAAAACCCTGTTGATATCATTGGCTTCAAGGATGGCTCGTTGCCTAGGTAAAGGAAGAACTTTCTCCCAAATGAACATTTGAAGCTAATTCTGTATGCTACAATATGGCTTATATTACACACATCCTCTTCCTATCTTCATTTATCATGATATGGGTAGACGGGGAGAAAACCACTAGCTTTATTATGTTAGGATATGATTTTGATTGTTTACACTAGTTTGACATTTGGCAATGTCGCAAATTAAGTTGGTAGAGAGCAAGCTAGTCTATGATTATAGATATTTAAATTGCATTGATTTTTGCCGTGTAATCGGCAGGGCTGTCTCAGACTAAAACCAATCTTGACAGTTGACTGTTTTTTTTGATTGAAACTCCTTTCAGAGCCTCCTCTTCATGCTGCCCTTGCAGATTCTGCCATTGCACTTGTGAAGTTGAGGAATGCCCACACTATAGGCTAAAGATTTTATTTGACAAATCCAGAACATATTCTACTGCATAGGCTATATATTTGTCAATCAATCTGGTTGGTCTTATTAGGGCCCGAGCACCGACCGGTGCCAGGGCCCGGAACGGGTCCTGGCACCGAAGGTGCGAGGAACCTATTGTTTTTGATGGGATTTTTATTATTAGGGCCCGAGCACCGACCGGTGCGAGGAACCTATTGTTTTTGATGGGATTTTTATTATTCTTCTTCTTCTTCTTCTTCTTCTTCTTTTTATTCTGCTGCGAGAACGCATTTTTGAGGGCTTTGCCATGCACGAAAACTCACAAAAATTTGCCCACACGTCAGTCGTGGTGAAAATTGCAAAGTATTATTATTTTTGTGCTTGGACATGCCCCGGTGGCTCTATAGCGCCACCAAACACACGGCCATTTTGGAACGCACTTGCTTGGATTCTCACGAAATTTTATAGAGTCATAGAAGTTATCATAAATTTTTTTGAAATTTTTTTGCCTCACAGGAAGTGAGCTATGAGCCATTTCCTGCGTTTTTTTAGATTATACGAACACATTTTTGAGGGTTTTATCATACTCGAAAACTCACCAGACTTTGCTCATAGACTAGAAATATTACGTTCTTTGATTCGATATCTCATTTGGCACTGGGTGTGATATGGTAGCTCTATAGCGCCCCCTAATACATAATTGCATTTTTGAGGACCTCAGCATGCTTGAAAACTCACAAAACTTTGCAAACATATTAAGCAGGTCTTACTTTTAACTAGGATTTAGGGTTTACAGATGGATGTGGCAAAATTGCATTACAGCGCCACCTAGAAAATTTCAATGAAGCAGCCCTCGCAGTGTGTTTGACCTACATGTACAAAATTCGGTGGACATGTGTACTATGCCAAGACCTAAAAAAAAGTCTCTTGGTGCCATGACCTAGACTCAACAGGAAATCCGCCATTTTTAATTGAATTTGCAAATTTTTTACATTTTTTGCCATTCACAGGCTTCATACTTTAACGAACTCCTCCTAGAGATTTTATCCGATCAACTTAAAATTTTGAATTTAACATCTTAAGACCTTGTCGATGTTAAATTGCGAAGCTTTTTTGGATTCATCGAACTTTGTATCCGTGGCGTCGCGGCGAATTTCGATGTTCCGCCATGAAACAGGAAGTTGGTTTTACGCGCACATGCTTTGTGAAATTTGCGCGAAACTTTACAGGCTTTATAGGAGTTTACTTCCAAGTAGACCTATATGTTGATATTAGATTGGGTGTGGTCAGGTGGCTCCACAGCGCCCTCTTGAAACGGCCATGTTGAGATAAAAGTGCTTGAATGTTCATGAAATTTGGTGTGACCATTGCATTGTTCATGTCGAGTTATTTTAATTTTTTTGAAATTTTTTGGCCAAACAGGAAGTGAGCTATGCGCCATTTCCTGCGTTTTTCCAAATTTTATAAACACATGTTTGGATGCTTAAGAATACTCGAAATCTTGCAAAAAGTTGCACAAATTATAATTGTCTTATTATCTTCAATTTTATATATCAATTTGCACTAAATTTGGCACAATGGCTCTATAGCGCCCCCAATAAGATTTTTAAAAGAATTGCCATTTTGAGGGTCTCAGCATGTTCTAAAACACACAAAATTTTGTAAATGTATAAAGACCATCATTCGTATTACTCTGACAAAAAACTTATATATATACATGGCAAAAATGTCACTATAGCGCCCCCTGGAAAATTTTAAATAAGCAGCCCTCGCAGCCTGGTAAACCTACATGTATGAAATTCGGTGGACATGTGGAAAATGCCGAGACCTACAAAAAATTCTCTTGGTGCCATGACCTACACTCAACAGGAAGTCCACCATTTTTAATTGAAATTGCAACTTTTTTGGATTGTTGGCCATTCACAGGTGTCGTACTTTAACGAACTCCTCCTAGAGATTTTATCTGATCAACTTAAAATTTGGCATATGACATTGAAAGACGTCGTCGATGTTAAATTGCGAAGCTTTTTTGGATTCATCGAACTTTGTATCCGTGGCGTCGCGGCGAATTTCGATGTTCTTCCATGAAAATGGAAGTTTATTTTATGAGCATATGCTTTGGGAGATTTACATGAAACTTTACAGGCTTAATGATAGTCTAATTCCAAATATACCTATATGTTGATATTGGAGTGGGTGTGGTCAGGTGGCTCTACAGCGCCCTCTTGACACGGCCATGTTGATATAAAAGTGCTTGAATGTTCATGAAATTTGGTCAGATCATTGCATTTAGTTTTCTGGGCTGTGCTGATTTTTTTGAAATTTTTCGGCCAAACAGGAAGTGAGCTATGAGTCATTTCCTGCGTTAATCCAAATTTTATGAACACACATTTGAAGGCCTTAGCATTCTCGAAAACTTGCAAAACTTAGCTAAAATTTTATTTGTCACATTGTCTTCAATTTGAAACAAAAATTGGTAGTAAATGAGGAATCATGGCTCTATAGCGCCCCCAATACGATTTTTAAAAGAATTACCCTTTTGAGGGTTTCAGCATGCTCAAAAAGTCACAAAATTTTGTACAATTTTAAAGACCATCATTCATATTACACTGATAAAAAATTTACAAATAGGCGTGGCAAAAATGGCATTATAGCGCCCCCTGGAAAATTTCAAATAAGCAGCCCTCGCAGCCTGATAAACCCACATGTATGAAATTCGGTAGACATGTGGAATATGCCGAGACCTACAAATGTCTCTTGGTGCCATGACCTAGACCCAACAGGAAGGCTGCCATTTTTAATTGAAATTGCAACTTTTTTTAATTTTTTTTGCCATTCACAGGTGTCGTACTTTAACAAAATCCTCCTAGAGATTTTATCCGATCAACTTAAAATTTGGCATATAATATCTAAAAACCTTGCTGACGTTAAATTGCGAAGCTTTTTTGATTTCATCGAACGATGCATCCGTGGCGTCACGGCGAATTTTGATGTCCTGCCATGAAACAGGAAGTTGCTTTCAATTCCACATACTTTGTGGGATTTGCCTGAAACTTTCCAAGCTTGATAAAATTGTCCGCCCAAGTATAGATATATGCTTATTTTATATCGAGAGGTACCAGGAGGCTCCACAGCGCCCTCTAGATATGGCCATGTTCAGATAAAAGTGCTTGAAAGTTCATGAAATTTGGTATGATCATTGCATTAGTCATTCTCCGCAATTGTTAATTTTTTGAAATTTTTTTGCCAAACAGGAAGAGAGCTATGAGCTATTTCCTGCGTTTTTCCAAATTTTACGAACACACGTTTTAAGGCCTTAGAATGCTCCAAAACTTGCAAAACCATCCAAAAATTAGAACTGTCTTATTCTCTTCAATACAACCATCAATTGGCACTAAATGGGGCATAATGGCTCTAAAGCGCCCCCAATAATATTTATAAAAGAATTGCTCTTTTGAAAGTCTAAACATGCTGGAAAATTTACAAAAATCGAAACACTCATGGAGCCCTGTATTACGATTACTGTGTTGTAGATTTTGTGCACAGGCAAGTCAAAATGGTATCATTGCGCCCTCCAGAAAATTTTTGCACTCCCATCAGGAAACCACATTGTACGCGGTCCAGCCGTGTCCAATGGCTCTGAATGGACACCTGCAGCCATCAAGATCTTGCTGCCACCCCAATGTGCACAGGGGGGGCGAGGGCCCTTTCAACGCTGCTTGCAGCTTTAATTCTTCTTCTTCTTCTTCTTCTTTTTATTCTGCTGCGAGAATGCATTTTTGAGGGCTTTGCCATGCACGAAAACTCACAAAAATTTGCCCACACATCAGTCGTGGTGAAAATTGCAAAGTATTACTATTTTTGTGCTTAGACATGCCCCGGCGGCTCTATAGCGCCACCAAACACGCGTCCATTTTGGAACGCACTTGCTCGAATTCTCACGAAATTTGATAGGGTCATAGTAGTCATCATAAATTTTTTTGTAAATTTTTTTGAAATTTTTTTGCCGCACAGGAAGTGAGCTATGAGCCATTTCCTGCGTTTTTTCAGATTTTACGAACACATTTTTGAGGGCCTTATCATACTTGAAATTTCACCAAACTTGGCTGATAGACTAGAAATATTAAGTTCTTTAATTCGATATCTCATTTGGCACTAAGTTTGACATGGTAGCTCTATAGCGCCCCCTAATACATAATTGCATTTTTGAGGGCCTCAGCATGCTCGAAAACTCACATTACTTTGCACATCTATTAAGCTGGTCATCCTGTTTACTAGGATATAGAGTTTACTGATGAGCGTGGCAAAATTGCATTACAGCGCCACCTAGAAAATTTCAATGAAGCAGCCCTCGCAGCATGTTTAACCTACATGTACAAAATTCGGTGGACATGTGTACTATGCCAAGACCTAAAAAAAAGTCTCTTGGTGCCATGACCTAGACTCAACAGAAAGTCCGCCATTTTTAATTGAATTTGCAAATTTTTTTAATTTTTTGCCATTCACAGGCGTCGTACTTTAACGAACTCCTCCTAGAGATGTTACCCGATCAACTTAAAATTTCGCAAATGGCATCTAAAGACCTTGTCGATGTTAAATTGCGAAGCTTTTTTGGATTCATCGAACTTTGAATCCGTGGCGTCGTGGCGAATTTCGATGTTCCGCCATGAAACAGGAAGTTGGTTTTCCGCGCACATGCTTTGTGAGATTTGCGCAAAACTTTACAGGCTTCATAAGAGTCTACTTCCAAGTAGAACTATATGTTGATATTAGATTGGGTGTGGTCAGGTGGCTCCGCAGCGCCCTCTTGACACATCCATGTTGAGACAAAAGTGCTTGAATGTTCATGAAATTTGGTTTGATCATTGCATTTGTCATGTCAGGTAATGGTAATTTTTTTGGAATTTTTTGGCCAAACAGGAAGTGAGCTATGAGCCATTTCCTGCGTTTTTCCAAATTTTATTAACACATATTTGGAAGCCTAATAATACTCGAAATCTTGCAAAAAGTTGCACAAATTATAATTGTCTTATTATCTTCAATCTTCTACATCAATTTGCACTAAATTTGGCACCATGGCTCTATAGCGCCCCCAATCAGATTTTAAAAAGAATTGCTCTTTTGAGGGTCTCAGCATGTTCAAAAACTCACAAAATTTTGTAAATGTATAAAAATCATTATTCCTATTACTCTGATAAAAAGCTTATATATAGGCTTGGCAAAATTGTCATAATAGCGCCCCCTGGATAATTTCAAATAAGCAGCCCTCGCAGCCTGGTAAACCTACATGTATGAAATTCGGTAGACATGTGGAATATGCTGAGACCTAAAAAAAAGTCTCTTGGTGCCATGACCTAGACTCAACAGGAAGTCCGCTATTTTTAATTGAATTTGCAACTTTTTTTGATTTTTTGCCATTCACAGGCGTCGTACTTTAACGAACTCCTCCGAGAGATTTTATCCGATCAACTTAATATTTGGCAAATAATATCTTAAGACCTTGCTGATGTTAAATTGCGAAGCAATTTTGATTTCATCGAACAATGTATCCGTGGCTTCACGGCAAATTTTGATATCCCGCCATGAAACAGGGAGTTGCTTTTACTGCCACATACTTTGTGGGATTTGCCCGAACCTTCTTCTGCTTGATAAAATTGTTCTCCAAAGTAAAAACATATGCTAATATTGGATCGGGAGGTGCTAGGTGGCTCCGCAGCGCCCTCTAGATATGGTCATGTTAAGATAAAAGTGCTTGAATGTTCATGAAATTTGGTGTGATCATTGCATTCATCATTCCTCTCTTCAATACATCCATCAATTGGCACTAAATGGGGCATAATGGCTCTATAGCGCCCCCAATAATATTTATAAAAGAATTGCTCTTTTGAAAGTCTAAACATGCTGGAAAATTTACAAAAATCGAAACACTCATGGAGCCCCGTATTACGATTACTGTGTTGTAGATTTTGTGCACAGGCAAGTCAAAATGGTATCATCGCGCCCTCCAGAAAATTTTTGCACTCCCATCAGGAAACCACATTGTACGAGGTCCAGCTGTGTCCAATGGCTCTGAATAGACACCTGCAGCCATCAAAATCTTGCTGCCACCCCAATGTGCACAGGGGGGGCGAGGGCCCTTTCAACGCTGCTTGCAGCTTTAATTAGGATTTAAAATCTCTTGCAAAAATATCTTTTTATTGCAGGCTATTACGACCAGGTCATGTAAAATTCTTATGGACTGTGATAGTGCCTCGCAAATAGACACGAAGTAGAAATGACATCAAATAAGGAATAGGGATGGTTCAAAAAGTTATTTTAATTTTCATTGAAGCTGTTAGTCATTTATGACTTAGTTCTATGTGTTTTTAATTTGTAAGTAAAACGGCTGACGTGATGGATCATTCCAACAGACTGCCGCAACAGATGCCATGTTTTTCCTCGAATTGAAACAGCCATACCACTTCAACCTGTAGAACTTTGCGTAGAGTCAAACAATATTAGGTAAATATTATTCATAACACAGTGACTAATGAGTTAAATTAATGAGAAAGTAAATAGGATAAAACAAATCCACATATAATACCTCAAATCGCAACTTAAAAATGGCTTGCTGAGCGAACATAAATGCGTTTCTATAGTAAAAACATATCCAACTCGGCCACTCCTGATTTTAAAATGCCATCACATAATGACAAATTTAATTGTTCAGAAAATACCATACGTTATGCCTGGTGAATGTTCTGCAAAGTACAGTTTTATGTGATGTAGTCGCTTTCTGCTAATGAAATGAAAATACAAAAAATGCAAATTTTATTTGGTTAGTTTACCCTGAATCTCTCTTATGGATTAGACTACACAGACTGGCTTCGATATAGTTGTTACACATTAGTGCGCATGGTCACTGGGTTCATTATAGGCCAGCAATTGATGAGTCTGGTTCTGGTAAAAATGTATTGACTTTAAAGTGTTGTGGTGCAAAGTTTTGCGGGAATGTGACATGTTTTCGATATCGTGTTTCTGGTTATTTGAAAAACATCTGACATCTGACAAACTTTTCTTTTGTTGGCCTGATATTGCAAGATTTTATTGAAATGAGCAACTGAAGTATGCCCATTTCACTATTCTTAAGTTGAAGGTTACAGAAGATCTTGGACTGCAATTGAAGTGCACATTTGCGTGCCAGTAAGAAGGATACAATTTAGGCGTGCAATGCTTGTAAAAGTAACGCGTTACTTTTACATATGTTAAAAACATATGCTATAAAATGATGCTTTCATTAGTTATACTGAATTATTTACTATATTGGTACACTAATTGCCTGATATAATTTATTTGAAGAGAACAGTGGTGAAATTATGAGTGAAGGACTGTCACTGCTGTATCTGCGGGATCCAGAGTGGATATTGATTTTTTGCGATTGCTGGACCAAAACAAATTCTGGTTGACCAACTGGCCATCAACCAAACAATTGACCATCTTACTGAAAGGGGTCAGTATTTCAACCCCAATTCCAAAATAGTTGGAACAAAGTGTAAATTGTGAATAAAATCAAAACAAAATGACTTTCAAATCATACCAGCCAGTATTATATTCAGAATAGAACAGAGATAACATGGCTAATGTTGAAACTTGAAATTTAACAATTTCATCCACAAAATGAGCTCATTTCAAATTTGATGGCTGCTACAGGTCTCAAAAAAGTTGGGGAATGGGCTTGCTTACCATGGTGTACCATCCCTTCTTCTTTTAAACACAGAGTGGGAATTGAGGAGACAAGTTTCTTGAGTTTAGCCATTGGAATTTGATCCCACTCTTGTTTAATACAGGCTTCCAGCTGCTGGAGAATTTTGGGTCTCCTTTGACGGACTTATCGTTTAATGATGTGCCAAATGTTCTCAATCGGTGAAAGATCAGGACTGCAGGCAGGCCAGTTCAGTGTCAATATCTGTTACGGTTTTCGCTTGGCGCCCTCTTGAAACGTTGGTGCCATGCCCCCTTTTAAGAGGAGAGAGGAGGCCTCCCAATGTCTGACTTTTTTTGAGGAGGGCAAGTGATTTTTCACTTTTTTGGGGGTCCCTAGGACTAGGTTAAGTGAATAATACTGTTGGAAATGTGGTTTTCCCTCATATTTGGGAACTTTCCCACCACCAAACTAAGTCATAGGATAATGGTACCATTGGTGGGGGACTCAGACCCCTAGATGACTCCGTGGGCACTGGATGATGGTAATGACATTTATACTGGACAGATATACATATTTAAACATTCATATAATTAAATAAAAATGTTGATTATCTACCTCCTTCAATATGAACATGCTTTTTGAATAAAGGCATTCCGAGACCCTTTTTCAGCAGAAATTTCTGTGTCTGGAAACTAGGTCGAACAAGAGTACATCGAAAGAGATGACCAAAGTGTCTAAAATCAGTTATAATTGCATTAATACAGGTGTCCATCAGTGAAAACCTGAGGTAAGCATCCAAAATTATGGAAAAAGGGACTTTAACCCCTTGTACACCATAACACAACCATGACCTAATGTAGTGGCTTGTCTGAGGGCCTGAAGTCCAGGGTCTGAAAGGGTCATTTTGGCCCAAAGTGGTTTTCAGACCCCCACAAATCTCCAGCCAATGGCCCTATTATCCTAAAACTTAGTTTGGTGATGGGAAAGTTCCCAAATATGAACCACATTTCCAACAGTAACATTCAATGAACTGAATCCTACGGACCCCCAAGAAGTGAAAAATCATTTGCCGCCTTAAAAAAAAATTAGGATTTTGAGGGCTCTCCTCCCACCCCTCTGTGATTTCTTATGGTGATTCTGGCTGCAGAATCCTGATATATCAACCAGCTCATCAAATGTCAGCGTCCTATTTTTATGATGTGAGAAGTTATAGTCCTTCCAAAATGCTACAAAATAAAACGAGCAATTCACATATGTCAGTAAAAGGCGTGGCACCCAAATTTCAAGAGGGCGCCGCATGAAAACCATGAGAGAGATTGACATGAAACTTGGGATTCTTTTTTTTTTTTTTTTGCTACCATAAAGTATATTTGAACAAGGTTTGAGCAAAATCTGAGAGATGTCATGTACCGTACAGGCCAGCAGACGGTGCCATTTCTACACAAGATTATTGGGAGAAATACATGAGACATACACAAGAATATCACGACGCAGCGTAAATGTACGAGTCACATATGTCGTGCGTAGGAAAAGTAATACGCCTAGTGCCGGTGACAAGTATACATGTGTATAGCGATAAGTCTTGCATGAAACTGGTGTCGGAAAACAGCATTGTTGGTGAACGAGATTCCAAATGTTCTAACATCCAGTTTTTAGGTTTACTGTCTCAAGCACATTTAAAATAGGCTATGGCTCCTGGACAGTGTCATTTATGTTTTTGATTTTCTTATGTATTGATAATACACTCAAAATATTATTTTGTTGAAATTGAACAAAATCAAATTTGTTAAGCCTTTGTAACAAATTAATTTGTTGATGCAACAAAATCCGATTTGTTATTCCAGCAAAATCTTCACAAAATAGATTTTTTCCAGTCGTCTTAACAAAAATAGATTTATTACTTTTCTGCACGGCCTCAGCAAATTTTCTGTTGTCTTTTTTCATTGGCGAGAATCGATTACGTGCACCAATTTCAGTGTTGTCTGGTTACGAAGGATCTTGAAATGAGCAGGAATGCAACAGGAAGGTGAGTTTTAACCTATGCCATCTTTTCTCTGTATACTATATGTCGTTGTTCTTTAAGTTTTAATATTAAGCGACATACACCGACAATGTTATTCTAGCTTTATTTTTGTGTGGCAATCTAGCTATTTGCCTGTGCAGATGATATTCCTATCCCACCTTATTTTATCCTCTGCAAACCAGGTCATTAGACATGAGGAGGCTGCCTCTTGCCTGTTTTTGTTCCTTTAACAGCTGATTGATTTGTCAACAACTTATTGGCATTGGTTAAAAACTCGCCTTACTTCTTGCATTACCACTTCACTGCAAAGTAATAAAAGTACACACTTAAATTATTTCATCCACATGTAGCCTACATCTGTCGCATCACCGGTTTGTGCAGATTTATTTTAACAAAAATCCTAACAAAATAATTTATGGTCCAATCGTGTTAGCAAAACACATTTATTACTTAATTGTTAGTCGAACACAATATTTTGTTAATGCAGCAACAATTTTACTTTGATAATAAAAAAACTATTTTGTTCCTTCCTGAACAAATTCATTTTGTTGGATTGATTTTAACAAATTAATTTGTCATCTCTCATGGAACAAATTAATTTGTTAAACATTTTGTTAAAAGTAACAAATTCATATTTTGAGTGTAACGGTCATCATATTATTAAACTGGTCAAAAAAAAGATTTACTAAGCTGTGATTATTATATTTATGCAATTGAGAGGTTTACCGACTCTGTTAAGTTTAGAGTTTTGGACCGATCAATTGCGACATGGGGTGTGTTTAAGGATAGCAATATTATCACAAGCCATCATAATAAAAAAAAAAATATATATATATCATCACAAGTACAGAAAGGAGAAACCAAATTGTTAACAATGCAACCCTGCATTATTTTTATAATCCAATACTTGATTAATGAGTAGATGTCCCTTAGCACTCAAGTGTTTCATACTATCTGTGAAAGAAGCCACATTTTAGCCAATCTCATGCATAATCCCTTTAATCCTGTGCAATAGTGCTCACCATTTGTATAATACAAAGGCCACAAGTTCCCGATGTCAAAATGGAAAATCAGTCGTTTTTTTTAATCTGCAGTTTGAGGCCCGTTCATCAGTCCTTTAAATTCATACGTAATGAGCAAAATTATCATTCAGTAAGCGAGATGTCAGTAGAGAAGATACGATGTATTTCCCCTTTTTTAGGAGCGCATATAATGTCTCTGTAGATGATGAGTGCACAGAAATACATGGCACGTTAAATAACTTAATATCTGTATAGGGCAAAAACGATTTAGGTGCAACTTTTTTATGAACTAAACACTACATGAATACAACAATACATGTACATCTGGTGAATTGTTTGTTCTGAGAATTACCTAATGCGTATGCAGATGGAAAGCCATCATTCAACAACGTGACAACTTTAGATGTAAGGCCGGCTTCTGAACAATTTGATGACGCTAAGACCTAATATTTGGTTCATTTTAAACGCCATTCCTTCTGAATGTCATCTCTGACCCCTACACAACAGTGAGTATTCTATTAATTTGGGACATGTAATAATTTGCATTTCACTACATTACATCGGCAAAATCTATACGCCAAACAAATATCAAACTAATAATTACTGTACACTTAACCAATTCCAATTGAAGGAAAAAAGACATTGAATGTGAGCTCTGTCATTTTTAGGATACTGTAACAAGCGTCGCTTTAAATATAATTTGACATGTGAATCGATAGATTTGTTGCTTTATTTATGATACTTGAGATGTGCACAGAAAACACTCTGCGGTGCATTTACAGTATAAATTCTAATAACATTTATAACCAACATCGTCAAACAGAAGGCTTTTATTCAGACCAGCGGTACATGTATACTGAGATTTTCAAAGTGATTGTTCAACCGCTGCTGGATAACATATACTCTTCTTCAGCCCACCCTAGATTTTCACTGATTACTGATTAGCAATCACCAACACCAAGGAACCAACGCAACAAGGTATTATATCTATACAATCCGCATTTAAAAACTAATTCTCAGCAACAACTATGCATAGGCCTAATTCGGACTACATTACATCGCGCAATTGGCAGACTCTAGGCATAGGTGTGTGGGTTCGGCAGCCCACCTACTGCGGAAGAATACGAGGTTGATCATAGCACGCGACATAGAGAAGCGATTATCGCGAGAAATCCATGAGAGATACACAAGACGTCTCATGGGAATTGGGCAGTATCTGCTGGCCTGTACAGTACATGGGTGGCTGAGTTGACATGGAATGACCCTTTTGCATCTTATTTACAAGTGGCTGCACATAGTTTTTCCTGACAGCAGTCAACTGTAATTTACATCACTTACTTTTTTTTTTCTTTTTTTTTTTTAACCAACCTGCTAACCCCCATTTAGTCTAAATACAAATCCCTTGATCCTCATGGCTCCAAAAGCAAAAAAGGAGTATGGAGTCCTGTTCATGATCATCGTTCTAGCCAGAGACGGCAAATTCTTACCTCTTGAACAAAAAAGTTCAACTTTCCATTTGGTCTAACGAAGACGAGGGAGAATGCCTGAAAGCAGTTTTGTCTTGCTTTTGAGGATGGTGACCAGCATTCTTAATATTGGTTTCCACCCTTCCGCCTAGCTTACTCAAAAGAATTTGCCATAAAACCTCATTGGCAACCATGTTTGAAAATGAAAGAACTTGCAGATACTCAAAACTGGCACGTCTCTTACTCGTGATTCCTATCGCGAGAACTTTTGGTCTTGAATGTGCCACTGATTTGCATTGGATAAACTGTCAGCACCTTGCCATCTTTGACAGCCCAGCTATCAAATGCGGCATGATTCAAGCAAGAAACCCTGTTGAGGAGGCTGTTTAAGCAAACCAAGTTAGTATCAAGTTGTTTGGCAAGCACCAATTAAAATCAATTGTCAAGTATCTTTGGCCTCGGTGACTCAGCCTAAAATCTTGTTCGCCCAGCGAACTAGCGAACTTACTAATCTCCTCAATGAGTAACTGACTTGGCTAGCAATATTTTTAAATAATCTCAACTCGCTGACCTAACTCTAGTGATATAATCGCTATTCGCTGCACTCTTTTGATTTCGATACACCGAATGTTGCTAGCCATTAATAGTCAGTGAACTAGGTAATTAAAAAGCTAATTAACCTAACCAACATGCCACTGACCTAGCTTGTTTGCTACTTGGCTAAATAATGGCAACTAGCTGTTCTGGCCAACTTAATGCTTTCTAAGTAGCAAAATAATCACTATTCATTGTATATTAATTTCTGTGCATCACATGTAAGCTAGCCAATAGAAGCGAGTTGTGAAATAATTTTGCTTACTAGTGGGGTCTACGTTATTTCTGAGGTGTATCAGTGTTGTTTTCTATAATCTATGTCTCTGATCGGCCTCCATCAAGTTCTGGTCAGAAAAGTCTAGTGAAAAGGCACTGCGCTGCAGTGCAGAGGTGATCACCACGTCGCGGGTTCGAGCCTCGGCGTACCCACCGGCAGGGGTCGGCAGCTTTTTCAGAGCAGCGCACAATTGGCTATCGCGCTACAGGGTTACAAATTGGGAAGGGACTGCCGGATTTGGGTATTCTATAACAGCTTTGTTCGTTGCTCCAGCGCCTCCTGTTGGCCAGACGGGCGCTCGTCAGGAAGACTCCGGCTTGGTTCATGTCCGGGTATCCTCCGCCCTCGCTCTGAACTTGCGAAGATTCAACCAGCGAGTGTATAAGAATCAGTGGCTGACAGACACGTGCTTCGGAGGAGAGCCGTGAACTGTCTTCACTATCCTGAGTTGGCAGCAAGGGGTCGCATACGAGCAAGCTTTGTACATAGTTCCCCAATTGGGCATTCCAAATTCGGGTGGGATTGGAGATGCCAAATTTTTTTAAAAAATTAAACAAAACAAAAAAAAGGAAAGTCCAGTGAAACTGAAGTACCTGATTGGCTGGGAACAAATCACTGTTCGTGGGCTATGCAAACATTTTTGTAGTAGCTATGTAGCTAACGAAAATTGACTTCAAACTGGACTACAAATTCAATGGTATTACATTTTCGACAATAAACTACAAATTTGATAAACTACAAACTATGCTGACTTGCATCCGTATGCCCCATATGTTTATCTCAGAGCGGGCTCGTTCATAAAATTCATCCTAATTTGAGTGCTGCCAGAAAGTGACCAAGCCCTATTATACACTTCTGTAGGGATGTTTCTTCTAACAATGGAAGCTAAGTAGTTGTGACATCATCACTTAAAGGGGACCTAATATGCTATTTTTCCAAGTTTATATTTTGGTCTTTTACTCCCTTTAGAGTACTCCTGATCGCACAAAGTAAAGACAGGGTACATATTTCGCTCATACTGCCATCCTCAAAATAAAAAAAAAACTAATAAAGAACCCCATTTGTAGTCTATAGTAGTCTCTGCCTGAAACGCCTCATTGGGGTGGCTCTTCCGCTATGGCCCCCACTCCCCGTGTGCCCACTTTCTTCTGACTGGACAACTCTGTGGAGGGCGGATCTGGCAGGACGAGGCAGCAGAATACAATTTTCCTGACGGGAATCGACGGGCATGTTCTGTTATCTAACGCAGTACAGGTGTACAGATCTAATGAAATTAACTTTGTCTAATAAACACAACAGCGAAAGTGGAGGACGCATTGCGAAAGTCTGACAGCTCAAGCACGAATTTGCTATCTGGTACAATTTGCTGCGGCAACAGTTGGTGAGTACAGTGGTTTTACTACTCCGTAGCTCGGATGCAGGGAAAGCTAGAATCCACCCCATATAGACACATTTGTAGAATGGGTCGACATGCCCAAGTGTAGACCAGAGACCGTAGAAATCTGGTGGGTCTGAGTTTAACGGGAAACATGGACAGTGAGGAGCAGCTAAAAGTGGACCAACAACTTATGGACTGCTTCGGCGTGTATTGGGACCTGCTGGTTCAAGTGCATAGCTGTGAATTGTTGTTGGCGTGGAGAAACAAACAGCTTCCACGCTGGTATATGACGGAGGGTCGAAAGCTCCAAGTTCAACGGCCTTTTCGGAAATTGCTTGCGGAAATTGTTTACTTATTGCTTCGTAATGACCAGCTTTTCCTCGTGGAAAATGGGCGCATTATGGATAGCGTGCGAGAGCTAGACAGAGCTCCAGTTATGTCATCAACATAACACAGGTTTTACAGACCGTAAGTACCATCTGCGTGAACCGTTACTTATGTGGAGCTAGCGAATCGATCACTTTTACAGGAAAGAATTTAATATTCAATGGATGGCAATGCAGCGTTTTTTATACTGGACCGTTATAGCCTGTGCGCTTCCCTATTGCTTCTGGCCTAACTGCAGCCAAACTCGGCAGACACATACAGCACCTCTCTGTTTAGCTTCAACAGTCGTGGCTACAATCGGGCAACGTTATGATGAAACTGTCACATTGATGCTTACCGAAGTAACACAAGCATACTGATCGTAATTGCTGCATATAAGTTAACCAGAAGCATTTTTAATTACCAGAGCATGCAAACTAACATGCAGTAACTGATAAGCGGCCATGACTATGAATGTAATCTGTCGCTCGAAAAACTCGTCCGGTGTGAAAGCTGCTTAAAGCGCCCATAACGCCTGTATTCGTGTCTTTGCATTGACTTTGAATGAAGCTAATCTGTCGTGCGAAAAATTTGTTTCGCGTCCGGTGTGAAAGCGGCTTGACTTGCCCATAACTTGTATTTGCGTCTTTGCATTGACTTTGAATGTACGCTAATCTGTCCTGCAAAAAATTTGTCTCGTGTCTGATGTGAAAGCAGCTTTATGGATGGTACGCGACAGCTAGAGAGAGCTGGGTTATGTTATGAGCATGGTACAGGTTTTGCAGACCGTAAATTCTGTTACCGCGGACAAGTTGCTTATGTAGAGCTAGCGAATTGATCACTTCTGCAGGAAAGAATTACCTATTGAATCTCCACCTTTTTCAGCTTTTTATTAGCCACAACAATTTCTAAAGGGGGATGAAATTATGTCAAGGAGTGCAGAGAAATCATTTGTAAGCCGGTAGAGCTTCTGTGTTTCACATGAGAGCTTGCTCAGACATTTGTGAAATATGCGGCTGATCCGGTCATGGATAAGTGAAGCGATCACTAACTGTAGTGGCTACAGTAGGGCAATGTTATGATGAAACTGCCACATTGATGCTTACCGAAGTATGACAAGCATACTGATCAGAATTACTGCATATAAGTTAACCAGGAGCATTTTTAATTGGCACAACACGCAAACTAACATGCAATAGCTGGTAACCGAGCAGTCATAACCACAGAGTCAAACTATACAGGTTTTACAGACAGCAAGTTCTGTTACTGTGAACAGTTGTACCAAGTATTCAAATTACAAACAAGTATTAAAAGTTGGCTTCAAATGAGGTTTATGTTCACACACCTTCTGTAGAATTTCCCCTGATATCACTCTTGCATATTTGGGACACAAACATTAGCAACAGTAACTTAGCTACGTTAGCCGCTGTGCTACAGCCACTGTCATCTGGCTATGACGTCAGGTTGGCTTATGTAATAAAAGCAACTTGCAGCTTCTGTGTCTGAGTCATGGACAGTCGCGACCGATACAGGCTTTATCTTCAGATATTTTACAAAGCCTGTGTTTGAGGCCAGTAGTTAGTGCTTATTATCGCTAGCGGTCCTGCTAGCCACCCGTAACACGTTAGCTTCACTTATATTTGCTGTTTATGTGGTTACTCACAGCTTGTGGCTCCGAGCTACTGATTGATGCAACTGCTTCAGGTTTGAGAACCAGCTGAAATGCTTATCCTGTGTCGAATTATCCTTTGATTGATAAAGCTGTCTTTGGTGAAATGCTGGGCACAAACGGCTAACGTTCCCTTTGGCCATGGCTGTTTGCTGCCAGCAAACATAAAAGCTACCCACTGATGTCTGGTAGCATTATCTTTTGGAAGAGAAATATTCGTTTTTCTTTTTCTTTGCCTCCAAAAGTAAACGGACAAGTAGCTTTGGAAGAGATCCTGACAAAACTGCACCTCAAATGATCTGCGGTTCTTCTTTCTTTTCCAAAAGTGTAGACGCTACTAAGGCATAGTATGATCTGCCGTTGTTTGTGCCTGCGAGAATAGTTTCCCGTGTGGGCAGGTCCAGTGCAGTGGTTGGCTCTGGCTAGGTCTGTACAAATTGGACGGCACAACCTGATGTCAGGTTTTACGATCTCTTGAAGATCTTGGGAGGATCTGTTCAGAGAGGAAATCACGCTCATGAAATCACTTTCTTGGATTACGGCAAAATCCCTGTATCTTATGTTTAGAAACTTTTCAGAGGTTGAGCATGGACAACTAACATGACATTACTAATATGTATTAAAAGAAGGACCAGCATGTAGGTCCCCTTTAAATAATCTGTTCAACGGTCAGAACTTTTTGATGAACTGCAGTGTGATGAACTGCCATTGCAGTGAGGAGGGCTGAACTCCCTCAAATTGTGTATCAGTTTTGCAAATGTTTAACTACATTATACATTCAAATTCCTGAGTATATGAAAGCCTTGGTGTCACTGGATTCCCACGAACCTGAAATTGCATCAGATCACAGTGCATAGATTTGTCCCATCTTTTTTCCAAGGATGTCTTGGAGGAAAACAAAGCTGCAATACGCATGTATTATTCTCTCTATAATGGTCTGATTTATTTGTGTATCCTTCAGTTTTTGTACGCTTTACCACAAAAGGAGGGCTATGAGTTCTTCTTGGGTCAGTGGTCTGGCCAGGAACTTCACTTCACCTCTCTGATCAACGTCCAGGTGATTCTCCATACAATCTCAAATGTTATGCGCATGTGATCAGTTTGGTCTCCTCAGAACGCTGTTCATATTACCAAAGATAAGCAGAGTGCTAAAATGCGTAAATATTGAGCTCTGTGGCTAGATAATGAGATTTCCTTAATTCCTGCTTGAATAGTATATGAGGCTCTTGGGAGAGATCAAATTTTAAAGGCAAGATACAGTAATGCGCTCGCCTTTGAAGTGAGTGATATATTGTTGTAAAGGATAGACTGCAAGAAACATGTCATGTTATGAATTTGGCTACACCGGTCATACCAGTTGAGGAAAAAAGTTTATGGTTAGATCGGTGTAAATCATTTTGCCTCAAAACTGTGGCTGGACATTATGGTGAGCTCTCCGGCTGGGGCTGCTCTGAAATTGGTACTTGTGATTTGATTGATTTGTCACTTGCCCAGTCAAGCAAATACCCCAATTCCTATTGTATACTCACGCTCCTGTACATGGCATTTTCTGTTGAAATTTGGTGAAAAGTGTATGCCTGGATGTAAATTACCATAATCCAAAATGTAAAATATAGTGTGATTAAAGTTTTGGGCTAAATTGCCTGACCCCCTCTCTCATATGAATGTGACTGAATGCTGTTTTTGTGCTTCCCCAGACTATGGGAGAGAATGCTCCGAGCCAGCTGATCTTGTATCACTACTCGGACCTGCAGAGTGAAAAGGAAATTGTCCTCATGACTGCTGAGATGGACCCCAAGTTTATAGTATGTGATGCTGCCCATGAACCCAATCACTTGATTCATTAAATGTCTTGTCATTGGTTCACCTGTATATATTTATTTACTGGGCTGTATGTTTCAATTACAAATGTAATGTAACTAAATTAGAAAAATGTAATGGTTCCGTCCGGTCCATATCTCTGAGCGAAGCAGATCAAATCTATCATTTTAAAGGAGACTTGACCTTCTGTTCAAATTGTCTGAAAATCTATGGAACCTTCTGATATGTCTTTATTTGTGTTTGAAAACCTCTTTGTGCAGAGCGTTCATCAGGCCCAGTGTTTGGCCAATCAGGTTCAGCTTTTCTACGGGACGCACCGGGTGGAGACCTTTCGATTGGTTGAGACCTTCAACCACAAACCATCAGACTTCAAACACATGTCTGTAATAGCAGAGCTGGAGCAGAGTGGCATCGGTCCCGGCGTCCCCTCTACACAGTCATAGTCCATCAAGAACAGATGACACCAGGAGCGCTGCTGTGATCATGGACTTTGAAACGGGGGATTGTAAAAGCATGTTCTAATTTATGGGACTGCAGTCCGCTCATCTTTTAGAAATTAGGTATATCAGTGTCCTCTTTGACTGAGCAGGTAATTGATGGCAAAGTGTCTGCCAGCTGTCTGTCTGGACATCCGAAATTGATTGCGAAAACTCGTTGCAGCCTTCATTTACTTGTTTCAAGAGCATTATTCTCTATGAAACCTTGCCCGTCAGTATTTCATTGTTGTAGTGTCTGAGCTACATGCCAATGAAATGTGCCCTGACTAAAATGACTGTGTGAGTGTTTTAGTCTGATCTGGAGCTGGGTGTACAATTTTTCAACTCTGGTAATGTCTGAAATTTTCTTCAGAAATTATATTATGCAAAAGCCATTGCATATATATATATAAATCATCTACAGCTATGAAGGAACGGATTGAACATTAAAAAGTTGGATATCCCTGTGCATAACGCTCAAATGGTTTTGATTATTATTTTTTTATTGTCCCCCGCCGCGCGGAACGCGCGAAGCGGCGGGACAAAGTATTCACGACCGTCCGTCCGTCCATCCGTACGTACGTCCCGAATCCTTGTCAGCGACATATCTCAAGAACGAATTGACGGATTTTCTTCAAATTTGATGTCAACATGAATTAGTCTGATACCCAGGCGCCAGTCGATTTTGGTGACCTTCGCGCCATTCTCAAGGTCACACCGAGAGATTGTGGATTTTCACACTGATAGCCTTGTCAGCGACATATCTCAAGAACGAATCAACGGATTTACTTGAAATCATATGTTAACATGTATTAGTGTGATACCCCGGCGCCAGTCGATTTCAGTGACCTTCGCGCCACTCTCAAGGTCACACCGAGAGATTGTGGATTTTCACACTGATAGCCTTGTCAGGGACATATCTCAAGAACGAATCAACGGATTTACTTCAAATCATATGCCAACATGTATTAGTGTGATACCCCGGCGCCAGTCGATTTCGGTGACCTTCGCGCCATTCTCAAGGTCACACCGAGAAATTGTTCATTTTGACACGATTTCACATTTTGTGGCAGGGGACAAAGACACGTTAGTGTCAAATACTTGTTTGTATATATATATACACTACCGCTCAAAAGTTTTGGGTCACTTGGAAATTTTCTTGTTTTCCATGGAAACACACATGAAATTAGTCTAAATTGGAAATATAGCAAATGAACAGAACATGCTGACATTGTCTGAGTTAGAAATAAATATTTTAATGGAAAATGATGAATATGTACTTCAAATTTTGCCTTCATCAAAAAAAACCACCTTCACTGTTGATACTGAAACTGGTGTTTGACGGGAACTATTTAGCGCAGCTGCTATTTGAAAACCTGTGAGGCATCTGTCTTGAACTACACACTCTCAGATATTTGTCTTCTTGCACAGTTGTGCATCGGGGCCTCCCACTCCTTTTTTCTGTCCTTGTTAGTGCCAGTTTGTGCTGCTCTCTGAAGGGAGTAGTTGGCAGCTTGGTAAGAGATTTTAAGTTTTCATTTTCTCACATTGAATAGCCTTCTTTTCTAAGCACAACAATAGACTGACGGGTCTCTAAAGGAAGTTCTTTCTTTCTGGCCATTTTGAGCCTGTAAACAAACAAACAAAACTACTGATGCTTCAGGGACAAAACCAACCTCAAGAATGCCATGTTCCCTTTTGCGCTCCTTTATTAGTTAAACAGTTTTCAGCTGTGGAGCACATTTGCAGAAGGGTTTTATAATAATCAATTGGCCTTATAAAATGGTTAACTTGGATTAGCAGCCATACCAGGAGATTGGTGCAGAGGACTGACAGTTGCTGATAACTGGCCTCTATGCAAAAATGTAGATCATTCTTTGAAAATCATCTGATTAATTTTAATCATTTTTGAAATGGATAAAAATGTTTGTGAAATTGGAAAAAATGTTTGTGAAATGCACGAAAATGTATTTTTCTTTGGAAAACAAAGAAATTTGTAAGTGATCCCAAAATTTTCAGCGGTAGTGTGTATATATATATATAAATGTACACTGAACAAAAGTATAAATGCACAAACCAAAAATGCTGAGTTAAATTGACCTATAATGAAATATGCCCACAAATAGTATTTATTGGTGTACTGAATGATTTATTTTTTTTGCCCAATTCTGGTGACCCACTTCTCATTGACCACTCCCTGTGAGATTACTCACTCATTGAGTCATTCTGCCCCTGAGCTGCATAGAGCATAACATTGAGTTGGTCAGTCAGCCTGACCAATACAGTCACTCCTTGCACCAGGGTCTTATAATAAAAGGTCACCGCAAAATGCACACTTTTGTCACAAGTCGCAATGCCACAGATGTCACAAGTCATGGGGGAGTGTGCCGTTTGCATGCTGAATGCTGGGATATCTGTGACAGCAGTGTCAACACACTTGAATGTGCGTCATTCCACCATCAGCCGGTTGAGAAGTCGATTCAGAAAGATTGGCAGCACTGTGAATCGTCCACTTGTTCCACGACCACGTGTGACCACGCTCTCATAGGATGGGCACATGCGGCTCCAGCAACTCCGTGATTGGCTCTGACCATCCACCAGGACAGCTGACGAGACCGTCAAACTGCACAACAGGTGGATATCAGCTCAGACTGTCCGAAATCACCTGAGGGAAGCAGACCTCCGAGCCCACCGACCGCACCGAGATCTTGACGTGACCGCCGTCCGTCATCGGCACAGGCTCGGCTGGGCCAACCATAACCTTCGCTGGACACTTGCACGGTGGAGGATGGTATTATTTAGCGATGAATCGCGATTCCAACTGTACCGCGCTGATGGCAGACAACGCGTATGGCGACGTGTGGGCGAGCGTTACACTGATGCCATTGATGTAATTGTATGGGCAGGCATATGTCATGGACAGCTTACCCGTCTGCTTTCATGAGGGCAACTTGAACGGGCAGCGGTACCGTGACGAGATCCTGAGACCCATTGTCATACCGTTTGTTTGACTCCATCATGTGACATTCCACACGATAAAGCCCAGCCACTCTCTGTCTGGATATTCTTGATGAGGAGGATGTCCCTGTTCTCAACTGGCCAGCATATTCACCCGATATGTCGCCAGTATGGGATGTTCTGGATCGGCATGTGTCAGACGTGTTCCAGTTCCAGAAAACGTGCGCTCGCTCCGATTTGGGCTGCAGGAGGAATGGGGCAACAGTCCACAGGCCACTATTGACAACCTCGTGAGCTCCATGCACTGGAGCTGTACTGCTTTTGATACTGATGGTGGACACACTCGTTACTGAGTGCTGTGAACTCTGCCCGCTGACCCCTGTTGCGTTCAGGCTGTGATAATTTATTATACACAATTCATGAGTCGTTTGTCATGTTTCTGTTGCTTGAATATTAAGGCAAGAATAAAATAATTGTTTTGTTGAAATATTTCCTGATTGATGAAAAATTATTTGGGAAAAAATTACTTCGCGCATTAATATTTTGTTCAGTGTATGATGAGATGTTGAGCAAAATTAAATGCAGCAAGAAAATGCATTTATAAACCTTGCCTGAAAACGTTAGTGGATCTGGTGGTTCTGAATTTGCTAAGTTTGTGTAATTAGTAGTAAACTACAATAAATGAATGAAATAGAAAAGCTCTAAATTAGAGCTGTCGTGCTTATTAGAGACTTCAGGAGGCTTTTAGCTTTTCTTTATAAAAAGCATATAAAAATCTTTAAGGCACCACCTTCACAAAATCAGTGAGTACATATGGGGGTATAATGTGACATTCTGCGATGAGTCATATCAAATTGCTTTCCGATTGGTTCCTAAAAATAAATTGCTTGAAAATGGTTGAGTCATTGAAAAATCCGAAGCCAATCGAATATTCTTGCTTGAATGCCACTAATCATTACATGTATGAAGATACGAATGCGAATTAGGCACAGATTGTCGCCGTCTTGACAGTTTCATTGTGAATTTGCCATTCAGGGAAGGAGGAACACGCTTACCAGTTGTACGGCTCGCTCCTCCTACTACGTTCAATGCTCGTCTTTGCTGGAACATCTGACAGAGTATTTGTGGCAAATAAGCAGGCACATAATTACGTGCTCTTGTCTATTATTTTTTTGGTGCAACTGGCCTAAATTGGTTTAACATACCATCCGTCAGCAGAAAACTGAACAACTGGGATTATTGAGGGCAGACAACGTTCAATCAGTAAACAAGAGGGCACTTCGTTTGCTGACTGTTACTGTGCGATCCATATTTTTTTTTATTATCAAGACTGGCTCTTCAAAAACATCGCAGACAATTTCGACGAATACAGTGCTGCACTTTCAATTTTTAAGAGGTAAGAATTCAAAGAATATTTCCATGCCTTGCAATTGCAAAATGACCCTGCGATCTATTCCACGGCAGGTATTTGGAAGAATGGTCGACTGGGAGTTTAAAGTGGCTTTCGGGAAAAACAAAAACCGTAAGATATCATCCTTAGTTAAACAATCGCTGCAAACAATTTTATCCTGCGTGTTTTTTTTAATTCACCCTTTTTTATTTTATTTTATAAACACCTGCCCGCAACCCATGATGTTGCCAGGTAACCAAAACCGGATGTAATTGGGTTGTCAATTCAGATTTTTAAGTGAGTGGTGTGTCGGGTAATAATCCTATGTTCATTCTGCGTTTGTTCGCATGCAAATAACCAACTGATCCTAATGCTCGTCACCTTTTGAATGTGTTTTGAATAGAGCACCACACCTAAGTCACAAGCTTGTCTCAGGTGGTTCGCTTGCATTTACTCAAGGACGTTTGTATAACCGTGCAGTAGATATACGACTCCTTATATGTAGACCTAAATACACATCAGTAATTGTTCAATATATTCATTTGACCATGCAAGCATGGATTACTGAATTTACAGAAATGGTTATATAATTGCCCCGAGAAAAACGAGTTCATGGTCCCTTGAAAATATAAAATACATGTGCCTTTATTAGCATTAACATGAGGACTTTGACGTGTCAAGCATCTGTGAATGCGCCTTGGGACGATTATGTCTGATAATTATAATGCATTTATGCATTCTTTGCAAGTGGTGATGCAGCTTCACTTGACACCTATTGTTGCCTGATAGCAGGGGCGGTATTGCCGTTATTTTGTAATATAAATGGGGGTCTGTGAACTCTTCTTTAATATTATTTATTTTTTTAAGAGACATGAGACGGTAATGAACTTACATCCACGCTACATCTTTATCAATAAAGAGCTTCTCTGCTGTGCTTGTTGGCTTAGATGGCAAAGGCAGACTACCGTATGGGACAAAGGGATGGCTCGGACCAGAACTTTGACTACATGTTCAAGTTGCTGATAATTGGAAACAGCAGTGTGGGAAAAACCAGCTTTTTGTTCAGATATGCTGATGATTCCTTCAGTAACTCCTTTGTCAGCACCGTGGGCATTGACTTCAAAGTGAAGACGGTCTACAGGAATGACAAGAGGGTCAAGCTCCAGATCTGGGTGAGTGGAGTTTCTCAATTTTTCCAATCTCTATAAATGTGGTCAGGCATGCCTCTAACATGAAGGAGGAGGTAGCTGTACAATTATCTTGTGCCCAAAAGGCAGGCAGAGCCTGATTCCGGAACCCAATACCCATCTTTGGTGTCATTTTTCTATCACCCCCTGCTGGTCGTCCAAGGTCTCCTGATAATTTTTTGGAGTTTTTTCCTCCTTTGTGTATTTTTAGGGAAATTCTTTTGGAAGCATTTTATTTTGGGGTCTTAGGGACTCTGTGGCGTTCGGGGTTGTCTGCCGCACTATTGGAACATGAGTAGAATTCAGGGTGTAACAGCTACAGGCTCAAAAACACTTGAGGCAGATTATCTTTGTGTCAGTTATAAGTAGCGGTTAATGAGATTGAAAACTGAACTGAGAGAGGGATCAAGTTTAACCTAGATTTACAGACTGTGAATGTGTATTTGGAGAATGGTTTGATTTTGCAATATGACCTCAAATAGATGCATAATCTAGAATAGTATCATTCATAATTTCAAAGGTAATCTACATCTACAAATATTCTGTAATTTCAATTATCTTCACTCTAAGTGAGCGAGCATGCAAAACTCTGTTTTGGATGATGATATCCGAGTGCTTAGTTTTGTGATGTAGGTTTAACGGTCCTGATCAATCTAATTTCAGCCAATAAGTCGCGACATAGAATTGCTATTGTTCAAAAATTTTGAACCAAAGGATAATGGGCATTCAGGAAAAATCTGGGGCAAAAATGTTGCGTTTGCATCTTTTGAACTCAAACGAATGTATGTATGATATTAAAATATCATTGGAAACAATAGTTTATAATAATAATAATAATTATTATTATTATTATTATTATTATTTTATTTTTAATTTGGCATCTCCAATCCCACCCTAATTTGGAATGCCCAATCCGAGAACTATGTACAAGGCTTGCTCGTATTCAACCCCCTATTACCAGCTCAGGCGAGAGAGACAGTTCGCAGCTTTCCTGCAAAGCACGCGCCTGGCAGCCCCTGCATCTGAACACTCATTGGTCGAAACTACCGCAAATCCAGGAGGAGGGCGGAGGATACCCGAACACGAGCAAGCTCAGAATCTCACTGATGAGTGCCCAGCTGCCCAGCAGGAGGCTCAAGAGCAACGAACAAGGAAATCATTTTAATGTCCCTTCCCATCCCCTTCCCACCCCCTTCCCAATTTGCATTCCCACAGCGTTTTAGCCAATCGTGCCGCTATTATGAAAAAGCTGCCGACCACTGCTGGTTGGGACGACCGGGGATCGAACCTGCGCCGTAGTAGGCACTACTGCATCGCAATTGCGGCGCCTTAACCGAGTGAGCTGACCCGGCAGCCATTGGGAAGAATAGTTGATGTTAATTTTGTGGAATAATATCAGGACTATTTTCACCCGAGCTTCAACCTCTGCACTTAACGGGTTTCATCATTTTCTTTATAACTGATTTTACTAATTATTCTAATTCCTTTACTTAGCTGAGCTCAAGGAAGAGCAAATACTTACCAAAATAGTGGTCCGTACACCTATTCTGATATGTTAGAGGAAGTCGGTGAGGTGCTTACCCATTTATAATCTTGCAGAAGATTTATGCAGTGAACCCACTCGCTCTCTGCCAAAGCTCAACATGCCTATCATGTCCCTACTCTGTTTCCACGGACGAAGTAGACAAAGTGAATCTGACGACTAAATATGGCCGTACCTCAGTGACTGATTGCGAGTCTTTTCTGAGGAGATCGGGGCCTCTGGTGTTCTTGCATCATCACTGATGGTTGTCATGGAAGCGAAACTTCACACAGCCCCCGGGCTGATACTTACCGAGGCAATTAGAGTGGCCCCTCGGGGTGAAGGGGCAGAACCCTTACGGGGTGCTCAGGAGCCAGGGGCGTGCAGTCAGGCGCCATTGGTGGAATCGTCAGCTGCAAAGTGCAGATCACAAAGAGTGGTAATCAGCCTGGATTGGTCTTGTCACTGGCAGCTCGATGATTAAAAATAGACCCAGCAGCTTGAAGCAGCTGTGGAATCATTGCACTGGGTAACAGGGGTCTCGAAAAAAGGACAGGATGTTGCTGAAGTGCATATGTCGAATTGAGAATTCATTTATGAGAGAAGCTTGGCATCATTTTCTTTTTTTGGTCACTCCACACCAAATAGGAACAATGACAGTGACAGATGGCAAAGTGACTCAATCTTTCTAATTTTCTGTGACTTATGTAATTCCATTTTAAAACCAGTACACAGTATAAAAAAGGCAACAGATTTGCTGCACCCGCAGTTGTTGGGTTGTCAGAATCCGATCTTTGAGGGCTAAAATATCTTGTGATTTTCATTGCGTTTCAGCAAAAACAATCAAAACAATGAGGCTATTGGCATTTGAAATGTTTTCTTTTCAAACCAAGATAATACAACGGAATGGAACTGCGAAGGCGGGCAATTCAAATGTTTTAGTTGTTCTACATACCTACAGGCTTCTACTGTAAGCATAGTTATATGCATGAATATCTCCTCGAAGAATTGATTTTTGTGTTTGAAGTCAAAATAAAAATATACCTCACTGGCATGCGCATCACAAGAGGCAGGGCAAATGAGGCTTAAGGTCGACATGACATTTTTCGTAAAATAACCTTCAGTATGTTCATAGTGTGTGTACTTGATTGGACTTTCAAAAATATGGACATCTGTTGTTTTTTGTCAATTTCTCAAAAAGTTGATTTTGACCTGCCAAGCATTGCTTCAGGAGGGCAAATCCCTGTGAACGAGAAAAAGTGAAAAAATCTTTGCAATTAGTTTTGGGCTCTGGGTGGATTCTCCCACATTCGCTAGCATTCTTGGCCAGTCTCAGAGGGTGTACAACTGTTTTGAAATGTTCAAAACACTCGCGGTCCAAGCGCGATTTATTTTTAATCGTACTGCATTCCTACTGCATTCTTGCAGCTAGTCGTGGTGATTCGCATATATTCTTGAATATTCGTAGGGGGTCGATTTCTGGGTCTCTCCAGAAATTGACCCCTGTGACATTATGATCCCATAAAAAAAGTTGTACATTTCGGCACGTCCACATTTCTTACATTCGTACTCAATCCTACTGCGTTCGTACTGCATTCTCGGTCAATCGTACTGCGCTCGTACTCAAGTGTAGTGAGTTCGTACTGCGATCATATACATTCTTGGTGATTCTTTATGAGTCCTACTCCAGTCTTCTAGCTTTTTACAAAGTTTGTACATGATTTGTACTACATGCGTAATAATTCTTGTTCATTCTCACTGCAATCTTACTCCCGTCGCCGACATACAGCAATCTTACAAAATACCTACAGCATGCTTACCACAATCTTGGGGTATTCACGTATACGTCCAGACAGGACCCCAGACAGGCGAATGTCGACAACAAAAATAATTCCCCCAGTTCACGGAGATTCGCCACAGTAGTCGCCACTGTGTGACAGGGGTTTTCAAACACCATTTCTCCTCTTTCTCTCATGCTGTCATTGTGAAACTTGGAATATAAGTTCACCAGATGCATGTCTATGGACTGATGAGAAATTTTTAAGAAATCATTTGTGTAACTCTAGATTTTATGGTAATTAGGTACCCAATAAAGTAAAAAAAAAAAAAAAAAACACTAAAATGCCCATATTTTTTTCACAGAAATATTATTTCTAAAAACCCTCAGATGAGAACATGCACTATATAGTCATAAATCATCTGTTCAAATTTGAGATTAAAGTAATATAAAGTTTTAGAGATATCCTGCCTGAGGTACTTGATCAAGCTCCACATTGAGGCAGCCATCTCGGGACCTAATTTGCATAATTTATGTAAATGAGCCTTCACTTTAATTCTGTATTTAGTAGTTGTTCATGTGATGTTGGTACTAATTTGTTATGGATGAAAGAGAAATACATGTATTTGGGAGTACATACCTACCTTAAAAGTGTGGAAGGCAGAATATGGTGTGATGTGGACAGGATGGCAGAAGGCTAAATTTAATGAGAGCCGACAGATGAGTAGATAAATGGATGGGGCAGGATGAAAAAGTGACCCAAATTAGATGAGAAACTCTCTGCAAATGAGGTAGGAAGAAGATGGCATATAATTATGGATTATATCTTGTTGCTGTGCTGTGATTAGGGTTAATAGGTGATTGTGGGGAACAGTCCTGTCAAATGCAATTAGTTTCACACAGCTGATGTCCAGCCCAAAATAACTGCTCTTGAATATATCCAGCTCAGTATTTTCTGAACAAGACTAGGTGCAACCTAGTATATGGCTGGGCTGCCGAGTGCAGTATGAGATTGTGGACCCAAGAAAAGGGTGCTAAATGAGACAAAACTCATCCAGTTATATGAAGTGCAAGTTTAGTAATGAGCTGGAGTTGATAAATTATTTACAAAGTGAGTGGGGAGAGTGTGGGAGTGGGGAGAGTGTGGGAGTGGGAGAGTGAGGGAGTGGGAGAGTGAGAGTGTTTGCATGAAGCGTTCTTCGATATTGGTGATTGTTGAGTATGAACAACTATGTGACAAAAAAATTTAAAAGCAATAAATTTTAATGAAATGATTACCTATTGAAAGCTTATATATTTCTTCTTCTTCGAGTTTAGGGGCAGATTAAAAAAACAAAAATTGACTCTAATCAATAGAATTACATTGTATCAATACCATGTTGAAATTTTGCTTCAGAAGATTGATTTTTCTTAACTACTAATTGGGATATCATTGGCTCACTGTAGCTGAAGTGGTTGCTACAGAGGACAACGATTTTTTCTGTAGCAATATATGTGCAGTGCCGTGAAAAAGTACTTTGCCCCCTACCTGATTTCTTACTTTTTTACATATTTTTCACACTTAAATGTTTTAGATCAAACAAATTTTAATAATAGACAAAGATAACCTGAGTATATACAAAATGCAGTTTTTAAATGATGATTTTATTTATTAAGGGGAAAAAGCAATCCAAACCTACCTGGCCCTATGTGAAAAAGTAATTGCCCCCTACATCCTAATAACTGGTTGTGCCACCCTTGGCAACAAGAACTGCAATTAAATGCCCCTTAAATCATGAATTAACTGTCATTAACCACATTTTGAGTCCAATTTTGCTAGCTACACCCAGGCCTGATTACTGCCAGACCTGTCGAATCAAGAAATCACTTTAATAGAACCTGTCTGACAAAGTGAAGTTGGCTAAAAGGTCTCAAAAAGCAAAATGTCTTGCCGCGAACTAAAGGAAATTCAAGAGCAGGTGAGAAACTAAGAAATCTATCAGTCTGGAAAGGGTTGCAAAGCCATTTCTAAGGCTATGGGACTCCGGCGAATCACGGTGAGAGCCATTATCCACAAATGGAGAAAACTTGGAACAGTGGTGAACCTTCCCAGGAGTGGCCAACCTACCAAAATGACTCCAAGAGCACATTGACGACTCATCTAGGAGGTAACAAACGAACCCTGAACAACATCTAAAGAGCTGCAGGCCTCACTTGCCTCAGTTAAAGTCAGTGTTCATGATTGAACAATAAGAAAGAGACTGGGCAGAAGTGGCATCCATGGGAGAGTTCCAAGTTAATAACCACTGGAGACCAACAAGAGTTGTCAGAAAGACAACAAAGCTCGCCGGGGGGCAAGGTTAAAGTTTTTCTGCACGCGGACGGACGCGGACGCGGACGGACGTGGACGTGGACGCCGGGGGTACGACAATAGCTCTCCGGACATTCGTCCCCGCGAACTAAAAAGAACACAAAGGCTCGTCTCACATTTGCCAAAATACATCTTGATGATCCCCAAGACTCTTGGTAAAATATTCTGTAGACTGAGGAGACATAAGTTGAACTTTCCGGAAGGTGTGAGTCCCGTTACATCAGGCGTAAAACTAACACAGCATTTCATAAAAAGAACATCATACCTAAAGTCAAACATGATGGTGTTAATGTGATGGTTTGGGGCTGCTTTGCTGCTTCAGGACCTGGATGACTTGTCGCAATTGATGGAACCATGATTTCTGCTCTCTACCAGAAAATCCTGAAGGATAATGTTCAATCATCAGTTTGTGACCTCAAGCTGGAGCACACTTGGGTTATGCAACAGGACTATCATCCAAAACACACCAGCAAGTCTACCTCTGAATGGCTTAATGAAAATGAAGATTTTGGAGTTGCCCAGTCAAAGTCTGGACTAAAATCCGCTTGAGATGCAGTGTCATGACCTTAAATGGGCTATTCATGCTTGAATACCCTCCAATGTGGTTGAATTAAAACAATTCTGCAAAAAAGAGTGGGCTAAAATTCTTCCACAGCAATGTGAAAGATTAATTTCCAGTTATCGCAAACGTTTAATAGCAGTTCTTGTCGCCGAGGGCGGCACAATCAGTTATTAGGATGTAGGGGGCAATAACTTTTTCACATAGGGCCAGGTAGGTTTGGATAGCTTTTTCACCTGAATGAATGAAATCTTCATTTAAAAACTGCATTTTCTTTTTACTCGGGTTGTCTTTGTCTAATGTTAAAATTTATTTGATGATCTGAAACATTTAATTGTGACAAATATGCAAAAAAATAAGAAATCAGGAAGTGGGCAAATTCTATTACACGGCACTGTATATACATATATAACCTCAAGAGCTTATTACCCATGAGCTCATTTTGAGGATAAAATTGTTACATTTTCTCAGTTTCAACATTTGGTATGTTATCTCTTTTCTATTGGGAACAAATTACTGGCTGGTGTGATTTGAAAGTCATTGCATTTTGATTTTATTCACAATTTACACTTTGTCCCAACTATTTTGGAATTAGGGTTGTGTATAGATATAAATATTTTATTTTATTATCCCCCGCCAACACGAAGAGGGGGGGGTATAAAGGTTTGACCTTCGTCCATCCCTCCGTCCTTCCGTGTGTCTGTCCTTGCGTCCGTCCGTCCGAGATAAATGGGACAGCTTTATGCAGAAACTACTACAGATACAGTAACCAAATTTGGTGTGTAGCTTCAGACCATAAAGGCCTTGATGGAGTTCGAAAATAAGAAGCACTTGATTGGCGGGGGATGTTGTTGACCATGTCGACTTGTTTTATTTGTACTGCTATGGCACCGTCGTTCTTCTCGAAGACGCCAAATCTAGATAATCCTCAAACGATGAATTAAAATATGAATGTAATGTGTTACGAGTAACGAAGTGGCCATTGTCAAAGTAACGAAGTGAAAGTTGTCTCTACGGTCAGCCTGGAAGGCAATAGTTCCTACAATCAGCCTTGAAGCCATCTGGCTGAATACTATGGAAGCTGATTGGTTGGTATGCAAATGAGGAACATGGTCTCCATTTGCGCCCCTAATGAGTGACATCCTAGCGGAAGACCTGCCTTGACGAGATGCTGACAGATTGCATTTTAATTTTCATAGTGTCCCAAAAAGAGCATGGTGACATGTATTTGAAAATGCCTTACTGCGTTTGAATATTGTCCGATGTATTGCAGGATAAGTCTTTGAAAATGAAATGTCAAATATCGTCGTCATTATTATTTCCAAGTCATTAGAAAACAGCATTTTCATTATCATGTTGACCTGAAAAGAGTGTGATGTAAATGCAATGGGCTGAGGGTGTTGTTTTGCTTATTGCATTTGAATATTGTCCACTGTATTGTGAAGCATGACTTTGAAAATTGAATGTCAAACCGCTTTTCATTATCATTTGAATATTGTCTTAGATTTCCCACATGTGTATGTGAAAATGAAAGTGATAATTTGATTAATGCATTTTCAATTTAATATTGTCTCAAATAACTCATTCATAAGTGGAAAATTTTAATGCAATAGTGGGATTAGATTTTCATTTGAATGTTGTCCAATTTGGGCTTCCATAGAATACTATTAAAGATTATACAATATGAAATCAACATTAGCCTTCTAACCAGTCTGCAAGGCACTAGTTTCTACGGTCAGCCTGGAAGGCATTACTGCTCTACAATCAGCCCTGAAAGCATCTGAGGCAATACTATTGAAGATTATACAATATCAAGTCAACTTTAGCTTTCTTACCAGGCTGCAATGCACTAGTCTCTACAGTCAGCTTGGACAGCACTAGTGCTCTGCAATCAGCTTTGAAGGCGTCTGATTCAGGACTATTGAAGATTATATAATCTAAAATCAACATTAGCCTTCTAACCAGCCTGCAAGGCACTAGTCTCGACAATCAGCCTTGAATCAGCAACTTGTAGTTGAAGTTTTTAAGAAGCTCAACTAAACAGCTTATTGAACAAAATATCTCACAAGTTGGCCAATTTTTTGTTTCAAACAGAGCTATACTTGAAATTATATTGTAGAAGTGTTTAAGTTAACAAGTATGACCTGTTTAGCTAAGGTAAGGTCTATAAGTTAATGGAGCTGTATGCAAGACATTTATGTAGATTAATCAAAAAATGGCCCTGATATATCACCAGACATTAAGAAATGATGTTAATTTCAAATACTTAAATCACTGACAACAGTAGTTCAGCCAGAATATTCTCATAACAAAAGCGACGTTGCAGCCCACAACTAATGTTGATGTTGTCATTTTTTGTTTTGGCCTGTTGCACCGCCCTCCACCTATCTCCCAATCACGAAGTCAGTTGCATTTCGGCATCCAGGGGCCTGTCTCACGAAGCTGGATTTCGGTTTAGCAAGGTAACTTCTGGCTTAACCCTGGGTTTTCCGTATCACGAAGCTGGTTCACTTATTAGCGGGGTACGTTACCGCGGTAACTTATGCTGAACGCCTGACCTGCTCCGGAGCAGGTTAAGTTCAGGATTAGATCTCACCTGGTATATAAGACCACCTACTGGCCAATCATTGTCTTGGAAAAATTACCTGCCCATTTCTTGAGAATCCCGTGGAGGAAGCTCATGAACCAACTCATGAACGCCCAAGGGAATAAGTTGATTTGAAAACCAGTCGGGGCATCATACCAGTATTCTTGAAAATATTGAAATAATTGTGTCTGCACCACTTCCACCGTGTACGTAAATAGTCCAGCTATAGTCGTAGTAACAGTATTTATCAATTTTTTCTAACATTGTGTAAGTTCCTATGTTGGACTGAGGGATGTTTAAAGGGGAACTCAGGGCTAAATCATAATGCTGTTTTAAACAAAAGTAATTAGTAAAGCAATATTGTAAAATACAAAAATGTGGAATTTCTGTTTTAAAGGACAAGATAAATGAGGTTTTATTCCCCCTAATTAGTTGTCGTCTGCTTCAACGGTCATGTGATAATGACGTAACGTCGCCCAAGAATGACGAACCTTCGCCCAGAGGTATGCGCTGTTATGGTCTTGGATAGTGTGACTGGTGTGATTGTCCCAGTCCATTATTTTATGACAAAAGATCTTTCAACATGGCTAATTGGCTAGTTGCACGAGATGTTGTTAAGTACTTTCTGAAATACGCAGGGGTTGCTTCAACATGAATGGTTTGCTTCTGTCAATGTCACTGCGGTGAACCATCAATTTAGCGGTAGAAATAGGTTGGAAAAAAAATCAATGATCTGCTCAATGATCAATGAATGATCACCATCGGAGATTAAACGCTTGGTGAGGTCTCACCCTTAGAAATTGAAATTGGAACTTATGGCTATGTTTAAATGTGAAGAGCATGTCTGTGCAAACAATGTGACTAGAATGTCTAGGATTGGGACTAAACAGCTGCGTGGCCATAGGAAAGCCACTTGTTATTGAAGCTAATTGGGGGAAAGAACCAACTTCAATTTGCTAGGGACCATAAAGATTGGACTCTGGAGCAATGAAAATAGATCATGTGGTCTGATGAGTCCAGATTTACCCTATTCTAGACATGTGGGTGCATCAGTGTAGGGAAGGAAGCTCATTAAGTAATGGGCCTGTCATGCATAGTGCCCACTGTACAAGCTTCTGGAGGCAGTGTTATGATTTGGAGTTGCTTCAACTTGTAAAGTCTAGGCTCCACATCATTATGAAGCACTGAAATGGAGTCTGCAGACTACTGGAACATACTGAATAACCAGGTTACTCTGTGAATGGATTTTTTTTATCCCTTAATGCATATACATAGTCCAGAATGACTAGGCTAAGATTCTTCGGGCTTGAATTGTGAAAGAGTGGTTCAGCAAGCTTGAGGAATCATTTTCATGTGTGAATTGGCCATCCTGACCATAACTTGTTGAAAGTCTTTTCGATGTGCTAGTGTTGGCTTTATGGAGAGGTTTGTTGCTAGAGCATCGATACAAAAGCTTGACTAAAAATGGATGCAACTCTGGTGGAAAATAAGTGTTATGACATTGCATAGGATATCTGAAACAATGCCAGGATGAATGCACGCCATGATCAAAGCTAAAGGCAGTCTAACAAAATATTGACTGTTTGACTTTTTTTCTTGGCTGTGCAGTGTAATATCTGTTGACTTCGCATTTATTCTGGAGCTGAGAAACAAAAGCTTTAATCATTTAATCAATTTATAATCTGTGGATAAACAACAGGAGAGCATAGATTTCCCTTTGCTAGGAACCTTGGTGTATAGCTGATGGAGTAATCTTCTCTCTTATTATACATTGTGGCTAACAGGAGCTGTAATGCTATTTCCAGTGTTTCCATGTGCTGATGAAATGGATATAAAAGAATTTAGGCAGAGATTGTTGTGGGATTGAATTGAATTGGGTGAATATGTGTGAAGTCCAGAGACATAGTTACCTTGTTGTGAATATCTGCTGACAAACACAACTTCAAACAACTTCTGAAACAGTGCCAATTTCATCAGTATCCTGGGATCTGGGATCCTTGGTCTTAAGCCAGTGGACTATTGTAATAGCCCCCTGCCTTTTGGAATCTGTTGCTCCCAAAGTAAAACTCCCAGGTTTTATGATCTTACTTGATCTCTGTGGCTATGACTTGGACCAAAAGTTTTTGGAACGGTACATTTACGACTCCCTGCACTTTTTTATTTATTTTATTTATTTATTTATTTTTGTAGGACACAGCTGGTCAGGAACGCTACAGAACCATCACCACGGCTTATTACAGGGGAGCCATGGGCTTCATCCTCATGTATGACATCTGCAATGAAGAGTCCTTCAACGCCGTGCAGGACTGGTGAGAACTGTGCGAGCCATTTGTGGTGCTCTGACTGTTAGTCATTAAGCATCCTTCATACGTTCTTTCATTGGATTGAAAAATGTTTCACCCTCCCTCAGCAGCGCACTGGCAGTTTTTTCAGTCAATCTTTCCACCACAATTTTGCAGCATGCAAGGGTTTCTATACAAATGGCTGTTTTAGGAAACTATAGCATTCGTTGTTGTAGTTAGTCGTCTTTTTCATACCAACCAGCTGTCGCCACGTAACTCACTCCCGTGCTGGCAATTCCATGGCCTGGTTTGATTAAGGCTGCCTCACTTGAAAGTGTTATCTGATTTTATTAAAAAGAAAATCCAACCTTGCCTTTGCAACTCTACATAGAGATTAGCCCCTTGATGTCGGTATGTTGGTTGACACATGCATTTTTGTAAATTACCCTCATATATAAATGGTGTCTGTGGAATTCAATTTGAGAATCCCAGTCATGTCAAAATACGTTCTGAAAAAAACTCATGTCTCTTGTTTGATTCCCAACTGGGGTGCTGTCTCTTTGTGGAGGTTCAAAGCTAACAATGTTAAAGCATTTTCTAGAATCAAATGCATTATTTGTCGCATACTGAAAATTTAATTTTTTATGTATAAGCTTCCATATAAGACATGCTTTATTGAACCCCGTGGGGTAATTAGTCCTCTGCATTTATCCCATCCCATAGTTAGGAGCACTGGGCAGCCACAGAGCAGCGTCTGGGAACCAACTCCAGTTTTAAAGCCAGTGCCTTGGTCAGGGATACCGGTAGGAGTGTTCCCGTAATGCATGTTTTTGTGGGCGGGGGAAACCCAAGCGAACATGGGGAGATTTTCAAACTCCACACAACCTTCTTGCTGCGAGGCGGCAGTGCTGACCACTGCGCCACCGTGCCGCCATCAAATACAGTAGAAAAAATACATTGCTTATTGCTGCCCCTGGGTGGAGTTGGGCAGCCACTATGGATTCCGTGGAGATTTTCTTGTGGACAGTCGACAGGCCACAAATTTCATCCGATTCTTTTCCTATTTGGCTTGGGCATAGGTAATGGTTAGGTCACAACAATTATTGATTTTGGTTGGCATGGCAGCAGAATTAGCTAAATGAAGCACAACTTCATTATGAAAATTGTGAAAATTTCAACAAAATATGAAAATGATACAAGCAGGTACTTGGGGGAAACACCCATGCAGTCTCAGATGACCGGACTCTCTTTTAAATTGGTTCAGTGAACATATTCAGGAGTGTAAAGTGACTATTTAGACAGCTGAACTCAAATCACACCAAAATGATGTGCAACACTGTTTACAACTGAAAAATTATAAGCAATTCAGAACAGTTTTGGTCACAAAATTGTAATTTCACCTGTGTTCCAGGGCCACCCAGATCAAAACGTATTCCTGGGATAATGCTCAGGTGATCTTGGTGGGGAACAAGTGTGACATGGACAGCGAAAGAGTGGTGTCCTCAGACAAAGGAAAGCACTTAGCTGACCAACTAGGTAAGTGTGGTGGATACACCAGCTCTACTTAGATCCACTGATGACCATAGGAAAGCAGGGAATGGTCGTAATGATGAGAATGATTCTAACAATGATAATGGTTTTGAATATCGGACTGAAAGTTTCCTTTTGGAAATATATGCTGCACAGTTTGCTGCCATTCTAGGATACTGTTTGTGCTTAATGAAAAGGTCAGCGGTCATAAACTAACCATCTGACTATGTATTTTTTCCAACTATAAACTTAAAATGGCTAATTTCATAATTTAGTTCTATCTTCTGGCTGAATAACTGCGCTAATTAGCTAGTCCAAGTGATTTGAACAAAATACTTTTTCATTTCTGGACCTGGAATTTACCTGGATTTCTCCTTCAGGCTTTGAATACTATGAAGCAAGTGCCAAGGAGAACATCAATGTTCGACAGGTTTTTGAGCGGCTGGTTGACATCATTTGTGTCAAGATGTCTGAGAGAGTAGACACAGAACCACCCATGACCACTGGAGCCAAAACCACCCGGCTCACCGACAAGCCAGCTAACCTGCCGCAGAACTGCAACTGCTGATCCTTCCATTTCCAGTGTCACTCTGATTCCCCGCATCACCTTCTCCTCTCAGCTTTCACACCAATTCCAGCTCTCCCTATGTGTCACGTGCCACTAGTTAAATTAATTGGCCTAAGATGAATCTCTCACATCCTGCTTTTCAGAATTCACCCCAACTTCTCACTTCTGACCTTGGTTCCTCTAAGCCAAGGAACTTTAAGCAGGGTATATAGCCAAGCACAGCACTGCCTCTATTTAAGTACAACAGTGTGCTCAATTGCCTAAGAAACATGTCAACAACTATTGGAATCACAGGTTAGCAGGTGGAAAGTGATAGCTGCTATCCTTATTGTGACATCAGCAGAAAAGATGCTTGCTAACTTTTTTCCTCACTCATTCATGTGTTAGGAGTGGGCTCTTTCAGCATTGAGGATTTGTGACGATGTGATGAGGGAGGAAGATTGAATCAGTATTTGCTTATTGCACAATATAACCACATTCCTGTGGTGTAAATATGGAGTGATTCACAAAGGAGGCAAAAATGGTCTTATTTGCTGACATGGAGTAAAAGAAATGGAGGAAGAAGATGGAGGTGCATGTACCAAAAGTTGCAGTTGTAATAGGAAAAGTGGGTGTGTCACAGGACGAGCAAAATTGCTGCAGACTGCTGGAAAATAGAATCGTGAATCTTATTAACTGCTAGGACTGGAATTGAGCAGTCATTTCTCCAAAAAATGTGCTTTCTTTATTGTGCAATACAGCTGTGTCTTCAAGAACAAAAAAACTAGGAGCCTGTCCTCCAACAAAGTACGCCCGGAAAGGTCATTTGTCAAGCAGCTTATTACGACCTTAAGTTACGTTTAGGAGTTAAGCGACCTTTAGCGGTCATTTAAAAAACTACAATCTGGTTTCCATCGTCAGAATCGCCGTCAGTAAATCCCTTACCTAAACCTAATCCTAACCCTAATCCTTACCCAAACCGTTATTTCAAGTGTAAATATGACTGAAACTGTATCTGGAACTGAAACTGTAACTCTAATAGTACCTTCCTGCTGCCAGTAGGGGCGCTATTTTAGGAAACGCTCTTATAGGTCGTGAATCACAGTAACTGCATGTAGACTGTATAGAAAGATGGACGCAGCGCTTGGGTCTGAAAACTGAGGCCAATGTGGAAATCTCCAAAATTCGCATTCTATTTAATGGCCAGCAGATGGCAACGTCGGTAGTTGCAGAAAGAAGTTCAATCCTATAGAAGACTATGAGAAAATGACCCTACTTTCCCACTTGATTTATTATTTAAATAATGATTTTCCACATTACTTTATTATCTCTATCGCAAGTTTCAAGTCTCCTTAGATATATAATGATGTTCATTTTTGTAAATTATGGCCCCAAATAGACTAGAATGAAGGATAAAGCAAGAATATGCTTTCGGGGCGTGGCTATACTCTGGTCCTTGTCTAATACGGTTAGATCCACATGTACATCCATCCCTCGCTCCTCCCTGGATATTCAATTCACCCTATTGTCCAATAGGAATCATATCCGTTTTCAAAATGACAAAATGTTGCAATTCAAAAAGCCAAAATTAAGGCTTCCTAAATGGTGCGCTGAAACCAATGGGTGACGTCATGGTTGCTTCGCACATCTTTTTCTACAGTCTATGAGTAAATGAGAATAATCGACCTATTTGAGTGTATGGTTGGGGGACAGGTTGAAAACTAAAATTAAATGTCCAAGCAAAGTCAAACATGGCAAACCTTAATCAACTGCAGGGTATTTGGGGAGCATTTGACTTTCTGGCATTAGGTGCTGCATTCAGTGTCTAATTCATAATTTCAACTTCCTGTTGTCACAGCAACAAGGGACTGTTGTGACCTGAGCGTCACTTTGTACACATTTACCTTAATGTTAGGCTTGATGAGTCAACATATTGTATCGTAAGAGTCCTGTTTACAGTGTGAAACCAGTAGTAACATGATTGTGTCTCATCAGAGAGCACCAATGTGCCTCTGGCTGGAGTATGTGTGTAAGTGTGAGTGTTTTTTCACAGTATGCTTCTGTGAAACTGTGTAAGGTATGAAGTGGCCTGTTATTCATAAATTTATAGATTTATGTGAGTAGCAAAAAGTGGTAGCCGATGTTTGCACTGTATGTATTCTTTTAAAAGTGCTATAAAGATCAAATAATAATTTTAAGAATAAATTTAAAGGTAGATGCATCATTGTTTGATATAGCCATATTAAATTATTTACTGTGGATATCTTATAAATTTAACGCTATCATTGTATCAAGTATAACAGTAAATAAGCCAATTTTATTACCAGACCACAAATCAATTTGAATTGGCAAAGCGTTTTCTGAAAGAGGAGTCATCCCACCACATCCTACAACAATGTTCTGTGAGCTGATACCGAAATACAGTATATATGTTAATGAGATAATTTATTAAACTATATTGTCGTACTTGTTATATAAGTGAATTTAAGATGGAATAGTTAGAATCTATGATGCTGTAGAGTACATATTTATTTTTATTATTTGGATTTAATGAAAACCAATGTAGAGAACAGTATGTGTTGTTGGTTTATGTCAGTAACCATGGTGACCAACGGAAACTGCCAGAGCACAAAATGTAATGTGCTGTGAAATAGCTTGTTGCCTCTGCATTTTGGTAAAATAAAAAGCACAAAGCTCTGCTTGACCATGACTTATTGTTTATTAAATTGAAAAATACATAAGCCAAAAAGGGGGGAAATGAACTGGAGAATCCAACATAAAAGCACATCTGCTAATAGTCTGCAAAAGGAATGCAGTAACTGACAAAAAAGGGAGTGCGATAGTGAATTATTATTTCTCAATGATTCACAAAGGACATTACAGTGCCATCCTACAAATAAGAATGCCATTCCAAATTGATTGAAAAATTAAAACTGGGCAGGTTTTACACAAAGAGACCGAGATTAAATATAGTCCTGGATTTAATTTTGTTTTGAATGGTGATCATTCACTGAAAACTAATTTTAGACGAAGACAAGGATTAATATGCATAAGTGACACTGGCCCAAATTTGTTACATTTGTCCCATTGGGTCTTTGAAGGAATAACATTTTCTACATCGCTCCACCATGTAAAACTATAGAATGTTATTTCAGAAAAAGTATTTAAAAGGTGAGCAATGGCTAGCCATCTGTGCAAATGTTTTTCTTACACGCTCTAAATGAAAAAATAATACAATGCCCATTCTGTTGTTCATAATTTACAAATCAAGGGCACTGATGATTCATAATATGAAACGGACTTGTCTCTTGTGGAGGGGAATCACCTATCAATTGCATGTTTAAGTGATCTATGACAAACTAGCTGTAAAATAACATCAAATTGCTGTATACCTCAAACTCTTACTTTACTTTCTGCTAATCTTTATCGCAATATAATTGAGTCTTGTCTTAACTGAATATGTAGTTCAAAATATATTTCACTTTCAGGAAGCTTCATATCTATCACTAAGGATTCAATCAACAATTCAATCCAAACATTTGGAAAAATTAGTTGTAATAGCGACTTAATCACATTAGTTGTGAAATGGGTGAGATACCATGAGGGATTCCGTGACACAAACTCCTCCAAATTTCTTGATAATTGTAATGCCTGTGTTCACAATTCTATTGCCATCTGTCTTGATGAAAATTTGACCTGTTTGTGATAGATGTCTGAACTATTCCTTACTTTGAACTCCTCACCTCCTGTAATAGGCATGACATAGCAGCTCAGCCATGAAAAGATGTCCTTCAGTGAAGTCAGCTAATTTGGGCCTCATTTTGGTTGACTTCCAAGAAATCTGCCTAAAATTCAGAAGACTACTTTTAGTGTAACTTTTAAAACTTGCAAAGGATCTCTGCCATACTGTATATCTGCAAAGAAAATAAAGAAAATAGTAAACTCTGGACCTTCAAATGCATCAAAAACTCCTACCTCATTCTGATAACGTGTTCACATAAAATGGGACGGTAGTAAGATAAAATGGGACTGGCACTGATGGTTAAAAAATGACACCAAACAATTCACCTTAACTGAAGGACAATAGTATTTCATGCTAGTTTTTAAACAGTTAAATCTGTTTATTAATTCAACCATAATCTCACTACAATGTATAATGTTATTCTTTTCAGCTGCCTATGGAAGATAGGGTTTCCTATCTTCTATCCTATCCAGATACAAGAAGTGTCTGAAATTTTGACGGAGGGCCTGCAAGAACATAACATGCAGACTAACAATTTAATGACACGTGGTTGCCTGGAAACATGCAGGTTTCACTTCAGAGAAGAGTCAGATTTTCGCTATTTTTTAGGTCACCTGAGACTATGGCCCGTATTCAGAAACAACACCCACACTAACTGAGCATGAGTGAGTACTAAAACTTAATTAGTGTCAGGTTATACTAAATGAGTCAGAGGTTGCCCTAACACTCATTTGCTGTCAGAGACACTGAAATTAGTATCGCTTTTTGAGTGAAGGTTGAGTGCAGGGGACACCTCCCTTAAGCCGCACTAACTTGCGCCGGTATTTCGTTGTCAGGGCTTTCAGGTGGTTACAAACATTAGAAACACTGGCTCATTTACCGTCACGTGCTCAACACAATCGCAAATACGCAAATTTTAACTTTAATGATGATAACGATGTTGGTAATTTGCTGACTGACCACCTGGCTTCAGTGGTCACGAACTGCACTGTGGCGAACGCGAGGTTAGTATTTGTGTTCCCACCAGTGGCTACTGGTGAACTGGCAATAGGGGAAGCTCAAAACCATCCCTTAAAAATAATGATTGGACATGATCTGTTTTCAATCATTTAATAAAATTTTATTTGCTTGTTCTCCAAAAATCCTAAGGATTATCATGTTTCGCCAGTTCTACTTGTTAAGTTAGAATGAGCACTGATAATTATTGCCCTGTTTTCAATTCATTAAATTACCATTGCAGAAACTCTGAAAACTCTCAACATTATCAGCTGTGGCCAGTTTTCATTAATGATGCATATCTGTCAACTCTCACGCATTCAGATTTCTTGCGCTTTTCTTCACTCATGGATTGGAAAATTCTGCGCTCAGCGGCTCGTGGGGCGCTGTGTGGATTGGTCTGCGAGGCTCATGTAGCTGTCATAATTGCTGAATGTAGAAGGAAATGTCCGGCACGTTTCACAGCTTGTTGCTTAGTGAGCCTCGTGGGCTGTCCTGCACCTTTCGCGAGCTCCTTGACCACAGAATTTAAGACATGCTGATATTTACGTCGTCATTTATGTGCGAAAGAAATGCCTCAATTTTGTGAAGCAATGTATAACAACGCTATTAAAATATACATTTCATTGTCGTTTTACCAATTCGTCTGAGAAACTTTCTAATCAAGAAAAGTAAACTGCGACAGGTTTAGGTCATTCAGCACTGAAGGGTGCGGATTGAGCGTCCCTTTGCAGCAGCTGACGACCGCCTGTGGTACCCAGTGCCCACTACTGTCAGTTATGCTCGAGTGGCATTTGTGAATATCAACTGCCGAGGAGTGGGACCGCTCTCTCGGTTAGTGGTAGGTCTCTCTCTCACACTCGAGTTACATTTCAATCGTACTCACTATATGGTGAGTGGAGGGTGAGTGTGAGTGTTGTTTCTGAATATGGGCCTACGTCTCAAAGTGACCTATGCTAATCGCCTTTTGTCCATCGTGCGTCTGTAAACAATTTATATTTGACAACTTCTCAGAAACCGCTGATCCGATTTCAATGAAATTTTGCTGGAGCCTTTCCTGGTCAAATATGCACCAACATTGTGAATTATATGGTGCCAACCCCCAGGGGCTCTGAGGGGCAGGGCTAAAACTGGATGATACATTTGACTTCTCAGAAACCGTTGATCCAATTTCAATAAAATTTTGCAGGAGCCTTTCCTGGTCAAATATGCAACAAAATTGTCAATTATATGGTGCCAACCCCCAGGGGCTCTGAGGGGCAAGGCTAAAACTGGTTGATACATTTGACTTCTCAGAAACCGTTGATCCAATTTCAATAAAATTTTGCAGGAGCCTTTCCTGGTCAAATATGCAACAAAATTGTCAATTATATGGTGCCCACCGCCAGGGGCTCGTAGTTTGACATCAACCAAATTGTTTACACTGAATCATGTAGCTATGCCAACGTTGATAAAAAGCACTTGTGAACTCTGGCTATTCCTTTACTAAGTTTCATCTTTGCCCATGTCCCGTTAAAATACTACTCTCAAAAATAATCACTGCACAGCACGGATCGAGGGTATGGATAAGTTTTTTTTTTTTTTTTCCTCCTGATTTTGAACAGCTAAGCTTTTCTTCCCTCCTTGTCTTTTGGAGCTCTGTATAAACCAAATAAAAACATTTTATAGGGGAGACTGGGGTTACCACCTCATGATTTTGTATTTGGCTCCATAACTCTTTGTTGCTGAAACTGAGAGAAATACCTTTATGGTCTACGTGTAGTGCAGAATGTCACCAACAAAAGTTGTATTGATACAATCTCATGTATATTTTCTTCACAATATTCAATATGTCACAAACATGCTGAAGTAACCACATACCCGGGGTTAATTTGTCAGATGGGTGGGGTAAAATTGTCATAGTTGGCAATCAGCTGAAGCTGAAAAAGACAGTCCAATATTCTCACAACAGAAATGGTATGAACTGTTTTATTCTTACAACGAACCAACACAAGCTATGATTTATGCATAATCACCATCAGAATAGCAGTTATATGTAGGCGAGCACACTGACATTTGCACAGTCCTCATGTGCCCACCCTTTGCATGAGAAGCATTGGACCCACTCCTCTCCACTTTGGATGATGAGTAATGACCAAGGCACCAAAGAGGAGCAGCAAACCAGAGGCCATTTCTGAAGGGGGGAGGCCCCCAACAGAGCAGGCAACGGTACAATGTCCACAATACAAAAATCAGAATCTTAAAGGGCGAAATCCAGAACCGTAAACAGGGCACCAATCACAATACTCGTGGTCGGGCAAAAATAGGATCAGTACACAGGCACAGGTATGTCAGAGAAGCAAAGCCAAAATTCAGTGGGCGTAAACGGAGTTGAAAACCAGGTCAGCAAGCACAAAACTCATAGTCGGGCAAAAAAGATTAGTAAACAGATGCAGACAATCGTACCAAAGAGCAGAGCCAAAAATAGAAAGTCAGACAGTCCAGTTAGAAGAGTAACACTATGAGTACAAGGCGGAGACGATAGGAGCACAGGTAAACAAGAGAAACATTCTGACAAGAAAGTGCTGTGAAAAGACTCCTAATATACACTCACGGGAAGTCACATGCATAACACAACACAGGTGGAGGAAGTCAGACTGATTACAGAGGAGGGAACATGAGGGAGAACCTAATCACATGAAATAGGCAACAGCCAAGACGCGGACAGGGATCACAAGACAATCCTATAGACAGATTGACAGCTCCGGTCAAGGAGTTCTAACGTGCATAGATTATAAGAGAAAGGACAGCGTGAGCAGGTGTGGAGAATCCACAGAAACGCAGCAGAGACGATTAGGGAGAGACAAGGGGCGGAGACTAGAACAGGGCGAGTGCTGAGAGCTTGTTAAAAAACTAGTAAGTGCAGCTATACAATCCCTTAGTGCTCGTTTGTAAGTTAGTATTATATACAATGTTAGTTTGTGTTAGTAATTCTAGCAAAAATAACGAACTGTTAGTATGGGTTAGTCATATAGAAAAAGCAAGGCGAAGGAAGTAAACGAGATTTGAAGGAATGGTTGAAATCCAGAAACCATTAAATCACCCGAAAGAGTGGCACGCAATACTGGGGCTGTGAGCAATGACAAGACAAGAGACCAGACAGGGGGAGACAAAGTGCAGTGCATGGCAGAAACAAAAATATGGACCAGAATGAAACTATGGTAAAATACAAAACATGGAAAAACTAAACAAGACAATACATGAACAAAACTAAGTAACCAAATAACAATACATATCTCAAGGCATGGTCAGGCAAGAACAAGATCAATATACAAACAATCATAAATCTAGCAGACAGACCAAAAGCATGGCAAACAGGCAGAATCACGACAAGGTGTCTGAAAAACTATAAATCGGCTTCTATATTAGACATTGGAATATTTTAATATAGGCCTAACACAGGACCAACAAGTGGTGCAACCTCAGCACCCTGACAAACTAACCCCATGCTGCTTGGCCAGTGTAGCCCCGTGCTCCCATTTTGGAAATCGGGCTGCACCTCTCATCTCATCTTTGCAGCAGCCCTTTATCTTATGTGTTATTAATAACTCTAGTTACATCCGTTTATGAAACAGTAAAAACACTGTGGAAATCTCTGTCTTCAACGAAGCTAGACGCATTTCTTCCAGAAACTTAAAATTTGGAATTTGGGACAAATTCGGTTATTTGGGAAGAAAACACATGACACTACAAGTCCTTCTTTCCAAGAGATGACGTCGCTGGAATGTCACATAATTTGTACATTCTCGCTTTCCCGTCAGTGTGTTTGCAATGAAAAAAACTGGGGTGACAAACCTAACCCCGTGACCGAAGTAACCCCGGTCACCACTACTTGCATGCGCCTGTGTGGACTTCTATTCCGTCGATTTTGTTAAATATTTATGTGTGACTTCCGTCACCACGTAATGGCACTAAAGTCCGCGAGTACTTAATTGTAAAATCTGTTTTATATTCCCAGGTGAAAAAGTATTACACTTAATTATATTGAAAATATATTTGATGCATACAAAAGTTATTACAAATATACTTTTACTTTTTGTGCTTAATTTGTAATATAATTAACATATACTTTTAGAAAGTGTACTTTAAAATATATGTGATTAATTTCACCTTTAATATACTAAAATTAAACATACTAATTATGCAATAATTAAAGTTGTACTTTAGCTTACTTATTAGAAGTGTACCCTATTGTAAGTCTATTGTAAATTGTTCTAAAGTATACTTTTAAAAAGTATACTTTATTTCAAAGCACTTATAGTAGTAGATTAGTATTTTTATTAAAAGTGTACTTTTTTGAGTCATTTGTAATATATGATTCATATACTTTATTAAAGTGCACTTAATTTGCACTTCTTTGGAAGTGAACTTAGATACACTTATTAAAAATGTACTTCACTGTAAGTCTGTCTATAAAAGTAAATTTATTTGTAATATATAGTTGGTATACTTTATTGAAGTGCACTTTAACTTCAATTAATTGGAAGTGGATTTATGTACTTATTTAAAAGTGCAATTTATTGTAAATCTATTTTAAATTTTTCAAAAGTATACTTTTGAAAAAGCATACTTTATTTCAAAGTACTTACATTAGTCAAATAGTGTTCTTAAGAAAAGTATCCTTATTTGAGTCATTTGTAATATACTGTTAGTACTTCATTAAAGTGCAGTTTAATTTTACTTATTTTGAAGTGAATTTAGCTACACTTAAAAAAGTGCAAATGAAGTTGAATTTGTTTTAAGCTGTACTTCTTCATAGTTCTAACAGTGGTAATTTAGTGTACTTATGAAAGGAGTAATTATTTAGCAATATACTTCCTACATATTACATGTATGTGGTAGTACTTTTGTACATTTGTTTTCATTTCATTCCCAGTTATGTTAAAATGCACAAATACTTGATTGTCAGAAAGATATAAGTTTATTTAGCCTATGGAAACACATTGTTACAGCACGTTATAGTCAATCTGAGCAGGGATTTTTTGTTCAATATTGCTTGGTAGAACATGTCTTCTTCTTAATCCTGACAAATATGTATTTCATCAGTATTACATTGCAACAGATTTTTAGTCTAATTCATTTACAGAGGAATAGGGAGGCCTTCTCCCTTGACTCATATAGAAATATGACACAGTTAAAACAGTAATAAAAAAAAAAAACATTCTAATGTTAATGTTATAACAAGCGCAAATTCGCAATAGCTGCAACCTCATACATGCATGCATCCATTAAATTTCCAAACATAGAGGTTGGCGACATCGGGCAATGCTAAGAAGGAAATGCAATAACAAGGGCTATGTCAACGTTAATCAGTGATTATTTTTATAGTAAATTTATGGCTGTTTTTGTTTTATTTTCTTACAAACTTACTAATGTTACTGGAACATTGTTTAATTGCATGGATACCTCTTTTTAGAGGTTTAATGTTTGAATAAATGCATTTCATTTTGTTTTTTCAATAAATTGAAGTGGATTTCTTTCATTGAACTGATTAGCACACTTTTAGTGTACTAGTGGTACCATAAATTAAGTAGATTGAAGTGAATGTGGTTACATTAAGTATACTTCCGTACCACTAACACAGTGCACTATACAGTACTAATACCTGCACCACCTACTGCACTTCAAATACACTTCTAAACCATACATCATAGTACAATGATATTATACTTGAAGAACAAACCTTTTGATGCTTTATTTGTGATATTACTTCACTATAAATGCATTTTTATTGACATAGTAGTGCACTTGAAAAGTCATACAAATATTCAGAGAGTGCACTTGATCTAAACTTGAAGTATGATAAGTTTAATAATAAGTGCATTAAAAATACAATCCTACACAACTATCAATTTAATTGTAAGACCTTTTAAGTATATTTTGAACATACTGGTGGTCTAATACAATTGTACTGCAAGCGTATTTCAAATCAGGTGACAGTGTACTTGCGGTGGTATACTTAAGTACACTTAAAGTTTGTAAAAAGTTGTTCCAATTTAATATGCTATTTACACTTTAAGTGTACTGAAGTGGTACACAAGTAGTACTCAATGACTGCTTGAGCGCACTTAATTACACATAAAGGGGGCGAAAAAAGCATACACCATACTCAGTTCAGTCTGTAAAAGTATAATTCAAGTATAGTATTTTTTCACCTGGGTTGTCCTGATGCATAAGATAGCTGCTGGTGCTGTGTTCGATTCGGTTTCACATTAAATAACGTAGGCCTACCACCTAAAACCGCAAGCAATGATCCGTAAAAGGCACAGAGTTTTCATAGACAAAGGCTACATATTCTCAAGGCAAGTACTATCAGTATTCCATAATGGAACTACAACCCATGAAAAAAATGGAATCACCATACACCGAGGACGTTAATTTACCTTTTGCCCTTCATAACAAAGAAGCAAATAACACATGACAAAACAATTATTGTCTAATAGCTTGACATTCAGGCTTCATAAACATTTCACATTGAAATTGAAGGCAAAACACGTAGCAAATGCGCGAATCGCAAGAGATGGTAGAGGAGCCTATTAGGCTTTATCGCTTTTCGATGCGTCATCTCGTCAGTGATACCTTTCGTCAGAACAAAATGCTTCATCAGCACCCGTAAAGTTATTTTCCGCGCAATTTTCATAAGTTAGGGGCAGCAAAATTTCTTCAAGGGGAATTGGGGGAACACCGTTGCTTCTAATTTCGCTACGAATAGGGTTACAGGCAAAGAAACGCATTTCATAAATGCAGCAGCTTCGGTGTTCAAACGCAACCTTGTTTGATACGTAAGGCAACGCACAGCAGCCATAGCCTATTTAACAAGCCATATTCAACGCACGTTTCAAAAACACAATTTAAGGACCTGTTTCAATGATGGCAGGTGAAGCCAGTTTCCTAGCGATAATGCAGAAACGATTCGTCTTTCGCAGAGACGATTCTCTCTGACCAATCAGTGGGCTGATGTGTTGTCACCTAACATATTTAATTTCACATTTTTTCAGCAGCCAGTAATAGGCCAGTCAGCTAAAGGCCTGTAGGTTATTCATGAGTGGGGCCAATTAAAACATTTATTATTTTATTAGTCCCCTACGGAAAACGGAGGGGACTATAGGATTGCACTCCGTCCGCCCGTCAGTCCATCCGTCAGTCCGTCTGTCCGCATTCGTGTCCGCTCCATAACTTCAATACCGAATGACCTGGGGACATCAAAGTTGGTGTTGCATCTTGGGGAGAGGGTGTGTCATGTACCCTATTCAGGTCACTTTGACCTACTTTTTAGGAAATATAATATGCATGCACCGGTAGGGGACTAGTATTGTGCAGCAATACGACATTCGCCGATAGGCGGTGCACTTGTTTTATTTTATATTGTGCTTTGTTGGAATGTAAGTGCTTAATTCATATTTTCATAATTTTGTAATTGATTTATTCTTTGAAGCATGAATATTAATGTATGAAATTGCAATGCCTTGACTTTTGTTAGGTAAGTACACAGTCATAGCCAAAAATGCAATGGTACTAAAAATTGGCATAATTTCTTTCAGTGTTTTGGTTTTCAGCGCAGCGTTTCTCATTTTCGGTTTTCAATTTCAGCCAAAAATTTTCATTTCGGTGCATCCATAGTTTGTAGTTTTACCTTATTAGTATTGTAAATATGAAATTCCTGAGTTCAAATTTCTTCAGAGAACAACCTGGTGCAGCTTTCACATTGCACTGATCTGTTCAAAGTTAAATATAATTTTCTGGGCTAACTGTCATGGTTTGTGTGTGCGTGCTTTTGGTGGTTCTCATCCCTGACGACATCGAATCCTTCCTCCATCGAATTTTTATCCCAGCTGGCTGATTATATCTGGGCAGCTCTTCCCCGGAGTCTATATAAGCAGGAGGTCCGCCACGCCTCCTTTGCAGGAGTGTCTGCTTTCTAGTTACTCACTTAAGATTGAGATATCTGTCAGGGTTCATTTGTCTAATATCTTATCTTTATTTCTGGGAGGCTCTGCTTCTTTAGGGATTTTCTCGTACTATTGTTTGGTGCCTTGCTATTTTCTCGTTAATTGAGATTTCTTTTCCTCTGTTGTTGCTCGCCTTGTTTCTGGCACTTAGTCTTTCGTGTATTCAGAAATGAGAGCTTTTTTCCCTTCCATTCTCTCTATCACATTCAGCTGTGCCGGCTCCGTGCTTGGTGCACCTTCGCCTGCCACAGCATCTGAACTCCACATTAACCAGCCTTTACAAACACATAGCAAATAAATACACTTTTTGTCAGAAATAAGTTGTGTATTGCTTTCCACAGTCGACAGGCAATGGATTTTAGTTCTAAGTACGTTTGTGAGCAAAATGTATGCTCTTGAGAGCCAGAATAAGTACCTCCTAGACACGACAAGTAGGAATTTAGACGGGGCAAGTAGATTTGGGAAGCACTTGCCCTGAAGGGCAAGTAGGCAAAAACTTAAACATCACACCCTGTTCATTCACATCAATAACATCAGTTTTTATGCAACTCAGGTGACCGTTAAGGCCCATGGGCCTCGTTTTTTTCCTCTCTTTTTTGTCCCATTTTACCCAACACATTCAGGTAAAAATGAAACAGTCCATTTAAATCTTTTTCCATAAACTATAAAGTGTATTGTGAAAATATTTTGACTATAAGTAAAACAGTTAATAAAATCCAACATACTAAACCATTTTTGGTGTTATGCCCTTTTTTCTCTAACTTCAGAACTTTAATCACCAAGAAGAGAAAATCAACATGCCACATCGCTTGCCTAGCAAGTTCAGGGACCAGTGATTTTTTTATTTATTTTTTGTTTTTTACTTTGCAACTTCTACTGCATTCTTGTGTTCGCAAACCACTAAAAATGACATTTAAAGTACATGTGTGGCAAGGATTAACGTTTGCTGATTGGTGGCTAATGTTCATTGAGGCGAAGACATAAAACTTTATTTGTCCAATTTCATTTGATCGACCAAATTACCTGACCCTTTGTGCTGACACTGGAAGGATCATATGCATTCGGAACCTTGTCAAGCGATATTTAGTCTGTTGAATTTTTTGATTGCATGCATTGTTTCAATTAATGTATTTGGATTCTTTCAAATTGCTTTGTCATTAATTTTCTTGAGATTAACTTTCAGTGACCCAAGTGTCCACCACTTCAGCTTCAATATATTAGGTCTACCAATTTTGCTCATGCAATTGCAGTCCTTCTTGGGATGTTGATTCTTTTCAAGTTCCCAGCTATAATGTAGGATTTTAAGAGGGGAATCTTGCATTATCAATCATAACACCTGCCTGAGTAATAACAGCGAATGGCTCAGTTCAGGAATCGCAACTATGGACAGGCTTCGTCAGGGCACCCAAGAGGAGTTCAGTTGTTTTCGCCAGGCATGATTGATTAGGCTCATTTGAGATGAGCCAGGTCTGCGCAGATTCGACTAAAGGTGATCGGTGCACAATGCATGCCGGTTAGTTTTGTGTCCGACTTCATCCCGCCTTGCTCTGACGAACTACAAAAGTGGATGCCGATGAAATCGCGACCACAGAGATATAAAAACGCTAGAGTGGACAATGTCTTCGTTTCTGTGGCAAGGATGTTTTGTATTTCACTGGATATACAATTGGAAAATGGCCGCCCATTCATTTCAATGAAATTGCTCAATGGCGCAGCACGCCGACATGGGGGCCAAGCTTCCGGAGCCAGACGGATATGCGCTGTGCGATTTTTGCTCACACATGCGTAGTGTGGGGCTCATGAACGCACTGGTATCCAGGATGTCCATGACAACGGCTCGCGCTCTTGGAACTCCGACCCTGGGTGCGTGTTCACGATCACATTTCACCGGAAATGGAATTCTGGCCACTGCAGACTGCACCCTAGCGTCAGTATGAGTGGAACGGAAAAAAAAAACAAAAACATAGCCTTCGGTAAAGTTTTAATTATAGTTTGAGATAGAATTTTAAAACACAAAGGCAGTGTCAGATGTTTAAAACGATTGTTATTTGACAGGGAAGTAAAACGATTGATTTCAACCAGAAAATGTCGGCAAAATTAGTTGACTTGCTGTTGTGTGACATGAAATTGCTCAGGGGTGCGCTTCCCGAAATCACAGATGCTAACTTACCTAATTGGAACTATTGACTGTGAATGGACAAATTACTTAAGTTGAGGCAACTACGCTGTCGGGAAACACCACAGGCTTGTGTCCTTTTTAGTTCAACGATGAATAACCACATTAATGGAGTCAGACGATTCTTGCTCATCTGCGCGCAAATTCCATTATTTTCTCCCGATTCAAGACAATAAACCGAACTCACAACGCCCTGCACGTGCCTTATAAACCGATATGTTTTAAAGTCAGGAGCCTTAAACTTTCGTCATTTCTGGCAAATTGACCTTGTAGCTAACGTTACTTAGCTTCGCGCGATTTATAACCATTTCTCGGAGTGTAGTAAAATGTAAGTCTACTGTGAAATGTTAAGGACATTGTGCTGCGTTATTTTTACCTTCATTTGAACGCTCCTTTCTGGTCTTCCCCCAGTGATATCCGAACCTCTCGGAATGCATTGAACAGTCAATCCATGAAGTTCTGCATGTCAGCGAACTGGAGGCCGTGCCATTCTACGCCCCCCAAAGCCCTTTCCAATAAAGTCTGTCTCGATTATAATTTGAGTACGGTCTGTACATTTCATTTCTAAGTGCTAGTTAACATCGATTGTATTTGTGGTACCTAATTTTATGATATTGGCTGGCTCTGCGAAAGTTAAGCATTAAACCCATGACCCTTTTGATTTTGAGCACTTGAGTTCATCTTCAAATGTTAAGCAGAGCTGGCAAAAAAAAACAAAAACTGACAAAACACAAATAATTCTATTTGAAAACATTTTTAAAATATACATGTAAAAAATGCCATTCATCAATTAAAATAAAATTGCGAAAATATTTGCACTGTAACGCCAGCTTGCTTTATTGACTTGGCCACGTATAGAATGTTCATCACAAACGGACGGCAAGGAATGCCCATTGTTCCACCCACTTGGTTCGGATCATGCACAAAAAAATTGTTATCATTTTGTATCTCATCCGTGAAGTTGCCGAAAAATTTCCTTACCATAAATGAGGGTCTGTAAGTAATGTAACAATGAATGGTTAGGCGGATAAATAGTTTGCTAAGCAGTGTTCGAATTGAATTTATGTAGTGCTATAAATGCACTCATATGGACATTAGGTTAGATGCTACTCAGCTGACACATTATGCATTTCGCATCAAAATAGAGTGATGCGAATTCGTGCTATTCAGAGTAATGGCAATACACAACACAGTTAATCGACTTAACCATATCATTTTACTATGAAAAGTAAGGTGAGTGTTGGCTGCGCACATGGTTCTAGGATGTCACAACACCGGCCTTAGCTTACTGTACATTTAGTCGCGCTACATGAAGTGCAGAAATCTTGGTGTTACATATTACGGCCATTCATCAATTAAAATGGAAAAAATATACTGAGCAACAAAAGAAACGCAAGTTAGCTAGTTAATTAATGTGCTCTTATGGTTACTCATAGTGACCGCAAAATAAAGAAAAGTTTGATGAAACGAGTGTAAATGTGCACACGCTAGTAATAAATTTGATTTTCAATAATAACGCGCAAACTTATTCTCCGGTCTGCCTTTAATTAAATTGTGTTTCTTTTGTTGCTCATTAGATTTGCAGCGTAACGCCAGCTCACATTACTGGCTTGGCTACGTCTATAATGTTGATCACAGACGGACGGCAAGGAATGCCCATTTCTGGTCTACCCATACCCAGCGGCATGTGATGCGCTACATGCGGTTTATCATTAGCAAGTGGCTGCACTACCTAGCGTCTCACATACCGAAGACCGCATGCTGTGGCTCTTAGCGCCGCCCCCAGTATTGAAAAACGCAGTGGATCTAAGGGAGTAATGCAAGGCTGACACTTGCACGACTTTTGGCCACGATTTTGTCGTGGCAAGTCGTGCCATTTTGGGGCAAAAACTGGGAGGCTCCCGCACTGTTCAAGACTAGTTCACAAATAGTTCACGCCGAGTTCACGAATAGTTCACGAATGCGTGCCCATCAGTGTCCACATTGACACGAACTGGCACGATGAGTCCACGCATAGGTTGCGCATAGTTTGCGCACTTCCCTTATTGGCACGACGAGTTTGCGCAATTCGGATGGTGTCGTACCGACTTGGGCACGCCATATAAAAAGGGGGTCTCCCCAACCCCTGGTCATTTTTGGCTTGGCTGTGGAAGAGACAACATGCTGAATTCCAGAGACACAATCATTGCAGAGAAGAGAAGATGCCTATACCTGGCATGTTGTCTCTGTGATATAAGTTGTCTCTTCGCTGGCGATCTCTGGAATAGCGAGCAGTGTCCAGGAAGCCCTATATATACCCCCGCACCGACGCGAGCGCCACTGTCGCGCAGTAGTGGTGAACTGCTCATGCCATGCGCAAACTGTTTGTGAAGTGCGTAAACTAGTCGTGAACTGCTCGTGCCATCAATGCGTGAAGTACTAGTGACCGTGTCAGTGGGAAGGCACGGCCACGCTGCGACGCGCACCAATTCGTGAACATGTCGTGAACTACTCGTGAACTCGACGTGAGCTGTTCTTGAAAGTCGTGGCATGGCGCGCACTGCCACGCACTGGCACGCATCCTCCCGCATCGTCTCGACGAGTTCACGAACAGTTTGCGCATAGTTCACGACCCGGTCGCGAAATTTTGTCGTGACCGACATTTTGAACATTTCAAAATTCTCGTCCCGACATGGCACGCCGTCACGACGGGTTTACGCATACTTCACGCCAGTTTACGACTAGTTTGCGCACTGGAACGACTCGAGGCGTGCCAATGCGTGCCACAGAATCGTGCAAGTGTCAGCCTTGCATATGCCCTGAAAAAAATTAGGATAAGCCCCTGCTTGGGTTAGGCCACTGGTTCTTTCAAGATAGCCTCTCTGGTATTAGCACTGGTGATTTGTCTTTCTATATGATTCCACTCCAGAAGCTACCCACTGAGGAACACAAGTACAGAAGTAGGCAGCCTGTTTGCCCACTGCACAGAGCCAGCAACCCTTATTAGTGGTATTTAACCCGCTACGGACCCAGAAACATCTTATAAGCAATCACATCAACATCTGCCTTGTTAATCTGGGCAGCATAATTGCGAGCATGTCAGACCCTGGCTTTAGCCTCGAGGACCTCGCCGTTCTGATCAGCCCAGATCTGCTTGCAGTTAGTAAATTTGATTTTCTATGATAATTACAAGCAAACTTATTTTCCGGTCTGTCTTTGATTTATTTGCGTTTCTTTTGTCGCTCAATACATTTGCTCCATAACGTCGCCAGCTCACTTTACTGACTTGGCTACGTCTTTAATGTTGAACACAAAGGCTGAATTCAAATCTCCACCCTCTGGACTTGCAGACTGAGCCCTCACGAGCTTCAGGCGTATGTAATGTGACGTCTTCACCATCATCATGTAAAGTCTGCAAGAGCGGAATTTTGAAGCATAATAAAATGAGCTGATAGACAGGCTTTGAGTCTGTTTCACTCGTTTCTGTACAAATGTATCATGGTTTGGCCTGCAGGCCCTTCCCCTGCTGCATTCTTTGCCTCCACCTTAACGAGCCACGCCTATTGCTCGTTAAGGTGGAGGTGAAGTTTAGTATTTAAGAGGTGACTGCACCTGTTTTAGATGCAGCAGTATTCTTTGTTTTCCTGAGCCCTGCCGGTGTCTGCTTTAAACAACTTTTGTTTTTACTCAGCCTGTGCGTTTGGGTCCCTTTTTACCTGTTTGGGAACATGGTCCCAACGCCCGCTGGCTTTGCTTCTTTCCGGCGGGCCTTATCCCATGACAGAATACTGCTGCCAGTATGGGACCCAGCCAGGCTGAGAGAGGGGAGCAGCGGCAGCCCTGTTTTTTTTATTTTTATTTTTTTATTGGGCTCAAGAAGGGTGCCCTGGTCTGTGCTCCGGGTGAGGGCGTCAGGTTGGTGCCGGGATGACTCTGGCGGCGGGTACCTTGAGTGTGGTTCCAGCAGACACTGATGTGGAGGGCTCCTGGTTCCAGCAGACACTGATGTGGAGGGCTCCTGGTTCCAGCAGACACTGATGTGGAGGGCTCCTGGTTCCAGCAGACGCTGATGTGGAGGGCTCCTGGTTCCAGCAGACGCTGATGTGGAGGGCTCCTGATTCCAGCAGACGCTGATGTGGAGGGCTCCTGGTTCCAGCAGACGCTGATGTGGAGTGCCCCTGGTTCCAGCAGACGCTGATGTGGAGTGCCCCTGGTTCCAGCAGACGCTGATGTGGAGTGCCCCTGGTTCCAGCAGACGCTGATGTGGAGTGCCCCTGGTTCCAGCCGACGCTGATGTGGAGTGCCCCTGGTTCCAGCCGACGCTGATGTGGAGTGCCCCTGGTTCCAGCCGACGCTGATGTGGAGTGCCCCTGGTTCCAGCCGACGCTGATGTGGAGTGCCCCTGGTTCCAGCCGACGCTGATGTGGAGTGCCCGCTCTGGTTTCCCCTGGCACGGCGCCACGCATTCAGGGTCCGGCTGGCACCATGCTATCAGGCCCGGGCTGGCACCATGCATTCAGGGTCCGGCTGGCACCATGCTATCAGGCCCGGGCTGGCACCATGCATTCAGGGTCCGGCTGGCACCATGCATTCAGGGTCCGGCTGGCACCATGCATTCAGGGTCCGGCTGGCACCATGCATTCAGGGTCCGGCTGGCACCATGCTATCAGACCCGGGCTGGCACCATGCATTCAGGGTCCGGCTGGCACCATGCATTCAGGGTCCGGCTGGCACCATGCATTCAGGGTCCGGCTGGTACCATGCTATCAGGCCCGGGCTGGCACCATGCATTCAGGGTCCGGCTGGCACCATGCTATCAGGCCCGGGCTGGCACCATGCATTCAGGGTCCGGCTGGCACCATGCTATCAGGACCGGGCTGGCACCATGCATTCAGGGTCCGGCTGGCACCATGCTATCAGGCCCGGGCTGGCACCATGCTATTAGGCCCGGGCTGGCACCATGCATTCAGGGTCCGGCTGGCACCATGCAATCAGGCCCGGGCTGGCACCACGCATTCAGGGTCCGGCTGGCACCATGCATTCAGGGTCCGGCTGGCACCATGCTATCAGGCCAGGGCTGGCACCATGCATTCAGGGTCCGGCTGGCACCATGCTATCAGGCCCGGGCTGGCACCATGCTATCAGGCCCGGGCTGGCACCATGCATTCAGGGTCGGGCTGGCACCATGCATTCAGGGTCCGGCTGGCACCATGCAATCAGGCCCGGGCTGGCACCATGCATTCAGGGTCCGGCTTGCACCATGCATTCAGGGTCCGGCTGGCACCATGCATTCAGGCCCGGTGTTGTGTTCCCGGGTCTGGCTGGTGCCAGGCATCCCGGACCCTGGCGGGCGCCAGTGGAGTGTTCTGGAGCGGGGCGCCGAGTTGGGCGCTGTGATGAGTGTCCCGGAGCTGATGGCGCCAGAGAGGGCGCCGAATGGAGGGCGCCAGGGAGGGAGCCGCGTTGTAGGGCGCTGTGGTGTGTCCCGGAGGAGGACGTTTGACGTTCCTGCTGGAGGAGGGCGCTGTGGTGTATCCCGGAGGAAGGCGCTTGAGGTTCCTGCCGGAGGAGGGTGGGCTCTTTTGGCTCGCCAGGTGGCGTGCCTTGGGGAGGAGGGTCCTGTCATGGTTTGGCCTGCAGGCCCTTCCCCTGCTGCATTCTTTGCCTCCACCTTAAGGAGCCGCACCTATTGCTCGTTAAGGTGGAGGTGAAGTTTAGTATTTAAGAGGTGACTGCACCTGTGTTAGGTGCAGCAGTATTCTTTGTTTTCCTGAGCCCTGCCGGTGTCTGCGTTGCTGCTCCCCTCTGGGACTGTTTTAATCTCTATTAAACAACTTTTGTTTTTACTCAGCCTGTGCGCTTGGGTTCCTTTTTACCTGTTTGGGAACATGGTCCCAGCGGCGGGCCTTATCCCATGACACAAATGCATACTGATTACCTCTGTAGTCTGTATTTCTGTATGATAATGTTGAATTTTATATCTGGCCTACGTTATTCAGGTAATGTTTTTATTTTATAAATTTCTAATTAGTTTATGTGGTTTTGTGCGTGTGTGAATGTGCTTTTCTTCTGTCAGCGATTTGGAAAAAATAAAACGTGACGTCCGTATTGCAATGTACAAAACACTGGTGAAATCTGCACCCCAAGCGGACTCTCTGGAAGTCCGCAGAAAGTCCACTTGAGGCCCCTTGTGGACTTGATCGATTGTGGATTTGGACAGCCCTCCGCACTTTCAGACTTCCCGTGAACGCGCCGGCAAAGTCCGCAAGTCTGCTAGTACGGAGAAGTGCGGATATTGGGATTCAGCCAAACAGACAGCAAGAAATGCCCATTGCTCCACCCACTCACATCCGCTGCAGTGCTAAATTCAGAGGAGGCGAGAACGCGCTTACATATGAGGACCCGTTGGTGTTCGCATAGCCTGAATATAAATAAAACCTTTTGTCTTTGCCGAGAAACGAGGCATTAATGATTTAAAAGAGAGAAAAATAAACCGTTTCGGTATCGATTAAATTGTGGCTGTCAAAAAAATTATTCACGGATTTATCAGCGTGTCTTTTTCAACTATTCCCTATGGAGAAATTCCTTTTTTGCCCCCATGGCATCATGTGACCTGCAATATCAGGTTCACGGCTAGGACCATGTCGGCGTGTGTTCCAGCCCCTAGTTGTCTGTCCAGTTCTCCTTATAGGTCCATGTTCTGTGGCAGCACTCACCACCATCTTGTATATGTATATCGGGGCAGACGTTCATAGGAAAATGCAGTAGAACTCGCCTAAATCTTCCCCGTATTGCTCATACCGGACAGCAGCGATGTCCTGATTTCTTCTGTAAAGTTTTTCCATTCAATAAATATCGAATATACCTGATTTTGAATATCGGATTTTCGCTTACATCGGACAAAATGTCCAGTCCCGTCACCATGTATTTCAATTCAAAAGCATTCGTGTATACCGGGCAAGCTGGTTTGCTCCGTGCACATGCGCAGTTGAAATGAAGTTCGGCTTTCCTACACTGTTATAAACTGACTGAATTTTACAGTAAAATTAGCACATCGTCTCCTTGTCATTTCAACTGTAAGAGGAGTCCAGCGCTCATTTAACCGTGGTTTATACTGAACATGCACTGAACTCTGTGGTAAACTTATTGTAAAATAACAGTTAAGATAACTGGCAAAAAGGTGCCAGTTAAATTACCTGGCAAAAATGGCTTCAGTTTATTTGTATTTTATTAACAGTGTATTTGCGGAAACTGAAACTGGCGCGGTTTCATTTACATACTTTAGTTTTGAGACTACTAAATCGATCCCAGTTGGGGCAACATGCAATATCATCCTGTTATCCATTGTGTCAGGGCAAAGACAGATTAAATGAAGAGAACAAGTAGGTATGAACACTTTAGAATTTAGTTGCTCTGCTCGTAGTACACAAAACATAGGCCTACATATAAATTCATATATGCATATTACGACTAGTTTCTTCCAGGTATAGACCTGAGTCAGACTCACTGGCTCATCTGAATGCGAACACCTTTTCTTTAAACGAAATGAAAACGTAGTGAACTGAGCGATAATATAAAGGGTAAGGCAATCGTAGAGCTTATTCTTTAGCTTTGCCAAATAATAGAGCATAAATATTGTTGTTCAACAATTCCTAATTCGTGTCCTTTTTAAGCATGAAAAGATAAAAAAGAACACGGAAAACAAGTCTCCCCAGTAAGAAACAGATTTTTTTTGTCGATACCCATGTTTTGCCAACTGTTTACATGTGCCTTATTGGAAATTTATACCTACGCAAGATGGCGGAGCTATGACGTTTCCACTCAAGTTTTTACCCCTCAGCTCTCAAGGCTGACGGGGTATTGCTATCTTTCGTGCGGGTGGGCGGGTGGGCGGGCGTCTCCAAAAACTTCGACATCGTGCTGAGGGATATTCCGTGCATTGCACGCCTATTTTTTTTTTTTATCTCTCTGTGATCACAACAGCGAGGCGGCCCCAGTCACCGCCGCAGTTTTTAGAGCCTAGCTCTGCAGTTGCTCTCCACCAACTGCCCGCCTGGCTCTAACTTGATCTAACAGCTGATTGGCTTAGAGGTTGGCTCAAAAATATGACGTTTAATATACACTCTCTACTTCTCTGTTGAATGGGAGGGAATATGATTTTATTTGTCAGATTTGAAGCTTTAGTATGGTTACAGAAAACGTGTGGTAGATGATGACGTTTAATTTTGATTGATGTCACAGATCATGAACTGAATATAGTTTATTGTATTTTAACACTCCACTGTTTTAATTATTGAAGTATTTAGCAGCGCAAATATTTCTGTTAAGTGGGATATGAGGATTTTTTTTTTTGGGGGGGGGGGGGGGTACCCCGGGTGAATAGACCTATTTACTGTTTGCAAACAAAACTTGGCAAAAGGAAGTATGGTGGATCATAATAGCTTGTCAAGCTATGCAAGGGCATTAGCCATCAAAGATCGCAAATTCTACCTAAACAAATTTACTTTGACAGATGGCAACCAATTTCCAGATCCGTATGGTATCAGTGAGTGGGTAGATGACATTAGTTAGTGGCCCAGTATTCCGTGGCCTGATATATATACCCATTTGACCGAGAAACCTACCGTGTACACTAGGGAGGAACTACATACAAGTCACTGGATGCTTATAACTACGTTATCTGCGGACATGAGCAGAATGTTAAATACCACGACAGACGCTGAGTTTTGTGTCTTGAAATCAGAGGTCCTTGCTCGTCAAACACAAGGGCATAAAACCGCCGTGTATGACGCATGGGTTATAATAAAAATAATAAAATCGAAATCTACGTCCTGACAGCCTGCCATGCAGGTGCAATTAGCTAAGTATTATTTTGTATTGTTGGCTTGCTAGCTAGCAAGTTTGACTGCGTAGTTGTCATGCAAACATGAAAGTTGCTTCGGTGTACCATTATTCTCACATATTTCATTAAATGTCTGTAAGCCGCGCATCAAAAAATTGGTTACATTAATTTCGATGGAGCAAAGCCCACTGGCAGCGTGTGACACGTGTCAGACTTTTACTTTTTGTCATTGCTCAATTTCTTGAGCGTCAACTCAATAGAAACGCATCTGTCTCTTAGGTTAGCTATTTAACTATTTCGCCTTGTAATGGTTGGTGGCACACACGGAAACCTCACATGCAGTTGTCGAAACCGATATACCTACTTTTTAACCAAGTTGCAGTTTTGAGAGGAAATCTGGTATTTTATGCACATTTAAGTTATCAAGCGATCTACAGTTAGACAAAACCTACACTGATAAGAATTTAACACTGCTAAGTTAGCTAGCTAGCTAATTTGCTGCTGGGTGAAGTAAAATGAATCATAATCTTAATTTACTAGACAGCTAAATTTAGGAGGAAAATTATAGTGTATCGGTTAATGTAAATATGTATGACTTTTGGGTAGAAATTTCAGAAGTGATTTAAATCTGGTCTACTCATCCTACTAAATAGGGAAATGGTTTTTGCCAATTTTTCTGATGAGGTTTAGGATATTTTTTTTTGAACGAAATAAAATAATTATGAAAAACAAGGACGAAAATAACCCAAATTTATTTTTGTTCTTTAATCACAGTAATAAAAGTACATAAAATTGTTATTATTTACTATTATTTAGTCACAGAAACCTGAACAAACAATTTTACAGATAACCAGAATACCAAACATTTTTGTGGTGACCCCTACAGGTGTTTTGCTTAACCGTGTGGAATCGTTAGAATCAGTTACATTGCGTTTGTATAGTCTGACAATCTTCCTTGGTCATTTAGTCCTCATCCTCATCTTCATCATCCTCTGGAAGTGGAGAGGATGAATTGGCACAAGCACCTTCTTCTCCTCCACACTGACAAAGTTCAGTACAAGAAAGATTGCGCTTCTTGCAGGAGCACCGTCTGGTGCACTTGATAGGTGTATTCTGGTTGCTGGCATTGCAACCACACACGACTAGTTCCAGGACACAGTCTGGTGCTGCTGGCTCGCTGGAAAGTACAGGCATCAGCCTGCTACCCTCTTTCTTCCAGCCCAAGGTGAGAGGGTCAGGAATGACAGGCTTCTCCTCAAGGTCCTGGGCCCAGATATTGGCCTGTAGGTGGGCACGCAGAATGTGTTGCTTCCAAGCTCCTTGGGTTGGTGGCAGCTTGTCTACCCCTTGCTCCGGTTTCATCTTTTTGAAGAGATGCCATCTCAGGCTGCTGGCCCTTGAAAGCTTGACTCCTCTGGGGCAGTACAGGCTGCAGAGGAAGGCCTCACAACCGTCAACCACCTCTTCTGAGGGTGAATCCCCTTCTCCTAGCTTCTGGGGAGAAGAGACCACATTGGGTGGTGATGTCATGAAGGCCTTGAAGCAGGTCTGCTTCCCCTTTCCCCTGATGTGTCCAGTGGTATCACACCCTGTTAATGCATGCCAGTTAATGAGGGCAACTGCTTTTGTGGGCTCGAGGGCATCATAGATGGGCTGCAATAGGACTGTGCGTCGACGGTCTGCAGTGCCCATGATCAGTGCAGAATTTCTGCCTAGTTGTAGTACTCTGCGGAGAGCCAAAAGAAGAACATCAGTGTCCTGTGTATAGACATGGGCTGTGGCTCCAGTAGCTGCAACTTCCACAGCATGAAGTATCATGAGAGTGTCAGCTTCCTCCTGAGTGCTCACTCCAGTGGTAATCTGGCAGTCATAGTTTGCCATCACACTCTTGTTTGTCACAGTCACTGTGTTCACCGTACTCTTGTCAATAAGTTGCTGAGTGAGGTAGAGGGTGAGCAAATCCTTTGTGGCAATGCTTGCAAGGAACATGGCCTTATCCCGGATCTGAGTTGAATCCTCAACCTTGTAAGATCTAATCTCCTTCACCTTGCCTCGCCGTTGCTCAAAGGTGCCTTCCTTCAGTGAGGAGACTTTCGTATACTTGTCAAAGACAACCCGAACTGCATCATAACCTTGTGCCTTTGTGTCAATAAGCTTGACATAAGCTCTGGCAAGATCACTGCCATTCTTGAAGTTCCGGACAGCCATTAGTTCTTGGACTACCGCCATTCCATCAACTATCAAGGTAGCCCTGGGCTGTTCCTGAGTAATTGTCTCATCGCTGTCAACATGGACTAGACATTCCAGTACATGGATCATAGTGCTTTTGTCATTGGTTGGATGAAGGGACCCATCAGCTTGCATCAATGTCCCGTTGGTATGTGAGAACTCATGGGTACAGATGACCTGCTCCAGGTCAATGTCCTCACGGGATGATCTGGCAACCAGCAGCATCCTGGCAAAGAGGGAGGAGGTTGCTTTGAGCGTCACGACTTCTGTCCCAGTCTTCATCTTAACTTCCTTTGCAGCTGCATTCCAGGTCAGCAACTTCACTTTGGTCATTCGATCCCAGAGGTTTCCATCTCCAGTAATGCATCATTTACTAAGCCAAGTACAGTAACTACTACTAAGAGTCTACGGGTAGGCTACATTTAGTACTAAAAAATGTCTAAAACTAGGTCTACTACCGACCCTACTACCATCACCACTGCCACTGGTAACTTAAAATTGCAGTCACTCTTTATGCTCTGTGGGTGATAATAGGATATTTGACACCTAATTACACATACTGCTCAAAGTTTTCCCTTTCAACAGCTCCAGTTATGAATATTATGTCTATTTTAGTTTACTGACACTGCTGAGTACGTCTGCTCATGCCATGCATGGAAGCATGCCAATGGAACAGTTGGAGTTCGGGCTTGTGCTGAAAATAAGAGTTCATACACACAGTAAAAATGGTAACAGTGCAACCCGTTTTACCGTACTATTGATTCACATAGCAGGTGGTTTCTGTGGAAATCATACTTTAACATTATATACTGCTTTGTATTTAATTTGAAGCATATTTTTGGAAGTATTTTGTATGGTCATCTTCAAAAAAGTACCTAAGTTAATAGTACAGAACACTCCATTTCGGTTTAGTCTCAGGAAACCATCTAAATTATTTCAGAAAAATTGGCAACAACCTATTTTGTATTCAGTATACTTCAGAGATAAAAATTAGCCATGTTGCCAAATTTCTACCCAAAGGTCATACAACCCAGAAAAAATTAACATTAACCGATGAACTATTATGCCTGTATATAACATATGGTGCGCAGAAATCTGAAAGTCGCACTTTTTCATCACCTCAAATAAGCTTTATCAGTAGGTGTTTTCAAAATTAAACGTTATCTTGTTGGATATTTTGAGAGTGACACCCATGGCTTCTCGGTCTTGTTGACAGCTGTCATGTTGAAGCGGCTGACGCTTTCGCTAGGTGTGCAAAAGTATCAAGGCCACATTGGGAGTTTGACTTGACACTTTGCTTGCGGCCAGTGGGCGTTATATGGATGTGATCCTCTCGGAATCCTGAAAACTTAGTCCACCAATGGAATATCAATTCTGACAGCCGTGCACGCAACAACCAAACATTTCGGTGCTGGTGAAATATCTCATTCAGTGTTTGCAGATTCATAGCTCGTCAGACTGAATTGGGGAGACCGCTACTTCCGTTGCCAAGATGCGCACGCATCTTTTTGATGACGTCGCTGTAAATGGGTCCATCTCTGTGGGTCTATAGGTTGTACGTATTTCTGTGACTTCCTGTATATTCTCACAAGGCAGCTGTATACTGTCCGACTTGTTGTCACCGCCCCCCGCTGCAGCCGCCTGCTCTCGTCTACTTTCCAGGCTTGGCGCAGTTCATCTCGAACGAGCCTTATGTCGCACGCCACTTCTTTGCTCTCGGAAACTGAGCTTGGTTGAGACAGCACGACAGCACTTGCACGATAGGGATCACAAACTTGGAAGCGTCGCGCTTTGTCACTTTTCCTTTACATTTTTAAAAATAAATTATTCGCTTTTGAAGCCTGCATTGCATGAATGCATAAACTTTAAGGATGAGTAGCTTCGATTATTTTTGCGAGAAGGAATGGGCGGGCCTGGTGTTATGACTGCTGCTCTGTTGCAGTGACCTTAGATGTAGCTGATGTAGCTGAGGCTGGTGTGGATGCTGCTCTGTTGCAGTGACCTTAGCTGTAGCTGATTCGATTTGGTGTCGGTAGGTAAGAAACTTGCATCTGGGTGACGACGCCCTTAGTTTCACTTACATTGTAAAAGCAGAAATTTGCGTTCAAACATTTTCCTCGGTGCGAAACGAAGACTCGCGGGGCTTCGTTGTCAAGGCAACGACAGGTGCTCCCTTAGTTCGGCGTTTAGTCGGGAGCGTCCATAGCCAGCCTTTCCAACCAACTAATTCTGGGATTTTGACCATCAAATTCATTTGCATTGATGGAGTGAAGCATGAAAGCGATATCTTTCAAGTGTGCTTACAACTCCTCAATCGCCGTGCTTCGAAGACGATTATGTTATCCGAGAAAGAGGTCCTAATCTCATTTTAGAATTCCATCTGGAGGGGTATTACTATGCCATTCTTCCTCAAGGGAAGTCGGAAGTCTCCACTTTCCGAGTGTCCCACCTCAAAACGAATGCACCGGAACGCTAGCTAGCTTCAATGCGGATTTGATGCGTGAAAAAAGGGAGGATTGATTGCGTTGACAGGTCGACCGGCTAATTGACGCGATTGGCTGGTGAACTGTTTGAGAGAAATGCTGACTTGGCTACTCGTATTGTCATTATATTTTTTGTTTTCCTTGCAGTGTTAACAGCCGCTGTTTACTGACCAGAGAGTTGGGATGCGGTTCTGTACAGCTGTGGCTGTATTTGTAAACGTTTGCTAAGTGACGTAGACCGTTGTTTTCAGTCGCACTGTGCTCACAAAATTGTGGCAAGCCGTCGGGACAGACTAGCCGCCTAAATAATATTTGTCTGGCAAACTATTTTTTTTAGCGGATCACCGCTAATTTAAATAATCTGGGGCCGTGTTGTTGGCAAGCAACGAATTATACTTGGATTTTGTGAAATTTGATGTTTCAACTCATCTCGAGTGGTGGAGCCTACTTTAAAGAATGCCCCTGACTAAAAAGACCTCAAGCATCCCTACTGGTTCGAGTCCGCTGTGTGTTTCGGCCGGTGCTGAACCTCTGCATCATGTTCAACCGAAAGAACGAGAGTCGTCAGGGGACAGCGAGGAAGCGGTCGAGGACATGTTGGGAGACCCCCATATTATTAAGTCACCAAGTGACCCAAAGCATTACAGGTGAGCCGGAGTTGGGAAATCGTCTTATCATTTTCAGGAGGATTTTAAGTACTTAATTCTGGCAACGTTAACGTTGTTTTTCATGATTTCCTCATGAGCTGAAAGTATGCCGTAGTGACTCCTCTGCTTTGTAGCATTAATTCAAACATCACTTTTCTCCCTTCTCATTTATTCAACCATAAACATCGCTTAAATAATGCAATTCACATGAATGAATGTTAAGAATTCTTTTGGTATTTATTCACCATCTGAACCTGAACTGAATATTTTCAAAAATTCAGATGCATAGGAATATGTCAGTTCTGAATGAGCATAATAAATATAAATGACCAGACATAATCTGAATTTCAGTGATGGACTAGAAGTCACTCATTTATGCATGCTGTGGTCTCCGGGGCCAATCCTCTGTCTCTGGTGACAATTTCTGCAAATGCGATCGTGATCAACCTAGTCTTCCCACAGGTATGTTGAGCTGGACAATGGACTGAGGGCCCTTCTGATCTCTGACCTGAGTGGTGGATCCACAGACACTACTCAGGCAGGAGAAGAGGGCGAGGGGGAGGAGGAGGAGGAGAGTGGAGAGGAGGAAGAGGGCTCTGAAGAAGAATCTGAAGATGGTGGGAGGGCCTATTCCAGCGAGCCAGAAGAGCACCATGATGGAAAGATGAAAAGGGGGTCCTCTGAAAAGCTGGTGGGTTCACTTGGAGATGCGAGTTCACACACACACACACACACACAGGCGGACACACATACAAGTGCCAGCACAGGTCTCATAGTACTAAAATGCTATTTTGATATGGTATTATAGAACAAGTGGTGCCCGGCACAATATACCCCATCCAGGGAACACATTTTAAAGGATTTTCAGTTTTTTGCTGACCTTATCTTTGACCAATTTAGGTCCACAATTTAATACGGTGATCTTTGGACCATAGCACTCTTTCCTGAAAATTTCATGTAATTTAATCAAACTGTTTTTGCGCTTAACTGCTCATAGACTCGCAAACAAACAAATGTTACCGGAAACAATACCTTCTCCCTCTATGGGCAGGGTGTTAGGAACCCAAATAATTTCTTAAAAGCTAGCCTGCAGGAACATTTGTCTAAGTATTTATATTCTTCAGAATACGCACGCTTTGCTAGGTATACTGGTCCATGTATACATGAAGTTGAGGTTAGTAAAACAGGTAATTTATAGCTTCAGATTCTTGCCTGACGGATGTGACAATATTTTCAATTGGGAGCACTGTTGTTTCCATAATTTCTGATTACATTCGCTACACCAATGACATGGAGCTATGTATGGATATAACAAGTATAATTGGAGCTGAAGCTGAGGTGATTGTCTTGAAGTGAATGTCTGTAGACTTTACATGAGGAGAACTTGTCAGTTCCTTTTTGTCCAGCCCAGGTTGATTATTCACCCCTGTATGAATTGCAACTAGGTAAAGCACGAGCGCAGTGTAATGATATTAGGTCAGGGGGCTAGCTGCCATGCTGCTATCTGTGCTCTGCTTCAGTCGGCAGCTGCTCTCTGTGTCGGAGTGGGCAGTTTTTGTGACCCCGAGGACCTGCCTGGCCTGGCCCATTTCCTTGAGCATAGTGAGTATCATTTCACTCCCTCAAGTTGGCTTTTTTTTAAACTGCTCTGACTCATTTCCTCCCTAGTTCTCATTACCATGCTTTCGGGCGCTTTCACACCAAGATAGTCCAGAGGACTCTCTTCAATTGGGCGGGGAATGTCAAGAAATTTCAGACCTTGATTTGGTTTGGTTCACTTTCACACTGCACTTTTGAAAGGGGACCAAACCGCCTGCACAACCTCATGCATTTACAACAGCTGCTCGTTTGGGGCGGTATTGCCCAAAATGAGCACTGATCAGGGAGAGAAAAGCATGAGGAAGAAGAGAGCCCAGCTCATCGATTGGCCAGGACCTCTCTTTGGTTCACTTCCTCTCTTTGGTTCACCAGATGGTCCGTTTGCATTTCCCACTGAAACAAACTGCACCAGAGTTCATTTGAAAGCGTACCGAAACCACCTTTAGGAGGTGGTCTCGTTATGCTTGTTTTGGTACGCTTTTGGTGCGATTTCTGGTATGATCGCTGATTTCGCACCGAACCAAACAAACCGTACCAAGAAGGAGAACAAACTCTGGTGCGATTAAACCAAACCAAATGAGGCCGGTGTGAAAGCACCCTTAAATTCATTATGCTTTGAGTAACAATTTGATTTCAAGAAAAAAAAGTGAAATTCATAAAATAAAGAAAATAACAGTAAAATCGCAAACACTTTCTCTGTCAATGTCAGTTTCGGTTTTTCATCTTCCTGTAAGGCCCCATGACTTTTGCATGTGAGTTCGCTGAAGAATTTTGCCTTTTAAGGTGCTACAGGATATAATGCAATCAATAGGAGGACAGGCGGTGTTGAATGGCTGCTTGTTTTGCTTCCTTGCTAAAATTTCTGTTGGCTGACATTAGGTGGATTGCGTGAATTTGCGGCACAAATTTGAGCTTGGTTCAACTTTTTGCGATGCCAGTATGCAAAATCGCTTTCCAGCTGCAGTGCATTTTTACCTTTCACACAGATTTGGATGAGAGTAAATGAGATTCAGAGTTAACTTTTGCCATTTAAAACAATAATGTGACTGAGGCGTAATTGCAGGACGTGGTGGTGTAATGTATGGCACCAACGCCTCGCAAAGAGAAGGACATGTGTTCAAATCTAGACTTGGGCCTTTCTGCGCTGTTTGCCCATTGTACAGGATGTTGGGATAGGCTCCAGCCCCTGGACTTTTACTAGGAATGAGCTGGACAGATAATGGATGGATGGGTATAAAGAGGTTAACTTCCCCAGTCTGCTCTGACTGACTTGTATCCACCCTATTTCTTGTGTCTTGTTTGCTCTCCCTCAAGTTCAGTTTCCATCTTCCAACCAGGTGGACAGCTACAGGCATGTTCCCAAAGTAGCACACAATTCCATGCACTGCATACATCAGCAGAAACAACGAAAATCACAAGAGAACAAGTAAAAATACTTGCAAAAACAAAAAGCATTGATTAACAATACAATTACTGTGTGAAGAATATAATATCACATTTATTCTTGTCATAACAAGGATGTATATTCTAGGTTTAAAAAAGACCAATTACTTTAAAGTGCAATTTTAATGGGTCTGCACAGTAGCAGTTGTTTATACAAATATGCAGAGTTTCTCCTTCTCTTTCAGTGGTGTTTATGGGCAGCGAGAAGTACCCAGCTGAGAATGGCTTTGACGTGTTTCTGAAGAAACACGGAGGCAGTGACAATGCCTCCACAGACTGCGAGAGAACCGTCTTCCAGTTTGATATCCAAAGGAAACACTTCAGGGAGGCACTAGACAGGTGTGTTTAAACATCTGGAACACTGGCTGTTTCTCTGAAATTGCTCTACTGCCCGGCCCAAGACTCAATCAAGGTTTTTGCCCTCAACTTGGCACAACTGTTTCTTTATGTTAGACTCGTGAATGCATGAAGTTAATTTAGATCACAAAATGTTAATATGGATATAAGTCATATGTTAACCCTTTAAGCACTAGTCGCGGCTTTAGCCGCAATAACAATTATCATATCAGCTGCAGATCATAGCTTTTGCCACAAAGAGGTTTCCAGCCACAACTGCAAATGGCAGTAAAAGACGTTTTGGGGGGTAGGCGTGTTTCACCGTACCGATCAGATTTTAGTATTTGCGCAGCCACATTGGGGACTGGTTGCTCGGGGCACCAGAGTGTGCAGTGGAACAATTTCTTTGAACCGCATAGTCATCCTATGAATGAATCATTACAAATTTTTGTTCTGTGGATTTTGACCACGAGTTGTTTCAAAACGCCAGTGTTGGAGAACTTTTCAAGAGATGGTAGTGAGTTTTACGATGAAAATGCTGAATATCTAGATACATTGTTTGCTCAAAGTGAAAGCAAAAATAAAGCTGATTTTGTTGGCTATGAGGAGCAAGAAATTCCGATTTGATCGATTCAGTGCTGAAGTGTCCCATGTGGGAAATATTTTGAGCGGTGTGGTTGGTATTTTGTAAAAAATAATTTAGCACTTAAAGGGTTAAGAACTGCCCTTGAACTAAATCCCATTTGCGAAGGCTTGTTTCAGGTTGCTCGGAGGGAATGTAATTTTGTGCTGTGTTCACTCACAGATGGGCGCAGTTCTTCATCTGTCCCCTTATGATCAAAGACACCATGGACAGAGAGGTGGAGGCTGTCGATAGCGGTGAGAACCGTCATTTCAACATGTTCATTGTTGATTGACCATGGCTTTCTTTTGGTTGCTTTATTTGGATATTTTCTCAGAGTGGATTTGACTTAGCTCTTCCTGTTTGTGTTTGTGTTTTGCAGAGTATCAGCTGGCGCGGCCATCTGACTCTCACCGTAAGGAAATGCTCTTTGGCAGTCTGGCAAAACCTAACCATCCCATGGGCAAATTCTGCTGGGGTGAGGCTGTCACTCTTGGATCCTATAATTTATCTCAGCGTGACTTAAGAAAGGAAAGGAATGTGAGGGAAAATACGAGACTGCTTCTATATTAATATTGATTTTGAAGAGTTTGTATATCATTTTTCTATTATTTTTCCACTCCTGTCTTCCATTCATCGACTGTGAAGTTTACAGATATCACCAGTGAATAGTCATGAGGGCTTTGTGCCAGAAAAATGGTTCAGCAGAAGTTGTATGCCTATTTTCTTGATAAATAGTGTTTGTCCTGTATTTTTTGGGGTTTTTTTTTTTAGGAAATGCGCAGACTCTGAAATATGAACCGAGAGAGAGGAATATCGACACCTACACGCGACTGCGCGAGTTCTGGAAGAGACACTACTCTGCTCATTACATGACACTCACTGTGCAGTCCAAAGGCATGACATCCCTAAAAACTCACTGTTTGGTTGAGATGCTGTATGCCATGTACCTAGCAGCAGTGCATGCGCAATCGTCTTTTAGAAGATTAATGGGAAATATTACATACTGCTTACACTTATTGTTTTTAACTGGTCAGCAGTTTGCTTTTGCCCAAGTTTTTTGAGACGTGGTATACCAGAGATCTCTTAAATCTAGCCCCTGAATCCAGATCCAGCCCTGGTTTTCTTTCCTCCCTGGGGATTAGCCAGACTATTCATGCTGCTGTTGCCTCAGACTGTTATCACTACTGATTTGGGCTGAGGGAGGGTGGAAAACCAGCAGTTTCGACCCTTCAGGACTGTGATTTGAGGAAAATAGCTGTTCAGTATTGCAACCATTGACTATAATGTCCATTGTCATGCCTGATATGCTTTTTGAGCATTTTTTATTCATCCTCTCCCTCTGCAGAGACGCTCGACACTCTAGAGGAGTGGGTGCGAGAGATATTCAATAAAATTCCTAACAAGTGAGGCAACCTACCAGTGTGTGAATCTCATAAATGTGTGGCTGTATCTTTTGACTGACCCCTCCCTAAATGTTGTGCTGTGTGCCCCCATCATTTCAGTGATCTACTCAAACCTGACTTCTCACATCTCCAGGACCCATTTGACACCCCAGCTTTCAACAAGCTTTACAGAAGTTAGTCTGCCTTTCTGTTTGTGTCGTTTTTGATTTGGCTAATGTTATATCCCTGTTTCATCACTTCTATACATTACATTATCCATTTTCTAAGGAAAGTTTCTGATGCCTTAGGAGTTGTGGTGATGAAATGAGCTGTCCCTGCTGGTTTTATTCTTTTTTTTTATTGATTTATTGTCTTATCCACTGAGTGAAAAGTTAAATATTCACTAAACAGGTTTGTGCTATAAATGTGATTGTGCCCAGGGTTTGTAATGCTGCACCTCGGCAGTGTCTGCCAGTCTCTGTCTATCTTTGGTATGGCTTTAGAAGGGTGTATTCTGGGCTTTGCATTGGCTGAAGTGTCTGGGTGTCTGTTCATGCCTTGTGGTTGGAGCTGATTGCTGTTTGTCTGTTCTGTAGTAATACCTGTGAAGAAGGTTCATGCTCTCAGCATCACCTGGGCACTTTCTCCGCAGGGGAGACATTACAGGTGAGTGTGTAGAGAGATAAGTGTAGCATGAATACCTACCGTTAGCACCCTTTCCACGTGGAATAAACATTAAGCTAACTATTCTTAGCTAACAATATTATGATGAAAATGCGTTCACAGAAATGTTTTTTGAAATGTACTTGTACTTTTTTGAAATTACATTTATTTAGTTGGGTATTGCATCATTTCCTGTGTCTCTCAGGGTGAAGCCCCTCCATTACATCTCTTGGTTAATTGGTCATGAAGGAACTGGCAGTATCCTCTCCTTGCTCCGGAAGAGGTGAGCTGCTGTGTCTTGCGTTGTCCAATAACTGTTGTCCCTTCATCAGTGTGTCACCAATATTGGTCACTGGAGCTGCCAGCTGCCTGAGAACTTCCACTCAATCCTCACCTTAGAAGGTTCAGTATGGATAAAGTCGTCTCCCAGGTGACTCCATGAAAGCTTGGCTTTTGGTCCTATGTCCAGGTGTTGGGCTCTGTCTCTGTTTGGTGGAAACAGTGAGACGGGCTTCGACCAGAACACCACCTACTCCATCTTCAGCATCTCCATTACCCTGACGGATGAGGGCTTCCAAAACTTCTACCAGGTGAGGGAGATTAGCTGCGGCAATGATCAGCCTTTGACTGGGTGGGTCGCAAGGTCTTTCTGCTTGTGCTGCTGCTCTGAACTTTATTGGTCAATTTTAGCTGTCACTACATGGATGATACTCCTGGTTATTTTGGTCTGAATTAGTTAGACATTGTTGTGAAATTAAAAAGCCTGCTGATTGCCAGAAGTTGGAATGTAGATCAGGGATGGGCAACGAGGGCTGTATCTGTCCCTGGTTTTCACACCAACCTCTGGCCTTTAATTGGTTAATTATCTAAATTAGACAAACTATTCATGAAATCTGACATTTCTTTAAATTATCATGAATTACCACCAAAGACTGTTCTTGTCACCCTACATAAAACATTTTTCTTTGATCAAACCTTTGCAAAAATTTATATTTGTGTATGCAGCCAATTAACTCAATTAGTCAGGGTAATTGATAGAAATAAAAACCTGCATGCACACCGGCCCTCCAGGACTGGAGTTGCCCATCCCTGATGTAGATAATTGACTTGGGCACATGCTTATTTGTGTGTAACTATCCAGTGACAGGATCGATGCATTGAGGACGATGCTAAATCAAGCGTTATTAGGAAGATGAAAACGATTAATTGTGAAGAATGTTTCTTACTGTCATTTCAAGGCATACTTCTCTTCATGCTCAGTCAGATGTGTCTCAATTATTTTGGTCTTGAAGAATCTCTTGGCAGTGCTTGTATTGACATTTGATTTTAACACCCTTTTTTTGCTTTAATGCTCGCTGAAACGGTAATTCTGGCATCTCTGTAGCTGTCTTAGCGATGTTTTTCATTTTTGTCGCCAAGCAGATAAATCGTGATGAGTGTTGTTAATGAGAAAATAGTCTTACAGTTTGGGTTGACGTGGCCAGGAGCATCTGCCAGGTTGGCTTAGCCATACCATTTTACCCCTTTAAAAAGCATCGTGCTCCAATTCTCTCTGCAGGTGGTTCACCTGGTGTTCCAGTACCTGAAAATGCTGCAGACTGTGGGCCCTCAACAGAGGTTTACATGTTTTTTTCTGATATCTAGTGCATTAAAAAGTATTTCACCCTTCTATTTTTGCATATTTGTCATATTAAAATGTATCAGATCATCAAAGTAATTTTAAAATTAGACAAAGATAATTACATTTTGTATTTACTCAGTTTTTTTTAATGATTATTTTATTTGAAGTAAAAAGAACTGTCCAACCCTACTTGGCCAATGTGAAAAAAATGATTGCCCTCATAGTTAGACTTGTTTGACACTCTTTGGATAGAATGCTTAGAAGACACAGCCCATTATATTACACATCTTACCTTTAACATATTGTGCTAATGTGAAATCAATGAACCTTATGGCTGCAATTGTGCAGAGTGGGATTATATGAGCAGTAATTGGTTATTGTGATTGTGAGTGGTGGTTAAATGACTAGATTCTTTTTTTCTAAAATATAAGGTTGCCATTTTTTACTCCTGATTGCTGTGAAAATGTTGGTGTCTTCATTTGTAACTGGTACTGTATGTAACAGTTGATGGTAATATAACAAAAAATGGTAATGGTAGCTACACAGTTGCTTGGCGAGAATGGGTCAGTCACTATGCTTTGTTTTTTTTTAATGTTCATTTTTAGAATTTATGAAGAAATTCAGAAGATTGAAGCCAATGAATTTCACTACCAAGAGCAGGTATTCAGTTTTTTGTCTGTCATTTTTTTAAGATCATCACTTTATAATGATCATGTTACGATCCGAGGAGGCTTGACCCCAAACGCACCAGACATGCAGAAAAGCTCAGCAGAGCATTTATTAAACAATAACAAAAACTCTCAGCAAGGCAGATGAGTCCGGAACTGGATGGGGGAGCAGGCAGGGATGCAGGCTGGACTTGAGCAGGTCAGGGTAGGCAGGCAGGGCAGGAGCGCAGCAGACGTAAACGAAAACTTAACCAAAGTTAAGCAGCAGAATTCACAAGACTTTCTTCAATAGAACCTACAACAAACTGCCACACAACAGAGGGAAAAGCAGGGTTATAAAGGGGAAGAAGCAGGTGAGGTGTGTTAGTCAGGATAATGGTGCAGGCAGGGCAGAGGCTGGAACAGTAATTGAGTAGGATGTGGTGTGAGCGGGAATGAGTCAGTATTTGGATAATTAAAAGGAGTGTTGATTGCCTGAGTGAATGCAAGGGAAGCCAGTGAACAACATGCCCAGCACAGACAGACAAGAACCAAAAGTAGAGACAGTAGGGTTAGGGGAAAACATGGACAGAAGGAAGATGGACTGGGTAACCCAGTCTGAGGAAGGTAACAGATCATGGTTTTCAACTGGGTTCAGTTAATTTTTTTTTTTTAGGTGATCAAACAATTAATGGGGTAAATATTATGCCAGCAATTACTCTGCTCACTTCCTTATTCAAATTATTTGAGTGCAAATGTAGTACAAGTATTCTTTGCTAGTATTTAGGAAAACTGAAACCGTACAAACGTGTAATTTTGATGCATGCAGATTGAGTGTAATAAGCAGCAAATGGGGAGATTTGCCTTAATTATTTAATTGACTTTGTAAATTTGGCTCTTGACTAGCTTTTAAATTTACTTATGATTAGGAGCAATTCGAGAGAGTGACACTGTTAATCATGTAAAATTAGTGGAAATTGATCAAGATCAGTGATCACTTTAAACCTCACATTTCTGCCTCCTTCAGTTCAAGCTCATTAGCTGTAGCTGGTTTCAATCGTAAGAAATTGTACTAAATGATTTCTGAACTTCATCCCATTTCAAACAGAACACAGTGCCTCATTCACGTAGTACATTTCTTAAAAATGTAACGGTAACAATGATCACAGGTGTCCTGATATTGATTGTTTTCTCTGATAGACAGACCCTATAGAGTACGTTGAAAACATCTGCGAGAACATGCAGCTTTTCTCCAAGGAGGACTTTCTGACGGGCAACCAACTCATGTTTGAATACAACCCCGAGGTATGGCTGTAGTTCCAGGCATGTCCTTGGCCTTAGTGATTTCCTTTGCTTCATATAGTTTTTTTTGTGGTGTTTAGTACCGTTATATACAGTGTGCCCATATAGTATACTGTCAGTAAAGGCCTATGCTATATCGGGAGAAGGCAGTAATGTGTTGCGTTGATCTTGTGTGAGCAACATTGAACAGTGATTGATCTGCTGTGCTGTGATTGGTCACCTCTCCCATCAGGTGATCTCAGCAGCGCTGGCTCTCCTGACTCCAGAGAAAGCCAACCTGCAGCTGCTGTCCCCTGAACATGAGGGACGCTGTAAGCTCAGAGAGAAGTGGTTTGGGACTCTGTACAGCGTAGAAGGTGAGACGGAGCACCCTTATAAATATCTATGCGGCTAGCAGAAGCCATTGTTGAGAAATTAGTTATGTTCCTTTCCATCACTTTTCAGATATCAGTCAGGAATGGCAAGAATGCTGGGCTGCAGATTTCGAGCTGAATCCAGAATTTCACCTTCCAGCTGAGAACAAGTTTATTGGTCTGTCGGCACTATATTTTCTAAAATAGTTTTATAATTAAAATATTTTTATTTACTTCTGCATTTTGTGTGAATTCAGGTGGCCTGTATGTCTTTCCCAATTGGTTGGTCTGTTTTTTTTTTTTCATAAACAGCCACAAATTTTACTTTGAAATCATCAGACTGCTCTGACGGAGAGTATCCTGTTCGAATTGTCAGCAATGAGAAGGGTTGTCTCTGGTTCAAGAAGGACACCAAGTTCAAGATGCCCAAGGGTATGTGCTGTGTGGTGGGTGTGTATGTTTCTCATGCTGCTTTCAAGTGAAAGGTGTGTTTCCCTATCTGTCATTTATGGGAGTTTAGTTTTGTTTTTTCTCCTTACAGCTTATGTACATTTTCACCTCCTCTCACCCGTGATTCAGAAATCTCCTGAGAGGTAAGTGGACACTCTTGCAGGATGATAAAACAGGGCTGCAAAGAAATCATATTTGGAAATGAACATGATAAACTATAATATAAGTACAACATTGATCTGCATTGTTTGACCAATGTAATTTTCAAAAGTTGGTCTCTGAGGAAACTATGGAATGTTTTCCAGTAAGATGAGAGCCTTTCAAAACAAGAGGGATCTGAATACAATTTTTGTTTTTTGTAGCATAATCATGATTGGATTAAAGTAAAACGTGCATGAAAAAAATTAGCTTGCAATATACTACATGATTTACAGAAAAGTTGGGACACTGAGTAAGATGCTAATAAAAACAGAATGCAATGATTTGCAAATTCTTTAATCACTAAGTTTAAGTGAAAATGGTACAAAAACCACATATCCAATGTGGAAACTGAGAAATGTCATTGCTTTTTTTTTTTAAAGATATCTGTTAGAATTTTTTGCCGGCAACGCATTTCAAAAATGTTGGCCTTCGGGCAAAAAGAGACTGAAAAAGTTGTATAGTGCTAAAAAAAAAAAATACACCTGATGGAACATCTCCCAGCTAATTAGGTTAATTGGCAACAGGTCAGTAACATGATTGGGTATAAGAGCATCCCAGAGAGGCTGAGTCTTTCAGAAGTAAAGATGATGAGGGCTTCACCACTCTGTGAAAAACTGCATGGGCAAATGAACTATTTAATAACATACCTGAATAAAAAAATTGGAAATAATTTGGGGATTTCATAATCCTCCACACATAATATCATTTGAGAGATTCAGTGTATCCAGAAAAATCTCTGTACACAAGGGACAGGATTGAAAAACCAATACAAAGTCGTGATCTTCATGCTCTCAGGCGGCACTGCATGAAAACAGACAGGATTCAGTAGTTTAAATCCCCACATGGGCTCTGGAACACTTCTTAAAATTGTCAGTGAGCACAGTTTGTCGTTACGTCCACAAATACCAGAGAAAATTCTGCTATGTACAGATAAAACCATATTTAAAAAATATCCAGAAATGCTGCTGTCTACTCTAAGCCTCAGCCCCTTTAAGAGGGACTGAGGGAACATGGAAAACTGTCCTGTGTTCTGACCAATCAAAATGTGAAATTCCACTTAGTAATCAAGAACACTGCTTCCTTTGACCTTAAGAGGAGAGCGACCATGTAGCTCATTATCAGTGCAGTGTTCAAATGCCAGCATCCATGATCGTAAGGACGTACATGGAATGAGTAACTTGTACATTTGAAGAAAAATAACATAATGACACTAGTAAGATGTTACAAAACTAGATATCAGTAATACTTGGTGAATCTTGTATCACAGGGATCACCAATCTTTCCCAGAAAGGGCCAGTGTGGGTGCAGGCTTTCATTGCAACCAAGCAATTACACACCTGATAATACTAATCAGCCCCTGAACTCTTTGTTAATAAGCTTTATTAGTAGCATCAGGTGTGTTGCTGCTTGGTTGCAATGAAAACCTGCACCCACACTGGCCCTTTCTGGGAAAGATTGGAGACCCCTGTTCTATCATGTTCACAACTTCAAAATCTGGAATGGTTTTCCTGCTACAGCATGGTTGTTCCTTAGATGCTGCCATATTGGATAAGTAAGTTATACCACTCTTACCCTGCCTCGCTCTGGCTTTCAGGAAGTGTTGGTACCTAGTGACCTACTTTTACACACACTTTGATTTAGTTCAGTATTGCATTTCACAGATCTGAACCTTTTCTCCAATTCCCTGTGTCAAACTTAATAAACACGAACAGTGAAAGTTAGATCATTTTTGTTCTGAGGAGCTGATTTGCTCTTATCAGAGGAATACCGTAACTGGGGGCTCTTCATAGAGCCAAATGACAAAGCTGGCTGTATAATTGCTCTGCGCAACACCTGAAACTTTAGTTCAGTCCATGATTCAGATTTGAGAGATTTCAGGATTTTAGTTGGGGCAGGTATCCTACTCTGTGAATTTCTTCCCTGCATTTTAATTTGGCCATTCTAAAACTGGGTTTTGTGCACTGCAAAAATTGTCTTTATCAATCAGTAATTTAATCTTATTCTGAAACTTAACTCTTTTTTTTTTTTTTTTTTTTTTTGTCTCACCAGCTGTAAATATTGTTTAATTGTACGTTACCATGTGCATGACGGGCAAAAATTTCTTACCCTGTGGCCAAAGCTTGGAATGAGTCAAAATTCTCACACCTCAGTGGCTGAATTTTGTTTTACTGAGAGAAAATGTAATAGAAATATGTGTTTAAGTACAAAATTAAATACAAGATTAAAATTCTTGGTAAGATGGTTTTTTTTTTTTTTTGGTTTATTTTTTTGCATTTTGCATCTTCTTTGGTTTGTTTGCTTGGTTGCTTCCCCAGCCTAGTGCTGTTTGACACGTTCATTAACATCCTGGCTCACAACCTTGCTGAGCCGGCCTACGAGGCGCACGTGGCCCAGCTGGAGTACAAGCTGGTGGCGGGAGAGCATGGCGTCATGATAAAAGTCAAGGGCTTCAACCACAAACTGCCAGTGAGTGTCACACACTTGAGCACACAGTTCACACTCATGTATGCGGACTGATGCATACAGTATGCTCACTCACACGGACACGAGTATTATATTGTCTTTATATTTGACTTGGTTCCCCGTACTGCCTTGAATAATTTTGTTTTATCAATCTTGCTGAAGCGCCCACTATTTGCATAGGCCCTGTTTGTATTCGTATCTTGGTTTGGGGACTTCACTTGCAAAAAGGTGCTGTTTATCCCTCTGGGAAGCAAACATATTCAGCCATTTAACATCTGTTTAATATAAATCACCTGTGTGGCGCTTCTGTAATTGTGGTTCAGATACTTTGAAGTCAAAAGTATCAATTTTCAGGGTTGTTTCCAATATTCTGTCCAGCCCACAATGAGCATATTTGCACTATTACACACAAACGCATATAAACTTTCACATCCACTCTGGGGAAAGTACTCTGATAAACAGCTAAAAATGTTTAGAGCTGCCCTCTCATGCTCTTCTTTATTGCTCTCCTGTCCAGCTCCTGTTAAAGCTGATTGTGGACTACCTTGCTGACTTCACCGCGGCCCCCGACGTATTCATTATGTTCACTGAGCAGCTGAAGAAGGCTTACTTCAACATCCTCATTAAACCAGACAGACTGGGAAAGTGAGTATGTATGCATGCCAAAAATACAACACCATTGGCAGCATGTAAAATAAAAGGAGACGTTTGGTTGTACAGCTTCCATCCACATTTAATGCCAACGAAGGATGAATTGCCAACATATTCCTACTTATTCCACATGGTGCTAATAAAATGTGCATATTTTATGTAGTGCTGCCTTTATGTTTTCGTTTTTTTTTGCCACTTGCGTGCTTGAGTGTCCCTTTGTCAAATGATGTGTTCTTCCCTTGTGCGCATTTTTCTATCGCACCACATTTTCCTCTGAGTGAATTATGAAGGTGGGTTTATTCGTACTGGTTGTGTGTATTTGATGATTTTTATACATGCGCACCTCTCCGTCCTTTCAAAATTGTTCAGTCTTTATCCCCTTTCTCTCCTCAGGGACGTGCGGCTCCTGCTCCTGGAGCACAGCCGCTGGTCCACCATGCAGAAGTACCAGGCCCTGATGCAGGGGCTCTCTGTGACTGACCTGATGGAGTTTGTCAGCAGCCTCAAATCTGAGATGTATGCGGAGGGCCTCGTCCAGGGGAACTTCACCAGCTCTGTGAGTGTCAACGCAGACCTGAACTCATTCGGTATATTAATCACATGCACAGATTTAACAGAGACCTGAACTCATACACTAAATATAAATCACCAGCACAATCTCAATTGAGACCTAAACTCATGAGCTGAATATAAATAACTAGCGCAGTTTTAACCAAGGCCTAAAATCATGCACCAAATATTAATTGCCAGCAGAATCTTAATGGAGGCCTACACTCGTGCTAAATATAGATCACCAGTAGTCTTAACAGAGACTTATGTTACATACGATTAACCAGCTTAATCTTAACACAGACCTTAATTTATGTTTAATTTATAACTGGATTTTGGGCATTGTATTATTAATAACAAGAAATTAATTGACTAATTAATTTCTTGGAAATCCTCAGTACCATCATATTGCTAATTACGTCTGCAATATCACCTTGAAATTTTTCCATTTGATTCTTTCACCGATGATCAATTATTGCTGATTGCTACAGCAAAAATCTCAATAGATTAAGTAATAAGATGAGAAGTTAAATTTATTACTGACCGCATGAAAAATAGTTAACCCCTTAAGACCTACACCCCGGTATCAGGGGCCGGTTGTTACAAATACAAATACAAATACAGCATGTTTCCAAATCGCAACAGTGTCATGCGGCATATCCACATTTCACAAAGAAACTCGGCCTAAAGCTCATGGACACTATTTTTACCTCAACCAAACACAATTCAAGCATCAAGCAAGTATATAAGCATGCAGCAAAACACAGGATAAAGTCATATCACCGCTGAATCGCCAGAATTTCTCCTGAATTAGTGCTATGCATAAAAACGATACCTCAAATGAAAGAGGAAAGTCTACAGAATCCAACTATATGAGCCCTGTCATTTTAAACTGACACCACATTCAAAGAACAGCGGGCAAACACTTTACCGTCTGAAGAGATGAGCAAAAAAAAAAATTCTTACCTTTGATATTTTGTAGTAAAAAACTGCTAGAGGGTAAATCTGTGCTTGCTATTGTTAGCCCAATGTGTTCGTGTTATAACAAAACTAGATCTGCCAATATCCTAGTATGTTCTTTTCCAGGGCGTTGCTTCAAAGATCTCAGCTCCTTAGCATTCAGCTTGCATGCAAAGTATTTTCCTCTCTGCGATCGGCTTGTGATGCTGTCAGTAAGACTATGCCGGTAGGCATTTGATTCAATGAGTCCTGATGTTTCCAACAAAGGAGAGACTGAAGGTTTGATTCCTGGGCATGCTACTTTTTTTTTTTGGGAAATAATCGCAGTTTCCTTCAAATAATCGCTGGGGTTTTTGTTATTCTTACTTTTCTTGAACATTTTTTCGGATTACTTTTGTATTTATAATTTTATTTATTTGCATTTTTTATCCCCCGCCAACACGAAGTGGGAGGGGGATATAGGTTTGACCTCCGTCCGTCCGTCCGTGCGTCCGTCCGTCCGTCCGAGATAAAGGGGACAGCTTTACTCAGAAACTACTACAGATACAGTAACCAAATTTGGTGTGTAGCTTCAGACCATAAAGGCCTTGATCGAGTTCGAAAATGAGAAGCGCACGATTGGCGGGGGATGTTGTAGACCATGTCGACTTGTTTTTAATAAATCTGCTCCAGTGGAGTCAAACTTCATTTTCATTGTATATATTATCTTTATATGGGAAATTGTATAGGCAAAAAAACTGGCAGGACTAATTTATTTTTTTTTATTCTAAAAATTAAACAATTTTATATTCAGATGGAATGGATGCCTTTCGTGATATATATGTGAAATTAAATGAGTTTTACAGTTTGCTATTTGAAAAATCTGAAATGGAACACAAGGTAACGAAATTGGCAAATTGGAGAAGCCACCTAGACATTCCTATCTCATTTTGCTCTGATTTACCTGATCAGAATAAACTTTGGCACAGATAATAAGGTTTATTTTTATAATCTGGTTTATAATAAAAATCTGTGCTGTCATTTTTAGAGGTTTCAGACTGCAACTCAACAAATTTACAAGGGATAGAAGTAAAACTTTGTAAGGTGCAAAATGAGAGCTTTCATTTACACTGTGTTCCATCTCCATTTACTCTGACTCAGTGACATATATAGTGATTTTTACACCATGCCAGAAATCCCAAATGGTTTTACTTTATTATGATACTAAGTTTATTCAAATGGATCAAGCAGTCGCAGAGATATACTCATTTCATTTTGGGCTTGCCATTTTCGAGAAAGAGGCTCAGCGGTTAAGTGTATTTCTCATTATGCATCATTAAATATACAAAGTCTGAGCATATACAAGATGAAATCAGGTTCAGTTTTTAATAATTTAGTAAGTTAAAGAAATAAGTTAATCATTGTATCTCCCCGACGACGATAGTCGGGAGATACTATGGTTTAGTTCCGGGGCTGCCGCGGCGGCAGAAATTTTATGTTCCGGACTCTGGAAGCTGCAATTATTTCAGGAATGTTTTCAAATTTTACACAGGAAAAAAATATATAATATGACGATGCTCAAGACCGATTTTCATCAATTTCGGACGTCCAATATGGCTGCCGGTGGCCATTTTGTCCAAAATTTTTTATGTTTCTGGGCTCTGGAAGCATAGCCTGACTCTGCCAGCCTTCGTACTTCCGCTTAATTTCATTTCGCTTCAGTACTCAGTCTGATCACTGCCCCGTTTACCTCAGCAGAAAGTACACCTGACCAACCAATGAACAGACTGCATGGCTGAGACCATGATGTAGCCGCTGCGCCGAGTCTGAAATTGTTGTTTCTGAAATCAACAATGGCTACAGACATAGATACACTGGAGGTCATTTGTTCTGTCGTGGAGAAAAACCCGGGTATCAGCGACTTATAGCCACAGCAAGATGAATGGTTGGTTAGTTTTTTGAAATGGAAATAATGCTGTATTGGTACTCCCTACAGATTGTCATATCTACTTAATACCCATCATGAAATAGGCACCCTGTTCATCTCTTTGAGATACAGCTGAATCACCTCAGCTAGCATTTAGCTTCTAGTGTTACATTGCCCGCGAATTTCACACTATTTAAGTTGGCAGCGAACTTTTTAAAAGCCGTGTTTTTTATCCATGAATGAAATGGCTGTCTGAGAAAGCCAAACGCTTGGGGCCAAACTGTGTTGCTGTAAAGTAAGTTAGTGAGCTCAGTATGATGTTAGCGCGAGTATGGTTAACGGTGCAGTTTTTGTGTTAACACAGATTTCGTCCTGATGTAAATAATGCGTTATTCTCCCTGATTCTGCCATTGGTTTCAGGTCTCTTGCGTTTTTTTAACAGCAGCAGTATCTGCAGGAAAAACAATAGCTCAAGAGTTTCTTGTATTATAAGGAGAACAGAAACAGCACCTTTGGTTCTTTTAAAGGAATGAGTGTAGGCTAAAATTTGGTAGATGGGCATATTTATGAGTAGAGTATTAACTTTAATGTAATGATCAGTTTGTTTTCCCTGCATTCCTGGTATGAAGGACTGTAGTTTTCAGCGGAAGTACTATGCGGCTGAGCCGGCGCATAACATACGTTATCGCCAAGTAGTGATTAGTTTACGGGTACACTAATGATTTTAAACTTCTGACAAGCGCCCACCCACCAGGAAGTAAACACTTGTCAATGACGACTACCCAAACTCTGTGTACGAAGCAAAGCGAAGTAGCAGAGTCTGGTTTTACCAGGCTACTGGAAGCCACAATTATTACAGGAATGTTTTCAAATTTTACACAGGCGAAGATACATGTATGACAATGCTCAGGACTGATTTTCGTCAATTCCGGATATCCAATATGGCTGCTGGTGGCCATTTTGTCCGAAATTTTTTATATTACAGGCTCAGGAAGCCACAATTATCACAGGAATGTTTTCACATTTTACACAGGCGATGATATATCTATATGACAATGCTCAAGACCAATTATTGTCAACTTCGATGTCCAATATGGCTGCCGTTGGCCATTTTGTTAGAAATTGGGGGATCAGGGAGATACACGACTCTATATTTCATTATAAGTTGGTAAATATAGGCAGATAGAGCATATATGAGATAAAATTGGGTTCAGTTTGTCATAATGCGATAAGACTGTCTGGGGTAACAGTATAGCTAGGCTTTCTTTTTGGGGAACTTTTGCTTGGGGGACTTTTGCCGATGTGCACTTTGCTGTCAGGGCTGACAATGTAGGCCTAGTTTATGTAGGCCATATTCCAGCACAGTCCTAACTAAGACAATTTACCATCTCTGTCTTAAAACAGACCAAAATTTATGCATTACATATAATTTACCAGTATAGTCTTAACACCTAAAATGAGTCTCTGCTGATTCCTGAACTTGTTAGTTATTTAAACTTCACCACCTCTGATTCTTGGTAATGACCTAAACTAAGGCAATACTTATACACATCACAAATTTTGCCATTAAATAGACTTTCCCTGAATTTAAGTCAAAGCACAGAACTAAACTCTCACATTACACAATCTTCACTAACTCCAAGTCTCGACATAGGCTGATACTGAACTTCCACATTCAAATGAGCTGTACCTGGTTTGTGGATGTCATTTTCTTGACCTAAAGTCATTATGTGAACCTCACACTGTAATTCACAAGGCAGACCCAAAAAAAAACATCATGTCACCCCACCAAAGAGCATTATGATTTTATTGCAGATTTCACTGTTTGGGCTCAGAGCCTAGGGATAAATTCTCACCGAACATACAATCAGAGTTCCTCACCACAGTTATGTTGAAGGGGTTGTTGTTATGATTCTTGAAAATGTACCTTACTGATTTGTCTCTTCTCTTTCAGGAAGCGGCGGACTTTCTGCTGTATGTAATTGAGTAAGTCTGGCCATCTCCTGTCCTGTCCTCTCCTTTGCTCCCGTCAGTGATGAAATTATGCTTGCGATAGAGAACTAAATCCAAGCTCATCTTGATTCCTCAAATTCTATTCCTCAGCAAGCTGCAGTTCAGATACCTGTCAGCAGAGGTCCCTGTTCTCTTCAGGGTGGTGGAGCTGCCAGAGAAACATCATTTGTGCAAGGTCAAGTCTCTCAGTAAGGGAGATGCCAACTCTGAAGTCACTGTCTATTACCAGGCAAGAAGGCTCCGGAACATTTATCAGAAGCCACATGCAAAAATGACATGGGTTTAGTTGGTTAATACAGTTCAATAATTGTTCTGAAGTGATAAACAAGTGCAGATGGTATCAGTGAAACTTTCCCCTAGTGTCAGCTTTAATTATTTTGGAGTAATGGTTGTTGCAGCCATTCAATTTCATCTTTTCAAACATTATATAAATGATTATGATGATACTGATGTGTTATGGGCACAATTTGTTATGACATATTGGACAGCAAGGGATGACGGACAAAATTTTAAAACTTAAACAGTTTTAATTCAACAAACCACTGACCAAGATTGAAATATTAACAAACAAACAAAAAAAAAAAGAGATATTTTCAGTCCCTTGAGATGGGGTTGTTTTGTTGTGATGTCCTGGGACAAGAGAATACTCCAACACAGGCAAAAATCCAACAAAACGAGCTTCACAGGTCTTGTAAAGAGTGACAGGTCTGGTCAAATGTATCCTTCCATAATTTCTCCTTGCAATTTCTCCTACTACTTTACTCTCTCAATTTTTCTACTTATATACTTTTTCCCAGCCCCTCCCACCTTCCAGACTTTTTTCAATTCTCTGGGACTTTCCCCTCTCAGGCATGCCCAGGACGTGCCCAAAACCTAGCTCCATACTGGCTTAACAAAGAAAAAGTCAATACTGCCATCTAGTGGCTTTTTTTTTCCACATTACAGATTCATTTTCAAAATGGTCTCACCACTTCTAACAGAGGATTGCAAGTTATTTTACCATACTTTGTGAGCACTTAAAGGGATTGGTCCACCGAGAGTTCTTTTTTTATGTTTTATTGTGTTTATGTTTTATTGTGTAGCTTCTGATGATCGTCATGCTTTGTAATAGCCTGTATCTGGGCGAGAGCGAGCGCGTGGTTGAAAGTCAAAAGTATTTGGACTCATTTGACTTTTTTGCTGATATTGATTGCCTGCCTGTATATCAATTCAAAAATATTGTTAGTTAACATCCTTAACCTGTCAATTTTCAGGGCGAGGCATGAGATTTTTAAAAATTTAATTATAATAAAAGTTCAAGATCCAAGTAGCGCAACAAATCTAAATCACAAGTACATGCATCAACATAAAGAATCAAATCTGCCTAACTCATAAATGGGGCAGTGATGGAAAGCCGATCAGATCATTTGCTACATAGACAGAGATTCTGAGCATTTTTCTCACTTCACTTTTGGCGAAATTTTAACAGAATTTTTTTAATTAATTAATTTTTTTTTTTTTTTCATAAATATTTTTAAAATCGGAAGCAAGAGGGCTTTTCTGGGGGTGGGGGGGGGATGCTAACCAAGTAATTTTTTTATTCGGCCTAATATTTTGATTAGGAAATCTTTTCTTTTTTAAAATACATTACAGTAATTTTGATAAAAATGTACATGCGCATATGTCTCTGGATGGTTAATATCCAAATATCCAGAATAATTTGACTCCAATAAGGTGAAAGTCATGTTAAACTGAGCAGAACATTAGGCTACCTGTTCCTCTCATGGCCTTCAATAGAGGGCGCTAGGCATGGATGCACTGCAGTGCGTGGTGACAGATGTTTCACATAGATGATTTCACTGTTTCTCTTCCTGGTTGTTCTCACTGATGATGTAATCCTCATTCCTCCTGCAGTCAGGGCTGAAGAACATAAGGGAGCACACCTTGATGGAGCTGCTGGTGGTGAGTGGAGAAGTGGGCTCGCTGTAATTCTGAGCAGACAGGCTGGTAGCCAAATAATAGACCCACTACGGGAACTCTATCAAGTGCGCATCTACACTGAGGTTTGACGATATTTGGACAGTGACTCAGATTTTGCCCTTTTGATGTGTACGCTACAACTTTAAAAACAATTAATTTTAGGCGAGTTTTAACTTGTCAGTTTTTGTCAACATATCGTGTGAACGGCATTGTTACGGGAGATGCAGCTGATTTATACTGTCTAAATACATAAGTCCCTCATTGAAGTTGGCGTTATCTCAAAGTGCGGAGTAAGGAGGGCAGTGTATGCAGCTTTTTGCCAAAAAGTTCTTTGAATTATGGTACAAAAATTATTGAGAAGAAGTCTCCTCTTTCAGCTTTCCTTTCTCGTGGAAATACTGAGAGTAGCATTCATTAGACGCCCTGATATTGGAAAAGTTCTCTGAAGGATTCCAGTTTCTTCTAACAAATAACTGATATTTACGTAGGAGTGATTTAATGAGTGAACAGAGTGCCAAAATTTTACTGAACTCCTGTTAAAAGGCCGTCTAAATGTTACAAATTATGATGGATAATGATTAGATACTTGATATTAATCATACTAGGTTTCTTATTCCCAACATTTGAGATGATTGGTCTTTTAACTATCACAGGAAACACAAGGATATGAGACGAAAAACTCTTAATATTAACGCAAGAATCTTATTTATGTTTTGCATTTATAATAATTGTACAAAAAGAGACTACCTATCATATATGTCTTAGATGCATATGGAAGAGCCCTGCTTCGACTTCCTCAGAACTAAAGAGACCCTTGGGTGAGTTGCACTATCAAGTCTTTTGATTGGACATACATACGTGGCTATTTACTTAAAGGTGGAAGCATGTTTCAATGGTTTTTACAGTTTAATGAACCTGTTTATGAAGAGCACATTTTTCCACTTCCTTCACACCAGGTATCAGGTGTACCCCACCTACAGAAACACCTCTGGTGTTCTGGGTTTTTCCATTACTGTAGAGACACAGGCCACAAAGTTCAGGTGAGTTATTTATGTATTCACAGATCAGTCCTGAATAGAGCTGTATTGTTATGTGTTTCTGTTTTATTGACACAAGGGGTATGGTGGTGCAGTAGGTAAGTTGTGGGTTCAAATCCAGCCTGCGGCTTTTCTTTGTGGAGTTTGCATGCTCCTTCCGTGTTCGCTTGGGTTTACTCGTGGTTCTCCAGTTCCTTCCCACAATCCAGAGACATGAATGTTGGGCTGATTGGAGACTCTAAAATGCCCATAGATATGAGAATCTGCATACTGCTGGATTTGATTCCTACATATTTGGAAGAGTTCAATGGGTGACACAATCTAGCTGAAAAATAATGTGCAGAAAGGGTGTTAAAGGTCTACTAAGTTAGAAAAAAAAATTCTGTAGACGTGTATTATTGCGTGTAATTCACGAATCCAGCATTTAACTTTAGTTATTTATTTATTATATTTATTGGCAAAAAAATGAAGAAACTAGACACTTTGAGACCTCTCCTTAAAACTTGCGACGTATGAGAAGTTGCACCAGAGCAAGTGCAGAAAATGACTTGTTTCACTCCTTATTTCAACAGCCAATTTATGAAAGAAAGACAAGTTATAGTTATCTTATTTGGGACGAATATTCTTATCAATACATTTTCTACCTACCCTATGAAATGATTTGACACAAACTGTCCAGATTTTGTGGGTTTTTAACTTTTCCGCGAATAAAGCTCTGATCTTATCTGGGATTGCAAAACGAAAAGTTTGCATCGGTCGTAAACGCGTGTACAGTCATTTTACGCGTTCTTGCATTGTATACTATTCAAAATGAGTGCTAATTTAGGACTTCGAACATAGTAAGCGACTGTACGGCAAGTTCATACTCGCATTGACCGGTCACTTGTGTTTATGTTTGGGTTTTGCTTTCGGATATGTGCCGTACCAAAGTCTTAGTAGTCCCCAGTGACTAGGATCACGATATGGCCAGTGTTTCAGAAACAAACACAAATGCAAAATTTGAATGTCTTCAACAACAACAATGATCAACGATACTGTTACTAACAAAGGAACGTAAACACAAGGTCACTTGTCAGCTCGTCTTCACAGCACTCTGACATAGACATTAACACTGAAGCCGTACAGCGGGGCTGGACCGTGGGCTACGTGCCCCGGGCCCGGCGGGGTAGCAGCTGAGCAAGTGGGGAGTAAGCACGAGAACGGATCTCAGAGATGCCAAGTCTCACGCATTCGACGTAGGTCCTACACATTTTTTAGGCTTATTCACCGTAGTCCGCAATTATTCAATGAAAGCTTATTAATGAGATTCTCGCGCGGAATTAAAATCCTTGTGCATTGAAGTTTCAGTTTCACTTGCGTAAAGGTGGACCCCACCACAAGCAACATGGAAAGCGATTATGACTCCGGAATTCTCGTGCTTACATACATGTATGATCTTATGAATAGACTTACTGTATCACATATGGACAAACTAAATCGCTGTTTTAGACCTGTTCCCTCTTGTTCCTCTGATGAACATTTTGTATATTTTTCTAATATAATACCAAGTCTGACTCGGATTTAGAAGTATTCATCAGTGCGGGACGCATTAATTTTAAAACAGCGATTTAGATTGTACAAATGTAATAAGTCTATTCATAAGATCATAAGTGTAAAGGTGGAAACACTGAAATGGTTTTCTAGACAGCCCTACAGTCTATAAAATTGAGTTAGAGATTCTCATTGAATAACAAAAGAATCTCATTAAATAACAAAAATGTGGCAAAATGAACCCCATTGGACACTTTTTTATGAGCTGTTAACATTTAAAAGCAGTTTCTACACATCCTAAGGATTCTCTAGTATTTGAGTGTGTAACAAGTGCAGAGCCATATTAAACCTTTTATTATCATAAAAAACCTTGCACATTTTCAAGTTCTAAAGCTTTGGGTTGGAAAATTTGGAGGCAGCTATTTTTTTTTCTCTTTTTTTTCTGGTGGGGGGGATACTTACAAGGATAAAAGTTATGCTTTATGCAAAAATCCTGGAGTGGGTAAATTGGTTTATCCACCCTGGATTTTCTCCCTGCTAGAGGATCCCACCCTGGAATTCTAGAGGTCTCAAAAGTGGGTACTGTTCAGATTTTTTTGTGAATGCCAAATGTTTACTGACGTTTACTAAAAGTTGATTATTTCACTGGGGTGTGGGGCACTTGCTCTTTCCAAAATCGTAGTATCCCTGGGGTATTTTCTGTGTATCTTGGCCACGACCCCTTAACAATCTCGCAAAAATTCCCCTTTCTCCCAAATAATTCTCTTCCCATACAAGTAAATATAAGTAAACATTTGTGCAGCTTAGCTCTGGTCGGTTATGTAATATAGCTTTCTAGCTTTGCGCCCCCCTCTCAAGAATTTCTGGATCCACCTGTACCAACACAAAGAGTAATGCATAATAAATTTCAAAACATAGCTGCATGCATTTATTATACATTGAAAATTTTACCTACAATTCTAAATTCCCGTTCTTGTCGGACACTTGCCTTTGTTAAATTGCAACTGTATTTTTAAACTCTAACCATTTCTTGAGCCGTCTGGTGTCCGTTTGGTGTATGCGAACAAGTTATTTCTAGCATGTTCCTTGGAGTTCACATGGCTGTAAAGCTCCAAAAAAATGCTGTCGACTTGAGCATCTTATTGCATTTCATCTCGGTGAAATAGCCACCAATGATGCTTCCATCAACGAGCGGGATAAAAGAAGGCAAGCTGCAGTCGTGAGTGATTTCTTATGTGCTCCGATTCTGCAGAAGTTTAGCGAGAAGCAGCCCTCTGAGGTATGTGAACGAGCGATTTCAGGGCAGACAACAATTATCACATCACTCAAGAGGACCAAATTAAAACTGAAGTTTTCATGAAAAAATCCACTGCAAGTTTGATTTATTTGGTAGGCATCCACAAAGATACGATTTGACAACTTGAAAACCTTGATCTTTGATGATTTGGATGATGTTTAGTGAATATACCAGTTCACTGAAAATTTTCTGAGTGAACCTTTAAACAATAAACCAGAGCCATCAGGAGATGGCCCCACATGCTGAAAGAACGAAAATGTCACCTGCTCTGGAAAAAAAAAAACCATACCCCCTAAAATTCAAAGTTCTAATGTTTCCATGGAAACCAGAAAAAATACAAAATTCATCAACTTCGGCTTAGCAAAAGGCCCCACTTCAGGTCATGGTTAATGTGCACACTAAGTTTTGTTAAAAATATTGAACGGTTTTCAAGTCATGCTTCGGAAACTAAATGTTCACAGATTGACGGAAGGACGGACGGACGGACAGACAACCGCACTCGTGACTATATCCCCGCATTATATGCCGGGGGGATGATAAATAAAATAATACAATTATTGATGCGTGAATGTGATATCTAAATAATGGATATAAATGTTTAGCTACCTTTTTGGGATGCAAAAAATGCTATCAATATGCTGTATGTGGACCCTATCAATTTAATAAATGCTGACCTTGTGCGATATTCAGCTCAGTAACCAATTAGGCTTTTCCTGCTTAGAACAGCAGCCATCTTATTAATATGTTGAGCCCTCACTCTCTGGAAGTAATCGGTGCTTGCAGAACAGAGAGAATTCTTACAGGATGTTTTGAGAAAAAAAATTGCTCATTAGTTCCATCTTTGTAAAAGTGGTATTTCTGCAGTTTTTTGTATTTTAGTCCCTGCATATAGCAAAATGATTTTGCGTAACTTGCAAAGAATTAAATGAAGTAAGTCCTGCCTTAATGCTAATCTGACCTGCTTTCTGTCCAATCAGCACTGACCTGGTAGAGAAAAAGATCGAGGAGTTCTTGGTCAGCTTTGGGGAGAAGATGGCCGCTCTGTCAGATAGAGCCTTTAAAACTCAGCTGATGGCCCTGGTGAAGCTGAAAGAGTGTGAGGACACTCACCTGGGGGAAGAGGTCGACAGGAACTGGTTTGAAGTGATCACCCAGCAGTATGTGTTTGACAGGCTTAGCAAAGAGGTGAGCTGGCTGCTTGTGCAAGTTCAGCAGTGACGCCATTTCTTCCGCATTTGCTTGTTCATTCTTATCATTTTTGTTGCCACTGTCTTATCTGCCCTGTCCCGCAGATTGAAGCTTTGAGGTTGATCACCAAATCCGAGTTGGTTTCGTGGTTCATGGAGCACAGAGGCGCTGGCAGCAGGAAACTTAGCGTGCACGTAAGATCACAAATTTGAAGGCTTCAGTTAAATGATGAACTTCTGCAGTGCTTGAATTGCTAATGCCTGGTACACACTACAGGATAATCGGGCCGAATTTTGTCCCGATCTCCACCTTCCGATCAAAGCCAGCAAAGGCCCGATTGTCTGATGTTTGCAAACGACATCGTGTCTGATTTTCCTGTGGTGTGGGGTGTGTTAAGAGTGATTTAAGAGTGATTCAGATCCGTTCAAAAGGCCTCGGAAAGAGAGATCATAAATAATGAACATGTTTAATATTTGCGACTAGAAATCCTGTAGTGTGTGGTGTGCTTCGTCGTGCACACCACACACTATCAGATCAGAAGAGAGAGATTTTGTGCGATCTGTCTTTTGTAATCATCAAGTGTGGGGTCTCTAAATCTGTGAAGGTTTGAAGAATCCTGTAATGTGTGCCCGCTTTAATGCCTCTGAATACCTGGCATTGAGCTTCCGGATAGCTCACTCGGTTAAAGCATTGCATTGCGGAGCAGAAGTGACTATCACGGCGCGGGATCTAGCTCCGGTTGTACCAGCCGGCAGTGGTTGGCAGCTTTTTCAGAGTAGAGCAGAATTGGCCATTGTGCTACAGGGATGCAAATTGGGAAGGGTCTGCCGGGAAGGGTAATACAAGTTGCTTTGTTCGTTGCTTAGGTGCCTCCCGTTGGCCAGCAGGGCGCTCGTCAGGAAGATTCTAAGCTTGTTCATGTTCTGGTACCTCCGCCCTCGTTCTGAACTTGCGAAAATTCAACCAATGAGTGTATAAGAAGTGGGGGCTGACAGGCGAGTGCTTCGGAGGAGAGCCGCGAACTGTCTTCACACACCTGATTTGGCAACAGTGGGTCGCATATGCGAAAGCCTTGTATATAGTTGCTCAGTTGGACATTCCAGATTCGGTGGGATTGGAGATGCCAAAATAAAAAAAAGAGAGAATACCCAGGTATACCCTTGTGATCTATATTCCTTATTTGTAGGAAACATCGGCACTCTTCTACGTGAGGTGGCACGCCTCTAAAGCCTCATGGTATTTTCATTATTCTGGCATTCTTCTACAAGCACACGTGAGCTTACTTGTGTTCCTTGCCTTCAGGTGGTGGGTTTTGGTAAGGAGGAGACTGCCACGCCTGGAGAAGAGCAGGGCACTGGCGGTCCAGGGAAGAGCTGCACGTATGGAGAGGTGTCCACGCTCACCTTCCTGCCCGCCTCTCCAATGCTGGCTGAAGTCACTGTGATCACGGACATCCGAGCCTTCACCTCCACCCTGACCCTGTACCCTTACCACAAGATACTGGAATAGGCTGTTATACCATACCAGAGGGTACATTAGCATTGGGCCCACTGTTGTTAGAGTTGGGAGTCCAAACTCATTTTCCCCTCTGTGGTTATTGGCAGAAGGAAACACTGACTCAGACCTCCTCTTTTCACACTGTCCAACTGGATAAAGGCTCTGGGGCAGCAGAAATTCACTCTACTTGAACTTCACTGCTTCGTAATTCCCTCTACTTTAGAGAGGCAAAGCAGTGCAGAAGTCCCGCTGTATTACAACCCCCCCCCCCCAACCCCCTCCAAAACATTGATTAAAATGAAACCGTTAGGCAGACATTAATGTCTTAACTATGAGTTTCATAGATTTAATTGCAGCAGGTGAACAGGAATAGATACTGTGAGAATTGTGAGCGTCTGGATTTTGGTGAACTCTCCTGCTGCAGTGATGTTGGATCCAGGACTATACTTAGAATGCAAATAACTTGCGCTATCTGCAGTTTAACTGGGGATTCACTGTGTTGATCTGCTGGGGAGAAGACAGATACCTGCTGTGTATGAACTGGTGTGTTAATGCAGTATTGGTAGATAAAGCTGCTATATTGTAAGGGGGAAGCTACCAAACTGATGAGCAGGGTTGTGGTCATTTATTACTGATATGATAATGATATCACATTTACCTTCACATTGCTTGGCTGCTAGCTTGTATTAAATAATAGCCTTTTTGAATTAGGTGGCTTGTAAATATATTTATTAAAGAGAATATGAGAGATTGAATTTGCTTCCTGTCATTACTGTCTCGATGAATTATGGTACTTATGGATTTAATGTCAGTTAAATATATATTAACTAATTTACAGCATTTGTTGATCTGATCTGTAATTTAATAAAATATGCTACAACATTGCTTAAAAATGGAAGTGTCTCTTGTCGTGATTTAAAAGCCTACATTAGCTATGCAGAAATGTAACTCATTGAAGTATCTCCAGTATATAGGTGGCCTGTAGAAAAACGGCGTTTTTTCTGCGGCTGAGAGTGGCATGAGCTGTCTGGAAAGTGTGTTCATGATGGCTTATATTATGCGGCATGCAAGAAGTTATGCATGGGCAAATTCGTTAGAACTAAAACTCTTGATGGGGTCTGGTATGGTGCGTGAAAGATATTTCAAACAGGCTTCAAAGTTATAAACCGAGGGAATAAATACTTCATTGAAGCTCTCATCTGCGAGTGTACTAGAGGTTCCGTATGACATTACATGTGCTGCATGTTCGGTGTCTGTTTACAGCCTGAATAATTCAACCCCCTTGAATGTTTCAGAATGGAGTACGCTTGGCAGTATCTTATACACTGTGTAGCATGTGGTGTGCTTGGTCCAAACGAAATTTTACGGGACTCTTCTGGCACTAAAAACAAACAGATGAACGTTCGTGGCAATTACTGGAGTTGCTTCCTTGGCATGCGAACGGAACTGCCCCTCTATTTGTTACACCTTGTTGACTTTCCTGGACACTGGCTCTGACTTGCAGGTTTATTGGCATCTTTCCCAACGCTGATTCATTGGCTACATTCAACATATGAAGCTGTACATTTATAGACAGTAAAATTTATAGTTTTACACGATTTAAATACAAGGGAGCTTTACTTATTTGTTTGACACTTGCAAGAAATATTGCAAGGAAAATGACGGTAGAATGATTCACTTAGTCTTAACATGACTGGCTCGCCCAGCGAGGGGAGAATCGTCAAGGGGACAGTCAGGCAACTGTGAAGGCACGCTCGTTCTGTTTGCCATAGCTACGGAAGATCTAGATCAGGGGCCGCACTCACAAAGGCTATGATATATTATTTTGCTTGTTGTTGGGAAGCTAACCTCTATCTCTGTCGGGTAGGCCTATATTAATTTTCGGTCATCTTCCACGCATATTTTATTCTTCCGAAAATAATTTCGACGGGTCCAAAAAAAAATGAATGTATTATTGTAAGTTCAGATTATAGGCGAAAGTTTTTTTTTGGACCTGACTGGTGCTTTGATTTTGGGCCACCTGGGCACAACGGTGGTCTCAGGATGTCATCTACTGTCTTTACCAAGCCTAAAGAAGGAAGGATGCATTCTACAAAAGGAGAAATGAAAGGTACCACCGTTATAATTTCGTTATCGGTAATTACCCATTTACCACTCCCGAATGTTTTTCAATGTTGCTCATCCTTTTAATTTCTGTAATATTTCTGAAATACTTCACATTATATAATTCGATGTGGGATTTCCAGCGTATAGCTTTCCATTGCTTGTATTGTGCCGTCTTGTCCGCAACATCTGGCAAGGTTTCGCTAGTAGTACCAAGAAATAAGAGTGATAGAACGTTGCAAATGGCCAACTTGTCCATCAAAATCGATTTTCAAATTCTCAGGAGTTAAAGGCACTTGGCTCTGTGTCGCAATGTAATTTCTCCAGTTGCGTTACCCGAGCTGACAGAGAAGTTTGTTCCTGAGACGCGATCCAAAATGATGCTGACGTCCTCGTTACGCAATGACTCAATCCCCGATGATCTCCTTACTGCTCTCATTTCTACTGTCTGCCCCCTGGAGAAAGCGCCGGAGGCCCCTAAAATCACCAAGACGCGCACTACTGATTTCAAGGTTTGCAATTTTGCTATTTATGAGGTAAACAACGCTGCCGGTGATTGCACCAAGGCAATTCCCATCTTTTGATGTTTTCTAGGCTTAACGGTTCTTCACAAACTGCTCTTGTGCAAACTTGAACAGAATTGAAAATATTTGCATGAGCAATGAGAAAATTTGCCTACAGACATTACAGAAAAATGATGCTTGTCCAGAAGAAGGCGAAGAGGGTCGTGTCTATCCCTAGTTTTCATGCCAGTTTCTGACCTTTATTTGTCTCAATTAGCCAAACCGTATATCAAATCTGACATCTCTGCTGCATTTTTTCAAATTATCATGAATGACTGGTCTTGTCTCCCCCAAATGTCTCATTTGTCTTTGATCTATTCTACATGCAAATTTATGTTTGTGTGCACAACCAATTAGCTCAATTAATCTGGTTAACTGATAGAAATAAAAGCCTACATACACACTGGCCATCCGGGACTAGAATAGCCCACCCCTGCTGTAGTCGCTCAGTGTGTTTTAAAGATGGTGTCATTGCTTTTTGAATCTTTGCTCTAGGTCCATGGAATGAGCAAAACTGACGCAGTCTGGCAGCATCCTCTTGTACGCAGGAAATACAAACACCTTCTTGACCACCCTACTTCAGTGACTGGAGCTGGGAGGTGAAGCCATCAGCAATATTATCATCTAGAGTGAAAATGTTAATGACTTGGACAGTTGCCTCCTTTTATTAAACTGTGGACAGTGAGATACAATTGATACACTTCATTGTTTATCGGTCAATAGTGCCACCATTGGTATTTGCCCCGTCTTATTGGTTTACATTGCATAGAATGACTGTTATGATACCATTTTCATGGTTGTATGGAAATGCGATTTTTCTGTTTTTAAATAATGAAGGGACATCTCCTTCCTGTGCGATGCTGTGGTTTCTGAAAGGGCCGGGATGTCCCTAACTGAAATGGGTAGGAGAGGTAGTTCCCAGGATGTCCACAAGGTAAGTAGGGAGAGATGCAGCTTTCCTTAAATAAGACTTGGTCCTTGCAGAAAAGAGTTGTCAGGGAATTTCAATAAAAATGGCTGTTAGTTCCTTTCAAGACCAGCATTCAACTCCATTACTGCTGTGGCTTCTTACTTTGGTGGCTTTGGCTGCTTGATGGCAATGCTACCCTGTCAGCCAGGACCACTCTGCTGGGAATGTGCATGTTGTCCCTGTGTTCCCCTAGAAATACATGATTTACAGGAACTCTCCTGTCGTTGCCCCATCCATGCCTCAGGCTTTAGAGCTGCAGTCAGTCTTTGGGTGCTGTGTGTAGCTGCCCACAGCCATGATATCTACCGGCCCCGTTGAATCTAAACATCACATAAATATAACCTTGATGTCTGGCAATGAGAAGTGGGCAAAAAGCAGTACATGATGTTGCAATCTTAAAGATTATCAAAGAAACAAAGTTGCTCATATCCGTCAGTCTGGAAAGGATTACAAAACCAATTCTAAGAATCTGGGACTCCAGTGAACCATGGTGAGAGTCATTATCCACAAATGGAAAAAAAACTAGTGATGAACTTGTACTGTGATGAACCTTCCCTCAAGGAACTGGCCGACCAAATGTCCTCCAAAAGCACATGGATGACAATAGGAAAGAGTAAAGGAGAGAATTACTTTTTCACAGCACTATAATTTTGCTTGTGGTGCTGAACAGCAGTCACTGATCGAATTCAGGGCACATTTGGCCAAGAGAAGGCCAAATCGACACACTTTGTACTGTAGACACTGATGAGCCAGAACATTAAAACCATTCACAGTTGAAGCAAATGACCTTGATCGTCCCACAACAATGGTATGTTTCAAGGTTTGCTGACAAACCTGAAGTGAACAGTCATTCCTTGCAGTCCATTTGTTGGGTGAGGGATAAATGGGACCTAAGAGACTTTGACAGGGGCCAAATGGTTATCGGCAGATGAAAGGTCAGAGCATCTCAGAAGCGTCGAGGCTTCTGGGGTGCTCCCAGTCAGTCAGCAGTGAGTACCTACCACCAGTTGCCAAAGGAGGGACAAACCTTGAAACCTTGGGTGCCCAAGCCTGACTGATGCACAAGGGTAATGAAGGTTATCCTGTTAGGTCTGAACTAATAGAGGGGCTTCGCAGCCTAAGTCTTGGAGAACCTTAATGACGCTTACGTGAGGAATGTGTCAAAACACAGTGCATCATGTACTTCTGCGCATAGCACTTTGTAGCTGTAGACCAATCAGATTGCTCATCCTAACGTCAGTCCACCGTCAAAAGCACCTACAATTGGAACAGGAGGGTCGAAACTGCACCTTAAAGCAATTGAAAAAAATCACTCGACCCATTGAGTCCCATTTTCTTTGCATCATATACATTTGCTGAGTACATGTGCACAATTTACTGGGGCAAGAGATGGCACAAAGTTGCACTGTGAGAGGAAGGTGGTGGAGAAAAATGCTCTGCAGGGAAACCCTGGGTCCAGGAACTAAAACGGACATCAACTTCATGCAGCCATTTTGTCGGCATTAGGGGAACCAGCACGATATTTGGCAGGTGGTTTTTTTTTTTTTTTTTTTTTTTTTTTTTTTTTTAAATTTGGCATCTCCAATCCCACCCGAATTTGGAATGCCCAATTGGGGAACTATGCACAAAGCTTGCTCGTATGCGACCCCTTGCTGCCAACTCAGGATAGTGAAGACAGTTCACGGCTCTCCTCCGAAGCACGTGCCTGTCAGCCACTGATTCTTGTACACTCGCTGGTTGAATCTTCGCAAGTTCAGAGCGAGGGCGGAGGATACCCGGACATGAACCAAGCCGGATTCTTCCTGACGAGCGCCCGTCTGGCCAACAGGAGGCGCTGGAGCAACGAACAAAGCTGTTATCCAATGCCCAAATCCGGCAGTCCCTTCCCAATTTGTAACCCTGTAGCGCGATAGCCAATTGTGCGCTACTCTGAAAAAGCTGCCGACCCCTGCCGGTGGGTACGCCGAGGATCGAACCCGCGACGTGGTGATCACCTCTGCACTGCAGCGCAGTGCCTTAACCGTGTGAGCCACCCGGCAGCCGGCAGGTGGTTTTAAAGTTGCGTCTGAGCAGTGCCTGTATAACCCCTGTTTTTTTTTTTGTTTTTTTTTCAATGAATACACATTTTTCATACCTCAGGACCTAAGTTTGGAGGAGAGCCTGATCCCTGCTGAATACCACATAGTGAAAAACAAAGGAGTGATAGGACTGCAGTGCTATGAAGAGTAAGTGCTATCAGCCCAACTCTAAATACACAAGATTTTCAACCTTTACTTGGCCAGTTTTTAAAATCGAGCTAGTAAAAGCCTGACTCAATGTAATTAGACTAGCATCCAAGAGCAGTTTGGTTAAATGAACTTGGTACCAATTCCAGAGTACAGGATCACGTAGAGAATGACAGGGCATGTAAAGAACTGGACCTCTGCTGGGCACCTCCTGCTGCGTTTGGCTCCTGGGGACCCCCAAAAAAGGCAAAAAAAAATCAGCTCGATCAAACATGGCGCTTTTCTACTACGCAGTACCGGCTCTACTCACTCTACTCTACTCGTCTTGGTACCGGGTAGTTTTTTTGGGGTTGCTTTTCCATTAGAGCCTAGTACCGCCTCGCAGCATGTTACTGCCACGAGAGCATCCTCAGTTATATCAAGTTTACTTTTATTCCGTCGATTTTGTAAAATATTTGTGTCTAACACCGCGTCACCACGTTATGGCACTAAAGTCCGGGAGTGTTTAACTGTAATTTTTGTTTGACATTGTCCTGATGCATAGGATAGCAGCTGGTGTTGTGTCCAATTCGGTTGCACAAAAACGCAAAGCTGTGATATCTATAAAAGGCATAGAGTATTCATAGAAAAAGGCAATATATTCTCAATGTATTTGTGTACCATCAGTATTCCATAATGTAACTACAACCCCTGGAAAAAATTATGGAATCACCACACACCGAGGATGTTCATTTACCTTTTTTCCTTCATAACAAAGAAGCAAATAACTCATGACAATACAATTATTGTTTATTTGCTTGGCATTCAGGCTTCATGAAACATTTCACTTTGAAACTGAAGGCAAATCGCGTAGCAAATGCGCAAATTGCAGGAGAGAGATGGCAGAGTTTTGGAATTTATTGCTTAATGATGCATCATCTCATCTGTGATACCTTTCCTAAGAACAAAATGCTTCATCTGCACCCGTAAAGTTATTTTCCCTGTAATTTTCGTAAAGTAGGGGCAGCACAATAACTTTCTCACGGGGATTAGGGGAACCGAATGGGACACATCACCGTTGCTTCTAATTTCGCTACAAACAGGGTCACAGACAAAGAAACGCATTTCATAAATGCAGCAGCTTCGGTGAACAAACACAGCCTTGTTTTAAAGGTAAGGCAACCCACATTATATCTATCAAGCTGCCTAAAACAACACACCTTTCGAAAACATAATTTGCAGACTTGCTTCAATGATGGCAATGAAGCCAGTTTCCTAGCGATAATGCGGAAGCGAGTTGTATTTCGCAGAGACAGTTCTCTCTGAACAGTCAGTTGGCAGCTGTGTTGTCAAGTAACACTTGTTAGTACCTGTTAGCCAAGCAGGCATATTTTTTCGAACCACAAGAGAGCAGGGACCAGAAAATCTGGTACCTGGTACCAGGTACTTTTTCCTAATGGAAAAGCAAAAAAGGCAAGTAGAGTAGATTAGAGCCGGTACCTCGTAATGGAAAAGCGCCAATAGATAGGTACCAGACACAGTGTATTTCAGGGTAATTTACACATCACACTGGGTAAAAAATGGTTCATGCCAGACATAATCTCTGCTGCATTAGGCCCGCCTGACACTCAAAAAGGGCCTACAAATTTTGGCTGGATCAAACATCATTGGTACCACTTAAAACAAAGTTTATATACTTCGACACATCTCAGAGAGTACAGAATGGTCAATACCAGACAAATTACCTGCTGCATTATGCCCGCCAGACACGCCCAAAGGTTGACGAACACCCTCTGCTCTGGCAAAATTGATGTTGATAAAACATGAAAGTTACCGAATGAAACTACTTTTGAATGAAAGGTAACATTCCACAAAGTACAAACAGACCCTTGCCAGACATACTGCCTGCTGCATTAGGCCCGCCAGACACCCAAAAGGGGCCTAAAAATTTTGGCTAGATCAAACATTATTGGTATCATTTGAAACAAATCTTCGACACATCACAGAGAGTACGGAATGGTCAAAACCAGACAAATCACACGCTGCATTATGCCCGTCGGACACGCCCAAAAGTTGACCCCACCCTCTGCTCTGGCAAAATTGATGTAGAAAAAACATGAGAGGTAATGCATAAAACTAGTCAAGATTGAATGCTAAATTCTATTGATATATTATTCCCCTTGCCAGACATTCTACCCACTGCATGAAGCCAACCAGACACCAAAAAGGAAGAAACTTTTGATGGATAACATACAGTATAGTTGTACCATACAAAACATTACTACATGAAACTACTTAAACACAATGTTTAGAAATTTCAAGAGCAAATAAGATATAGTCCATGCTGCTGTTTGTCATGCGTCAGGTCTGCACGACACATCATAAAATGCATACAAGCAATCAGGCACTAGATGTTGGCAAAATGATTAGTTCATCAGACATTATCAGACAAGTTCAGCTTGAAAGCCCACGAAAACCTCCTGATCATTACAAGTAATATATATATATATATATTATATATATCATATATTCTATTCAAAGTTCTCAATATCAAGGAAAAGTAGTTTCATGTAGTAATGTTTTGTATGGTAGAACTTTATGCTATCTGGTTGGCCACATGCAGTGGGTAGAATGTCTGGCAAGGGAAATAATATATCAATGGAATGGAACATTCATATTTTACTCGTTTTATGCATTACCTTTCATGTTTTATCTACATCAATTTTGCCAGAGCAGAGGGTGTTCGTCAACCTTTGGGCGTGTCTAGCGGGCATAATGCAGCGGGTAATTTGTCTTGTATTGACCATTCTGTACTCTCTGAGATGTGTCGAAGAATGTAAACTTTGTTTCAAGTGGTACCAATAATGTTTCATCCAGCCGGAATATGTAGGCCCTTTTTGGGTGTCTGGCGGGCCTAATACAGCAGAGATTATGTCTGGCATGAACCATTTTTTACCCAGTGTGATGTGTAAATTACCCAGAAATACATTGTGTGTGTGGATGTTTGGACATGTTTGGATCGAGCTGATTTTTTTTTTGTATCTTTTGGGGGTCCCCAGGGGCCAAACGCAGCAGGGTGTCCCCGGCTGACATCCAGTTCTTCATATGCCCTATCATTCACTACATGATCCTGTATTCCGCAATTGGTACCAAGTTTGTTAAATCACACTGCTTGGCTGCTGGTCTAAATCAGATAGTTACAGATAAATTAATATAAACGTTTGAGAACTTAGCAAAATTCTGTTACCTTCTAAGATAACTTATTTATGAATACTAACAAATGAGAAGTTACTTTGTCAGAGGAATAGGCCACAATAAAATGGTGAAGGAGATTCAGGCTTTAATGGGTAGTTATACCTAATTTAGGTAATGTGAAAACATTGGGTCAGATTTATTGCATTGTTGAAGAGGAATCTTGAAGTCAGGAAATCACAACATTTACCAGCTGGGAGAAGGAACTGGTTTGAATTTTTTTGCCGGAAGAATGGAAGGACAGAACCTTGTAGTTTTCCATTTATTATTGCTTATCAAATCAATTTTGAGAGAGTATTTTCAGGAAAATTCATGTAAGATGTAACTTTTTCAAAATACTTACTATTCAAGCAGAAATATTCAACGGTAGTAATACCATGCTGTCGGGGAAGTTGTGGGGAGGTAGAACTCAGCTGCTCCCATAATTTTTTTCTGACAGGGAGCTTCATTTATAAACAGTGCGCAGGCACAGAAAAGATGAGTACGCCATTTTATTTGTAGATTTCTGATTTATAAAAACAAACTTTACATAAAAAAATGGAAATTATCAAAATTATGCACATATCAATAAATTCCAAGTTCATCTTGCTTAAATAAGTAAATAATTGTATGCCATTTATCTGACACATAGGTTTAGAAATTAGGTTGTTTTCTACTGTATAACATTTTTCTTTTTTTGCGCGTACGCATTATTTAGGTATGAAATCCATGCAATTTTTTTATAAATAAGGCCCCAGTTCTGCTGCAATATTGGACTGAAATACGTTGAGCCGTGGACGCCATGTTTCAATGTACATGTATTTGAGCAATTATTGCTCGGTAGAACACCACAGCTGCTCTCTCAGTAAATTGATGAGTCTCCTCTCAGAATTTTAAGCGTATAGGCTCTTCAGCAGATACCAAAAAAATGGGTTGAATCAAGCAGCACCTCAACTAAGCGAATGGAAGGATGCAATTAATTAAATTAATAAAATGAAGATGATCACAGGATTAGGAATTTCACATTGTTTGGTGTGAGACAGAAAATAATTCTGAAAACAAAAGTCATCCAAATATAAAAAATGTATTTCCTATGACATTTCCTGAGCCAGACGTGTACATAAATGGGATGCACATATGTGTACACAGGTACCATATAGGTATGTGTGTTCATACTTATTGTGTTGCTATTCTATCCAATTAATCCTTAATTATCAATTATTGCATTTTGGTACCTGTGAGCTGGTTGAAATCTTGTGATCAGAAGGCGAAACCGCGTGGGTGTATTTGCTGGACTGGGTAGCAATATGTATAATTTTCGAGTTGGTCGCAGCAATGGGCTAATTGGGATTTCTCGGTCTTGTTAGGTGTGCGAAAAGGGTTAGGTAGCTCTTTTATAAATAGATCATGGATTTCTGAATGAAAAACAGGCTTTAAAATGTGTTTTCTCATAATCATTATGAATTGGCAAGAGGAAGTTTTGGATTCAGGACAATACTTGAAGTATGTAAGACCTGTAATCTAAGTTGCAGGTGTGTACATTGTGGAAGTCTGTTCCTTTAGTAGTATAGATTGTAATTGTTATTGTACAGTTCTTTGCTCCTTCCATTTTTTTGTTTTTTCTTTCTTTGGTTTGAGAAGTAACTATTGTAAGGGATTAATTTTTTACTAATTATAAGAAGACTATAAAAAATGAATACACAAGATTGTAATATCCAGGCAGTGCCTTACGTCTTGCTGTGTATATGTTGCCATATGTTTTTGTGGTTATTTGTGCATTTCTCCTCTTTTCTTTTTCAGTAAATACACTGTCTTACTGGAAGATGAGAAAAGAAGGTTGAGAGTCTTCCCATCAATGTGAGCGACAAAGTCAATTATTCAAATGTCAGTTAGCAGCATGCGTATCTTTTAACTGTCCATGCAGATACCTTCAGTGTTGCAATCAGTCTGTCAATTTGCTGGTCAAGCACAGTTGGTACTGATGTTAAAACTATAACCTATAACCCCAAAGTAAGCGAGATTTGTTTTTAACTGGGGTAAAAGGGAGAAAATGGAGAATTCAGTTGTACACTGATAATGAACAGGAAGCCCAATAGCCGATGGGAGGTGCTGCAGCTGAGGCAGGTGATGGATGAGATGCTGGAGAAGGCCGGAGTCAATCAGGAGCCAACCGAGCTGAAAAGCCCTTCACAGGTTTTCTTGTGCTGTGAAACCTCTCTACTTTAATTCTTCATTTTGTTATTAAGAAAAGACTGAGGTTTCATATGTCTGTTGGGCTAAATTGCCCAGGTAAGAGTACTTCAGTGAATAGTTTGAGTTGAAAAATTTCTAAGGAATATTCCTGCCTCGTACCCACTGAATGGTAGGAAAAGCTCCCCCTTAATGACTCAGGCCAGGAATAGTCTAAATACCGGATGGATGGATGGATGGATGGATGGATGGATGGATTTTCCTTGAATTCTCTGCTTGTTGTTAGCTTGGGTGCCTACACCTAATTGCCATAAAAATATATTTTACTTCTGCCTGATTTCCTCTACTACCTGAGACTCATGTCTGGTAACTATAACTTTATTACTAAGTTATTATAATTTACGGATGTGGTTTGCTCTCCCTTTGGTTCCTTTGGGACAAACTGTTGCATTTAATATTAATTTTGTCTTAAGATCAAGTACAACGTGGCAAATAATGGAGACAATCAGTCAAGAGGGCAAGTAGATCTTCAGTCCTGATATGACCCGATAATATTCTAGCCAGCAGTTCTTGAAATTTAAGATCAAATGTTAACTTATGAAAAATATGTTGCATAGGTGGTGATAAATTTGAGTTATTTTTCATTCAATTGACAGATGGAGGGTCTGCTACAGCTGGTGCGAGTGGAGCAGGACATTTATAACACCATCTTCCATGAGCTGATCCGACAGGTCAGCGTGGACTGTGCAGAGAGAGGACAGCTGCTGGCAAAGCTTAGGTTTGTGGTGTCACAGTGTTGTGGTACTGGTATAAAGTACTGTCCCAGATATGGTACTGTTTCAGATGTGCTAGAGCAGGGATGGGCAATTCCGGTCCTGGAGGGCCGGGGGTATGCAGGTTTTAATTTCTATTAATTACCCTGACTAATTGAGTTAATTGGTTGCATAAACAAATATAGATTTGTGCAAAGGTTTGATCAAAGACAAATGTTTTATGTAAGGACACAAGAACAGTCTTAAGTTTTCACTCATGATAATTTAAAGAAATGCACCATAATTGTCAGATTCCATGAATAGTTTCTCTAATTTAGGTAATCAGCTAATTAACGGGCAGAAGTTGGTGTGAAAATCAGGGACAGATTCGGCCCTCGTTGCCCACCCCTGTGCTAGAGTCTCAGCTATGATTGTGTCTCAGGTGTGCTGTTGTCTTGGATGTATTAGTGTCTCAGATATGCTAGTGCCTCAGATGTGGTTCCTGGATACGGTAGTGTCTCAGATATGCCAGGGTCTCAGATCTGGCACTCAGATGTGTTACAGGCGCAGATGTGGTGGTGCCTTATATGTGGTAGTGTCTCAAGAATGTTTTTGTCTGAGTTGTATTATTGTCTTAAATGTCTTTGTGACTCAGATATGGTAGTGCCTCAGATGAGGTACTCAGATACGCCAAGGTGTCCAAGGTGTGGTACTCAGACATGCCTGTCTCCAATGTGACTCTCAGATGTAGTATAGGTGCAGGTATGGCAGTCCATCACATATGGTAGTGTCTCTAATGTAGTGGAGTATCACATTTGGTACAGTCTCAGATGTAGTGGAGTATCACTTGCGGTTGTGGTAGTGTCTCAGATGAGGTCTTATCTCCGATATGGTATCATTTCACGTGTAATGGTGGTTTCTGTGTGTCAGATATGGTTATTCCTCTGGTCTGATTGTGTCTTGGATATTGTGGTTTCTCTGGTGTGGTAGTTTTTCGAATATGGTGATTTCTCTGGTAAGGCTGTGTCCCAGATATGGTGATTTCAGTGGTATGGTAGTGTCCTACCATGTGTCTTTTGGTAGTGTTTCTCTGGTAGTGTTTCAGATATGGTGGTTTCCATGCTTTAGTAGTATCTCAGTTATGGTGGTTTCTCTGCTTTGGTAGTGTCTTTGATATGGTTGTTTGTCTGGTATTGTTGTTTCTCAGATATGGTGATTAAAGTGGTTTAGTAGTGTCTAAGACAGAGGTGGGCAGCGAGGGCCGTATCTGTCCCTGGTTTTCACACCAACGTCTGGTCTTAAATTAGTTGATTGTCTCAATTAGCCAAACCATTTATGAAATCTGAGGTTTCATGCGCATTTCTTTAAATTATCATGAAACTACAAAGACTAGTCTTGTCTCCCTTCATAAAACATTTTCCTTTGATCGAATCATTGCGAAAATCTATATTTGTTGTGCATGCAATCAATTAACTCAATTAGTCAGGGTAATTGATAGGAATAAAAACCTGCATACACACCGGCCCTCCAGGACCGTGATTGCCCACCCCTGGTCTAAGATATTGAGTTTCTCGAGAATTGTAGCGTCTCACATATGGTGGTTTCTTCTGTATTGTGGTATCTTCTTTGGTGGTAGAGTATCCATTGTGGTGGTTTTTGAGTTATGGCCGTATCACAAGTATGATCGTGGCTCATGTATGCAGTGTACTGATGCCTCGTCACATGTTCCAGAGAGAAGTATGTTGCTCTGTTAGAGCGAATTCCCCATCAGGTGAAGGGGCTCCACACTGAGGCACTGGCACAGAGAACGCTGGTCCGCCGCAGTGCTGAGGAGATTACTTGCCTGAAGAAGTCCATCACCCAGCTGAACAAGTGAGGCTCTGTGTGTGTGTGCGTGTGTGCGCGCGCGCGTGTGTGTGTGCGTGCGCGCGCATGCATGTGAAACTTTGACCTTTTGTGTATTTATTTAGATGTGGGGCTGTACTTTAAGTGCCTAAGGCCTTGCTGCTAAAGTTATTTGCTTCCTACAACTGCCTGCAAAAACTCTCTGCCAAAACAATGAATACAACTAATACTATACACCCAGAAATAATCCATGTATAATTTCGTAATGAATTTCTCTCTTTCCCAATTGTCATGTATGTTCCAGTGAGTTGGTTGAGCTCAAGGAACACAATGAGCATCTGTCTCAGCAAGCAAAATGGGTCAAGCAGGATCTAGCCATGACACGGGAGGAATTACAGAGGACTTCAGGGTGAGACATCAACCATCCTAATGCCTTTACCCAAAGTCAAAATGCTTTTATTACCACAAAACAGAGTAGATGATATTTTTCTTGGTACAACCTTTGGCATTAGCATACAAACAGTTAATGGTGAGCCGAGTCAATGGCAGAAATACAGCTTAGTGATTAAAAAAACGATGCAGTGCAACTGAGCAGCCTCAGATAAATTTAAGTCATGATTGCGCTGGATTGTTATGGGTGGTACCCATGAGTGCAATTGATTCTATAATTTGCTGTGCCACTTGAAACATGAGAATTTTTGGATTTGCCTTTAGATGCCCATAATTTGCGAGATATTGAAGCAGAGAAGTCTTGAGTATTCACTGGTTAAAGTTAGCATCTCATTTGTGCTGCAGACAATGAGCTTTTACCTGAAACATTCACCCAGGCCTTTTAGAAACTGTAAAGACTGCATCAAGATGTTCAGAGAGGGAGACAAGGGCAGTACTGAAAGTGTGACGGTCAGTTATGTCCGTGCCTCTTGCCTCTAGCTTGGTGGTAGAGCACCGTGAGCTGTATGAAATGCAGCGGCATAGGCTGGAGGGTCAGGTGTCCAGATTAACTGAAGAGAAGGACCTTTGGAGCAAAGTCACTTACAGCCTGGCGCTTAAGGTGACTCATTACCCTGCACCCAATTTTATGTGTGACACATCACTCGTGATTGTCAGTTGGCTCATTCCAGCAGTGCGATTTTAGTGCCGTCTCTTAAGAGAGTCAAAGGCTCTAAGTACAAGCTTTCATGAATGATTACGAGGACAAATACTTTTACAGGTGGCATTCATAATATTCACTGCTGTTTTTGATTGTTTCCTGAGGCAAATGTGAAAAGTGGTATTATCTTCAAATGTGTTTGTCATTTTCATGCTCTTTTCATCACTCTGCTTGTGATCATTTAAATTAAACTTGGGGCCAGTTCCAATTTCCTGAGGCCAGTTACCCCATTTGCAAAGTGCTGTGTATGTCAAGGTGGTCAGTGAACACAGGGTGTCTTAATTTTTATAATTCTCAGGTCATTAAGGCCAACAAACTTCAGTGGGCCAGGAGACTTGATGAAAGCAGTCAGACCTGGGCCAAAACTGCCAAGCACTTCTGCAAAATCCTGACTACTAAAGTGAGGTGTCATTCTCTTGGACCCTGAGTTTCAACATTCAACATTCTTTGTCAGGCAAAAATGATTCTTTTTCTGGGAGCTTTCACAGCCCATACCAGCGAATGAGTTCCATAAATAACTGCAAAAATAGTTTCTCTATGGAGAAAAGCCTATGGAAGGTTTAATATAAGTACATGGATGTGTTGAGTACCATAATTTCAGTAACGTGACTCTGAGATCGGTTTTAGACGTTCTCATCAGCCACCCTTCTCCCTCTAGGATGCAGAGGATATGAAGTATGTCGTGAAGCTGACGGATCAGTGGAAGGATGAGATGACGGCCTTCATACGGAGGCTGAATGACACTGAGCAAAGCCAGTGTGAGGAGATGAAAAAGGTCAAAGAGGGCATTGGCCAATGGCAGGTCTTCTGTGAGACTAATGTCAAGTGAGTGGGACACGGCCTCCTGAACAAATATTATTAAAATCACTGAAATCCCACACCAAGCAGCCCTTACTGATTTGTTTCCTTCACAGTTCATTTTTTTTTTTAATCAATTGAGATAATTTACTTATCACTTTATTGCAATATTGTTTCCAGCAATCCAGATGTAAAACTGGAAGAATCACAGGACAAGTTGTTTTTTGACGTGAAACAGTGGTCATTGGTAAGGTTACTGGTGATCTCTAGTCTTGGTAATAAATGAGATAGATAACTATGCTTAATTTAACATGAATTACATTTTATTGTCCACAATTCCTTTTGACTCTATTCCTCTGAAAACCAGCAGTGCACATCATACATTACATGTGTACCGTGTGTATTTCTCTGCAGTTGTTGACAGTGCAGTGTGAGCGGTATGGGGGAGCAGATTTTCTCTCCTGTCAGGAGACCCTCAACCTCCTGTCACAGCTACAGGACTCATGGGTAGATGTGGCTCTTCAGGTCTTCAGGAGACACCCAGGTCCCAGCGGGGAGCCTCCCAAAGGCCAGGAGACCATGCGGGAGCTGGGCAGGGCCGTGTCTGAGCTCCACAAGCAACTGGAAATTCGCATCACCGGAGAGAGTGGGTCTCGAGTAGGATGGGCGGGGCTACTGAACCCCAATGAGGTCAACCATCCTGTGCGTTTTCAGTACAGCCACACCAAAGTCCACCTCATTCTAAAGCTGAAGATTTTGCTGCGCTGAAAATTAGATCTGAAAAATTAGGATGAAAATGTACAAGATGATAGATCTCCTGGAACATTGCTGAGCTGCCCAGTGGAAAGAAAATGTTTGGTCCTCTCCCATTGTCATAGTTTAACCTACCTGTTCCTTGTATTCCAGGTGTTGCCAAATTACTGTCATCTCTTATTGGGCCAATGGAGCGATGGGCTTTAAAACTCAAGGCGATGAAAGACAAGTCCAAGGCCCTTCCACATTCTGATTGGCTGAACCTGGAAACTGACTTGGGCAAATGGACAGAGGTTACTGAGGAAGGTTTGCTCCTGCTATCAAGCATTTGGACAGAAAGTGAGTGCGTTAAGTCTTCGCACTTCAGGTATGGAAAATGCGATGGCAGAAGGAAATGGGTTTTCACACTATCACTAAAGTAATGCTGCGGAGTTCTATAATTTGTGTTCAATATTTGTGGTTCATAGGACTGAGGTAAACAGCGTTTGCGCCAGGTTACGGGAGTTTGTCTCAATGCAGGATGTTTTCTTTGACTGCGAAAACCAAAGGCTTTCTGATGAGGTAAACTTTAGCTCTTGTCACACCACTGTTTCTGCAGATTGATGTGGATTTTCACAGAGTATGTGTGTTACTCCAGGTATGCTTCATCCATTCGGCCATGACTCGCTGGATGGTGAATCTGCTTCTGCTAATGGCCCCTAGTGAAGACCAGGATCGTCATCTGCAGTCAGACCCTGTCCATCAAGCTCTTCTAACGGTCTCTTTTCAAGACCTGGAAGAAGATTGGCAACATCTCATGCAAAAACTGGATCATTACTCCAAGCACTTAGTAAGGTGGTTGTTCTTAGTGCTTTATCAAGCTTCATTGTGAAAACTGCACATCTATCAAGAATTCAAGATTGATTTGGTGTCATAAAAGTTGACAACCAAATATATAAACCATGAAAAACAGTTGCTGAAGGTGTCTTTTTGCTTCTTTGTTGTAAAGAAATGTTGGTATCTTGAAAAAGAACTAATAATATTCCATCTGAGCTTATTTAGCCTTAGTTAGTTAGTAATTGACGCTTCTGTTTGCTTGAAAGCTAAAATTAATTTCCAATACCTTTACATGGATTTGGCACATTTCAATTATGGTCTGTATTCTCAAGAGTTTAGCTGGTCTGCTCATCACAAGATTATCTGGGATAACCTCTTCACACCACATTTTGGTCAGTTTGGCTTCTAGTGACACCAGTTCTTCAAACGCCAAATAGGTTCCGTTTTCACCTTGTTGCAATTCGGGGCAAATTAATAAAGCACTGCTTATCTAATGTGAATGGATTAATCTCTTTGCAGTTCATGCCTGCCCATTGTTGAGAAATGCCTTCGAAAACCGCTGGTAGAGGATGAATCTGAGAATGTGCTGGCTGAGCTGAATAGCCTTCAGGTACGGTCTAGCAAAATTTACAGGGCATATGGATGGACTCCATATTTGTGCGCATCTAACCACCTTCAGTAAACAAAGTTTACACTGTCTCTTTTCTGTTATGATGGATTTTGCGCATGGCTGTCAGCGAGAGTGTGGAGTATGGAGGGAGGCCAGTCAACGCCTGCTGCTGGACTTTAATGATGTACAGGGGACTGTGGACCATGAGTCTAACATCGACATCCTACCCTCAGTGAAGTCTAGCGAGGACTTTTTGGTGAGTTGCATCTCTTTTTCACCCCCTCCACCCCACCCCCTGTCAGCCTCAGGCATACGGTGAAAGTCTACTGTGTAACTTGATGGTTTGGTGAACCCAAATGCTTTGTGGAAACTGATTACCTCAAAAAACATTGTGTAGGCAAATTTAATTGCACTGTGTGGAAGGAACTAAAAGAAAATAAGGTAAAGTTATTGTTGAAATTTTTTTTAAACATGTGTTTAAATGCTGCGAACACAAGATCATTCTGTTGACACACAGTTTTTTGAGGTATTCGGTTTCCTCAAAACATTTGAGTTCACCACACTTGGCAGGATTTACAGTGTGTACCTGGTATGAGCGGCACTCTGCAGTGGTAACATCTGAACCAGGGGCTCTCAAGTCAAAGAGGAGCACATTGTCATTCAGCTTAAGGGTATTTTGCTCTTATGGTCAACATTATTCCGATGTTTCCAGAACGTTTTGTCACAGCAACCTGCTGCTAAGAAGCCGTCGCTTAACTGCTGCTCATTGTTTACCTTGTGGATTAACTAAGCAATACATTCCTGCAGAGCTCTATTCGGCACTATAGATGATGGATGTTGTTAGGAAGTCGAAACAATTATGCTTCTGTTTGCAAACTGTTTTGGATTTGTGGTGATTTTTAAAATTTATCTGCTGTTTTTTGAGGCTCTGAACGGCAAATTCGTTTACAACGATGAAGAAACCATATCACCATCTGTTGAAGAGGAGGAGGTGGAGAAAGATTCTGATGGAGAGGTCAGTGCTTTTACGCTGGTGCAGTTGGGACTGAGCACCAATTAGGGAGTCGATGAGAACTTCCAACAGAGCAGTTCTTTTCTGCAAAATGCTTTCATACCCCAGTGAACTGAGGAAAATAAAAGCATAATAGAGTCACTGCTGCCTTATTCCCAGGAAATCAAATCACAGGCTCATCCAATTGTAAACACCAGCTTAATACCTGTGTTTATTTAGTACCATTTTCTTAATCCCTCTGTGATGGCTTCACAAATCACAGTACTCTAAGGCTGCTGCGTAGCAAGTGTCATTTTCAAAAAATCAGATCAACTTTTAGTCCTTGTTACTACTGAAGTTGCAGCCCTTAGGGACTCTCTGCAATCCAGGTAACAGCATTAAGCCTGTGCATATAATGCCATGTTCAAGATTTTGGTGTACTGTTACTGCACTCTGTAGGGAGTAGAAGAGAGTTCAGAGCCCACAAATAAGTTCATGGAAGAATCTTATTCCAAGAGGTCAGTTGATCAGGACTACAGTACAACAGAGAGCACCTTGGAACCAGAAAAGGTGAGCACTCCATCACTGTATTCAAACCTGGCTCTAGGATTCATACAAAACTTGGTTTGGAAAGAAATTGTGGAATTTTGAGATTCTGGGGGAATTTGAGTTGGTTCAGTGTTGTTCACCTGTCAGACAGATGAGGTGGTGGCACAACCTCTGACGCCCAGCACCCAGAGTGTGGTTGATGCCCAGACCGCAGTTGAGGACCTTCAGCTGCAGCTGTTGTGAGACAGTTTCTCTTTTTTAATTATTTTCCATACTGTCCATATATTCACCATATGACCAAATATATGCGGATACCAGCTCATCAAATTTCTAATCTCAAATTCATGAGCATTAATTGGGAGTTGGTACCCCCTTGCTTGCTACAGCAGCAATCATTCTTTGTGGAAGGGTTTCCATTTTTGATTTAAAAATGTTCCTGCGGGTTTTTTCAATCAGAGAAGCAATCGTGAGGAAGGGTGAGTAGACTTATAGTTGCCTTTTCTGTTGACCTCTATGGTGTTTGATGGTAAAGCTCTTCAATGCTGATCTTAACAAGCCATGCATGGATTTTTCTCTGAGTTTGGGCGCATTGTCATACTGAAATAGGAAGGGGTTTTTACCGAACAACAAATCATCTGAAATGCAACTGAATGATGTACACCCTGTGACTCAAATCACATTCCTTGAGGTCCAAGCTGATTTTCCACCCTCCCTCTACCTGGTAGTCAGGTGTCTCAACACTCTGGCCACTTGGCAGTGCCAGTTGTTTGGTGACTTACAGGGGACAGAAGAAACCCGGGGATGGCATTGGATTCAAGGGCCAGATTTGAGGATCCCTGCTATGGGATCTTGTGATGTCATTGGTCAATCTGCATAGAGTATTCAGCCATTTTTTTCTTGCCTGGCTTGTAGTTCTTTCATTATGAAAATATATTGTTTCCGCTGTGCCAGGGGTCTCAAAGGCCTTTTTTATTATCAACTTCAAATTATTATTTCTAACCACAGAATATGCGAGCTAAGCGTAGAAAGATGACCATTGTGGAAACGTGCCATAATAGGAGATACATTGCCCGGCCAAAAAAGTCGTAAACTCAAATATTTAGTTGGAACCCCTGTGGCTTTGATTACAGTGCATATTCGTCTTGTCATTGTTTTGACAATTATATGCAATGCCAGAACATTTAGTTTCGATCAGAAATGCCATAATTTTTGGCCGAGATCTTGTCTTCTTGACATAATGGTTGAACCACTCGTTGGTCTTTCTTGAGCACATCTCAATAACTTTTAATGTGTTTAAGGCCAGGACTTTGTGGTGGCAAATTTGTTTGTGAAAATGATTCCTCATACTTGTTTTTGTCATTCATGGTTTTCTTTGCTAAATACAGGCCAATAACTTGCCCATTCTGAAATACTTTAACATCTTTTCCACCATCAAGGGATGTGTCTTGCATATTAATAACCGCAATAATGATCCAATTTGTTCATTAATATCCAAAAGGGGACTTTTTTTTTTGGCCGGGCTGTGTATATTGTCTCAGAAGTGGAATTACATTTTTCTATCATATTAGCTGATTCGCTGATAGTCAAAGGCTGTATCATCACACAGCCTTTCAGCACAAAATGTTACCTATCTCCATTGATAGTTCACAACAGGGTTGTTTCTCTATAACCTGCAATGAACACCATACCCTGACCTTTCACTGTTGGGAGTCGGGACCCTGGTTCCAGGGAGAGATGAACTAGGGAACTGTGTGAGTTGAGGCCATCTTTATGAATGGTAGTCAGCTAACTGTTCAATATTGTGGGACCAATTTTCTGCATGGTGTCCTGAAAATCAGAGTAAACTAGTCTGTATTTGAAATTGCACGGTGCTCTGCTGGTTGTTGAAATCATGGTTCCAGAGAGAGATGATGTAAGAAACCTTGTGAGTTGGGAGTAGCCCCATGAAAAAAGTAGCAAGCTAGCTTGTTAACGTGATAGCAAGCCAGCTATCTGTTGCATATTGTTGCACCAGTTTTTTCGCTTGGTGTCGCAAAAATCAGAGTAAGCTAGTCCCTGTTCAAAACTGCATGCTGCTCTTTTTCTGCGGGGAGTCAAGATCCAGGCTGTGGAGAGAGATGAAGCAAGAAACCATGTAAGTTGGGGCTAGCCCCATGAAAGAGCCAGCTAGCTAGCTGTTGCATATTGCAGGACCAATTCACAGCTGGGGCCACGAAAATCAAAGCTAGTCCATATTCAAAACTGCACGGTGTTAACATGCAGTCAAGAGCTGAAGGGCAAACGCTATAGCAAATAATTTGTTGTTTATATTTGCCATTGCAGTTACAATACATTGTTTGGTATTGCAGTGGGAGAGGCATAGGGAAAAATAAATATTGGCAGGCTAAGCATTGTGGGGAAAAAATAAATAGTCGGAGATGTCCTGGAATACATCCCATGGGGTCAAGATTTACCTTTACATGTTAACCTTTATCTGCATGTGAGTTGTCCCCACGTTTCTCCGTCTCTGACAGGGGTGCGGAAAGCCGTTTACAGAATGCCGAGGAGCATGCACTGCAGACCGAGAAAGCGCTGCAGGCTGCATTGGGGAAGATTGAGGAACTTGAGCAGCAGTTGAAGGCCAGGGTCTGTGGTGAGCCAAGGGGTAAGCCAGGTTAACTGCACAAAGCAGCAGGGCCACAGTCAGGCGGTAATATATTGGTACATTGTCCTGAGGCCATGTAACAGCCAATAGTCCATGAAACATGGTAAATATTGTTCTGGGACTGAATAATATATTCGTGTTATTTTGTCCTGGGCCCAAGAATTTTAAATGGCTGCCCTTAAAGGAAGCCTCCCCTGTTGCTGCCTTAGGGGGCAGTACATCACACCTAATGCTGATGTATTAAAACGTTACAGGGTTCACTGCACATCCAGCCGCTGCCACCATATTCTCAGTTTATAAGGACACAGCCAAGACGCAATGTCTCCAAAGCAAAATTACTGCTGTTATAATGAAATTATCGTGCAGTTTATTTGTGATGACAGAGTAATCAGATCCACTTTGAGGTGAACCTTGAGATTTGCGAGCAGGCACAAGCTTCTCATTTCGTGCTTTGGTTGTCAATTTTTGCTCTGCTGCCGCTCAACTCCACTAGGAACAACTGGACTAGCTAAAGAATGGCGTTGGGTTTTCTTTTTTCTAAGGCTTAATTCCTCCCATGAATTCCTTCCCTCTCACAATTAAGACAAACGTTCAGATATCTTAAGTGGAATATGCATTGCGGTGCTTTGAGTCTTACTGAAATTTTCCAATTACAAATGTATAAACTTGCTTGTGTAATATGGGCTCGGGGTATCTTGGCCATCCTGTATGACAGATGGCTCATTTCTGTTTTTCAGAAAAAAGGAAAACAAAGCGCATGACTGGCCAGAGGGCTGTGACTGCTGAACCAAGAATAGCAAGGCAGAAAACGGATTCCAGTCTTAAACTTCAAAGTGCTCCCAAGACACCCCACAACAGCTCAAAATATTCCTAAAAATGCACAATGACACTAATTATTAAACTGAACTGTAAGAGTCTGTTGAGCAACAACACCCTCGGAATGGTGAATAAGTAAATAATTTAACATTGAGAACTCAAATGCTCTGTCTGTGTGTGGAAGTTTGCTGTGTGGACATACAGTATCAAAACACTGCCGTGAAAAAAGGGGATACCAGGGCAGTTATAAACAAACATGATTTTCGGATATTGTCTGTGATTACAAAAGAATCTAATCCATACCATTTTCTGCATTGTTCATACATTAAACAATAAGTAATTCACAAGATGAATTATTTAATTCTATTAAAAGGCAGTACACAAACCGTGAGACGATATTTAGGAGTGTAGTGAGTTACAGAATTATTGGCACCCTTGATAAATGTGACAGAGAAGGCTACAGCGCTGTCAATACTCTGACCAGGTATAAGAAGACTATGCATAGAAAACCAGGTGTCACAATTATAAGCACTCTTACAATAATTGTAAAAGAAGTTAAGTTGAATTGACAATGTGTTTTAAATGTATCCATGAATATGCCTAAATATATTATTTGGATGGCTGAATAAACTGTCATTCTGTCACTCAAGATATAATTATTAAGTCAACTGCAAACAAAAAGCAGTCAACTCAAAAGAGACATATAGCACTTGGTCATCACTGGTGATGGATATCAAAAATAGAGAGATGGTGTTATGCCTGTAATTCTACAGCAGTCTGTTTACAGATGGTCATCACCAGTGTTTTTATTTCCTCTAGATACACTGCAACCTCACAGGAGTCAACATACCTGAATAAATTACTGTATAATTTCTTATTTACAGTTTATGTCACCAGACGGATATAGAAATAAAAAATTCTCAAATCGGGGCTAATCAAATCTTCCTCTCAGATCCAAGTCTTCTCCTGGTTTCCTTTTATTCTGATTAAGGACCTGAACAATTACTGGGTTACTGATTAGCCAGGCTGTCTGTACATCTGACTCCCAAGTATAGGAAGGACAAAAAACAGCTGAATTTGGCCTGATTTTGGACTTGATGAGTCTTTAACAATAAAAGCTAAGGATTTCCAGGATAAGGAATTGACATTTTTCTTTTTATTGATTGTCGTCTCATTTGCCTTTTAGTCCAGACACCTCGTGGTCGTGACAGGATTCCTGGCTACATCATGGGAGAGTCTCTATGGGAGTCATTTGTCACTCCATCCGCTGGGAGGCTATGATTGGTCAGGCTGGGGGAGGCAGGGAGGTCAGCAGGCAGGGTCAGGAGGTCAGAGGGCAGAGTGAGGACAAGCGCAGGCTGGTCAGAGCGCAGCACATGCAGGAGCTGCAGGATGCGCAGCTGCACGGCAGCGGGCGAGCCCGAGAGGGAGTCCAGCGAGGCTTTCAGAGCCTCACAAGCTGCCTTTTCTCCTTCTGCTGCAATCACCTGCGAGACGCACAGATAAGCATGTCTCACAGTACATTCATCTGGTCTACGGTACACATAACTGTTCCCAGGCTGTGCCAATCACAGGTGATTGAAGCTCAATGACAAAAAACTGCTATCTATTGAGACACACACAAATACAAACTTATACATGTGAAGACCACAATGGAAAAATGATCAGGGTGACATTTATCTTGTTGTGGAGAAATGATGCGTTAATTCAGAAGGATCTAAGAAACAAAGCACAGAAAAAAATGTGTTAAAAATATAAAATAGATAATATTATATTTTACAATTTATGATATAATAAATGTTATTATAATAGATAATATATATAAAATATACAAAAATGCAAAATTTGGACTCATCATTTTTCCTTTGTGGTCTTCATGTGTATGTGCAAAACGATTATGCACACACACACACACAAACACACGCATATACAGTATTTTGCCTCAGATACACATAAGTATTCCCAGGATACATAACAGCTGGTTGTGTAACAATTTCAGGATCCACTTGATAAATACTCTCTGTAATGTAGGACAGGCTGGCAAACTGAATTAGAATGTAATTGCCATCTACAATGGTCCAATATATTTTTCTGAAAGATGTGAGCTGCCTATATCATCCATTTCATTTTTAAGAAATGTATTGCACGTCTCAAAAAAACTTGTCATGACAAGTGGAAGAATGAATATGGTCGAAGAAATCCATAATTTATGAGTATTTCCTACCACAGCTCATAATTAAATAGGTTCAAACAGTGAATGGTTCTGTGCAGTTATCCTGACTTACATGATACCAATGACAGCATGCGATATACACAGCGGAGGAAATGAGAGCACAGTCTTTTGGGGTTCGATGCTGTTTCTGGGCATAAATTACCATCCTTTTATCATTGATTCGCTTCCCATTTCCACTTTTAAATTTCATCCAGTTAAAAGATGTGTGGAGGCGAGAGGCTGGACTGTCCGTTGTTTGCTTCTCTTACTTTGATCTGGGCGAGTCTCTTGGCCTGAGCCTCAGCAGTGACGCTGCGCTGCAGCTCCGGGGGAATAAACAGCTCCTCTCTGAAATGAAGAACACAGTCTGTGCTGCTCATAAGTTCAGTGCACCCAACTGGGCTCATTAAACCTTGAAGGAAAGCTAAAAAAAAATCCAGAATGTGACATGGCTCGTATTAAATATCAGACCACTGATCTCAGACGAGTTTCCCCGGCTTTCCTCTTCACCACGTGCACCATGGGGGGAGAAGATGAAACTGATCCCAAATCAGTGCTCTCACAATAAGTTATATTACTGTATGTACAGTTCATTATTTCATCAGTGAATATCCCTTAGTGGTTTTTTGTTTTTTTGCTTTATGAATGGAAGAGTGTCATAATAATGCAAAAGGTGGTCAAAACTTTTTATGTTAGAAGACTCTTCATCGAAACATCTACACCGGGTATTCCTAGACATGTAAGTAGTTAAAAAGCTATGTTTCTCCAAAGCTAGCAGCACTTTGGTCCGCAAGCCTCCAAATCATGACAAGGACACAAACCGTTCTAAACGGGCCAAATAATTGGTGCCCATATAACAAGTGTGTCAGTCTCAAAAATGGCAAAATTATTTAAGGTGGCAAGGAAAACTGTGTCAAACCTATGAAAACATATTGCAAACACCAAAAAAAAAAGTTAGAGCAAAAAAAGAAATTGTGGCTACAAGGCAAAGGTTTCTGACAAGGACAAAGAGACACTTTGCATTAACTTTGCTTATGTCCATACAACAGCAGCTCTAAAAAGCACCACAGACTTGAAATAATGTTTATCTGTCCAGGTATAAATAAGACCAGTGTGTCACAAGCTTTGCAAAGCTGGTGTTTATGGCTGTGTTTCTCATGATTTGCATACAACAGCAGTCATCCCACCTTTACTCACATCTCCGTTCTCTCTACCTTGATTCCCCATTGGCAGGTCACTGCATCAAGCACCACCTTTGGATTTAAATATAAAGAATTTCCATTCCTGAACATATACCGTCATGGCACAATGTCCGTTTCATTTGTTGTCCTTAATTGATACATGCCATAATACTTCATTTGAAGTACAAAAAAAAGGTTTTATTAGAACACATACAGTTTATTTTATGCTAATGCATGTGCATTAATAGAGGCATGCATTGGTAGCAATTTACAAATTGCAGAGCATGATATAACCTCAGTCTAGCCCTCTGTGTGACAGGGTAAAATTTTAAATTATAGTTCCTACACTGACTTCAGAGGGCTGTGTTAAGTTGTCAGGTAAAGGGGAATGCTCAAGCTTTGGTGCCATAAAGGGTAAAGATGTCAAACAGAGAATTAATTTATGTGTTTATGAAGCTGTGAAAGCCAGCAATCTATCCTGCGTCAGAAAAGCCTTTTAGTTTAGTTTATTTATTTCGGTCATTTTCAAAATAAACATAAATAAAGAAGGTAAAAAAGAATAGAAAAAGAAGAAAAAACAACAACAAATATTAAATATTAAGTTAATGCTGATGTAGCATTACACCAAAATACAGGTACTACTCGGAAAATTAGAATATTGTGTAAAAGTCGGTTTATTTTGGCAATTCAACATAAAAGGTAAAACTAATATATTTTATTGACTCATTACATGCTAAGTGAGATATCTCAAGCATTTGTTTGTTGTAATTTTGATGATTATGATTTACAGCTCATTAAAACCTCAAATACAAAAACTCTGGGACATGGGCTTTAAATGTCGAATTCCTGTTGTCAAGCCACTCCTTAACAGCAACGCCAGAGGCACCTTCACTGGGCTGAAGAAAAGAAGAACTGGTCTGTTTCCCAGTGGTCCAAAGTCCTCTTTTCTAATGAGAGCAAATTTTACATCTCATTTGGCAACAAAAGTCCAAGAGTCTGGAGGAAGACTGGAGAGGCGCATGATGGAAAATGCATGAAGTCCAGTGTTAAGTTTCCCCAGTCTCTGATGACTGGGGGAGCCATGTCAGCTGCTGGTGTTGGTTCCCTGTGCTTTCTCAAGTCCTGAGTAAACGCAGCAGTCTACCAGAACATTTTAGAGCACTTCATGCTTGCTTCAACGAACCAGCTTTATGGGGATGCAGACTTCATCTTCCAGCAGGACTTGGCACCTGCCCACACTGCCAAAAGTACCAAATCCTGGTTCAACGACCACGGGATTACTGTCCTTGATTGGCCCGCAATCTCACCTGACCTGAACCGCATAGAAAATCTATGGGGCATTGTCAAGGGAAAGGTGCACGAAAAGAGACCAAACAATAAAGAAGAGTTCAAGGCCGTGATTGAAGCATGCGGGTCTTCGATAACAGCTGAGAAATGCCGCAGGCTGGTAGCATTCATGCTACGCCGGATTGAAGCAGTCATTCGTGCAAAAGGGGCCCCAACCAAGTACTAATTACAGATGCAAGATTTTCCTTTCAGAGGCCAGACATTTTTCTATTTAAAATCCTTATTTATTTATTTATTTATTTATTTTAAATTGATTTCATGTGATATTCTAATTTTCTGAGTTTTTGAATTTGAGGTTTTCTTGAGCTGTAAGTCCTAATCAACAAAATCAAAACAAATAAAAGCTTGAAATATATTGATTTGCATGTTATTTGTCTATATAATATGTAGGTTTCACCTTTTAAGTTGAATTACAGAAATACATGAACTTTTTGAGAATATTCTAATTTTCTGGGTAGTACCTGTATAAAAATATACACAAAACCAGACCGAAAAGGTGTGGGCTGAAGCATAGCTTATTATGCCTACCCTTTTATAAACAATTCAATCAGCTCCTTATCGTACTTACAGAGCATTATAGCAAATTAAAGAAAACATTAGATATACTTAAGCCAATTAACTATTCAAAACAGACACTTTACATAAACACTCTAATACTCATACATTGTTTCTATACTTAACAAGCATCTTATTCTTCAATATTTTTTAAATATTTGATATGTACTGCACTCTTTAATTTCCATTTCCAAGACATTCCACAGATTAACCCCATAAACTGAAACACATCTTTGTTTGACATTTGTTCTGTTCTTTGTTTTTGTAAACATACCGCTTCCTCTCAATTCATATTCACTTTGTCTTTTCTGAAACAACTGTTGGATACAGTGTGGCAACAGACTATTATATGCCTGGTACATCAACAATAATATTTTAAAATCTACGAGTTAATTAAATTTGAGTAAGTGACGATGTAAAAATAGTTGATTTGTTGGTTCGATAATCAGCTCTGTTGATAACTCTGATCACTCTCTTTTGCAGCAAAATAATCGGATTAGTGATTGTTTTGTATGCCTTTCCCCAAACCAGTAAGTAATGTATGGAAGTATGATACAATATCTGTAAACAATTTGGATTAAGAATTTCTTTTGCTTGATACAGAATAGCAATAGACTTTGATATTTTCATTTTAAAATAATCAATATGAGGTTTCCAACATAGTTTATGGTCTACAACAACTCCCAAAAATGTATTGTCATATACTTGCTCTAATTCAATTTTATCTATCATGATTTGAACCTTCCTATTGTGTTTTCGATTTCCAAAGATTATATATTTGGTTTTTATTTACATTTAATTACAATTTATTGACACTGAACCAACGATGTAGAGTAGCTAATTCTGTTTCCACTGTATCCAGCAGCTGTTCAAGGTTTTTACCAGAGCAGAACAAGTTAGTATCGTCTGCAAACAAGACTAAATTTAACAATTTGGACACATTAAAGATATCATTTATGTACAATATAAATAATTTTGGACCCTGCACCAACCCTTGTGGAACCCCACATACAACCTGCTGCAAGTCTGATTTATTGTTATGAATTTGAACATATTGTTGTCTGTTTTCAAGGTAGTTATTGATCCATTTATGTGCTATTCCTCTTACTCCATATTTTTCTAACTTGTTCATTAAAAGTCTGTGGTCAATTGTATTGAATGCTTTTTTTAAATCAATGAAAATACCAACTGTATATTCTTTATTATCTATTGCTGCGGATATTTGTTCAATAAGATCTATAACTGCCAGTGTAGTGGATCGGTTTGATCTAAAGTCGTATTGATGCTCACTCAGTATGTTGTGCTTTTCAAGGAAGTGATCGAGTCTGTCAACAAAAAGTTTTTCTTAGATTTTTGGGAACTGTGGTAATAAGGATATTGGTTGATAATTTGAGAAAGAATGCCTGTCTCCATTTTTGTAGATGGGAATGACCTTTGCTATTTTCATTTGATCTGGAAATATGCCTGTTTGTAGTGATTTATTGAAAATATAAGTTAGTGGATTTACTATGCTATGAATAATATGTTTTACTAAATTCATGTCAATATCATTGTAATCGGTGGATTTTTTGTTTTTAAACTTATTAACAACATTTATTATTTCGAGTTCATCAGCTCTTTTAAGAAAAATTGAATTTAAATTTATCTTAATATTGGTCTCATATACATCCTCTTTTGTTTTGGGATCAAAAATTTCATTGGCTGAGTTAGACCCCACATGAACAAAATATTAATTAAATTTATTGACAGTATCTTTTGATTTTGTATTAACGGATTGAGTACTTAAGTTGAAGTAATCAGGATAGTCAGATTTGACTTTTTCCCCTTTAATTATATCATTCAACACCTTCCAGGTACCTCTAATATCATTTCTATTCAGAATTAATTGTTTATTATAATAATCCTTTTTCTGTTGTCTCATTATGGAGGTCAACTTGTTTTTATATTTCTTATATCTGGTCTCTGCCCCTTTATTTCTGGAATGTATAAATTGTTTGTACAAGAGATTTTATTTTTTACAAGCATTTTCTAATCCCTTGGTAATCCAAGGTTTACCTACATATTTGTTTTTCTTAACAGTGCTTAAGGGACAATATTTGCCATACAAAGCAGAGAAGGTGGACAGAAATTCATTGTAAGCTTTGTTAGGATCCGTTTCTGAAAAAACTTCAGTCCATCTTTGATAACTTAACTCCTCTTGAAGAGCCTCAATAGACTCAGCTCTTTTTTGCCGTGTCATCTAGTTATTAGAATTTCTCTGTTTAGTCCTTAAAAGATTCTGTAATATCATAAACACAGGAAGGTGGTCACTAATATAATTTATGTGTAGTCCGCTTACAACTCTGTCTCCAATCTCATAAGTAAAAATATTATCAATCAATGTTGCTGTGTTAGTTGTTATTCTTGTTGGCTTCAATATAGTTGGAAAAAGACTTAAGCTTTGCATTGTATCTCTAAAACTCTCATTCAATTTTCCATTCTTTAACAAGTCTACATTAAAATCCCCACAAATAAAGATCATCTTATTGTCATTTACTCTATCAAACAGTTCAAGCATTTTGTCATTGAATGTTTCAAGACCAGATCCAGGAGTTCTATATACACTGCTTATGATTATATTCTTTGTTTTCACCATATCAATTTCAATAGTAACACATTCCATAATATTTTTACCTCTCCGCTCAAACACTAGCAGTGATATGTGCCAAAGGGTGGCAACTCCATTCAAAGTGAGTGAAGTTTACCTAGTCATTGAGCTTGCAGAACTAAAAACAACCAATCACTATAACAAAATAAATACAGTGACCAGTCACCGGTCATCTCATTGGTTTTGTATTGGGCAAAGTGGATGTGTTCCACTTTTTAAAAAAAAATCATCCTACTTTCCTGCAGTATTTTTTTCCCCATCAGTCTGCAAGTGTAGGGGGAGGAAGTTGCCGCAGGAAAGGATACATTTTTGTAGTATTGGGATGAAGCCAAGTTACTGCCCATGCCTCCGTGTTACCAAACGACAGGGTCATCATCACCTGTATCTCCTGGGCAATTTTTCTCCTCTCCAGCAGGATCTCGCTGAAGGAGTGGCGGGCGAGAACCTCCCTGTCGGAGGCCTGAGCCAGTCCCTGCAGCACGGCGGAGATGCTGGACAGCGAGGTGAGGCACAAGGACGCGTTCTCGATGCAGTAATAACACACCATGCTCAGCTCCGTGCTCACCAGATCCTTCGTCACCACCTGGACACCGAGCGGTGGTAAAAGATTCATGGCATTATGCCTGAAATAATTCCATTTACATTAAAATTTCATGAGGATGGTGCGGTCTGTATCCTCGAAGGGCAGCAAGAATGAATTACCGTGTGAGAGGGGACCTTGAGCATCTTCAGTCGAATGTCCACTTTTTGGCAAGTATCCAGCAAGGGAATGTAGAAGAGGAGTCCTTAGTCCAAAAGGTAATGATGGTGTAAAAAAAAAAATTTTTTCAAAAACAAGTCAAGAATGTCATTTTTAAATGGAGAGAATACTTGTCAAATAAGGAAACAAAACAGTAAAACAGTAACATAAATCACTTTTATAATTTTTTACACAGTAAATAAAAGGTTAGGTGAATTTCTTCAGAGTTGTGTTTTAGAGGAGAGAAGTAATGAACTGAAAGCATACTCACTCTTATTATCACATTTCAATGTGATAGAAATGAATAAAAAATGTAAATAACAATCACTGCTCCCAAACGAATTTCAAATTAGACCTTGACGACAATTCTTCAGTCATGGGTATAAAAGTTGAGACAGACCTGGTCCTCTGGGCCTGCCTGGCAGAAGATGCCCGAGTCTCAGGATCACTGCCCTCTCATGTTCTCTTACAATCTGCGGATCAACACACAGGCTGACGGACCCAATTACAAGAAGGAACGTAAATTAATTACTCAAGTCACCCATTTCTCTTAAACAGTCATGCAATCAGAGAAAATGGTGCTCTGACTCGTCTCCATAAGAGAACCCATTTTTGCTCATTATCGAACCCTTCGTGGTTGGTCTTAAAAGTGTCGCAAGAAAAAAAACTTTCGCACACCGGTAAGCAGACCGGTGCGGAGGTGTAAGGCCAACTGTGGACTAAAGTAAAGAAGAAACTCCCGCACACGGTCTTCTCACTTGCAATTAATTTATTACATAATTATATATACGCCGACTAATAAATTAATTGCTAGTCAGAAGACCGTGTGCGCAAGGTTTTTCTTTACTTTGGTCTTAAAAGTGTAAAAGCTCTCCGACTGAACAACTTCCCCTGACATATCACCGCTGCGAGTTTCTCAATCAAGGAAAGACAAAGCACTCTTTTGAAAGGTGAGCAATTACGGAAAATGGGTGATTAAAAACCCAAAATCCTGAGATTTCAGGATCAAGGCTAGTACTGTATGCATTAATCTGGCACATTTATAATAAAATACTTAACCTTTAAAAAGTGTGTGCTTGCTTTGAGTTCAGCAAAGCTCACTTCTTACCTTCAAGCACATCCAAATGGAGAGGGGAAATGACAGGAAAATCACGAGAAAAGCTACACCAGTCAGCAGCCACTCGCACACACCAGGTCTCCTGCGCTTCAGACCTATCAAAAAATATCCATCAAGGAAGTAATGTTCAGTTGTTTTCATTTGAATGTAAAGGCGTGCATGTATGGAATGTGTCTGCCTATGTCTTCCAGGTCTCCGAACATACAGAGTCCTGATTTTTCATTCTCACCCTCCTCCTGCCACTCTCTCTCCAGAAGTCCCAGGGACTCCTCAGCCTCCTCTTGCCTCTCGGCGTCCCTCACACTATCCACGTTTATGACAGTGGAGTGAGGTTTGTCTGAACCCCTTTCCAGTTCCTCTGGCTCGGTTGATGCCCCCTCAGCCCCTCTTCTAGGCTCCCCTTTCTTCCCTACCTTCTGTGGTTGCCCCTCTGCCTTGCTGGCTCTCTGGCGTCGCCCTCCAGTGGAGGATGATCGGCTCCTCTTGAGCCCTCTTCTCTCCTTTAGTGTCTGGCGAGGGGAGACTGTGGCAGGTTTCCCTTCCATCCTCCCACCACTTTCCACAGCCGGAACCATCTCACAAAAACATGGCCCTCGGTCTCGAACTTAAAGGTTAGCCTGCTGGTTAGTTTGCAGTCAAATGTTTGGGTCCTTGTCTGAGTGCTGAATAACTAACTAACTGATGTGCGAAGAGTGTGATGGTCTGATTGTCTCTTTTCTTTCTGTCTGCTGTACTGTGAGACTCTGATAGTGAATGGGAGGAGGTATATAAACCAAGATGTGATGGTGGCATGCCTAATATAACAGAGTTTTGTGGGTTTGTTTGTTTTTTGTGTATGTAGGAGGATCATTGGATAATTAGAGCATACATAATTCACAAAACGAAGCAAAATCAAAACTGACATTTATAAGTATACTGACCAAAAAAAAAAAATGCAATTATGTAATCCAGTGCCACATTTCAACAAACCCATTGAGAAAGATGCTTTTTCTCTGAGTTATTTTTGGTGGTGAGTACTTCTACTGTAAAAATTTTCGCGGTCACAGAGCTTATTCTGGAGCCGCCATTCGTCCAGAACCAAACATCGGCAGTGCTTGGGTTCGAGTACTACCATTGTCCTAACACTCCCATTTTTGCTTTGAGTTCCTCATTGACACCAGAGCCTACAAATGTCCGACCGAAAATGAGTAAAAATCAGATGGGTTATAATGCCACGACTAACGAAAGCTCAACGATAACGTGCGATTGGGATGCTACAGGCTGGAAGTAGGGTGGATAGAGTTGCCCGTCAATTAGGCATGAATTCTACGGCAATTAGTCGCCTCAGAACCAGGTTTAATGCCACTGGACACACGGCCGATTGCCCCAGATCCGGTTGTTCACGTGTGACGACTCCAGCGTCTGACCGTTGTGTCACGACCGACCATCTGCTACACACCGAACCAACCTTCATTTTGTTGAAGGCCTCAACAAAGCTGTCCGTTACCGTGATGAAATTCTCCGTCCAGTCATCCTTCCCTTGGTCCGACGTCTCCGACTGACGTTCCAACAGGACAACACGTGTCCGCACCAGGTCCGCACAAGGCACGTATCTGTATGGAGTTCCTTCGGGCCAAAAATGAGGAAATCCTTCTCTGGCCAGCGTTTTCTCCAGATCTTTCACCTATAGAACACTTGTGGGACATTCTGGAAAGAGCGATCCGGAGACGTCAACCACCGCAAGCTACAGTACGTCAGCTAAGACAAGCACTGACCGAAGATTGCAACGCTGTTCCACAAGCAACAGTCAGACGTCCGGTGATGTCTATGAGACGCAGGTGTACTGCCGTGTGCGACGCTAACGGGGGACATTCGAGATACTGATAGTGTCATTTGTGTTTCGTAATGTCGAACTTCACATTGTTAAATAAAAGCCAACATGGCAATGTTCCAACCCAATTTTCTGTAATATCTATTGTCTGAGATTCCCTCTTTCATTTGATACCAATGAAGTGTTGATTAATAACACTCGATAAAAAAGTCGATAAAATCCAGAAATGGAAAATTGTGTTTCTTTTTTTGGTTAGTATACAAACACTTGGTGTTTAAAATATTATTTAAATGAAATTTAGGCCAATTTGCTTTGTCCTTGTTGGATTCACCCTCTCTGTAAACTTAATCCTCTCTGAAAGCAAAAAAAAAAACAAGCTGTAATTTAACAGAAACCTTTGATTCTCCATCCTGTTGTGTAGACATTTTATGATGATGGGAAATACGCATGAAATTGACAGATGAGCTCTTCTAAGTGAGCCAGTAATGTGTCTGGTCCTGACGGGGGGTTTAGTGCATGACTGCAAGGAATGTGCGGAGTCAGATGTTATTCAGCACTGGGAAAAGCTGAGATCAGGGTTATCTGTTATTGGAGCTGTGGTATGCAAGTCACAGTATCCCTCCCTGACATTATTTGATTAAATCATTCAGTGAAGTAATTTTAACTTAATTTCCTCCCTTAAGAAAATGCAAAGTTCTTTCTTCCCAAGGAAGGAAATAATTGATAAATCATTTTGAATTTCATCAATTTGAAACATTGTTGAAGGTAAAATTCGGTAAATCTAAATTACTGCTTTCAAGTGTTGTTGAATAAAGAGCCAAAGAACACGGTCACCGCATGTTGCGTTAATTCAACTTCACATTTTGGTTCGGTAGGCCGACGCGTCACTACTTTGCTCAAATTCTTGAACAAAAAAAAGGAGAAGAAGAGGAAAGAAAAAACATTGACCTGTCTGGATGACGTGTAACGTTACGTTGCGCAATTTGCGCGTCTCTCAGGACAACCCGGGTCATCCACGTGTCAATTATAATTTTGGTGAAAGTACTTCATGGTGGGTTGCTGTGATGCATAGTCTGTCATTCTGCTTTGTTTACGTCTGATCGTGGTAAGTGCACATGCGTATATCGACTCTGAAACCTGTAAGCGATGCTGTTGCTGAACGCTACCATCGTATTTGAAGACCTTGCCCTTCATGTTTTGCGATTCTTGCTAGCTAGTAAGCAGAAGCTCCGAGTCCGGGCCTAGAGTTATCTGGTGAGATGGCTTCGGAAACATATGGGTCTTTAAGAGCACCGAAAAAACACCGGACCAGCCGTATAACTACAGATTCAAAGCATTTAACGCCATAATTTTGCTCGTCTGCCGTGAAACTTGTTTTACATGTGTGTATTCGAGCATAATTGTGCATGCGTTTGCAGACCAAATTCATCATTTATGGTATTTTGAGGCCAGCTTTTTGCACTCTTGCATCGCCATGCTATCGACAAATTTTACCATCGATAAAACGGTCGTTGCCTCACCTCTCTCCTCCACCCATTTTATTTAGTTGTCAGCATGACCCAGGAGCAGGTTCTTTCTGGGCTGAAGAAGGATGTGCGCTCTCTTCTGGTTTCGGCAAAGAACGGTCTGAGTCCCGAGCAGCTGAAAAGAGACTATTTCAGCATGCTGGGCCATCCGCTTCCCCTCCGGTCTCTGGGCTTCAGAAACGTAATGGATATGGTCAAGGAAATGCCGGATGTTGTATCTGTGGACTATTCCGCGGATGGAAGCCCGTCGTTGAAGGGTAAACATCTATAGCCTATTGCTTTAATTAGCTGTATTATCAGCATAAAACTCTGGTTGGTGTTATCTGCCCCCTGACAATACATTAGCTCTTGTGGGTCTTGATAAAATGCTATTTTCCACTCAAGCAATGTACTATGTTATCCACTGAAGCAAATTCAGTAAGCATCATAGGGAGATCACACCCTTTTTTTACTATCCCCCTGACATATAATGCGGGAGGATATAGTCATGGGTGCGGTTGTCGGTCTGTCCGTCCGTCCTTCCATCCGTTTGTCTGTGAACATTTAGTTTCAGGAGCATAACTTGAAAACCATTCAACATTTTCCCACAAAACTTGGTGTGCACATTCATCATGACCTGATGTGTTGGCTTTTGCTAATCCAAAGTTGATGACGTGGGGCCGGGGGGATCTTCTGATGGCTCTTTTTTTCCTTTGGTGGTTTTACAGTTGTAAGTTAACTCTCTATTCCGGCATTGTTTGCTGCAGACTAGTGAAGAATACAGTAGTGGTAAACTGTATGTCCACACCAAATATGTGTGTATTTCCAAGTGGTATTGCTGTGCTCCATTTATATATTCTTGTTTTAATCCTTCCTGCCCTAGTGGTGGGAGATGAGACGACCAAACGTATTGAAGAGCTGGTGGCCAGGCAGCGAAACCCGAAATCCAAAGCTACAGCGAAAAAACCAGTTTTGGCGTTGCACTTTCCTCGCAATTTTCAGAACATTCCACTTCAGCTCCCCCGTCGAGGCCACGCACCCCCTGCGTTGCCAGCACAGCTGCGCAGTCAGCTGCGACAGCTGCTCTCTCAGGGGCCGGTTATCTTGTCAGAACTGGAGCCCTGCTTCGCCAGGCTGTATGGCCGACCGCTGCAGGTGATGCACTATGGCTTTTACTCTATTGCTGAGATGCTTGCCGCTGCCTCTGACTTAGTGGAGATTAAGCAGAGTCGGGCAGGCTCGGTTCTGACACTCAAGACCCCTAAGAAGCCATCTGTGCAAACTGTGTCACCAGCAAGGTCATCATCACCGTCTGCAACCAGCACAAAGAAAGCATTAGAGGCCACAGGTTAGAGCACCTTCATCTTATGCCCATTCTGCAACAGTCTTTAACCTTTTGAACTGTGAAGCAACTTGTGTTTGGTTTGTCATCCAGAAACGTGAAAATAAACTGCAACTAGCGGGCACTCAGAGAGCACATACCTCCTCCAGATCCACTATCACTTACAATAAGCTGCAAAATCCAGATCTGTGCCTGTATTGGTCTGGAAATTTAATCACCTCTTCCCATTTTTGTAATCCAATTTTGCAAGATATTTCTTTGTAATCTGTTGAAGTGGTTTTTGAGTAATCCTACTGACACACAAACTCACACATACATATGATCAAAATGCCTCCTGGTGGCAGTAAATACAGGGTTATGCAGCAAACTGACAGCTTCATATTTAATGTGCTGACATCAGTATTGTCTTATCTTAACCCTTAAAGTGCCAATCACTGCTATAGTCTCGCTAGGCGTAAAATCTAAGTAGAAAAAGTTCAGATTTCAGCCTTCAAAAGGTCAACAATTTTGTCCATTTTTAGTTGCCAGTGACCTTCAGAAGGGTTCACAGGTACATGTGAGCCCCCCAGAAGGTCATTTGTCCACTGCATGATGAATGATTAACTTTTGGAGAGCTAGGATGAGTAAAAATTAAGCACTTAAAGGGTTAAGAATTACAGCAAAATTCTACAAAGAGACACTCTAAAATGAACTGCACTTTATATCATTGATGTTTGAGTACACGGAGAAGTAATTGTGTTTTTGTAAATGCAAATTGCTGCACAATGAGTTACTTTGTTGAGAAATAACATTGTTTTAATGGAATGGATCAGTTATGTACTTCAGCCTTTTGAGTGATGCAGTTGTGGCAAAGACCTGGGGAGAAATGAAGTGACCTGTCTTGGTGTGGGATTTTTCCTCCTCAGTACTGACTCGGATAAAGGAAAAGAGCACTCTTGCAGACAGTCGTGGAAACAAGCCTGACGTACCCCAGGATTTGGGCTCCGCGGGAATGCTGGCTCAAGGGATGCAGTGCCATCAAGCCAGCACACCTGCGCCAGAGCCCGCCCTGCCCAAAAAGACATTTGAGAGGAGTGTCAAAAAGGTCTTCTCTTCACTTCTGTTTATGTGGCCTGCTGAGTATAAAGATGACCTGTGTCCAGTTTACTGCCAAAAGCAATGGTTTTTGTGATAAAATGCTTTGGGCGTAAAAAGCAGGTGATACAGTGCAAAAAATGTCTGTCTTAAACAAGTGTTTTAGTCTAATTATGGGATTTAATTTTTTACTTTATCCAAGACAGGTTTTATTTGCTTTATAGTTATTCTGTGCCTAATTTGTGAAATTTTCTTGCTCCATTTGCAAATTTTGATGACTCAAGTGATCTCCTCTCAGTGGTTGGAAAAAATTTTCCTCCTTTATCTAAGATGAACATTCTGTAGGGACCATTAATATTTGGACAGACGTTTTTTCATGGTTTTAGTTTTGTATGCTGCCACGATCCATTTGCAGTGAAACAATCAAGATGAGCTTGAAGAAGACTTTCAACATCAATCTAAGAGTTTTCCAAAAATATTGTCTGAATCTTGTTTGGATTGCATGCTTTTCATGCGTAACACCCGCAGTTTTAGGGGCTCCAAAATATTTGGACTGACACTGTCAAAAAGTTAAATTGTCATTTATAATACTTGGTGGAAAACCCTTCGCAGTCAATGACTGTCTGACGTCTTGAACCCATAGACATCATTAGACAATGGGTTTCATCACTGTTAATGCTCTGTCTGGCCTTCACTGCAGCTGTTTACAGTTCCTAGGGCCCAATGAAATCGGTTTGATTTTTTTTTTCCAAGTTCTGTTTTATTTTTTCCCAAATTCCGTTTTTTCCTTTTAAATTTTTAGGAATTCCGTTTTTTACCAATTACACCAATTTTACCATCTGAAAAAGCGTGCTATTTATGTTAATGAATAAAATGTTCACTAATTTAATAGAAATAACCTTAGATTAGTTGATTCAACCTTCCATTTTCCTCAGTACTTAGTCAGAACAAGTACTGCATAATGACGCATTATAACATTGTACTGTGATTTAAGAATTTTTTTTTATCCTAAAATAATGCTACAAAATAAAATTGTCTCTTTAAAGGAAGTGTAAGCTACAGTCAAAAAGGCAGACAACGGCCATACTGCCCCTTTTTATTAATCTTTTATAATCTTATTGTAATATATATGAATGTATGAGTGCAGCTGTAATGACTCTCAGTTTCCCCCACCCCACGAATCAGCAGTTGTCTGATTCTGATGCATCAGATATATTTCATTTTATTTTCTTATTTTTAGAAACACTTGTTCAGGGTCATTCCACCTCAATTCAACAAGTGCCTCCTGCTCAACCATCTTATATTTGCTTGAAATTTTTACCATATAAAGTTCAACACTAAAAAACACCTCAGCCAAAACTTCACAGTGATATATCAAATACATTTGAAGAAAAAAATGAATGGACAGAATGCCCCTCTTGCCGTTTTTGGTGCATTTTGCGATTGTCTTAAAATGTTGCAAATTTTAGAGTGCTATATCTCAGTAAGTTTTCTAGCTAAATGCATGAAATTTTCAGCAAAGTATGACTACCACATATAGATTGCATATGTATATTATCAATAACATTGTCTTTATTGGGACTGTGGCATGACCTTGTGAAATCTGGAAAATAAACTTGAAACTTTTTCAAACCCCTATATTTATTGACCAATTAAACACTAACCGAATATGATATATTGCAAATAATTACACATCCTTTTACATAAGTATATAAAGTAATCAGATCAGCATTTATTAATGCGTAGGATCCTTTTTTGTTGTTGTTTTTATCATAATAAAATCGCAAAATAACATTTTTCATTAATTTTCACTTTCAAATACCACAGGTATGACAGGGAGTACCAACCAAAAGAACTTATTTTCTGAAAGGCCATCACATATGCTTACAAAATGTAAAATTTCATGATGGTTCTAGGACTCCAACCTACAAAAAAATATTTTTGAATAACCCAGCTATATCGCTCATGATTCTTATCATCATGATCATGAAACTCGAGATGCTTGAACTGTTTGACTTTGCAGAGTATAGTGATTTACTTACCGAACGCCAAATGTAATAGAACAATCTGTTTGTAACATATTTCCAACAGTGAACATGACAATAGTTATAACATATAACATAACATATTGATATGTTATAACTAAATATTTGGTACTCCTTGTCATACTTGTGGTATTTGAAAGTGAAAATTAATGAAAAATGTTTTTTTGCGATTTTATTATGATAAAATCCAAGATGGTCGAGCAGGGATTTTTTTCTTAACCCGTTGAATTGAGGTGGAATGACCCTTTAGTAATCCCAATACTGTGTATTACATCCTTGGACAAATGTTCTTCAGTAATGATTAAACATGAACTAACTGACACAAATATGCATCAGCTATTATTTCACCACTGGGGGGACGACGTTACATCATAATTTGCATGCACACAATTCACTAAGTAGACTGAAAAGAAATATTGTAGGCTATTTAACAGTTCTATATGTTGTTAAGCTAACATAAGATGATAAATGACGATCTTTTGGACCCTGCAATCCCAGGCATCAGTGGTCTCGTCTACAAAAACAAATAACTTCCCACAAATCTTCTTTGGCACCAAAGCGATGTATTGTTTGAACACTGGGGGGAGGTGAATTTGATGAAGGCTACTCACATTTTCACATGCATTCGTGTCTTTACATTGACTTTGAATGTAATCTGGAGGTGCAAATATTTTGTTTAGCGTTCAGTGGAATTGTGGCTTTACGAACAGTATTTCAGTCACATTATGCCAATTTCCGCGAAATTCCGCATTCATCAATAGATTCCGTTTTTTTTTTTTGGCAAATTCCGCGATTCCGTGATTGCGGAAATCATAGGGCCCTAAGTTCCTGTCTTGTTGGGGTGTTTTGCCACCAGCAGGTGAGGTGAATGCTCAACTGGACTCAGGTGATGTGATTGAATTTTCTATGGTATAACTCCTTTTCCTTCAAAAATCTTGGGTTGTTTTCGCAGTTTGCTCCTAAGTCACCATCCACCTGCACTTTTAAGTGTTTTTTGATTAGGTCTGATGCATTTGGGTGAATCTAAGCATATAATATGGCCTTATACAATTCAGAATTCATTCCTAAGCTTTTATCAGCAGTCTCATCATCAGTAGATGCAAGGGAACCGGCTCATTAAGCAGCTATAGTTTTCCATACATCACCTCATCTGTGAAGAGTGGCTATTTGCCTCAGGTTACAAGCAGTTCCTTCCCTTTTCCACATCCTTCTTTTCATATCTGGCTGGTGTACTGTAAGTTGATCTTGGTCTCATTTGTCTACAAGATGTTGTTTCAGAACTATAATTTTAATTTTTTTTGGCAAGTTATCTGTTTCTGAGCCATAGCAACAGTTAGCATAATAAAATCAACCCTCCGTACTGAACTCCACAAATATCAATTGACAGTTCCCTATCAAACAACTTTGAATTGTCATGTGGTGTACCTCAAGGATCAGGCCTTGGACTGCCGTTTTTTATTAATGCCAGCAAGATATTCAAAATGGTGTACAAGCACTTGCCTGGGATTCATTGTTATGCGGATGAAAGTCAACTTTATTTGTCCATTTGCCTCAATGCTACTGTTAAACAAGAGACTGCCTTGGCTAGATGGGAAAGCTGTATTGATGACATGCGTAACTGAATGTTGAATGGTAAACTGAAACTAAGTGATGACAAGGCCGAGTTTATAATTATTGGTGCATCACAGCAACTTTCCAAAGTAACAATCTCTAGTCTTCGTATTAGCAGCCATACCATTACTCCTGTGTGCTCTGCGAGGAATTTGGGCTCGTGGTTCGATTCAAAGTTCCTTGTGGCAACCCGTATAACAAGAATATGTAACTCTGCCTTTCATTAGCTCTACAATTTGAGACGAATAAGAAAGTATCTGTCAAAAGAAAATGCAAAAACTCTGGTCCATGCACTAATTTTATGCAGTCTTGATTATTGCTATAGTTTATTACATGGCCTCCCAGAGTATCAAATTAACAAACTGCAGCGTGTTCAAAACATGAGCGCCAGATTAATATGTAAAGAAAGCAAATACTGCCATATAACTCCTTTGTTAGTGGAATTGCACTGGCTACCAGTGAAGTTTAGAATTGAATTTAAGATATTATGAATTGGTTTTAAGATTTTTATGGGTTTAGCACCATCTTATTTGGGTTGCGTGTTAGCCAGAATCTAGATATAACTTAAGAAACTCTACTGTCCAAACCTTACTTAGTTGTTCTTGGTTTAAGTCTAAGGGTACTCTTGGTGATCGTGCATTTATATTTGCTGCACCTAAACTATGGAATGACTAGCCTAAATGTATTAGAGAATGTAGCTCATATGATAATTTTAATTTTTAATTTTAATATAAGTTGAAGACTTTTCTCTTTGAAAGAGCATTTTGTAATTTCTAACTTACATTTGTATTTATACTTGTATTAGCATGGGGTATTTTTGTATAAAAGATTTTTATGAAACAATTTGTGATTTGATTTCTTTTTGAAAGTAATTCTGGCATTTGTATTGTTGGTCTTGATTGTTGTTCTTTACTAAAGTTTGCATATTATTCATTGGTTTCTTGTGAATTGTGCTGTGGGGCATTTGAATATATCCTTATAGAATTTGCGCCTTATAGATTAATAAACTATTATTATTATTAAAATGCCTGAATACCTCCACCGTCCACCCAATTTCTGATGTGTTAACCCTCAGACTGAAGAAGTGTGTCCTCACTTTGAACTCACTTTTTTGGAAATTCAACTTCTATGTTCTATGGTTGACAGCTGAAATAATAACAGTATCATTGTCCAAATATTAATGGACCTTACTGCACTTGCTGAGATTTATTTTTTAGTTTTTACAGTACAACAAATTGGAAATTGAACAGAGAAAAATAGAATAAGTCACTTTAAACCAATAACTGCTGTCTCTGAATATGCAGCTGGAAGAGGAGCTTATTAATGGCATACTGGAGAGTGGCACTGCAGGGACCGTCAGTCCTGCACTGAAGGAGCAGCTTCGGAAGGTCAGTAAGAAGCCGAACGGAGCCAAATAATGTTGTCTTGTGCCGTAATTGCTTGTCATATACCTGTGCCATCATGCCTCCTGTGCATTTGTATTGTCGATATTGTGGAAGGCCGGCAGTTCAAATGGTCTAATCATTGATGAAGTACCATGCTTTTTAGGTTGTTGCTGAAAAAAGTGAGGGGATCTCCATCCATGATTTTCCTGGGGAGTTTAAGGTAAAAAGCTCGTGTGAAATAGTTCTGGCACATCATGCAGTGAACTTGAATGTCATTAACAAAGAAGGAATTATGTCCGCCTAAAGAATTTCAAAGAAGACCATGCATTTCTATTTCTTGAAGTACTGAATTTTTTTCCACCATTTTTGGAATATTCTTTGTTACTAAAGTAGTGCACCGTGATGATTTTACACCACCACTTTCATCTAGAAGGGGTCCTTAGATATTCCTTCTCTATGATTTTTTTGGTGAAAATGTAATGAGAAATACTTTTGTTGGCAACGACAATAAAAAAAAAAACAAAATCATTCTCCCAAGTATAGGGAGGTAAAAATTATAGGTAGGAAAGAAAAACATTGAAAACATAATTTTTTTATAACAATTGAAAGGTATTGCAAATTGTTTTTACTGTCCATGTAGCAAAATTCGATTAGATTTAGTTTTAGATTAGATTTAACTTAATTGTCATTTCAAAATTTTCAAGTGCAGTGGAATGCGGTTTTGCGTGTAACCAGAAAGTAAAGTAACAAAGTGCAAAGTGAGACAGTACCGTGCATACAGATGAGGCTATGAGCATGTGGACTTTACAGACGTGTATAGGCCTGCCGATGACCAGTGCAAAGACAGAGATTAGTGTAAGTTGCATACTGCTGGAATATTGTATGAAAAAAGAGTTCAGCATGATAATAGTAACAATATATACAGATGGAGTTATGTTTACATCTATACACAGACGTATGTACAGAGAGCATATGTGACTAAGTGAATTTATATAAAATGAGTATTGAAATGCTTGCCAACTTGTTTGAAAAAAAAAATTTGCTGAAATAGTTGTTTGTCATTCATGTTGTTTAAATAAATGTGCAGTACTTGGGGTTTTTTTGCTGGGGGCTTGCTTAGGGCACCAAATGCACTAGGACCTCCCCTGATTACAGCATACTTGTGAAGTATCTGGAAAGAGACTGATTCAGCAGGAATCTTATTTTCAACAAGATAATGACCCTGAACATAAATGTTTTGACTTGACCTGTTCAAAGCCAGACCTCAATCCCACTGAGCAAATCTGTTGTAACATTGAAACAATCTCCTTGGAATAAACCTCAGACCGCATGGAGTGGTTTAGTGAGTGAGGAAATAAAAGATATGAAAACTATGCCTGAAAATTTAAATGCTGTAATCAAAGCAAAAGGTGACAACACTAGATATTTACTTTTACTCCCTAAGGCATTATGATTATTTTTTGCTATATATTGTTATCTCTTTACTTATTTTCATCTGTATGATCCAGTATTACATGAAATAAATACTGAAATAGTACAACCCCAATTCTAAAATTGTGAATAAAATCAAAACGCATTGACTTTCAAATCACACCAGCCAGTATTTTATTCACAACAGGACAAAGATAACATGGCAAATGTTGAAACTGAGAAATTTAACAATTTTATCCACCAAATGAGCTCATTTCAGATTTGATGGCTGCTACAGGTCTCAAAAAAGTTGGGACTGGGGCCTGTTTACCATAGTGTAGCATCCAATCTTCTTTTCAACACAGAGTGGAAATGTCTGGGCATTGAGGGGACAAGTTTAGCCATTGGAATTTGACCCCACTCTTGTTTAATACAGGCTTCCAGCTGCTGGAGAGTTTTGGGTCTCCTTTGATGGACTTTTCGTTTAATTATGCGCCAAATATTCTCAATCGGTGAAAGATCAGGACTGCAGGCTGGCCAGTTCAGCACACTGACTCTTCTACTAAGAAGCCATGCCGTTGTAATGGCTGCATTATGTGGTTTTGCATTGTCCTGCTGAAATACACAAGGCCTTCCCTGAAATAGATATCATCTGGAGGGGAGCATATGTTGCTCTAAAACCTTTATATACCTTTTAGCATTAGTGGCGCTTTTTAAAACATTCAAATGTCCCACACCATATGCACTAATGCATCCCCATACCATCAGATATGCTGGCTTTTGAACTGAACGCTGATGACAGGAGGGGTGGGCTTTCTCCTCTTTAGCCCGGAGGACATGACGCCCATGATTTCCAACAAGAATGTCAAATTTGGACTTGTCTGACCACAGGACACTTTGCCACAACAGTCCATTTTAAATGAGTCTTGGCCCACAGAGCACAGCAGCGCTTCTGGATCATGATCAACAATGGCTTCCTTTTTGCATGATAGATTTAGGTGGCATCTGTGGATGGCACAGCGGACTGTGTTCACTGACAGTGGTTTTCTTGAAGTTTTCCTGGGCCCATTTAGTAATGTCAATGACAAAATCATGCCGGTGAGTGATGCAGTAGTGTCTGAGTGCTCAAAGATCACGGGCATCCAGTAAAGGTCTTCGGCCTTGTCCCTTATGCACAGAAATTTTTCTAGTTTCTCTGAATCTTCTGATGATGCTATGCGCTGTCAATGATGCGACCTTCTAAGCCTTTGCAGTTTCACGTTGAGGAACATTGTTTTTAGCTTACCGGCCCTATGGGCCAATAAGTTACTGTCTTGGTGTGGCGACCGTCATCCGGAACATTTTTTGTCTTTTTTTTTGGCCTGATGAATTTTTGTGTTAGTCTGCAGTAACATACTACTAGACCATATCTCAAGACATTTTCCTCAGATTTTTGATTTAATAATTTTTGTCCGTTTTATGGGCCCTTGAAATTTTGGTTCCATTGTTAAAGATAGGACTGAGAAATTAAAAAAAAAAATATTTCTCAAAAACTGTGCGATAAATTTTTTTTCTAAATCAGGTAATCAACTTACCTTGGTACCGTCAATTTACAGTGCGAGCGCCATTTTAATAGAATCAACCGAAGTGGGTCTATTGGGGCCACTGTACTTTATGAATATGCAAGATGGCCCGTGGAGGCAAAATGGTTGCAGATAGAGATTAAGTTTGTATTATCGACATATAGGAAGTCGTATATGACCTATATTTTGGCAATATTAAATTTAACCACCGATTACTTTGAAAGGTCAAACTCCAGGTCAGGGAATATGTTAACAATGTAAAAAGATATGACTTGAAATTTCAAAAAATTATTTCTCAAAAACTGTCTAATAACTTCAGTCTAAATCTGACAATCAGCTCAATTTGATCCACGTTATGTACAGTGCGAGTTCCATTTTGATTGAATTGATGGAAGTGGGTCTAGTGGGGGCGCTGTACTTTAACATTGGGTCTTATGGAGAACGGCCAAATTGCCTGTGAAAGCTAAATGGTTGCAGATTGAGATTAACTTTGTATTACTGACATATAGGAAGTAATATATGACCTATATTTTGGCTGTGTTAAAGTTGACCTCAGATGACCTTGATACTTGAGGTCAAGCAAAATGTTACAATTTGCAAAGATTCCTAGGCTTGAAAATATTGAAGAGTGGGAACATATAGAGTGGGTGCATTGTACACTCAAAGGAAGTCATGTATGAACTGTCATTTGATGGCCTTGAACTTACCTTCGGCGACCTTAGATATTTCACATAGTGAACTTTCAATGACTTCTATCACCAAAACTGTTACAGATAGAGCTTAGGTTTATATTACGGGCATATAGGAAGTCATGTATGAAGTTTCATTTAGTGACATTGAACCTGACCTTCTGTGACCCTGAATGCCCAGACTTCACAGTGAAATTTCAATGACCTATATCAGCCAAATGGTTACAGATTGAGTGTAGGTTGAGTGCAGTCTATGATGGACTGATGCAAAGTGGAAAAGTGTTCTGTGGTATGACGAGTCCACATTTCAAATTGTTTTTGGAAACTGTGGACGTCGTGTCCTCCGGACCAAAGAGAAAGAGAACCATCCAGACTGTTATAGGCGCAAAGTTCAAAAGCCAGCATCTGTAATGGTATGGGGTTGTATTAGTGCCCAAGGCATGGGCAACTTGCGTATATGTGAAGGCACAATTAATGCTGAAAGGTACATACAGGTTTTGGAGCAACATATGTTGCCATCCAAGCAACGTCTGTTTCATGGACGCCCCTGCTTATTTCAGCAAGTCAATGCCAAGCCACATTCTGCACGTGTTACAACAGCATGGCTCCGTGGTAAAAGAGTGCAGGTACTAGACTGGCCTGCCTGTAGTCCAGAACTGTCTCCCATTGAAAATGTGTGGCGCATTATGAAGCTTAAAATACGGCAACGGAGACCCCGGACTGTTGAACAACTTAAGACGTACATCAAGCAAGAATGGGAAAGAGTTCCACCTGAAAAGCTTCAAAAATTGGTCTCCTCAGTTCCCAAACGTTTACTGAGTGTCGTGAAAAGAAAAGGCGATGTAACACTGTGGTAAAAAGGCCCCTCTGCTAACTTTTTTGCAATGTGTTGCTGCCTTTAAATTCTAAGTTAATGATTATTTGCAAAAAAAAAAAATAAAGTTTCTCAGTTTGAACATTAAACATCTTGTCTTTGCAGTGTATTCAATTGAATATAAGTTGAAAAGGATTTGCAAATCATTGTATTCTGTTTTTATCTACGATTTACATAACATGCCAACTTCAGTGGTTTTTGGTTATGTATATTAAACACTCCAGGTTCATTTATAGCTGGCTAGCTATATACAACATTCACGGACACATGAAATGCAATGTAAATTCGATGGCTCCTCGGAATTCAGTACTTTATACTGGTCATCAGCAATGTCACTAGTTCGGTCTCTGGCGGGTTAAAACCCTGAAGGAATATGCTGAAGTAAAAACTTGGACATCGCTCACTCACTGTAAAGACGCTGCCAGAGACCGAACTAGTGACATTGCCGATGACCAGTAGAAAAATACTGAATTCCGAGGAGCCACCAAATTTCCATTGCATTTCATGTGTCCGTGAATGCTGTATATTATTTGTCGGATATAGCTAGCCAGCTACAAATGAACCTGGAGCGTTTAAAATGCTACGACAGAACCATGCACTCAATGCATAACTCCATGTTGGCACCGTACTCATAACTGCATATTTTCGTGCATGTGTGAATTTGCATGTGCGTGAAGTACCGCTCCAAAAACGATATATTTCTTGGACCAGTTTAACTGCAAGCTCTACTGGATAAATAGCAGTATCTTCTCTTCGCGCATATGTCATCATTTAGTGACTCCAGGTATTCTGAACCATTAAGGCATATAAAGTTGAAGTTTAAGTTCTGAACAGCTCTATCTAATTATTTTGATTTTGACTGAATATGATGTTACACTTGAAGCCAACGAGCTTAAACGTGTAGGCTCACCAGCTAAATACATTCACACATACCGACTGGGAGAAAAAGTGACTCGATTGTAACTAACATTAGCATTTTTAATACGCCGAAGACACGAAATTAGTGAGTGCATTTACTGATGATCTTGGGCTGACTCAGGGGTAACTGTTGAAGATTAATATGATGAGCGAAAACAAATCAACTAATAAAGAGCCAAAGTTTTGGTAAATGTTTTCGGTGTATAGTTAGGTGGATTTGGAATAGAGAAGGTACACTTCCCGGACATTATATAGGTCACCTTATTCCAAATAAGGCAAGCCACGAGGGACGGAGGCGGGGCTGCAGCTTGCGATGCGCATTCATGTGATGTTACTCTACTGCGAACTGAATTTGAATTTTATGATCTGAATTTGAATGTGCGAACTGAATAAAATTCTTCAAGCTGTATCTTAATTCAATACAAATAATTGGATTCAGTTTCAGATTACTTGTTCTTTCAATTTCAAAACTGAAAAATTCTATTCAAAGCCAATTAAATTCAATTCAAACCCAAAATTCAATTCAAAACCTGATGAAATTCAATTCAAAGCAGGTTAAATTCCATTCAAAACTAATTAAATTCAATTCAAAACCAAAATTCAATTCAATTTCTGTTGGAACAAATTTCGTTCCGTACCCTTGGTCCTATTTTTAAAGTATTCCTCAATTTTTTTACGCGAACCTTCACAGGTTGGAGAGCCTTTGGCCATCTTTACTTCTGAGAGACTCAGCCTCTCTAAGACATCCCTTTTGTAGCCCATCATGTTACACGCCTGATGTCAGTTAACTTAATTACTTGCTAAATGTTCTTTCAACTGATTCTCTAATATATTAATTGCTTTTTCAGCCCTTTTTTGCCTGTGTCCAAACTTTTTTGAGACCTGTTGCAGTCAGAAATTTTTAAATAAGCTCTATTTTGTGGATATAAATGTAAAATATCTCAGTTTCAACATTTGAAATTTACACTTTGTCCCAACTATTTCGGAATTGGGATTATAGTTTGTTTCTGATTTATCTTCATTTGAAGTGTATAATTAGAAGATAAACCTACAGTTTTTTTTTTTTGAATACGAAGTATTTATCATAGGATAGATACCTGGAAATTTCATTGGAAACTGAACGCTTGTGTGAGGTTTCAGATATAAATTTCCAGGTATCTAACCTATAATAGATAGAGTGCTCGAAATAATCGTTTGGTTTATCTCCATTCTACCATGACTCTTGTCAACACCCCTACGAAAATATTTTTTATAGCAAAGTTGGGATCAACCCGAAGTAGAAGTTTGAAGTAGGAATGTCAGACGCCATAGCGGTCGCCTTTTTTGGACACAGAAATTAATAGCCTACGTTTTCTATTGAGGCGACTTGATAATCTGGCGAGCGCTCTTCACGCACTGCAAGGTCTTGACCCAGTGCAAGGTGGTTTACCGGTGAATAGATACCTGGTGTTAACCAATCAAAATGCACAATTCACTGGAATGAATGGTAGAATCTTCACTACTCACTATTGTACGTGTGTATTTTTCATGTACCTACCTGAGATGGAGATAAAAACTGCACTGACAAAAATTGAGGTTGCAAATATGTTTAGGGGTTCTCATTTCTAATGTGCTTTATTGAGATGCGGAGAACTCAATATCTTATTTATTTTACACTGGATCTGTCTGCATTTCTGAGGATATTGTTGAATGTGTCTTCAGAGGGTAAATGGTGTGGACCTACCAGTGGTGCAGTGTGGTTTCCTGAGTGTGACTGAAATGGTTTGCGCACTCAGTGATGTTCTCTACTTGGAGCCAGGTCCTGACAGAGAAACAAACAGCTGGATTGTTAAGGGCAGCCAGCCAGGTAAGCATTCCCAGATTTACCTCTCATCTGATATCAGTCTTTCCATGCCATCTCCAAGAGGTTACTCTATGGCATCTCTTGGGTTTCATTTGTTGTGTGTTGGAAGGTAATGTTGATATATGGAATTTCAGGACATTAGAGCTTCTTACTCCCAATATGTCATGCTTTTTTAAAGCTATAAAGTGTATGGAAGTGGAATCTATCAAAACTTGTAGATGTTCACTAATAGTGTTGTGACTGCTGCACTTTTTAGTTTACTTTATTTCTTAAAAACTGTTTAATAACTTTTTTCTAAATCGGGCAATTAACATGCCGTGGTACCCTCAGTGTACGGAGCGGGTGCCATTTTGATTGAATCGCTGGAAGTGGGTCTAGTGGGGGCACTGTACTTTAGTCTATACGCAAAATAGCTTGTGGAGGCCTAATGGTTGCCAATAGAGCTTAAGTTTATATTATCGGCATACAGGAAGTCATATTAGACCTATATTTTGGCAGAGTTAAAGTGGACCTCAGTTGACCTTGAAAGTTCAAACTCGCGGTGAAGCAAAATGTAAAATTTTCAGAGCCTGGGGGCGCCCTGGTGGCTCATAAGTTAAGTGCGCATTCCATATTAAGGCAAAGTCCTTCTTGCAGCAGCCTGGGTTCAAATCCGGCCCAGGCAATATACTGCATGTCTTCCCCATTTTTCTCCCCACCTTTCTTGTCTATCTCTGCTGCACTGTCAAATAAAGGAGAAAACTACCAAAAAAATCTTTAAAAAAGAAAATTTCAAAGGCTTCTTGGCTTGAAAATCTTGAAGATGGAATATAAATGTGTACTGAACACTTACAGGAAGTCATGTACGAACTTTTATTTGATGACCTTGAATTTGACCTTTGGAGACCATCGAAGGTCAAATTTAACAGAATTAAATTTCTTCTATCACCAAAACTATTACAGATAGAGCTTAGGTTTGTGTTCGTGACATATATGAAGTCATATATGAAGTTTCATTTGGTGATTTTGAACTTCAAGGCCAAACTTGACATTTTGAAATTTCGATGACTTCTATCACCAAAATAGTCATAGAGGGAGCAGTCTTGTATTCAAGACATATAAGAAGTCATGTATGACGTTGGTGACCTTCAGCTTAACCTTCAAACTTGACATAGTGAAATTACAATGACTTCTTTTACCAAGAAGATAACAGATTGAGGATTGGTTTGTATTCAACAATTGTAGGAAGTCGTGTATAAACTCAGTTGATGGTTCCAAAACTCTGTATTAACTGCATGACTGTTGCCATATATTGCATATTGCGTCATTACCATAACTTCCCCGAGAATGATAACCTTTGTACTATTTCAGTAAGATGTTACACTCAAAACTTTTGTAGCTGTTCTTCAACATTGGGTCTTATGGAGAATATGCAAAATGGCCTGTGGAGGCCAAATGGTTGCTGATAGAGATTAAGTTTGTATTATCGAAATATAGGAAGTCATATATGTCCTCTTTTTTTGACAATATTAAAGTTGACCCCAGATGACTTTGTATGGTCAAACTTGAGGTCAAGGAAAATATTAACAATGGCAAAAAAACATAGAATTTGAAATTGCAAAAACTTATTTCTGTAAAACTGTCCAATAACTTTTTATCTTAATCTGGTAATCCACTCACCTTGGTACACTTAATGTACAGTGTGAGTGCCATTTTGATTGAATTGACGGAAGTGGGTCTAGTGGGAGCGCTTTACTTTTAAATTTGGTCTCATGGAGAACATGCAAAATGTCCTATGGGGGTCAAATGGTCGCAGGTTGAGATTAAGCTTGTATTGTCGATATATAGGAAGTCCTATATGATCTCTATATTGGCAGTTTTAAAGTTGACCTCAAATGACCTTAAAAGGCCAAAATCAAGGTGAAGCAAAGTGCAAACTTTCAAAGACTTCTAGGGTGAATTGAAGATTATATATAGAGTGTGTGTCTATTGAACACCTATGGCAAGTCAGATATGAACTTTCATGTGGTGACCTAGCACTTGACCTTTGGTGACTATCCATCCATTTTCTATACCCGCTTATTCCTCACTAGGGTCACTGGGGGAGCTGGAGCCTATCTTAGCTGATTATGGGCGAAAGGCAGGGATCCACCCTGGACAGCTCGCATTGCAGGGCGCACACACCAATCACTCTCACACTCATACCTATGCGCAATTTAATGTCTCCACTTAGCCTGATATGCATGTCTATGGACCGCGGGAGGAAACCAGGGTACCCGGAGGAAACCCCTGTGAACAGGGGGAAAACATAGACATTTGAGAATAACTTAAATGGTCCGTCACTTTAATTTTTCCATTTGCATTATTACCCAATGTAGCAGATCTGCTACATTTTGGAAAGTTGGGCTAAAGGGTCAAAAAAACTTTTCCAAATATTGGCCCATAATCAACATATTTGCCTAGGGAAATGATTTTTACACAGTTGGAAAGGTACTCAGTTAACAGAGGGTTAACCTAGTGAAAATTCAATGACTTGGATCACAAAAATGGTCACAGATGGAGCCTAGGTTTGTCTTAACAGCCATTTTGGAAGTCATGTATGAATTCTCAGTTGGTGACATTTAACTTGACTATCGCTGACATTCGAAGATCAAACTTAACATTGTGAAATGACAATGACTTATATCACCAGAATGGTCATAGATAGAGCCAAGGTTTGTATTAGAGAGATACTGTATCGAAAGTCGTGTATGAAGTCCATTTGGTGACCCTCATTTGAGCTTCTATAACCTTTAAAGTTCACAACTGACGTATTGAATTTTCAATTACTTGTATCCCTAAAACTGCTTTAGAGCTTAGGATTGTACTCCAGACAAATAGGAGGTCTAGTAAATGTATATGAACTTTCATTTAGTGACCTTGAGGTTGACCTTTGATGATTGGAAGGTGAAACTTTACATGATATTTTCATTACTTTTATTATCACTATGAGCGCTTGCCTGTAAGCTTCAGGACCGATGGTTCAATTTTTTATTTTTTGAGTGGGGGTGAAGCTGGAGGCATTAGATGTCCAAGAATAAACGTGAGTAGTGTTATATTATTCATGAGAGTCATTCATGTTGACTTTTTGTGAAATGAACCATTGTATTGATAAAACTAGTGGGATATGACCGACAGAAAATTCATTTTGGCCACTCATCTCAAAGCCAGTCCTGCCTGGAAACCAGTGATGTGCTGTCTGTTTTGTTTATACTGTACTTCAGCGAACCTTTACATGCCTGTCGCACCTCTACAAAGAAAATCTACAGAGTCTGATTGCAATTTCCAGTTTTGCCACTTTTCATGTTTTTATGGCCAAACATCTCCAAAAGAAAATCTGATGCACATCTTCTTTGAGCGGGTACAAATTTTACACAGAAGATTACTGCTGAAAAATAAATCTCCTGATATTGAGAGCTTTTCCTTTGACAGTTCTGAATCTCACATTTCATGCTTCAGCGCATTTTCCTTCAAACCCTTCGGAAAACTTCAAATGGCTTTGTCAGCGAAATGGAGTATGACACTCAAATATTCAGGAATTTTACATCTGGTCAGCTGTTAAAAAAAATCTTTGCTTAAAAAAAATCTCTGCATCAAAAAACATATGAGAGGTGTTACGGTAGAATCTCCTGGATATGGCTGGGAACAGCTGCTCCATGCTTTTCAGCCCTATTGAGTGGACTATGTGCTCGTAATCTCTGATCCATAAACTTTGTTTTTCTTTTGTATTTCCTCTTTTCACCAGAGAGGGAGAAAGACAATAGTCTTGTCGTCACAGAGGAATCGGAATCACTGAATCCATCTGGAAGTAGGAACTATTCAAACTGTGACGCGTCCGCTTGGGAAGGAAGAAATAAGGGAGACGAAGAATTAGACGTCCTGGAAGTGGATTCGGAGCTCGGAGTCACCACTAAGACCTTCAGTCAGGTGATTTGACCTCCAAATTGAACTGCTCAGGCTCTGCCCTTTTCCTCTTTAGACTCACTTTGATGAAAAAACCAGCAGCGACCTGTATGAATATCATACTGGTTTATGCTGGTCTCCCTGGTTCCCTTTGCTGATGACCAGCATATGTTGTGTTTTGGACACATCTACGCTGGTTTATGCAGGCTGACCAGAACAAACAAATGTGGCCATACTGGCTGACGAGCACAAACCAGCATGTCCTTGCTGGCAAACCTGCAAAACCCAAGTAAACCAGCACCGACCAGCATGGAATTCATTTTGCATCATACTAAATTAATATACAAAAACTTGACGCATGCCACGCTCCTGCACAATCCTGTAGGCCTGTACGTTGCCTCTATCAGTTAGTTTGTTAACCAAGCTAGCTAGTGCCTTAATAAAATGATTAACGATTAAAACTTGATTTTACCAGAGTTATGCTGGCGCTGTTTGTTTCTGACTCAGTTGAAGTGTACCCCACTCACGTTGCTTTCGCATACCCTCATCTCATGTCTACTGTGCCTGGCTACCAAGCTACATGAAAACTGTGGCATTGTGTGGCCCGTTTTTCATGTAGCTCTGTTGCTAGCTGGCTGGCTAGATGTCAAATTCGGCTGGGCGGGTAGAAATAATTTGGGCACTGCATTTACTAATTAGCTTCATTCTCTAAACAGATCCTGAGTTTACAAGCCGCAACTCCGCTCGTTGCATTATACTTACTTAACATGCAAAAAGACACTGCATAGCAGGGTCTTGCACCATCTAGCAAGATTGTAAAAGATTGTGCTTATTTGTCATATTTAATTTTTCAGATCATCTGGCTAATTTTAATGTAAGACAATGTGAGTAAGCACAAAATGCAGCTTTAGTTTGATCATTCATTAACGATAAAGGGTCATTTAAAACATACATCGCCCTTCTGAAAAACTGACTGTCCCCCCTAAACCTAATGACTAGTTGTGCCACCCTTGACGGCAACAGCTGCAATCACACATTTGCGATAACTAGCAATGAGTCATGCGCATTGCTATGGAGGAATTTGGCCCACGCTTCTTTGCAGATTTGTTTTAATTAACACCTTTCTGCAGATGTAGACGCCTGCGAACATAGAGCAGCTCTTTTTATGGAAGCAGTTGCACTACTCTATCACTAGATGGCACCCCCGGATCAGTTATTGAATATTCACAAGCAAGTCGAGCTGGAACACAGTCTGCCCACCCCTGTTCTAATCACGGTCCTGGAGGGCCGGTGTGTATGCAGGTTTTTATTCCTGTCAATTACCCTGACTAATTGAGTTAATTGATTGCATGCACAAATATAGATTTTCGCAATGATTCGATCAAAGGAAAATGTTTTATGAAGGGAGACAAGACTTTGTAGTTTCATGATAATTTAAAGAAATGCGCATGAAACGTCAGATTTCATAAATGGTTTGGCTAATTGAGACAATCAACTAATTAAAGACCAGACGTTGGTGTGAAAACCAGGGACAGATACGGCCCTCGCTGCCCACCTCTGGTCTAGAATATTGACGAGTTCACTCCTATCCCTGTTTTTCAGGAGTTGCATGAATCAAACTCCCCAGCTAAGCCTGATGTGCAAACTGCTCATTATCCTTGCCCATAGTATCTATCCAGCAGTTTAAAAAAATAATCTCTTGAGACAGAAAAAATCGTTGCCCTCTGTAGCAACCACTTCAGTAACAGTGACCCAATGGTATTCCAAGTAGTTAAAAAAAAAAATCCGTTTCCTGAGGCAAAATTCGCCAAGGTATTGACACTATGTCATTTTACTATCAATTTCAGTCATCACATATTAAAAGCAACAATTTCCTATTGTGGATTAACATGTAGATATGTCGGTTGAGGAATTTAGCTGTCTTTTTGAGCCTCATACAAGCTCTCACGGAAATCCAATCACTTCAAGCTCTCCGCCTGTGTGAACATTCTGACTGTAAAATATGCAGTTCTTCTAATGAATATGTGTGCTTGCTGACGCGGCTTTGTAGATAAAGGGACGAGACTCTGAACTTTATTGTGGAGAAAAGGCATGTTTTTGGTTTGGAGAGGTCACTGGTGACCAGCTGCGCCTATATTGATAAACTCATGCTAAATTCAACCAGAAAATCATCCATTCATTTTGTTGATTTGCATTCAAAATATGATTATTTTATGAATTGAAAGTGCGCCATTTTCAAGGCTCTGGGAGTTTTGGGAGCCACCTGGATAGAGATCTTATTTTGCTTATAAAAAGTGGATAATTTAATATTTCATGTTCAGATGAGGAGTACTTGTGGTCTAGGAGTTTATTATCCCAGAAATGTATTGTTTTGATTCCCAACCATTTTTCAATACTCAGAATAATTTTTTTTACAGTTAAATGGTGAATTCTCATGAAGATTTTTTGTTTGCAGCCCATTTTCTCTGCCAAAATCAATCAAAAGTAACTGAAATATGATGTAATTCTAAATGCTGTTAGTGTCCTTTCTGAGTTGAGCCACATTAGTCCTCTTTATGAAGCTTAAATCTTGAATTGTAAAGCATCAAATTGGGTAACCCATAAATAGCCAAATTTGGCTTCTGCGCAAAGGGTTAAGTCATATTGGAGGGTTTTCGACTTCAACTGCCTGTTGAAGGTCATGCCACTGCTTCTCATTTGGATTCAAGTCAGACCACTCCAAGACCTTTGCTTTGTTTCTTTTTAGCCATTCAGAGGGGGAGTTGCTTGTGTGCTTTGGATCATTATCTTGCTGCATAACCCAACTGTGTGTGAACTTCAGGACACGAACAGATGGCCGAACATTCGCCTTCGGAATTTTCAGGAAGAGAGCAGAATTCATGGTTCATCAATTGTGGCAAGTTGGGGCTGTGCCATATCATATTCTTCACAAAAATACCGTTTTTGAATGTGTTTAAAAATGATTGCAAAGCCACTGCGTCTGCTTGGCCAAACATGGCCAAAATCATACTTGGGATAGAATTTCATCCCATATACACGCAGATAAAATATAAAAGGAATTAGTGAAAAAGTGAAGGGGCTAGAGCGCTGACAAAGCAAAAAGTTTACGGATGCACGACAGACCACCACGAAGGCATCTAACCTCAGCATCATTTTCGAGCAGGAAAGTACCAAACTAGGCTAAGGCAATAAATATGCCATTTGTGATGGATAGAATGGAGCACAATATTACCGCCACATGTGGTTCCATTTGCAAAGGCACAGAAATCAGATCTTTCAGTCTGCAGCGGTTTTGCCTTGCTGCTCTCCCATTGATATCATTTTTGCCCAGTCTATCTGTTTTTGTGGAGTCGTGAACACTGAACTTAATTGAGGCAAGTGAGGCCTGCATTTGTCTAGAGGTAAGTCTGGGTTCATTTGCCATCTCGTGGATAAGTCGTCAATGTGCTCTTGGAGGAATTCTTGGGGGCCAGCCGCTCCTGGGAATGTTCTACTTTGTCCCACATTTTCTCCATGGCTCTTTATAATGGCTCTCAGGTAATTAAATCATGCCTCTCAGCTTGGGTAACAGGCGTCACAAAGCCTTAGAAATAGCTTTTTAAACCTTTCTTGACTGATGGATATCAATGACTTTGTTTCTCATCGGTTCTTGAATTTCTTTATATCACGGCATCATGGGCTGCTTTTTGCCTTCTTCAAATTGCCAGACAGGTTTTATTCAGGTGATGTTTAGATTGAGCAGCGTTGGCTGTGACCATGCCTGGGAGTGTCCAGTGAAATTGATCCCAATTATTGATTAAATTTGCTTGGCTGGTTTATTTTGTGATTAAAAAGGCAATTACTCTTTCACATAGGGCTAGGCAGGATTGGATAGCTTTTTTACTTCACTAAAGGAAATCATCGTTTAAGACCTATATTTTTTGTTTACTCAGGTCATTTTTAGCTTACCGGCCTTATGAACCGCTAAGCAATTGTCTTGGTGTGGCGTCCGTCATCTGTCGTCTGTTGTCCGGAACATTTTTTAATCTTTTTTTTTGGCCTGATGAATTTTCCTGTAAATTTTTGATTGAATTTAATTTTGCTATTTGTCCCTTTTATGTGCCCTTGAAATTTTGGCCCCAATGTTAAAGATAGGTCTGAGAAATTTAAGAAAATTATTTCTCAAAAACTGCTAAATAAATTTGACTGAATCAAAGGAAGTGGGTCTATTGGGGGCGCTGTACTTTATGAATATGCAAATGGTTGCAGATAGAGATTAAGTTTGTATTATCGATATATAGGAAGTCATATGTCACCTTTATTTTGGCAATATTAAATTTGATCGCAGATGACTTTGAAAGGTCAAACTCCAGGTCAGGGACTATATTAACAGTGTTAAAAGATATGACTTGAAATTTCAAAAAATTATTTCTCAAAAACTGTATTATAACTTTTTTTTCTAAATCAGGCACTCAACTCACCTTGATACACTTTATGTACAGCGCGAGTGCCATTTTGATTGAATTGACGGAAGTCGGTCTAGTGGGGGCGCTGTACTTTTACATTGGGTCATATGGAGAATGGGCCAAATTGCCTATGAAAGCTAAATGCTTGCAGATAGAGATTAACTTTGTATGACAGAAATATAGGAAGTTAAATATGACCTATGCTTTGGCTGTGTTAAAGTTGACCTCAAACTTTAGGTCAAGCAAAATGTTACAATTTGCAAAGGATTCTAGGCTTGAGAATATTGAAGATTGGGAACATATGTGCATTGAACACTTATATGAAGTCATGTATGAACTTTCATTTGGTGGCCTTGAACTTGACCTTCAGCGACCTTTCAAGGTTAAACTTCACAATGGAATTTCAATGACTTCTATCAGCAAAATGGTTATAGAAAGTGTCATTTTTTATTGGAGATTTATGGGAAGTTATACTTGAACTTTCATTTGGTGGCCTTGAACTTGACCTTCGGTGCCTTTTGAAGGTCAGACTTAACATAGAGAAATTTCAATGGCTTCTATCACCAATACTATTAGAGATAGAGGATAGGTTTGTATTGTGGGCATATAGGAAGTCGCGTATGAAGTTTCATTGGGTGGCCTTGAACTTGACCTTCAGTGGCCAAACTAAACAGTGAAATTTCAATGACTTACATCAGGAAAATCGTGAGAGATTGAGTGTAAGTTTGTAATGGAGACGTGTTGGAAGTCATGTATGAACTTTCATTTGGTGACCTTCATATTGACCTTCGAAGGTCAAACTTAACCAAGAGAAAATTCAATGACCTCTGTCACTAAAAAGGTCACAGATGGAGCCTAGGTTTGTATAACTGACATAGGAAGTCACAAATGAAATTTTATTTGGTGACATTCAGCTTGACTGTTGATGACATTTGAAGGTCAAACTTGACATAATACAATTACAATGACTTGTATTGCCAAAACGGTCACAGATGGAATCTAGGTTTGCATTAGAGACATATAGGAAGTCATATATGAACTTTCATTTGGTGACCTTCGTATTGACCTTCAAAGGTGAAATGTGACCTAGTGAAAATTCAATGACTTGTATCACTAAAATGGTCACAGATGGAGCCTAGGGTTACTGACTTCTAGGAAGTCAAATATGAACTTTTATTTGGTGACATTCAACATGACTGTCTGTGAACTTTGACGGTCAAACTCGATAGTGAAATTACAATGACTTGTATCACTGAAATTTTCAGTCATTTCATGAAATTACTGGTTTCACAGTCTGACTGTAACATGTATCAGACCTGGGGTGGATTACACATAATCAGTACGATTACGATTATGATGATTACGAGACATTTTTTGAAGATTATGATTACAGTCCTCCAAAAATTTATGATTACGATTACAATCTAGATTACAATCATGATTACGACTGGTTAGACTAAGGTTTCTATGTGGAGATGTCTTTATAATGGTACAGGTATATTGATGCATATATATTTCTAAAATAGCACGTGAAATGATTTAACATTGTGTTTGTATTGTAGAATTACTTGTGAAATAATAACTTGTACAGCAACAAATTTTAAAGGCTGTCCCTGCAAAATTAGAGATTACGATTACTGGCCCATCGAAATTAGTGATTATGATTATGATTACAATCGTAATCCGGATTACAATCCGACCCCGGGTCTGACATGAATAGCGTTACTGTGTAAATACTTGCTGCCAGTGCTGTATCTATTTTGTGTACTGGTCCAGGTGGTAGACCCTTTCCCGGTGGCGGCCCTGCAGATGAGCGGAATGACCTTGGTGCCCCCAGACGCCCTGCTGGAAGAACGGCTGAGGGCCCCGGCCCCTTGGCAGGAGAGGGACCTGGCAGCAGTGCTGGTTGAGAGGGTGGAGTCCCCCAGCCACTTCTACGTCCGCTTCCATGAGACCCAGGAGGCCCGTGCTCTGGAGAACATGATGATTGAAATGAGGTCTTGCTTCCCTATTGTAAAAGCCAGAGGTCTTCAGTTATAGTGCAAGAGATCTTACTTTTTAGTGGCTGCAATTAAACCTGCCCTGACACCAGAATGGGTGTACATATCTAATACCAAGTTGGTCCTCCTTTTGCTCAGTTACCCCTTTTCCACCGAGCTGGCTCCAGTGCTAGTTTGGAGCCAGAGCCTGACTTGGCACCAGTTCTTTGCTTTTTCACAGCCTAAGCGCCAGCTCCTGGCTCTTAAAAACTGGTGTCAGGGTAAACACCGACTTCTTGCTGGTTTAGAGCCAAGCACCGATTAAGTCAGGGTGTGGGGGTGGAGTTTTGGTGACCAACAAGACCAGCGCAGACACTGTACCGCCATTTTTAAAAGAATGACAGAGTGAGCGTAGCCTGCTTTCGTTTTCAAACTAACTAAAATGGAGAAGGCTAAGCCAAAGACATCCCCAGTATACCCCCATTGTAAGAAATTGGTTATACTTTCTGTCTCCCAAGTGGGCACGATCGCAGAAGTATTTTGACCATTCTGCCAGCAGTAAATGTTGGAATATATAAGCATCTGTATTATATTTGCATGATGCTTTGATATTTCATTTTACTTTGCTTTTTCAGGCATTTTTCCCTACACCGCTAACGTCTATATTAAGCACTACGAATATGAGTTATTTGGCTATCTCGGACGTTCGCAAATAACTGTTCATTTACATTATTGAGCTTGAATAGCATTTCAAAACAAAAATGACATTAGATCTTTCTTATCAACTTATGAAGCTGGAATGAAATACGACAGTTGCTTATTTTATTTCTTACATGTCTGCATCCTTGGGAAAAGGAAAGATGGATCGCGTGTTCCTAGTACACCTTTTGCTGTTCATTACAGCAAAAAAATGCTCAGAGGACAAAACTCTCATGGGAGAGCGCCAAACTCATCAAATAGAGTGCGTAAAATTTTGTCATGCATTGTCCGTCCAGCCGGCCGTCCGTCCATCCGAAGTAACGATGTTATCGAGATAACTCAAAAAATAATTGGCCAAGGAATTTGAAATTTGGTATGATGATGTATCTTGACTGAAGGCAGGTCGCGATTGAAAGCGGGCGCGCTTTCTCAAAATCCAGGATGGCCACCACTGTTTTTGTAAAAACGGCGTCATTGAGATAACTTGAAAAAGAAGTATCGTAGGAAGTTCTGATTTGGTATGCTGATGTGTCTTCACCTAAGGCAGTTCGCTATTGAAAATGGGTGTGGTGCATTAAAATTCAAGATGGCCACTGCCATGGATCTGCCAGAGCAGCGTCATCGCAATAACTCCAAAAATAATCTATTACATGTTCTTACTGAAAATGATATCACAACATCAAAATCCAAGATGGCCACCAAACCACGTTATCTAGATAACTCGCAAAATAAGTGGCTGACCCAGGGCAGGCCGTTATTAAAGATGAGTGCGCTACGCGGATATCCTTTCCAGTTTATGTTTTCCATATGGCTGCATCTGTCCATCATCATCATCATCATCATCATCACTATTCACCAACACTCAATCAGTGCAAATTTTACTCATCAAAGCATACTTCTACATAACACCCGCGCAGCGACGCAGGTTCAGTCACTTCGCACTTGTTAAATATCTGATCTTAACTCAGTACAAGGTCATAGCAACCTAGTAGGTTATATTCTTTTCCCCCTCTAAAAATGACAAAATCTCAGTGACAATAATAGTATTACTACGCATAGAAACACAAACATTATTTCAGTTTTAAAGTTTTATTCATGGTTTCCCGCATTCCGTACTGTATTTCTGTATTGCCTGATGTACTGACGTTATACGGTGACGTAATCGCGTAGCTCTGACTTGGCTCCTGGGTGATTGAAAAGCAAACAGGTTCTTTGGAGGTGCGTCAGTTGAACCAACCAAGCACAAGCACTGGGACCAGTACGGCACTAGTATCAGGTTCTTTTTGGTGGAAAAGTGGTATGATTTTCTAGGCACAGAGCATAACTTGAAAACCGTTCAATATTTTTCCACAAAACTTGATGGGCACATTAATCACGACCAGATGTGTTGCCTTTTGCTAATCTGAAGTTGATGACCTGGGACCGGGGGGAAATGCCATCTCCTGATGGTTCTTGTTTACATTTTTCCCTGGCCTTTGTTTCAGTAAGACAAAAAATTCTGCCAGTGAGTTGAGATAATTTTGACTCATTTCTTGAAGATAATTCGATTAAAAGACTTGTCAAAATAGACACTCTATGCTGTGCTGGGCTGAAACACTTAATTAGTTGGCAGTTTTTGCAGTGCAGGCCTTTTGACCAAACATTGTTTTTTTTTCTGACAGGACCTGTTATACCTGCCCGGAGGTGACAAACCGATACAGGTTACCTGAGCACTACATTCGCCCAGGCCAGGTGTGCTGTGTAGCTCCGCGAGGCATGTGGTTTTACCGTGTGATCATCCACCGCATCCTGAGCACCAGTCAGGTGGAGGTGTACTATGTCGACTTTGGGGATCTCAGCACTGCTGATATAAGCAGCCTCCGGTTCCTCAAGTATGTGTGTGTATTATCAGCCTGTATGTTCCCTATTTGATCAACAGTCTTAGAGACTATAGACCTGTATGTTCCCCATAGGGTAAACATCCATAGAGCTTATGTACCTATATGTTCTGCATAGGGTAAATATTCATAGAAAGTGTGTAACTTTGTGTTTCCCATTGGGTAAACATTCACAGAGACGATTAATCTGTATGTACCTCAAATGATCTACATCCATTGACATCATATTGTTATGGCCCCAATTTTTGATGACCCCAACTTGTAATGACATATCGGACAGCGTGGGATGACAGACAACCTTTTAAAACTTAAACAGATTTAATTAAACAAAGCCTGACCAAAATTGAAATAATAAAGAAAATGAGATATTTACAGTCCCTTTGTAATTGAGATGGGGGTTGCTGTGTTGCGATGTCCTGGGACAGGAAAATGCTCCAACACTGGCAAAAATCCACAAAACAAGCTTCTCAGGTCTTGAAAAGAGTGACACGTCTGGTCAAATGTATCCTTCCACTATTTCTCCTATACTCTTTTCCAGCCCTCTCCCACCTTCCAGACTTTTTTTCAATTCTCTGGGACTTTCCCCTCTGAGGCATGCCCAGGACATGCCCAAAACCTAACTCCAGACTGGGCTTCCCAAAAAATGTCAATACTGCCATCTAGTGGCGAGATGGCAATATGCCATCCATTCCCCACTTTGTCAACACCAATTGATACACGACTGTGAAAAAATATTTTTCCCCGTTGATTTCTCGTATTTTCTTACTTGTCATTCAACAAATTTTAATTTTAGGCAAAGACAACGAAGTAAACACAAAATGCGGCTTTTAAAGGATCATTTGCATTTATTGAAGGTGAAGAGTTATTCAATCCCATGGCCGCCAGACATTTTGTCACAATACACAAGGACTGGGACAGAATTGTCATTCCATATGATTGGCTTATGCGTACAGTATGACTGGTGATATTAAATGTTCTGAATGCACAAGAGCCTTGAAAGCTGGGATTTTTTCACCAGCGGTGGTTGGACCTCATGCTCCACTGCTGCAGCTATGATTCTTTTTCTGTGTTCACCCCCAGGTCTTGCTACTCCGAGCTGCCTGCACAAGCAGTTCCTTCCTCCCTGACCGGGGTTCGGCCAGTCAGTGTAAGGGCCTTATTTTCTCATCTTTCTGCCTTATACTTTTCCCCGATTCACCCATGTCCCTTGCGTTCTTGTGCACGTACTCTTTTGAAAATGCGCCCTTGTTTCCTTCACTCATCTCTAGCCCCTATAGTTTCAGATAGGAAAAGGTGGAGGAGACAAGTCAAGGTAGATAGGATACGTTTCTTTGAGCGTCAGGAATCACTCATTGCTTAACACTGAAATAAATGCCTCTCTCTTTGCCTGCTGTTTCTGAGCCTGACATTTATTTCACAGGATAGCTGGAGCTCGAGTGCAGTGAGCTTTTTCCAGAAGATGTGTTGCGAGCGCCCCCTGGTGGCGGCCGTCCACTGCTACCAGGACGGCGTGCTGCACCTTTTCCTGTGTGACACGCACACAGACAAGGACGTCTACGCACACACCGCCCTAATAGAGGAAGGCCATGCTCTCTCATGCACCACCCTGCATAGCAGAATGGTCAGTCACTAACTCTTGTTCGACATCACTGGTGACCACGTCTTTCATCTGGTGAAATTATTTGACCTGCGACAGTGGTTTTCAATCCTTGTTTTCTGTTCCTCCCTCTGGATCCTGTGTTTCATATACAAATAATCAAGCCCAAGTGCTAAAGATGTAAATTCCTGTATCTGACTGGGGCATTCATGCTGAGTTTTGGGAACCGCTGATCTACAAGACTGAATTTAATTGTTTGTTTTTTTTCCCAGTTTTTTGGGCAGTTTAACCCAGTGGCCCTTTATATGGAGACAGGGTTGCATGGGGAAAGGACTACTACTACTGTGGACTCCTCCAGAGACAGTCCGGGCAGGAGCATTCAAGACCAGCTTGGTTCCCCTCAGACGGTATTTTTATTATCTTCACTCCGGCAGACAGATGTTCCCCAGAGACTATGATATTCAAGACTGTAGTTCTGGCTGGACTTCATTTCAACAGGTCGTTGGCTCACTATAAATCTCCAAAACAGAGCTGAGAGTGCAGTTAAACCCATTCTGCTGAGACTGTAAACAGATGAGCTATAGTTGTGACTTGCTCTTGTGATCTGTTCCTCGACATGATGTTGGATGGGCCATATATCCCCCAAATCATTTAGGGATTCCCTATACCCCAGCAACCTCTGCAATTAAGGGATTCGCTCACATTTGTACAATTGTTTGATTTATTATTTTCAGTTCATTGATAGTGTGAGATGTTTTACAGTAGCTAATTCATTCTTTTAGCTCCGCTATGACGTTATTCACAGTCAGTGGAGCTTTTCTAATGCCAAGTCATCCGGCGTTCGTCTGTGTGTCTGTCTGGTGTCAACTTTTCACTTCAAATTTGAATTTCTCAAAAACTGTCAGATAACTTTTTTTCTAATTTGGTGGGAGCCTTCCTTATGATATTCTGAATATTCACTGTGAAAAAAAAAAATTCTTCATCCCGGTTTTTGAGAAATTAAGCATTTTGAACTTAGACAATCAGTGTTTGTGATCATTTTTTCAGTCTTTCAGTAATATCTCAAAAACTGTCTGATAACATTTTTGCTCTGCTGTGACCACAGTTAGCAGTCAGCGGAGCTTTTCTAATGCCAAGTCATCCGGCGTCCGTCTGTCTGTCCGGCGTCAACTATTCACTTCAAATTTAAATGTCTCAAAAACTGTCCGATAACTTTTGTTCTAATTTGGTGCAAGCCTTCTTTATGATATTCTGAATATTAACTGTGGAAATCAGAAAATTCTACCACCCGGTTTTTGTGAAATTCAGCATTTTGGACTTAGAAAATCAGTGTTTCTGCTCATTTTTTCAGTCTTTCATTCATATCTCAAAAACTGTGTGATTACTTTTTGTCTAATTTGTTATTGGCCTTCCTTATGATGTTCTGAACATCCTCTGCGAAAATGAGAAAATTTCACGTCCTGGTTTTTGAGAAATTCACCATTTTGGACTTAGAAAATCAGTGTTTATGCTCACTTTTTTCAGTCTTTCATAAATATGTCATATGTGTTAATATTGCCATAGTTTTCAAGGATTTTTGAAATGAAGTTATGGCATGGACATTTCAGTCATCCTCAGCGGAGCTCTGCAGGCCTCTTGTCTGTTGTGCTTGTTTGTGTTTCAAGGCTCCTATTGCTGGAGTTGGGGTCAAACTCCAGTCAATCAGAGAGGAAGTGGACATGCCTGAACTCCCAGAGCTGGAATTCATCAGCATCCCACAAGTCAACAGCCCTGCCCAGGTGTGCCAGTCATTCGAGGAACCCTTAATGCCTGTCCCACCGATTACACAGTCCTCCTTCTGCAGTTTTCTCATTTGTTTGGACTGGCTACAGAGAAACCCAGCGCCTTGAAAATTTGCATACATTTGCGTTGCATGCTGTTCAGTAAACATTAATTATTTTGAAATCCTACGCACGTTTCGAAGGAACTACATTAGATTTATTTGCACAAACAGCTCATTTCCGGGGTCGTGGCTAATTCAGTGATTTTTTTATTTATTTATTTTTAATGAGGATGTGTGTGTGTAGATGCATGATTGCGTTATTCTAAACTTTGGCAGGCTGAAAATGCTAACCCGTTTGGAGCACTGCTGTGTAAGGACCCAGAGGAGTTCAGTGACTGGGACCAGGGCTGGACCCCGGGGAGTACCTCAGAGGATGTGCTCGTCCATGGAGACACAGCCGAGGTCAGAAAGTCCCACTCCTGAGAATTGGTTTGCCGTATGTTAGTCAGAAAGTGGGTCATAGTCGCATTTTCATCCTCTTGCCAGACTTCTGATTGAGTCTTGTTGCAGCTCCTTTCCTGTGGAACTGTTCAGTGGGAGGGCAGTGCACTAATACATCGTAAATTAGTTGTTAAATACCTGCTTATGACAATTACCCTCGGTACCTGTGGTTATTGTTTGCTTAATTGATGAGTTGCTGCAGGTTTTGATTTAAAGCTGATTTTTAAAAGAAAATAACCTCGCAGAAAATTACATCTCCTGTTTTCATGTTCATTTCTCTCCTCAATGATAATGACAGGGATCGGAAAGAAGATAAATATTTAGAACACTGATTGCAAAACAGTTGGGATGTGTAAAATGTAAATAAAAACAGAATGCTATGATTTGCAAATCTCATTTACTGACATTTTATTTGAAATAGAACGTAAACAACATTTCAGGTGTTGAATGTCAGACATTTTACCATTTCATGAAAAATATTAGCTCATCTTGAATTTGATGGCTGCAACACATCTCAAAAAGGTTGAGATAGGGCCATGTTAACCATTTTTAAGTATTGCCTGTTCTTTTAACATCAGTCTGTAAACATCTGGGAAGTGAGGAGCCCAATTGTTGAAGTTTTGGGAGAGGAATGTTATCCCACTCTTGGCAGATGTAGGATTCTAGCTGCTGAACAGTCCTGGATCTTCTTTGCTGGATTTTTCTTTTCATGATGCGCCAAATGTTTTCTACTAGTAAATGGTCTGGACTGCAGGTAGGCCAGTTCAGCACTCAGACTCTTCTACTGTGAAGCCATGTTGTTGTGATGGATGCAGTATGTGGTTTGGCATTGTTTTGCTGAAATATGCAAGACCTTCCCTGAAAGAGATGTTGTCTGGATGGGAACATATATTGATATAAAACCTCTATATACTTTTCAGCATTGATGGTGCTTTTCCAGCTGTGTAAGCTCCCCATGCCATAGGCACTAATGCAACCTGAGGTGATACCATCAGAGATACAGGCTTTTGAACTGTGCGCTAAAAACAAGTTGTATGGGTCCTCTCCTCTTTAGACTGCATGACTCAGCGTCCGTTGTTTCCAAAAAGAATTCTGACCACAGAACAGTTTTCCTTTCTGCCTCAGTCCATTTTAAATGAACTTTGGCCCAGAGAAGACGGCGGTGTTTCTGGATCATGTTTATATATGGCTTTTTCTTTGCATGATACAGCTTTAACTTGCATTTGTAGATTTCATGGCAAGCTGTGTTCACAGTGATTTCTGGAAGTGTTCCTGAGCCCATGCAGTGTATACCAGTGCTGTTTTTAATGCAGTGCCACCTGAGGGCCCAAAGATCACAAGCATCCAATATTGACCTAAAGACTTGTCCCTTGATTTCTCCATATTCTCTGAATCTTTTGTTGACATTATATACTGTAGATTCAAAGTCTTCACAATTTTACAGTGAGGAACATTTTTCTGAAATTTTCCACAATTTTTAGACAGTTTTTTTGCAGATTGATGAATCTCTGTCCATTTTAACTTTGGAGAGACTCTGCTACTATAAAATACCCAGTCATGTTACTGACCAGTTGCAAATTAACCTAATTAGTTGCAAAATGCTCCTACAGTTGTTTTTTTTCACTGCTACCTCTTACTTTTCCAGCCTTTTGTTGCCCCCTCCCAACTTTTTTGAGAGATGTTGTCGCTATCAAATTGAAAATGAGCTAATATATTTCATGAAAATGGTAAAATGTCTCACTTTCTGATATGATATCATATATCTGATATGTTGTCTTTGTTCTCTTGTGAATAAAATGTAGGTTTATGAGATTTGTAAATCATTGCATTCTGTTTTTATTTACAATTTACATTGCATCCAACTTTCAAGTTCTTTGGAATTGGGTTTGTAATAATGAAATTAATTGAGGTGTTTCATTCAGTGATTTAATGTGCCACTGGGAATTTTTAGTATATATTGTTGAGTTTTTGTTACAATCTGCACTAAAAATATAATGTTTTAATTGGAGATGTCTGGCAATGTGGATACATATGTGAGGATCCATTCTTAGTCAAACAATTATTTCAGTGTACTTACAAGCTGGGAGTTTCCACATTGCAGTTTTACAAATTGCAAACACTGGACTGGTAGGTTGAAATGTTTGGTGGCTCATCACACTAAGGTTTGGTACTTTGATTTGAAGAAGACGGGAGTATCCCGTCGAAACATGTCAAGGTAGGATAAAACCTTTTCTGTCTGAAAATAAGAACGTCAATGCTAAGTACTGAGGGTTCATTTTCTTGCAGGGTAAAAATTGTCTTTATGTTTACATTAAAGTTGCCATTAACTTCAATGGGGAATGGGATATGAGTGACCCATACTGCCCTACAAAGCCTAAGTGCAGTAACTACATTTTGGGTAAAATGTGAATTTCACAGCTTTGGGTCTGAGGGTATTTGGAGGTCAGGATTTCTTTGGCCAGAAATAACACCATGATAAATCAGTTAACCATAATCGATCATGAATGTGCTAACTATTCATTTCTTGGGACAGCTAAGTAATTCTGAAGCCTTTTTTTGCTGTTTAAATTATTACGTAGTTACTGCACTTAGCCTTTGTAGGGCAGCATACTGGAGTCAACTGCAGTGCCGCTTGCGAGAAAATAATTTCAGCAAGACCAAGAAATGAGCCTTGAGCACAAAGCTGTATTATCACAGCTTGGCTGAGTGTAGCATTGTGTGGTATCAAACTTGGACAGTGTTTGTGCGAACTCTAGCAGCTCAGCAGGGCTCACAAAGCCGGTTTAGATTTGTCCAGAGATAGGAAGGCTTTAGCTGGATGGTATGCTGTTGCCCCTTCATGCACTATAGTGAACTATGTGATAAGAAGCTACATCTCACTAGTTCATCACTGCCAGTTGTTTCCCAAATTCAACTTCTTATCTGATTGTCCAGTTTGTGAAAAACCGTAAACTCCTTTATTCAAAAAAAAAAAAAACCTGAATCATCCCCCATGTAAACTCATGTAGCTCAGCCTTGTTGAACATAGCAAAAATTTTTTCGTCATTATGGTCATAAACCTCTACAACCATTAGTTTTTGAAATGTGTGCACAGAAGGTAACTTTTCTCTGCTGTATGTCCGTTTCATATGAAGCTGTGCTCGGGGCAGAACATCTCTGGAGGAGAGCCGCCGTCTGGGGCGGAGCAAGTGAAGGACAGCTCCCAGTCTGGGACCCTGTCCGTCCCGCTGAACTGCGCCCTGGAAACTGAATGCCCGCCTTTGGAGACGACACCCTTACGGACACAGGACTGCAGGGAAGGTAGTTGCTCCTGCTTATGAGCAGAGAGAGAGACTGGAGCTCTTTTATGATGCACAGACCTTAATTACCTCTCATTAGGTGCTGTTATGTGTATATCAATTACAATTGTACAACCATATGAATTGAAGGCAGTAGCACATTTTGTTTCCTGAAATTTGTACAAGTATGTGATGTGAGGTCAATGAGAGTTTCTGCGCTGTTCATTTTGCCTGCTTAAAGATTTGATTTGAAATTGGAGGGGATTCACTTTTTAATCGCTACAACGGCACAGTGTCATGAATTTTGATTCGTTTCTTGCGCAAAAATACAAACACAACAAAAAAATTAATATTCAGTTTTTGACTGGAATATAGTGGGTCATTCCAAGTGAAAGGACCAGATATTCCTTGGGAGTGTTGCTGCACCATTTTCAAATTAGTCTCAAATTTCCATGCCACTAGATAGTCACAAAAGTACTTTCTATGCAAAATTGTAGGCCTGTAGCTCAAATAGTTACTGAGTTATGGGGGTCTGAAATTTTCAGAATTTGGGCTATAAATAGCCAAGAAAAGCCTCGCCAGGGTTTTTTGCATCTTTAAGTGTTTAATTCTCAGCCTCTAATGCATTGCAAATCAGTGTCAACATATCTATCAAGCTAGACCTTGTGACACAAAAAGGGCATTGTACTTTTTGAAAGTAGTCATCTTTAACAATTAACATTTCAAAAAAAACAAAATATAAATAATACTGCCATTGGAATGACTACTAATACTTGTATCCCAATTTAAAGTACTGAAAAGCAAAAAACGATTTTGGCATCACCCATGCCATTTTGAATAAGAATATATCAGTAACTACAAATATAACCCTGCTGCTTTTTTGTACAGTGATAGAAGACAGATAGAATTGTCTTGTAGAAAAAGTTGGGGTCTCTGGCACCTGTCCCACACGGAGATTTTCGCCGCCAAAAACAGCCAATTAAAAATCTCGTCCAACTTTGGGAGCTCATATTTTCTAAACTGAGGTACCTAGAAAGCTCCAGTTTGCTAAGTTATCACACAAGTTTGTGTAGAATGGAACCCAGGGGTATCAGAACACTTCTGTGCAGTATTTCTAGTACCTTTAAGGCCCCAAACCCCACTCGCGAGTAGGTTTTTCTTAATTTTTGGCATTTTTAGCAAGCCCCCATGGCCTGCAGAGCGTAGGGAAACACCTGGGGATGTTTGTGGAGCACTAGCTACATGCAGAGGCCTTGTATATCAACTTACAGCTCTCTGATATGTCTAGAGGCTGAGAATTAACCACTTAAAGATGCAAAAAAAAACCTGGCGAGGCTTTTCTTGGCTATTTACAGCCCAATTACTGAAAATTTCAGACCCCCACAACTCAGTAACTATTTGAGCTACAGGCCTACAATTTTGTATAGAAAGTACTTTTGTGACTTATCTAGTGACATACAAATTTAAGACTAATTTGAAAATGGTGTGGCAACCACCATCTGATGAAACCACACGGAATGACCCTAGTTATAAATTGGGTCTTGACATTGTCACAATCATAACCATGACATATCCATTGGTTTACTTTGAATTGCTATGCTGAAATAGCATATCTTAATTAGCAAAAACATTAAAACAGATAAAGTAAAAAACATTGATTATCTTGTAAAGATGGCTCACATCAAGGTCTGCAGGAAGGCCGTAGACCGTAAGAGAACAGTTGGTTCTCGTCGTTGACATATTTGATGTGGTAGAAATGGGACTTGTCGAGTGAGTCCGAGCATCTTCCAAGCGGCAAGAGCTCTGGAGTGCTCCCAGTAAGCACTAGTGAGTACCAACTGACGGTGGTCCAAGGAGATACGAACCACAAACCGGCGACAGGGTGTTGGGCGCCCAGGGCTCATTGATGCGCAAGGCTGTTCCATCTGGTTTGCCGGCAGAAGGGTTTCTGTGACACAAGTTACTGAGAATTTTAATGATACTTTCGTGAAGTATCGCGGCGTTGTTACACAGTGAATCACACCATGCTGCGCATAGCACTTTGTAGCTGCAGACCAGTCCGAGTGCCCTTTCTGACCTCGATCTATCATTACTTATCCTTGAGCTGAGAACTTGCATTTCAGTTACAGCAGAGTACCAACATCCAATGACTTTTTTATTTTCTAATGGCACCAGTTTGATTGGCAAGGAGGCGGGGCAACTGATAAACTAGCTGGGACAAGCAGAAGAGTTAGTCAAAACAAACTGAATCCAAGGCAAACCCTTTTCCTGCACTTCTGAAGTAAAGAGAATTCTGTGAGGAAATGTTCTGAAATTGTGAGACAAATTACTTCCAAAACTCAAATGAGAAGTTTCTGGGTGAGAGGGAGTATGGCACATCACTTTCTAAAATCAGTCTCTCTTTATCACTTTGTTTAAGACAGAGCTTGCATGAGAGGGAGAGAATGGATGAATGAATAACAGCTGTCTCTGATATCCTGCTGGGAGATAGGGAAGAAAGAAAGGGGCTTAATCTACTCATCCTCAGGCCATCCAGATGGTCTGCCAATTTCAAAAATATGCCAAAACTTACAGATGAGAGTAAACTTTGAAGAATATTTCAAGAAATTTTCTTGTCAGCAACATTATACTTCAAATCAATTTTTAAAAATTAAATTCATTATAAAAGTTCAATGATGATCAATCATAGTTGTCATGCAGAGCCTGGGGTGCACTGGGAATTAAGTAAAATACTTAAAAATTTAGGTAGACAGCACAGCAACTTTCAAAATTTAATATGTTGTTGATGATCACTGAGAATGATGAATGCATAATTATATCTTCAAATTCACTTCACACTTTCAAAAATAGTCCAAAATCTCCATTCTTTCATAGAAATAGCCTTATTTGAGGTCCACACTTGAAAATTGAAGGACTGTCACTCAAACGCTGTAAATTCAAGTAGATTAAGGCAAAACTGCTGAGACAAGGTATATATGACCTGGATTTGTGGAAAAATACACCTCTGCTTTCTGTATATAATATAGGGCCCATATGGGGCTACGATTTTGTGTGGGTTTTATGTCAAGGTCGCGAGGTCAACAAGGTCAAGGTCAAAGTAAAGGTCAAAAGGTCATCATATTTTTTTTTGTTACCCTACATCAAATAATAAGGCCAGATTTGGATTCCTTGGTGAATTTCCAGTCCAGAGACACCAATTTTATTGTGATAGTTCCCACCGGTTGCTGAAATATGGGTGGTCAAACATCAGCCGGGACCCCCATTTTGGCTGATTTTTGCCAAATTGGGTGGACCATAACTCAGGAACCGCTGGTAGGATTGAGCTGATATTTGGAATTTCAGCTTTGCCAGCAAAAACCACCTTAGAAACCAAATTTGAGCAAAATCTTAGGAGGTGGGGTGACATCCGTTGGGTGATCTGACATGGAATGACCCTGAGGGTAGAAAATACGCTGTGGGAGGGAGTCGATACTCTGGGAAATGTTCTGCTTGGAAACCATGGGTCTGGGAATTAAAGGAGATGTCAGTTTGACAGAGCTGTTTGGCATCACAAGGTACACACAATTAAATGGTTTTAATGTTGTGGCTGATTGGTGTATACATTGCCAAGAGTGTGAATTTGGACTGGTTATGAAATTTCATAGCAATTTCATGGTACCTTTTTCCCCAACTGCATCTCCCATTGCAATGCCACTAATGGTCTTGGTTTTTGGTTTGTGTTGTGTTGTTTTGCCTAGGTTTATCCAGTCAAGGTGTTCAGTCGCCCGGCTCCAGCTACCTGTTTCCATGGCTGCGCCACACCTCACCCACTGTGCTCGGCCCTGCTGCCCAGTTGGCTGCTGGGACGCACCTTCTTAGCTGGTACCCCTATAAGATGGCATGAGCTCTAGCCTACAAACTTAAAAACAAAATCTATGTGTGCGCGCGCGTGTGTGTGTGTGTGTGTGTGTGTGTGTGTGTGTGAGTGAGGCAGCATGTTGATGCTGTGTAATCAGCACTTGTATTGAATGTATATTTAACGTTAGTTTCTCATCTGGACATGTTTTTTGTTGTTTCTTTGTGCTATATTTCTTCTTTGGACAATTCCCAATTTTCCTTACTTCGACAGTTTTTCAATGACCAACTTTTATTTTATGAAGTTTTTAAAGGTGGAGACTTCTGGGAAATAGCTTTTCTCAGCCACCGCCTCCTTTTTTCATAGTATTTTACCCTTCAGCATTTTAATTTATTTTCAAAGATGCATCGTCTTGTTTTGTTTGTCTTAGTTGAATGATTCCATCTCCACTAAAGTATATGGAGCTATTCAAGTTTCCTTATGTCACTGCAAATGAAGCTGCAAGTTCAGCGGCCTATCCAGTTTATTTTTCCTTGATGAAAATAGAAACAGAGAATGTTCAGAATATTCAAAATAATGTAAATGTATTTTATTTTTGTCAATAAATGCTTTGTTGAAAGTGTTAGGAGGTTGTATGAGTATTAAATCATTTTAGAATTATAAAGTTTCCTAACAAGTTTGTAATCACGCCAAATCATTCTAATTGTGACTTGTTGGGCTCTCTGATCTGAATCACTAAGACTGCCATTATTAATATAGTCTGTTATCACATAACTGCGGTACTTTCCCCATAGCCCAGTTCATTACATATTTTTGATATTACACCTGGCGTACCCCTTGTCCTGCATGCTTTAGATCTCTCCCCACTTAGCCCAGGTGATTCAAATGATAATTCACCTATTATCAAGCAGCTTCTTGGGTTAATTATGACCTGATCATTTGAATCACCTGGGCTGGAGCAGGGAGAGCTCTAAAGCATGCAGGACAAGGGCTACGCCAGGAGAGGTTTGGGAAACACTGCCCTAGGGTAGTATCACTTTTGTGAAAATTTAATTGGCTGGGAGAAAAAAATCACTCCGCGTTTTGTCACACCTTTAATATTTTGCCAAACTGTACACCAAGTGGAACACTTGTGAAATCGGTATGGCTAAGCGCTGTAGTAAGCCAGCTAAATGCCTCTCTCTTAATTAAGTTATCTTCACTGAGCTAGCTAGTCATCTTGCACTGAACACCTTTCCACAAGCATAATGCAACGTTAGTTTGTTAGCAAGCTGGCTACTCAGTTGACTGCAAATTTAAAACAATGGCCTGTTCAACAGCGAATGTCTGAGACTCAGTGTCTTGGAGCGTCAGAGTGATGGCGTCAGCCCAGTGCTAACATAATGGGAATTGGCTACCATTGCAGCGCTAATGGAAATTATGTTTGTTTTTTATTAAATTACGCAATTTAGCTATGTGATGAATAGAATCTGTATGTTTTCTTAAGCTGGCAACAAATGCAAAATTTTCTCGTCTCGTTTCATAACTTTCATATGTTATGCCCTCTCGTGTAAGATTCTGTATTTATACCAATGTATTCTAATGCTGGTCTGACTGTTCCAGATGTTGTCTATATTCCAGCTCCAGCGTTGCTCCCATTTAAATCTAATGGATATCTCCATGGAGATATCCAATTTGGGGAGCACAGCAGAAGTATTGAATTATGGGAACAGCCTGTAATGTGCCATGCTGCATTTAGTGTTGATTTTCACCTTTGACATGGATACACAAACAAGGGAGCCAGATGCAAGCTCATATTCTGCCAGTTTCGTCTCAGTGCCTGGTGTGTTTGCTCAATTAAGGGTGTAATGGGAACATAATTTGCTTGTATTTACCTGTCCCAGAGGATGCATGGGGATTTCAAATTGCTTATCTGGAAAATCAACTCTGTCCATATCGTAAAACTGGTACTAAAAGAAAAGCACCAGTAATGAGCGTGATGAACTGATGTAGTCTGGAATTTGACACTTATAGTTTGGGGACTTTGCTTTTAGGGCCGTGCCTTCTCTGGTGCCTTTGTAAACTAAAACACCTCTGTTATTTGTGAAGGTTGGAAATTTAGAAGACTGCCATCTGTGAAGTGGCTTTAAGTTTTGCCCTTTGGCCATGCAACATTAGTTCAGTCTACAGTACCAGTCCAAAGTTTGGACATACTCACATTTTTCTTATAAGACATGTTAAATAAAGAAATAGGAACCCTTTATTTTGCCAAAAAAAAATGTATTCTTAAATTCATCAAACTAACCGACATTTTCCTTCATATTTACTGAGCATTCTCACTTTTATTTTTAACAAGAGCAGTTACATGGCTATAATTAGTTTGCTGCTGAGCGGCCGTCTAAGTTCCCAAAGATTTGCTGCACTTGTGGTTTGCTTTTCATCGACCTTTTTGCCCAGTGAGTTCCAAAACAGCTTGTTTTTAATTTGGCTGTTGGAAAATGGAAAGAGCTTGTTTGTCTGCTTACTTTGCAAGATATGGCTTCTTTGAGAATTCAAACATTTTTAACACTATTCAAGCAAGTAAATTATCCCCTTTTAACTTCTGTTTACTTCTTACCAGATTCCATTTGAGATTAGATAGCGAAGTTAAGCCATTTAAATTTCTCTATAAACAGAGCACAGTGACATTAGCGAAGTGTGTCCAAACTTTTGACTGGTCCTGAACATTTGTGATTGATTGAGGCACTGCAGACTCATCCTGTAAAATGAGCGCCATGTACCAGGTTTCAGATGCTGAAATACAAGTTGAAAGCTTTCCCATCATTTCTCCCCTGCCCTGCCCTGTAATAGATATTTCTCCTCAATGTGCTGAAAAGGGAACACTGTATTGATTCTGCTTCAACCCTGCAGACTGAATATAAAAAGCTGTCACCATAAAGTCCACTGGGCCCATCTATGATGTGTGTTGTTTTGCACTCGCTAACGTACGGTGGCCAACGGGGGCAAACGTGCTGCAATGACCCAAAACGTCTCCAGTTGGAGAAACGCGCTGCAAAAATAGAAACAATACGAAGTCAAAAACACGCGTACCACAATAGGAAATGCAAAGGAAAAACGCTACACATCCACATCAGCGTAACGGGAGTGCCCCCAAGGCGCGATGGGGAGTGAAAACTCGAACGGCTTTTATGCCAATAAAAATCGATAGGTGTCATGAGTGAAGTGTAACACGTCCATACCAAATATGAAAGTAATTGGTGAAAAATTGCAGCCAGTACAGCGTCCACTAGGGAGCGTGCATGTTTCAGCACAAATTTGCGCATTATTCAGCCAGTACTGTCGACATTGGCAAACAAAATTGATAGGTGTCTTAAGTGTGACACATGATCCTACTGAATATGAAAGTAATCGGTCAAAAATTGCAGCCTGTGCTGCGTCCACAAGGAAATGTGTATGTTTTGCCACTAATTTGCATATTATTTGGCCAATACTGTCGCCGTGGCAGCCAAAATGGATAGGTGTCATAAGTGAAGTATAACACGTGTCCATGCCTGCTATGAAAGTAATCTGTCAAAAATTGCAGCCAGTAGAGCGTCCAGAAGGAAGTGTCTACGGACGCGGCAGCGGCGGAGACGACACGCGTGAATCCAAAGTAGCCATCGACTTCTTCCTGGGGCTACAATTATTCAATTGCCAACATTTTGTTGCAAGAATTGTTGGTAATTTCAGAAATTAATTATTATCGCCTTGCGCCACAACCAATGTGCACCTTTGCTTCCCCGCAAATGCAGCCTGGTCAAGCTCGATTCAAACAAGCTTTGCTATATGGGTATTCTTCTGAAGGCTGAAACCATTTTGATTTAGTGCAATCTTAAATAAATTTGGTTGCACTGTTAAAAACAACGGGAGGTGGAATTTGGGAAAAGCACTAGGTTAATTGATTATTTTATTATTACTTTTTCCATCCATACAATATATCACTATTAAGTGCTTTGTCAATGTTGCACTTCAGAGATCTTTCTTTTCTTAATACTTTCTTAATAATTTCAGGCTTATATATTGGCCTTAATTATTCAGTAAATAAATAGTGTGATTATTAATCAAGCGATCTTGAACTGAAACCGCTTGAAAGCAATTATGCGTTTAAGGGTCAGAGGCCCACGGCATGTCATTTGAAAGGTCCGCTACGCCAATGGTACTGCAAGGGGGACATTAAGCTTGTTTAAGTGATGAAATTTCAGTGAGAGATCATATGAGGATATAAGTGACCACTGAATTCTTAGAGGTATGAATCTATGCATAAATCAATGATAGGGAGTCACTCGTTTTTAATATCTGATAACTAATTGATGGTAGAATGACATATTAAAACCATGTTGAATTGTCGCTTTAGAAAACAGATTTTTTTTTCACTACTTTGTTTGGATGCATTCAGACTATTTTATGTTGCTGAACTGGTTGAAAAAAAATAAAAATTATGTTTTCTGTAGCAAGAGATCATTTTTATTAACTGCTGGATAGATACTATGGGTAAGTGTATTAGGCAGCTTACGCATCAGGCTTGGCTGTGGGGTTTAATTCATACAACTTCAGGGAAACAGTGATGGAACTTCACTGGTCCATATTCCAAATAGTTTGAAGGCACTGCTTCCTCATGAATATTCAGTAACTGTTTTTGGTGTACAACCTATTGATAGGTTAGTGTAACTGCGTGCATAAATAGAGCAGGTCCATGTCTGCGGGCATCTACATCTGCGCAAACATGTTAAAACTGTAGAGTGGACAATTTATTTGTGCAGCTGGGACTATTTTGGCCACAGATCAAGGTTTGAGGCAGGACACGGGTTTCATTGTGGTCCGGGGTGTCTGTCTGGGGAGAGAAGGGCATGTTGTAGAGTGGAGGGAGAGAGGAAGGGGAGGACAGTTAAGCCCAGGAGTGCATCTGAATAGTTTTATTTAGGTGACCTTTTTCCTTTCCACTTTTCCTCATTCTCTCCAGAAAATGCTTCATTGGTGAAAGTTGCAGGGAGATTTTTACATATTTTTACATTTTTTACCTATGTTTCAGAAAAATCGGCTCTCCTTTATCGTCATGTGCTTGACAGCACTTCATAATTTAACAACTGATCCAATCGGCAAAATTCAGCAAATGAATTTGACAAAATAGTCCCTGCTAATGCAAAAGACTGTGGTCCATAATCAACCATAGCCATTTATTCAGTTGTGTTTCTTTGGCAGAAAGAAGCAAAGAATGAGCCCACTGCCTCCTGTCCTTCATGAAATAGACAATTTGACACTCAAGGCTGCTAGCCAAACGATTGCCAGGTCACTGCCATTTTCAAGGAAGGTCCATGGCTCTTTAGAGAATTCTGATGCACCCGAAGTCTCTTCGGCAGGATTTGTGTGTGCTTGAATTGATGCAGGCCTTTGAGGCTCCCCTGTGGTACCACAGAGCAGTAATGGACTGCATCCAAATTCTTTATGCAAGCTGCCATTTTCCTTTCCTCTCTACTCCTCCACGGCAACTATGGAAAACGTCCCTTAGGATTTTAAAGTCACCTTGGGGCGTTTGAGAAAAATCTAATGTCCATTCCTTCAAGATGTCATGAACTCGACAGCAAAGATTTTGTGATTTATTGGAAAATTTTGGAACACAAATGATGAACTCAATCGCTGGTCCATAATCACCCTTTTTTTTCCATCCAAGATAGGTCTTGCGTTTCCTTGTTGCAGTCTGTATATGCATCTGAATTCTCTAAAATGCAAGGAATCTTCCTCACTAACAGAAATGAGCCAGAAATTGTTTGGCTGGTAGCCATGGCAAGGAATGCCAGAATTGTCTATTTAATGAAGGAAAGGTGGCAATTAGCAGCTTCTTTCCTTTCTACCAACAAGGAAACACAAGCCTTGCCTTGAAATGAAGGAAAGATCAAATATGGACAACAATCGTTTGTAGCTTTATAGCTTTATACATATCCATTTTTTTTTTCTCAAACATGCCAGAGGTACCTTTAAAATCTCCCTAAATCTTCCTCTTGACCGTTGTGACATTTTCTTGCACAGTCAGGGAGAAAAGGAGATGAAAGGGGAAAGGCCGCCATTGAAGAGAAATCGAATGCAGCCTTTGACATTGCTATTTGCCAAAATATTCTGGTTCATGCCCATTAGCAAGGAAAGCTAACTTTTGGGAAATTGAATGCACACATGGTCTCAGAACAAATGATCCCCATCTTAGAGGTTGGAGGGCTCTGTCATTCCATGGTTATGGTGGGAGGGACAGGCAGTGATATTAAAACAGTTAATGCTCTAATTTCAATGGCGGGAACCGTTCCAACACTACCTTGCAGAATCGAATTGACGCGAATTGGCATCCTGATATTTGTTTCAGTTTGAAAGGCATGTGTAATGAGGAAATTATATATTTTTCTTTCCGCTAAACTGATAAATTTTGTTTCGAAAATGTGTCTTGCATTAGTCTCAACCTGCTCGACTTCCCAACATGAAAAAAAATAAATAATGGAAAAATATCACGGCTGCGCTCTCGTTTAAAGGCCGTTTCAATCAGGTTTGTCATGTTTAAAGTCAAATTAATGTACGGCGACACAAAAGAAATGAAAATTTCCACAGATTTATTCATGGGGCCGCGTAATATGTATGCAGAATTGTGATAGTAATATCAAGAACCTTAAGGTCACAGTGCCTGATTTATTCCAAAGCTGCACTGTTTCGCGGTGAGAATGAGGCTCATCCCTGAGCGCATTTGGCTTTTGCAGCTGCTCTGCCCCTTCATCCGCATTCCCATCAGGGCTTGGCGCTTTGATGCCTCACCAACGTTTACCGACAGGAAATAAGGTTAATGTAATATTGCTTGTTTTGTTTTTTTCCACCTTTCCCCGAATATGCATCTGTGTATCAGCGTGAGAACCGTCCTCAGCTTTGAACACCCGCTGAAACCAATCTGAATGTGTTGTTGCGACTGTGCCCTTAGCCGCATGCTTGGACTATGGATCGAAAAGATAACCTGAGTGGAGCTCATTGAAGGTGTGATAAACGCAGTGTCTGGTGTTCAGGAGATCAGTAGTATGCTAGCATCAGCGTGTGCAGAAGGTTTACTATTGCGCAGAAATATTTTCTATTTTACGCTAAACAGATTAAATGCCTGATGCATCATATCCTGATTTTTCAACTCGATTCTCACTGAACAGCTCACAACTCCGAGGCAACATCTTGACAGTTTGACTGAAACAAGAATCACTGGAAGCAACTCATCAATGATACAGTTGAAGTCCTTTCCACAGAGACGTTGACAGAAAAGGCAAAAGTTCTTGCTTTGTGAATAAAAGCCTTTTCAGATTGTTTGCTGTTTAATTTTACGCTTATTTTCCATCATACATGCAATAATAATGAAACTCATTTGAGTAAGTTGTTTTGTCTGAGCTAGGATACAGCTTTGATACAGTTTAGAGAGGAATTTGTCCTGTGCATCATGGGATAAATAATGCAGTGGAAGCTTTTGTCCAACTCTATGGCCAATTGAATAGGACAAAGAAATGATAAGCATCAGATAAGAGCACACTGCAGCACAGGAAATTATATTAGGTCTCATCTGCCTGGTACAGACCTCCTTGCTTTCCAGGATGTTGCTGGTTGCCATGGAGACATTGCGCTCAGTGCTCCAGGACAGGTCATTCGAGTCTCAGTGGACAGGTCCAATGAATGGGAATCAGCCATGTCTCTCGACAAAGATTTATGATTAGGGTTTCCTGAAATTGTAAGTTCCAGGAAATGAAAGGGGACCCATTCTTTCTTGTGTGTCACTGCATCTGTCTTTTTTTTTTTTTTTACAAATCAGGATTTGTTCCAAATGAATACAGTTTGCATGAATGTGCCTATCATGGGTATGTGAAAAACCGCCGTATGACTAACGCAAAGCGCACACCCTTGTGCTTGTCAGATTGCACAGAAGTACCATTCTTTTATTCTTTTATCAGTATTTTCCTTTTTTTGGATGAGAACAGCGTTCAAATGACATGAACTCAACCAGCATTTCCTTATTTAAGTATTTTATAAATGACAGATCCCTTCCAACTCTGCCCAATCATATTCACAATCAATAATTTTACCCAGAAATATCTCCACTCTGGGAGTCAAAGATGTGCTTTTATCTGCTGTGCAGGTGGTCTGTGCTTATACTTTAGTGCCTGAGACCCTAAATTTAACCCTTTTCTTTCTCTTCCATTCTTACCATTTCTACTACGTCCTCAAATAGCCGGCAGTGATACGGAAAACACTTCATTTTCAGCCACATCTGTCCATTTCCTGGCACTGCAGCAGTGATGCCTTTGACAGCTCCGTTTAGCCATTCTAAACAGCCACTGCCTCAGTGCAGAGCACAATACTGAAGGCAGGGGAATCAGGAATCATTGCAGGCAAATCATGTAAACAAATATTTTAGCCATTAAATGTCAGTTTTTGGTTTTTTTTTTTTTTTTTTTTTGTTTGTTTGTATTATTGCATAGTAGTTACAGGTTTAGCTAACCCTGGGATGCGCAAGCACGTATACAATTAGGTCCATAAATGTTTGGACATTGAAAAGATTGTTATTATTCTATCTTCAGACCATAGAATATTGGAGTTGAAATTCAATAATAAATGAATAATGCAATGGAAAAATGATCAGAGTCACATTTTCACGTTGTGGAGAAATGATGAATAAAAAATTCAAAATGATCCTAGAAACTATACTCTGAAAACATGCAAAAACATAAAAAATATAAAATCTGATAATAATATATAATATTATATATGATTATAAATATACAAAATACACTAAAATTAAAATTTGGAATGATTGTTTCTTCCATTGGTCTTCGAATGTGAGTGCAAAGTGAGGACATTCTGCTTCAGTTTGGGGGTAAATACATCAGAAATTGGATGGAAGGTGTAGGAATTACAGCATTTTTTGAAACGTTCTCCTTTTTTTAGGAACCTAAAGTATTTAGACAATTGGATGTTCGGCAGTTCCACAGCCAGATGGGTTTTAGTCCCTTATATTTTTACTTGAAAGTGAACACATTAAAGGTCTAAAGCTGTTTCCAGAGTTAAGTTTGCATTTGGAATCTGTTGCAATTATCTTTCTATATGAACTCTCAGGAGCTGTTAGTGCTGAAAAATCAAAACAAACCCATCAGAGAAAAAGAGAAACCATGAGGTGTGGTCACCTGAACTTTTTAGTATATTCTTAAAGAGAAAGAAAGCAGTAGTGAGCTCCGGGATATAACAAGGCTGGGAAGACCACTGATGACTACAGTGGTGGATGATAAAAGATTTCTTTCCATGGTTCAGAAAAGCTTCACCACAACAGATGGCCAGATGAAGCACATTCTCTTTGGGGTAAGCATATAAGTGTCAAAGTTAACAATCAAGAGAAGACTTCACCAGAGTAAATACAGAGGGTTTACTTTAGCAGGTAAACTCTTAGTATGGCTCAAATACAGGAAACTTGCCAAAAGAAATCTAAAAATGCCTGTATAGTTCTGGTACAACGTTCTATAGGTAAACAAGTCAAAGATCAATTTATACCAGAAAGATCCAACTCAACTTCAAGTCACACTGGTTGCACAAATGCATTTTTGAAAGTTGAGCCAACTCAAAAAAATGCTTTGAGGCTGATTGCCATAGTTCTTTTTTAAGTTGAATTAACATTTATTTTTATTTATTATTTTTTGAGGTGTAGATAACCAAAGCCAATGTCAAGTTAAAGCACACTGCCCCTAATATTCAAATATATTTTTGGGTAATTTTTGAAAAAAATGTTTACGCGACGAAATCAGATTGAGAAGATATGTATGTTGTTGGTGGTGGGAAATGCATCATTTGGACCGTGTACCTGTTGGACCCATACAAGTTGGACCCTCGACCCTAACCGTTTGGACCTTCTACCATTTGAACCCCAGGCAAGTTGGACTCTAGACCAGTTAGACCCCAGAACAATTTGACCCCCAACCAGTTGAGTTAGGGTTAGGGTTTGGGGTCCAAACAGCATGGGGTCCAACTTGGTAGGGTCTGGGGTCCAAGTGGTTTGGGTCCAAATGGTCTAGGGTCCAACCAGTACTGGGTCCATTCAGTTAGGGTCCAACTGGTATAGGGTCCAAACGACCTATACCTTTCCTTGACGGTGCGCCATATTTGTTGGAATTGGGGTAGCTCGCAACGTCACCCACATACCGGACCTGTTGTGCGTGCGGAGGTTAAAATTTCAATAACTGTCGAGAAGTGTTGTATAAATATGTATAATGTTTATGATAAATATTATTTTTTACATTGCTGAGTGTTGTGCCAGTACTGGTTTCTACATTCTGGCGTGAATAGCCTACATGATAGTTACCGGTATAAGAACAACAACGACAAATTATAAGTTGATAAAAGATTTGGAAAACCTGCCTGTTCTGTCTGTTGCTGAAGCTGTCGTTCCTCCAGCTCAGCTAAGGTTGACAGGCGCTAGGATTTGGAGGCGTGCTTGTGAAGAAATTCCGTCGGCATGGCATCATCTCTCAAAATCTTCCAATATTTACTGGGCGATTCAATTCTGTATTTTATGTGATTGCGCTCCTTGAAACAACTGGGTAAAAAGTGCTCAGAACATAACCGGTGACTTTTCATTGGTAGATCTGAGTTTCCCATTTTATTGGAGTGACCAACAGCCGCATACAGCGACATTATGGCAGATTTTGTCACTCAGGTTTTAATAATGATGGGTAATATCGAGCTTGATCTTCCTCTGTAAAATTAAATCACCTGATGTTGTGGTGTCCATTTGTGTCATCACACCTAGGACATTGCCACAAGAAGTATTTTTTGATTGGTAAAAATATATACTGAATGGCAGCATTTACAAACTTGTGCTATGGAGTTGTATTTTGGAGGTTTGACATTTGATTACGAGGTGCATAAAAATCACAAAAATTTGCAAACAATATTTATGGAACAAAAAGAACATTAAGTTTTATTGGGTAAGAGCATTATTTACCTCTAAGTTTACCAGTTTGGCTTGACAATGCTTCACAAGATGGCACATTGTCCTGCTAGAAGTGGACTGTGGCCATAAACAGTATGCTCATGATCAGCAGCAATGCACAGGGATGATGTAGCATTCAAATGAAGCTCAGTGCTAAGGAGCCAATATTTGCCAAGAAAGCACTACCTCTACCATTACACCAACAGCAGCCACCATCATTGACACAATGAAAAACTTATCCATAGATTCATGCAGATCATATCAAATACTGAACCTGAGGTACAGTCAGCCCCTATGCATTCCAGTGCTGTTATCTGAGCCTTTGCTCAGTGGCACAGTGGGTAGTGCTATTGTCTCACAAAAAGAAGGAAGTGGGTTTGATTCTTGCTTGGGACCTTTCTATGTTGAGTTTGTATGTTCACCTCATGCCCTACATTGTCTTGATAAGTGTATGAGATGGGCACAATGTAACCTTAAAGAGTTTAACGATCGCATACAACCTTAAATATAGGATTTCAATGTACCGTAAAAAAACAGTCAATGTCCTGAGCATTTGTGGCCTTTGAAGTTATGATGAATGACTTGATTCTCCTCTGACTTATCTCATTAACCCTTAAATGCCCCCGTGACAAATTTGTCACACAATTTTGGGGGTTGTCAAAACCACTGACCCTACATTAATTTTGCAACCTAATGCCCATAGTGACATATTTAGACCATCAGTGCTGCCATCTGATGCATAAAAGTGGAACTGACACTACACTGGCTGCATCAGCTAACCTTTCCAATATGGCCGCCCCCATGGTGGAATCCACACGATAGATCAGCACCCATTCATCACTGAATAAAGTAAACAAACAGGTAAGCTAATGGAAAAATAAGCTATGCCTAATACTTCAGCTATATTTCAACTACCAAAACAATGGACAAAAGTTCTCTTTATATCCTAGAAACTTAGAGTGACATATATATCACGAAACTAAAATGAGGTCAAAGGTCACCAAAAATTAAAAATTGCTACTGGGTTGTTATTAGGCCCTCCCAAGGACAAATTAACAGAATACATTGATTTTTCTTTCAACTTTTACTATAGTTTGGCGTTTAAGGGTTAATACAGTGATTTTATGTCTATTCACTTATGGGATATTTTTCATTTATTGGATGGTTTTCTGTAGCTGTAGTGTGTGAATTACAAGAGTTTTCACATTCTAATTTCCACAGTAAAAACAAACCTGAATTCTGTTCCATATCTGCATGATTTATATTTTAGCAGCTGCCACAGGACTTGCTGCCTGGATTAGAAGGCTCTTAGCATTAATAAGCAAGAGTGCTAAAAAATGGCAAGTGAGTGCACAATGACAAAGGTGAAGTGTGTGCATAAATAAATGAATGAGCAATGAAATAAAGAAATAAATCTCTTCATGATCCTAAATAACCCCCCATACTCACTCCTTCCATCCATAATACAGTTTTTTACGCATGTGGGGCACTTCATTGCAATGAATTTGAAGATTCAAGCAAAAGACAAAATTATTGCCAGGAATATTAGCCCTTCAAAAAAGCAACAGAGCCTGTGCATCAACCTAAATTAAGAAAATCAAAATCTATTATATTTCGTAGGAATGTTCAGAAAGTAAACATCATTTGCCTCAACATATTCCATCAAATTCCAATTGAATTCTTCTGACTCATCCCGTAATAATCATTAAAAAAATAATAATAATCAATAAAGATTATTTGTCCGGGAATTCGTGGAAGAACAGTTGTTGACATTTTTTATTTCGTGACATTGTCGGAAATAAAAACTCAACATGTTCAAAAATGACCCATATAATGCCTCGATGGGTAAAACTATAGCCTAGTTACATGCAATGACAATTATTCCATGTGGCAGAACAGTAGGTTATAATACAAGAAGTAGGTTACAACTCGCAGCGTTTTGTGCCGTAGTGGCATTTTGCTCTGTTGACATCCCGCGAGTGGAGAGCACGATGCATGACGAACTGTGTCGTATATGGTATTGTCCATTTCTCATGTACACTAGAGACAGCTGCTGCCTAATTCGATTACTGGCAATTGAAGCGACGCCTCCCAGATGCGCTCTCGCAGCTCTGTGAACAGAGCGGGACCGTCCCCATCCGCGACGAGATAACAGAGCAAATTTTATTCATTTGAGCTGGGAGTCTTCTATTTACATTTTCAGTGACTTTCTCGTCGTATACTTTCCGACTCCATGTTCACCCTCTCACTGGATTGTAATCATATTTTGGGGATTTTTCATTAACTAGAACTGAACCGTTGGACGTGACAGTCAAATATATATTCGGTTTATTTTCAACCAAGATAGTAATATCATTGAACTGGGTCAATAATTCACGACTCATGCATTTTCGGTATATTGTCAAATTCTCTCACACCCGGCACCGGTCAACACATATATAGATTTTTTTTTTTTGTTTACATGTATTTCCCTGAATTCTACATTTCATGAACCGAGACAAAGCTCCTTTCGTAAAAGAAAAAAGGAGAAGATAAAAAGAGAAGATATGGGTTTACACTCTGACCTCCATTGAACATACCATCTATCAAGTGGACTAGTTGCATTCTCCCCGGGGGAACAGCAGCGCGTGTGCTGTATTGGATGTGTTCGCTGTTGCAATTCTTGGAGCGTTACCCATCCTTTTCCCAAGGAAAGCAATATAATTCATCGTGCCTTCGTCGCAGTTGCACTTCAGAAAAGAGGAATGCAATATTTTGAAACGGGGGAACCAAAAATGTAGGATTTGAGTGACTGTACTCATAAGTTGTTTTGCGTGATGTGGAAATAATTGAACGAAGCTCGCCGGTGTTGAGCATAAGCTGATAAAGACTATAGCATCATCTGGACTGGAAGCATTCATTTGGAGACCATCAACTGCATTTCAGCACTTCGTGAAATCGTGCATGGAAAGGTAAGGTTGTTTCTGGGGCTCCGCTCAACTACGAGAAAACGTTAGAGTTGCCTATTGTAGGCTACGACTCCGTTTCAGGAAGGTGTCTGTGAGAGAGAGAGAGAGCCGTGACTGTTTCACGGGTTCGGATACGCTTATGACAGCGCACTTTTAATTAGCTTTAGCACTGTATGTTTGTGCAGCTGAACTATTTGATTTGAACCTCACTTTCGCGGAGATCAGACTTATTGCGCACTGGGCGCATTGTAGACCATGTAGCGAAGGATGTGGGATACTGGGATGCGGAGAGCCGCCTGTTTTTCTGACCCGTATTTCCATTTCTGCTTTCCGTCTCTAACCATCTCAGACCACTGAGTTATTGAATAGTACAGGCCTTCAGCAATTCGGAAATAGAAACGAGTTATTAAAAAATCGGTATCTTTTCTATATGTTACGGGTTTATATTATTCATCTCAAAATAGTTTGCTTTCTGTTGAATGTGTACTGTTTAATGCTGTGTATACACACCCACACACACACACACACACACACATGCACGCATTGCACACGCGCGCGCGCGCGCGAGCGCGGAAGTAAAGCTCCGGTAATTTAACGGCTGGTTAACACCTGACATTATGACCTCTCTCAAAATAAGATTCTCGCGAATGCTCTTCACAACTTATACTAATTAAGGGGAAACCTACGAAATGCATCAAAAACATACAGACATCTGTGCTTTCATTCAGAGATATAGATTCTGTGGTTTTAACTTAATCACCGGTTAAAGTTAACAAAGCTTTGAACTACCGGGGCCCTGATCTTAACCTTAACAAAACCTCAATTCACACCTGATCCTTCACCTCCACAGTGACCTCAGAAATGACGTTTTGCCGTATTAGGACCAGGCTTTGGTCCCCATTAGGACTACTGGTCCTGACAAGGCCTGTATTAATCCTGGAAAAGGTCCCCAATAGGTAACAAAAATGTAAACACACACACACAAACACAGACACAATATGACATAAATAATGCATAAAACAACCCTTAGCAGGGGATATGTTTCATATAACCCATGACCCTTCGCTTTAACTCCTCAAAAAGGATAGGTCTACTTGGAAGAAACTTACTGAGCAATAGGATCTCTTGAAATCCTTGTCTCTGTCATTTTGCCTCTTCCCAGTTCCCTCTTGTAAAGGTGAAACAATGATAGCTGACAGAGCAGTAATTTCCCATGGGGCTCCACCATATTGCTCAGGGTCAGTTTGTTGAATGTAGCATCAAAAACCTCATCATCATGAAAAGGAATGGTCTGGTTATAGTGGTGGTTTTAGATAGGCAACAGTATAAGTCCAGTCATGGGAATTTGGCTTTGCAGTGTTATCCTGCTTTTACGTGACAACAGTTACTACTGCACACTTTCACAGGGGTAAACCACTGCATGCTTTGGCCGGCTTGCAAAGCTACGAGGCTGCATTTTATTGTTTGCTTTTTTATGTCACACTTAGAAGTTTTTTTAAAAATGAGTTTACTCTATTTTGATTTTTTTTTCACCAAAATATCTCAAATTGACTGATCCCAAGCCCCGTCTCCTATTGTTACTGTTGCTAGGTCGGACAACTAACCGGGGGTGTATTCCATCAACGTAGCTAAGAACATCCAGACTAAGGCGTACTCTTGAGGCTTGAATTAGTACCAACTCCCAATCTAGCCTCGACCCTTCCATCAAGTGAAATAAGCTAGCTCCAACTGACGCTAATTCGAGGCTCATCTGCTAAGCCACACTTCGTGCACGTGCCCAGAGAAAATAAAAGCCCACACTGGCCGAGTGCCGAAAATGTTGCAAAATGACTCAAAGTAAGGGAAAGGAAGGAACGAACGGAGGCGTGATCCTCTTCTTCATTTTGATTTTTCAGGGGAGGTAAACCAACGTTAAGGTGCATTTCCGCCACGCACTATGGTGGCATAAGGTCAAGAGTGACCCAATATATCTCAATATACAAAGAAAAAAAACCTAATCTACAGTTCTCTTTTTCAACAATTTTTTTCTATTTCTCTAGTGCATAACTTCCTCGAAACATGACTGTAGCCTGCACAACTAATTAATTTGCATTTAGCTCTCGCCAAAACCTTTTTCTAAAATTTCTTGGATTTCTGCCTTTACTTCCATAATTCCAAGAAATTCCCTCCCTGCATGGACCACCATCCTAATTCTTTCCGTCTTAGATTCAATGTCTTTTGCGCAATTAGTGACCATTGCAATGAAAGCCAAAAATGTAAATGTCTAAATGTCTTTGCCCTACAAACCGCGGCAACATTCTTGGCTCCCGAAGCAACGTAGTGGCACCCTCTCACAAGCCTTCACTTAAAAAATCACTTAAATTTTTTGAATTGAAGCAATACCACCATGCTGTCTTGTTCCTTCCTGTCACGATATGTGCCGAGCTGCACAAACTCCCTCTACTTCCAAAAAAGAACCAATTTTAACGGAACTAGGGACACCTCCATTTACACCCGTCTTAGTTGGCCGCTGATACATTTTAAGACATGTAATTTGGAAAAAGATCAAATTATTTTAACTGCTTTTGCCTTTTTTCGTCGTCTTACATTCAATAATCACAATTCCACTTCTACATACCCTGCCATCCTTTACGTCCCCAGCCTGGCAAAATGGGCATCGCTGAATACACGATTGTTTTCCCATCAATTTCCTACCACCTTCATCCCTACAACAAACGGCCCTTCGTCAATTTCATTGCCACTTCCTTTATTCGTTTCCTTTATACCCCCTTCCACCTCATCACTTTCCACTTGTTCGAAATTCAAAATTTCAAGCAAAAGACAACTATCCAATAATCAAACAAAATGCTATACTTTCGAAATTTCACTTTCACTCTACCCGCGCACCCCGTCTCTGCGCTCTCCTCGGCAGAGCAAACCCTCTTTATGTGGATTTATGAGGATTGTCGCAAAATTATCACAAGGAAAGGGAACACTGCTGCCATCACCAGGGTGAGGGAGGTGGCCTGGCGGAATATCGTTGACCGGCTAAAGGCATAAGTGACACAGAGATCATTCAATAGGTTGTATTTTATAATAAAAATATCCTGCATGAAAGGGCCAAAATGAATGGAGATAGGCTTACTGATATTCACCAAATTTTTTAATTTATTTTCGAAAGTGATACCACATTTATCAACTGATTGCTGCTAAAATTTTAGATGATTTGCTAGCTAATTGGGATTTTATTTATTTATTTTTTAAGTTTTCTTTTGTCTTTATTGGAATGATCTTATTTATTTTTGAATAGTTAATGTTTCCTAATTAATTATATTTATGTTTCACATTATTTTCATTACGTGACAATTGTGAGTGTGAAAATGGAATGGCAGAACTGTCTTTTCAGTGTCTGTTCCAGTCTATTGGACATTCTTTAAACATACACTGAACAAAAATATAAACGCCCCATGTCAAATATTGAAGCCACGTGGAGTTAACAACTCAAAGTGAGCATATGCTGACTTTTACTTGTACAATTGGGATATTTCTCTGGATCTGTGTACCATTTATTAATCCATCTCTCTGTCAGTGAGCATTTGCTCAGTGATGCAGTGATTTCACTCAGTACATGGGTGTGGCATTTCCAAACAGCGATCAGACAGAGTGAGCAGTACCCAGACACTCCTTATACTGGGGGACAATAAAAGGCCACCCCAAAATATCAAATTTTGTCAAAAGTCATCATGCCTCAGATGTCTCAGGTCATGCGGGAACGTGCCATTGGCATGCTGGATGCAGGGATGTCCACCAGAGCGGTCGCTGTGCTGCTGAATGTTAACTATCGGACGACAGGCCTTTTGAGAGTTCGTTTCCGACAGATGGGCAGTACTGCAAGTCAACCTCATCCATGTCGGCCGTGTGACCACACCAGCACAAGATCGCTACATCCAGCTGGTCCACCTGCGGGATCGGCTAAGATCAGCGACACACACAGCGGATGAGACCGCTGGTCTGCACAACAGACGCATCATACCACAGACAGTCCGTAACCACCTCCGAGAAGCCAACTTGCACGCTCGGCGTCCTCACCGTGGTCTGGATCTCACCGCTGTCCGGTGTTGGAACCGAGTCACATAGGGCAAACACACACGTTCGATGGCCCTTGGCATGCTGGAGAAGAGTGCTATTCACAGATGAATCTCGGCTCCAGTTTTTTGTTAATAAAACTCAAAAATTTGACGTGGGGCGTTTATATTTTTGTTCAGTGAAGATGAAGCTAATCCTCACCTTAAACCTGCTACAGGGCAGGATTGCCCTTCAGCTTAAATCACCATAGTTACTAGGCTGGGATTCACCTTAACCGCCTTGATGGAACGGAGATGTGCCTCAAGTTGATGGAACAGAAATCTGAGCTTAGCTGGATATATCAGGCTTAGCCAGAACCATAGTTTCCATGGTTACTGATGTGGGGCTAATCTCAGCCACTGTGATGGAACTGAACTCTCACTATCATAAGCCAGACTTGGCCATTTAAGTCTGGATTTGCCTTTAGCCTGCTTGATGGAATAACCCCAAAGATACTTCAGCCTTGCCTGAGTTGAAAACAACAAGCATAGTGGCGCCGGTTCCGTTCACTTAAGTGTTGCATGCGATTCGGTGTTATTTTGGCATCAACATTTTGTCTCCCTAAATTTGTGCTTTTTGGAGGATGAAAAGTGGCACACTTACTAATGGGACAATCGAAATGTAACTTGGTGTCAATGTTTAAGTGCAAGCAGAAAAGTTCACCTGACCGATTTTTTTTACTGACCCTCTAATAAGATATGTGCTCGGAAGTTTTCCCCGTTATAAGGAACGTCAATGAATGTCCGTGTACGTTATCAAATTACTCTCTGGTTTCCCCACTTCATTGTACCCTTGTTGAGCAAATTTGCCGTCGACCAAATTTTTCATATTGAATCATATGGCTAATGCCAACGTTGTTAAAAGGAAGTGCTAGTTAACTCTGGCTAATCCTTTACTAACCTTCGTCTTTGCCCTTGTCCCGTTAAAACACTACTCTCAGAAATTATCACTGCACAGCGCGGATAGAGGGAACAGAGAAAACTTCTTTCTCCTTATTTCTACCTAACAGCCAAGGCTTTCTCCCCTCCTTGTCTTTTTGAACTCTGTATAAACAGACAAAGCGACTTGTCCACTGTTTTAAATATTATGCAGGTAAGAAGTATTGTCGCTGAATGTTAGTTAAAAGCAGCTAGCTTGTTAGCCACCTTGTTAATTTTGTTAACTGATCAGTTAATGCAGTCCCCGCGATGGTAAGGGTACCAAGGAAGCTCGCTGGTGACTGTTATCAATCGCTAGCGTTTGTTGTTAGTCAGCCGTCTATTCAAGTCAATGGGACAGCTAATTAGCTAGCTAGCATGAAACGTTTTATTGCAGCCCTTCAAATGAATATTGCTGCAAAAGGCACGAGAATACAACTGCGCAGGTTTGTTTGATAAAATCGCCTTCTGTAATCTTCTTGTGTCGTAATCGTAAATTGTAATTATCATGTGAGATTTATCAGCAATGAAAAATACACTAATTTCACAACTGTTTCAGATCTTTTTTTTAAATTAGTTTAGGAATTCATTAAAAAGCTTAGTATGGTTTTAGAAATGGAATTTAAAAAAAAAACACGCCTTCAAAATGGTTGGCATATCGAGTGTCTGTTACATGTTACATTCTTTTACCATCGTCAGACACCCAAAATCCCTGGTTTGACGGCTGCATGAGGTGAAAGTTGTCCAAGGTTTGGTCAGACCCCTTCCTGCCCCAATCTGACGTAACCGAAAGTAGGCTGGGCTTGGGATCGGTCAATTGTGTGATTTTTCTGTCAGGCCTATGCCTGATAACATCACAATACAGTTATGTGAGGTCGTCATTGAAGTGCTTCCATTTTCCTTTCTTTTACTCTGTGAGCTGGTCATACTGATGTATTCTCTTCATTAGATGTGGATCAACCTTTGAATTATTTGATAACTGAGGTATCTTCCCATGTGACTGCTATGAGACTGGGATATTTCGCCATCAATATTCATACTATTTCCGTCATGGGATATGTAATACCTTTGATTGGTTTCATTGCTGAGGGACATTGGTGTTCCTGGATCTCACACTGATCTCATCCAGTTCAACTCTAGCCCTATTGTCATTTATTAAGGGAACAAGGTGTGGTGCCAAACATTGGCAAGGACTACACTATGCAAGAGGCAGTATTTACAAAACTATTCCAAAGTGGTTGCCTGAGAAATTATAAATCAGGAATGTTTTCTGGCTAAACTTAACAGACACAGCTTGTTATGCACTGCCACTGATATTTATGTCTGGTTTGAATTTCAGGATCAGTTGCTTGGCTTGCCAGAAAAATTGATGTAACTGCCAAGCTGCATTAAAATTCATATGTTTAGTGATTGGCGTTGACTGCTTACAAGGGTGGCCTTGCTTTTGACTCAGGACTTTCTGTTCTGTGAGGCACTTCATTTGTTATGTCATTGTTGTGAATTGTATGTTCCTGTCATGATGCAGCGTTAAAAGAGGAATGTGCCTTTTCCAAATTTCCAAATGTGATCTTGTTAGAACAATTTCCATATGGTTCTACATGTTCCAAAATAGTAAGGTCATCTGATCTGTAAAAAAAAAAAAAAAACAACAACACAATTATTATCACATACTTCCTGATGGACTCTGTATCATCTGTAAATATCTGTCATCAGTAATATTTGACTTCTTCTGTCCTCCCTATAGTGGCTTAATTGAATACTTTAGGTCCAGATGGGTTGTGATATTCCTATGTAACCAAAAACAATGTGGTTGCGTAATTGATTTGACTGCCAGTGCTGGAAAAGAGGATCCGAGGCTTCTAGTTTTTAATTGAATTCTCACTAAGTCATTTCTGACTGGCTGCATTATCAATCCAGTAGCCCGTTATAAGCAGATACTTCTCATTATAACAAAACCTCCTCTCTATGTTCATGTTATTTATAAAATATTGAGCATTTGGATAAATTACTCATCAACTCATTTTGCACTCAACATTTCCTTTATTTGTGAAATGGGTTGAAAGAAAACTGGCCAGTTCATTAAAACAATCTGTCAATTATGGTAAGTCCTGTGAAACAGTTAGCACTCTTATTTTTTTAAAGAACACTGGTGAATGTTTCTTCCAAATTATCCTACATAATTTTTAGATGTCTCAGACTTCAATGGCGGGCTTGATTTACTTCAGTGAAATTAAAGGGCAGTAGATTGCATTGTAAACAGAGGCAGTGCAGAAACCTCATTGTCTGGAAAGGGCACTTATAATGTCTGTGTCACTGATGTGAAAGGCAGCATTGTGCTCACTGGCCATTTTGAATGTGTGCTAATTACTTTATGAAAAAGAGGTAGTCTTGTAGAACAAGCAAGTTGGATTAAAATTACATGTTATTTATGAATGCATTAATTTCAATACTTGTTTCAGTGATAGACTGTGTTGGTTACAACATGGCAATCTACAGATATTTAATTTATTTAAATTGTTTCCCTTCTAACTGGCAAAGAAGATGAGTATTTTTTCTTGTTTCTCCTTCTGTTGGTTCTTACATGCCACAGCTGACCTGGCTCGGGATATGTGTTCCTATCAGTATATGGAGAGATGTGTGCTTTTTTGAAGAAGATGGGGAAAATGGAAGGTGGTGGGGGATTGGGATAACCTGGCTACCTGGCTAAAATTGCCTGCTGCTGATGGAAAAATATTGTAGCAGGAATGATGTGTAAATAATTAAATAGCCTACCTTTAAAGTTGTAAGCTCCTTGTGATTCAGAGTGTCAAGTTAATGTGTTGTGCTCTTCCACAATGGAGTCATATTGAAGGCCGCAGGATAGAGGGTGTGATCATAATCTTACCCTGGTCAAAGAATCTTGGCTGGTTTACTGATGATCTACTGCCGTTAGCCTCAGGAGTGCAATCATTCCTTCACTGCCAGATATTCTGCACAACCAAATGAAGAGTTTGTTTCCAAAACGCAATAGGTGCCAAAATTACAAAAATTGAGATAATACCATGGAGCGATTTCCCTGCGCTTCTTACACGTGGTGCAAATCCCCGTCATTAGAAGTGCATACTATATGGTGTATTTTTTCATGGTCAGAGTTTGTGTTTTTCTTTAGAATGCAATAGGCACCAACACAGATAAAGCTGATTAACTCAAAATGAGTAAAATGGATGTATTGCATTTTGGAACCAAACTCTTAAAAGACACTGTATAATTCTTTATTGGTTTTTGTGTCTTTTGACATCGCGGATTTCTAAACAAGCTGTTTTGAATATGTGTCTTGACTGAGTTGCGTTGTGGTCTAATGCATAACGGAAGGAACATTAGAACGTACTGTACATCGTGTTTATGAGAAGTGTGGCTGGCAACACTCACGCCTCTCTGTCCGTATTATGTCTGTTTGGGACAGTTAAGTGATCAATAATAATTGCGTATAATGTGTAGAGGTAGCACACCACTGTATTAACCCATTGTTGCATGTCGTCCAATATTTTGGACTAAAGTTAAGTGGGGTTTATTTTCTCTAGGCTCATAGATACCCTGGAAACACAAAATGTACATTTTATTGAATATTTCCAGATAATCATTTCCTCAGTAGGTGCCTCTCTGATTAGTCACATGATTTACCGCAAACAATCGCAATGGCTGCATCCACAAGTTAGAGGTAAGTTGACGAAAGTCAGAAATAGTCTTATATTGATCAGACTTTTTTCTATTGGGGGATGGAAATACATTATAAAGCACAAACTGAAAACACATAACCTATGTAATGCATGGCTATTTGTTGGAAGTCATCTGAATCTATGATCTATCAAAAATACTGGACATTATGAATGCCAAGTAAATAGCTCAAAAAGCAACATCCAGAATACAGATAGATCATCGTGCATATCAATGACCAGGTTTCTTCAACTTCACATTATTTCTCTCACTCCGCAGGAAGAGACCCCCCCAGGACACACACACACACGCACACACACAATATTGCACAAAATCCCAGCAAATGGTCCAAAGCATTTGTATGTACTATATGCATCAAAAAATAAAATCAGTCTAAAAATAAATCAGAGCTGAGGCAGTGAGCTTGACCACCGCTTGGCTATTAAAGGTCAGAGATTTGTTTCTGCAGACTGGTGGAACCAAATGGAGATGGGCCTATAGAAATCGCAAAGAAGCGGGGAATATTGTGTTTTCCTTAAAATTGAGAAAGAGCTCTCCCATCCATCCATCCATCCATCCATGCATGCATCCATCCATATAGCCATTGTCTGATCCACTTTTCCTCGGACGTGGTTGAGGGCGACTTCTGACATCCAGGAATACACCCTGAACTTCACCCCATAAATACATTTGCAGTTAGCAATGCGCTAATTCCTCTTTTTGTATAATCCAGTTTAATAAATGTAATCTTTTTGGATCTGGAGAGGATTGTCAGATAGACAAGTCTTTGATCTGCATTTTCATAATTCGAGTAACACCATAATTTCTTGAAAAATATTATATTAGCTGTTGGGGCTCAGTAATTCCAAGAGGCCATTTTTCTTCTTTTCTAAGAAATGGTGATTAGTTCATGGCGCTCATGACTAGTCCTTAAGGGAGGCGGTCCAGATGTCATCATTTGTTGGTTTCAGCACATTCACTGTGTTTATCTTTACTTGTCCCTCTGCTGCTCCTAAGCCGCATTGAATGAAGATGGGTGAATTACACAGAGCACCAGCAAGTGCTGAATAAGGAGGCTGTGAATAGCAGAATGCCGCTTTACTGCCTGACGTCTGAGGCTGTCTGTTGATTTGTCCTTGGAGTGCAGTGAGCGGGCGGAGCAGCCATAAATCTGGCGGTGCTGCCCAGCTCGCGCTCGTGGCCCCAGCTGGAGCCTGAGATGGCCGGGGAGAGGGAGAGGAGCTGGAGACAGGAGTGCCTTCCTCGGGCAGAAAAGCAGCGTACCGTTAAAAATGCCCTTGCACTAAGGAAGAAAATTATCTTCGTCATATTCTCCTAACTAAATTTTTTAAGATGTTTTGTCGAAGGCTCACAAATATTTTATATAAAATAATAATTTGGTGAAGTGAATCTGAACACTAGTTACAAATATTCTGCAGAATAATCAAATTATTTCTTTATTGGGTGCAAATGATGAAAATTATCTTTGGAGGCTGTAGAATGTTTCTAGGTTTTCTTTGCAAGTAAACCATTGAAAACTATTTTTGGTCTGTGAATCATGATGTGAGATTGGATGTAAAATTTGTTTTTGAAAGATTTTTTCTACTTCTTATTTCCTGTTAGAGTGCATAATCAGAGCTACAAGTGTAGGCATCACCTGACAAGATGGAGTCTATATTCATGGAGATATGACTCTTTGGATGTTATGTCTTTGAATCTTATCAACTGTTTCTAAGTTTTACTGTATTGAAGTTCTTTTTGCAAGCACCGACGTCGCCATCTGCTGGCCATTAAATAGAATGTAACGTTAAGAGATTTCAGCATTGGCTTCACTTTTCAGTCCCAGGTGCTGCGTCCATCTTTTTATACAATCTATGCGCATGAACAGGAAGCTCGGAAGTCAGGTTGCACGGCTATCCAAAATCTGTGTTAAGATGCTAAGGCTGGAACTCTCCCTAAAAAGGGATAGACACTGTTGTCCATCCTGAGGCGCCTTTTCTGGCCTTGTATCTCAGGAGGCTCTCTTCCTGTTTGTTCAGAGGCTGCCCATAATGTTACTCACCTATGTGCTGCTATAAAAAGATGGCAAAGCTAGCAGGGGCCAAGGCTCATTACTGAATTGCTCGAATGAGCCGGTGCATTACTTACGTGATCAATGCCTGTACATTCTTGCATTTGAAGGCCTTTTTGTTTCTTTGGCTGAGGTGGCATTTGGTACTGACCGTAACCTTTGTTGGTCTCAGATACGTTAAGTTGGACAGGAAGTTACAGCTTTACGGGAGGTGGGGGTAGGTTGTGAACAGGAAAAAGTTAATCAGGAAATCAACCCTTACAAAATATATATGGGCCCTGCTGGACCCATTCTGGCGATTTAAGAGTTTAATTACCTGTGGACATTTGACTAAGAATAGAATGGCATTGCTGCCCAATGTCAAATTGAATGGCACAAAAACAACCTTTTCTTACTTTTCTCCAAATATTAAAAAGTAGACAAAACCCTGTTTTATCTGATAATAAGATCAGGATTTTTTGAAGGTCTCCTAATTTTTCTTCCAACTTATCTTCAGATGGCATAGAATACAAAAGTGCTGCTTGCGATTCTTCTGGACGTAACCAATGCACCTTGTTGCTGGTTTGATTTATTACACAAATGCCTTTTGCATGGGTTCATAGAGAAGAATCCTGGCAGACTAATACTGTGACCCCTGATGCAGTTGATGGAATGAAAACTAATATGGATAAACTTCTGTCCCTACTTCAGTCACGTTTGAAGATGTTTCTGTGCGTGTGAGATGTGTATAAGGAAGGCCAACTGTTACTCTAGATAACAGAATTACACAAATGCAATTAATGTTGCCATAATGTTGCCACTCAGGCTTTTTTTCACTCTGAAAGACAGTGAGCCAGATATTTTTTAATCAATTCCCCCAACTGTGAGGCTTAAGCAGGGACTTAGTTTATGCAAGCAAGGAGATTTGTGAGAAACCACATGAATAAAAGAATTACAGAGCAGTGGTGCACTGTGACTACTGCATTGCTGTGGTGTGTATATCGAAAGAATGCCAAAAGTGGGATTTAGCCAAAGCCGATGCAGTTCACAATTCGCAAACACAAGATTAATGATATGGCAGTGGAGACCATTCTTCCAATTGTATTTTATCTTTTGCCCTTTAATTTATTGTGAATTTGACACCCTGGGGACAGTGCATAGCCAGTGCATATTTTTGACTCAGTTTGGAATGTGGATTTAATTACCAGTGCCCATGCATTTTTGCACAAACTGTGCTGCAGATTTGGGAGAATGCAAATATCAGCTGCTTCATTTTACCCCACCGACTATAGCTTAGACAGAAAAAGATCTTTCATGTATGACTTTATCATGTTGTCAGTCGGTGCACGATGAAACAGAGATGCCATCGGGTTGGAAATTGCATCCTCAACCGACTGAACCTTTCCATCTTTTTGAAAAATTGCTATAGTTCCAAGCTAGCTATCCCATGGTAAATGGATGGTATTTTTGCCACCATGGTGGAGTATTACTATAGTGATTGTATAGTTATTCTAACTACAGCAATACAGTGGTGTGGACTGTAGTGATATCATGGTACTGTTGACTGTGGTAATACTATAGTTATAATGTTATGGCTATGGTACTACTGTAGTCATAGATGCAAACCATAGTAATACCAATTTACGATTGTATTACTAAGAAATAACTATAGGATATTTTCAAAAGGGCATACCCTGGCTGACATGATCAAACTTTTGTGTCAGCATATGGAGCAACTGTCCTCAGTGGACACTTGCACTGTTTGGATTTCAGTCCGAGGCCTGTTACTCATCCATGCCCCACAGCTGGGTGCTTTAGCTACTCAAGCAAAACAGCTGCCCTTTCAAAGGTCATTCCAATATTTAAGAGCCATTTTGCTTTGTCTGATGTTTTTATCTGATTTCACTGCAATCTGCAGCATGTAGAGATGTACCCATCACTGCATATTGGACCAGTTTGTTCATTTTATTAGTTTTAAAGCCATTCCAGGTTTGAGGGTGGTTTTATCGCCTGTTTTCGCACATGGACATTACAACTGTTGCAGCAGTCAAGTGGGTCGGCGGAATTGCCTCAAAAATCTTAAATCTTAAATACAAAATATGACTGTGCATAATGCAAAGATGTCTTTTAACCGTCAGAAACTATCTTGTTATCAGAGGCTTTTTTCACGGGAGGCAGCCTGTTCTCAGTGGAAGGTGCTTGTCCTGATACAGGGATATTTTTTATGCTTATTGTTATTCCCCTCTGTTTTCACTGGTATTCATTTCCCTGTGATGGTATTGAAACCTGAATTGTAAATCTCCTGGGCCTCTTCCAAAAAATCACAATGTCTAATTTGCGTTTTTTTGGATTTGTTTACTAAACTGTAGATCTCTGTCTTTAACAATGTCTCCCAGTGGGGACTATCTTTTTTCTCTTCGATAAATACAGTTATTCATGTGCGAAAAATGATTTGGCTTGCAGAACACTGCCAGCTACATTTATTTCTCGCTGGCCTGTTATTGCGTGGAGCTTAGGATCATTTGAACATGCCCCAAACATCAAAATATAGTGAAATCAAAATAAATCCCCTGTAATCCACACAGAAAATTGTGTTTATAGCCTCAGGAATACGTTCAAATGTTGGATTAATGATTTAATCCAAATTGATTTTATCCTGAATCGTGTGTAATGTATATTCCACAATAAAATGCAATTAATTCATATGATGTACAGGTGCTGGTCAACGAATTAGAATAATTTGAAATTGTGCAATCGTAAAATTTTTAAATGCATATTTTGTGCAGAAAGCAAATCAGGTGTTCACCGCGCCTGTCCTACTTGTTAGAGTAATCACAGAACTCGCTACCTGTAAAAAATTTGCTCAGCTGAGCTTTCGAAAAGGCCCATTTAGGCCATTTAACTGTGACACTGTTGTTTTATTCAATTAGAATAATGGAGAAACCGTTTCACTGAATTAGAATCATTTTTATTATAATTAGACTCATCACTTTCTCAGTATTTTGTGGCTGCCCTCTTGGCTTGTATGACTGCCTGAAGTCTCCGCGGCACCGATTTGACCAGCTTGTTGCAAGTTTCTGCACTTACTGCTTCCCAGGCTGTGGCGATGTTCTGCTTCAGTTGGTCCAGCGTAGTCGGCCTTCTGTTGCGAATTATTCGCTTGACGATGGCCCAAAGGTTTTCAATGACATTGAGGTCAGGCTAGTTGGCCGGCCATGCCAAAACTTCAAGCTGTTTTTCGGTGAACCAATCTTTGGTCGACTTTGGCGCATGAGCCGGTGCAAGATCCTGTTGAAATATGAGGTCTTCTTTGCCAAACTGTTCCTCAACAATCGGAATCAGGAACGTTTCCAGAACATGTTGGTATACGGCAGCATTGACAGTCTTCTTGAGGAAGCAGAGTTTCCCTACACCCCGAGCGGACATGCATACCCAGACCATAACGCTCTGGGGAAACTTGACAGATCTTTTCATGGACTCTTGGTTGTAGGTTTCGCCACCACGACGCCAAGCACCAGGACCTTGGTCACCGAAGGAGTTGCAAAAGCGTAATTCGTCACTGAAAACCACTTTCTGTCAGTCTTCAGCAGTCCATTCGCCGTGTTCTTTGGCCCACTTCAGCCGTTTCTCCATTTGTTTTTTGTTCAGCATTGGTTTTACTGCTGGAACGCGAGATTTGAAGTCGAGTTCACGCAGACGACGGTAAGTGGTTGATCTCGAGACGTTAGTGCTGGTCTGCTCGTTCCACAAGTCGCTGAGCTCAGAAGTGGACTTGAACTAGTTGCTGACTGCAATCTTTCTCAGCTGCTAGTCGTCGCAAGTAGAAGTTTTTCGGACGCCGGAACAGTTGGTGTGCTTGCTCCAGTCTTTCTTGAGAGCTTTGCAGACGGAAGACCGGCTGATGCCGAGCTGCTCAGCAATTTTAGTTTGGGTCAAGCCTTGTTGTCGAAGGGTTGAATTTGAGCCACTATTCCGTTTGAGAGGTCGTGCTGCTGACCCATGATTGATTATACAACTTAGAAATTCTACTCAACCCTGACTTTATACTGCACAGTGAACACTCTTCGCAGAAAGCAAAAATTCAAGCACTTATTCTAATTCAATGAAATGACTTATGAATTATTCTAATTCAATGAAACAACAGTGTCACAGTTAAATGGCCTAAATGGGCCTTTCGGAAAGCTCAGCTGAGTAAATTTTTTACAGGTAGCGAGTTCTGTGATTACTCTAACAAGTAGGACAGGCGCAGTGAACACCTAATTTGCTTTCTGCACAAAAAATGCATTAAAAAAATGTAAAGATTGCACTATTTCAAATTATTCTAATTCGTTGACCAGCACCTGTAAGCTTATCATAAAATGTTGACTGCTTTAAAAATAACAGATTTTGCAGCCCCTGCAAAAACACATGCAAACAGGAGACAAAAAAAAATGCTCAGCCAAGTTTTAGAGGAGCACCAGCCTTCCTGGGTTTACAACCGGGTAAAGCAGTGAGGAGTCACAGAAACATCAATTTTTTTTCTTGACATGACGACATAATGGCTAATTCAATAATGCTGCAAAGGTAATAACCTGTTTCCTGCACTTGAAGCTTCATGTGGCACCAATGTAGCCAGCCTTAAATGTGCAGTCATTTAAAGGTGACATCAACCATCGGGCTTATTTGCTAAGATATTAACCTTAATATCAAAGGAAGCCTGTGGTACTGACGTATACTCATTTAAAATATATATTGTATTGAATATGGGCATTGTTTCATAAATATATATTTGTGTATCTGCTTTGACAGCTAGGGCTCTGTCTGTCACACTGCCCTACCAGTTGCCATGACTCGCAATCCGTGAATTACGCATTCAGCAGCTTCCACTATCCTTAAACAATATCCTGCGGCCACACTACCCGTTATACATTATGCCGATTCCCTTATTTGTGCCTGGACGTGTGCCCTTGGGCGTGTTTATGCACTTTCCCTACAATTGCTATCTTGACCACACACGTTAGCGAAAGCATATAGCGGGTCCTCAAACCACCCATTTGGGCTTTTTCAAGAGCGCGCCAAGGCGGCTTCAATGCGCGTCCTCTTGGACACATGTGGATCTGCACATGCGGCTCCACTTCCTGAATTAACTTGCCTATAAAAAACCACCTTGCTTTAGCCTCAGTTGAACCCCTGAGAAAATGGTAGAGATAGTACTAAATCGCCTTAATCGCCAGGTAAATAATAGAAGATGCCCAGAATGCGTGTACCGCCAGCACACCAGCTACCTGGGCCTTTCAGGTAAGTCTATATTGTTTGTATTTCGTATCAATCATTTTTTCTGCTTTTATAATGATATATATAATATATTAATGATATATTGAATGTAATATTCTAAAATAATACTAATAATACGATACAAGTATTATTTTCCACAGCACGAGAATGCGTGACAAAACTGCGCCTCTCCTGTCAGGCAGTGACGGAACTATGTCACCTGGTTGCAGATGATGTTGATGTCCATTTGCCTTGCCCGTTGCTGTTAATGTTACTGTGGCATTATTTTTTGATGCTAGCGGGTCATTCCAACACCCACTCAGCTCAATTGGAGGCATGACCCAATCTGCCGTAAGCTCGGCTATAACTGCATTCACTGCCAGCATAATCCGACATGCCTATAGGTACATCACTGGCATTCCTGTGACACCCGAGAGACAACGAAGGGTAAACCGTGATTTTTTTGGCAAGATATGAGTTCCCTAGGGTTCTGGGTGCCGTCGACTGCACACACGTTTTGATTCGGGCTCCGGCTCTGAACGGTGGCGCCTATGTGTATCGTAAGGGAACCCATTCCATCAACGTCCAGGTGATTTTCGATGCATGGGGTTACATCTTGAATGTATAGACTACGCAAATCATCCTGGAGGTAGCCGCGATGCTTTTATAATGGAACAGTCGGTCATTCCTGCTGTGTTCCAGTGGGACACCGCTCTGGATGGGTGGCTGTTGGGTGACAATGGCTATCCATTAAAGACTTGGTGCATGATGCCATACATTACGCCAACAAGTGTGCGTGAGTTCACTTTCGATAGAAAACATTCACGTGCACAAGTTGTCATTGAGCGAAAATTTGGCGTGCTCAAAATGCGGGTCCGCTGCTTGGACAGGTCAGGTGGGGTCTTACAGTATGGTCCTCAGAAAGTTGTATCTTTCTTTGTGGCATGTTGTGTGCTGCACAACATTGCCCTACGTCATGGAATGATGCTGGAGTTTGAGGATAGATTATTACCGGACTGTAGAAGGCGGCAGCTGACGTGCAGGTGCCGACTCCAAATGCTGAAATAGTGCAAGCAGTAGCAGGGGCAGTGAGGAACGAGCTGGCAGCGGAGCTGCGACACTGGTAGCAGTGGCAGGCGGTGGATGGAAAACTGGGAGGGCGGAAAACATCCCTTGAAACGGATGAGATTAGTTACCCGATTTCAATCATTGTTCTTGGTCAACATGTTAGTTTCCCTTTATAATGAAATGTTTAGGTGAGTGAATACTAAATTAGATAAATTGTTTAAATCACATGCCTAAATAGGCAACTCTTCACGAAAAAACCACTTTGGATTTTCCGCATTAAATTTTGTCAAATCGGAAGCAAGTCGCCAAACCTGTGAGTAATGATTGTTTAATTGAAAAAGATTGAAATGTGCTCTTTTTTGCATTCAACTGGTGCATTTGATTTCGTCATTTGTGCAATCAGTAGGCTCCTAATAATGCAATAATACAAGTAATTCATATAGCGTTTTATTAAATACTCAAAGTCGCTTTATAAAGAAAAAAGTTTAAATGGTTGCAGTCAACGTGGGCATTTATTTGGTTGTGGGTATTTTCCAAAATGGGATTTTAATCTTGCCCTGTCTGGATTTGAACTCATTAACAAGCTATTTAACTTTGTCTTTGGAGAAACGTGCAACCTTCGTCTCTCCATCTTAGGTTTCGGTTTGAGGATTTGGGATAGCGCAACCTGCTCTGAAAGGCAATGGCACTTGGCACACTGATTGGTTTACCTGGCGTAACGCCCAAACCATGCCTAAGCATAATATAACGGGTAGCGCTGGTGTTTTAGGGATATAGGCAGGTGTGCAAAATAGCAACTTTTGCGGGGGAACGCCTCTTACGCAATGCTAAATCCCCAAATAACGGGTTTAGGGACCAGGCGTAAGATAGGGCCCCTAGTCTGGTCCCTGCAGCCAATGGATGTGCAGACATTTGCAGCATTCCATATACACTGGATATACAGTACATGTATGTACCATGACACTGTATAAAAGTGCAATGTAATTCCCACATTGATTATAAACTATATGTGTAAATACACTCAAATTAAAGGGGACATATCATGAAAAACTCACTTTTTCAGTTGTTGTGCACATACACTTTGTTATCTGGAGTGCTTGCTTTTCCACTAACTGTGAGTAAAAAACAACCAATCATTTTTTGTGGGCTGCCCTTTACATTATGTATGAAATTTGGCATGGCATTCAGATTTGACTCTGTTTCTTATGTCACTTGCAGGCTTCAGAGAGTTAATACACCCCTCATCTGAATATCTCCATCCATGGCTTATTTTTTATTGCAACATATCAGCTTCAAGGTGTGCGATCAACTTTTTGTCTGACTGCCTTATACTAATAACCTGGATCAGATTAGAGCAGGATTGGCAGTTCGCAATTTATATTAAAGGGAACATACTACGCTTTTCAGAGGGTGCAAAAGAATAATGGTTTTGATTTATTTTTGAGGACAATCTGCCACTAACTAGTAGCCTGATTTTGCCAGCCTTCATACTTCCAATTAATTTCATTTTGCTTCACTACTCAGTCTGGTCGCTCGAAGCTCTGTTTCGTTTACCTCGGCAGAAAATACGCTGGACCAACCAACGAACAGAAGACGTGGCCGAGAGCCATGATGTAGCCGCTGCGCTGAGTTTGAAATTGTAGCTTCCGAAATCAACAATGGCCACGGACATAGATACACGGGAGGCCGGTCGCTCTGTCCTGGAGAAAATCCCCAGTATCAGCGACTCATAGCCACAACAAGATGAATGTTTGGTTAGTTTTTTGAATGTAAATGCTGTTGCAGCGCTACTCCCTTTGAGGAAAGTTGTCATATCTACTTAATATCCATCACGAAACATATGAAATAGGCACTCTGTTCATCTCTGTGAGATACAGCCGAACCACCTCAGCTAGCTTGTAGCTTCTAGTGTTACATTGCCCGCGAATTTCACACTATATCAGTTAGCAGCAAACTTTTTAAAAGCCATGTTTTTTTCATGTCACAAGACCTACTCGCTGCCTCAGTGTTATGTTGTCATTATCCATGAATGAAATAGCTGTCTGTGACAGCCAAACACATAGAGCCAAAGTATGTTGCTATGAAGTTAGATAGCGAGCTTAGTATGATGTTAGCGCAAGTATGGGTAACGGTTCAGTTTTCGTGTCAACGTAGATTTAGTCCTGATGTAAATAGTGCGTTATTCTGGCCAGTTCTGCCGTTGATTTCGGGTCCCTTACGTTTTTTTTAATAGCAGCAGTATCGGCTGGAGAAAAGATAGCTCAACAGTTCGTTTCTTGTGAGAAGAACAGAAAGAGCACCTTTGGTTCTCTTAAGTGAATGAGTGAAGGCTAAAAATTTGGTAGATGAGCATATGTAGGGGTACAGTATTAACTTTAATGTACTGATCAGTTTATTTTCGCGGCATTCTTGGTATGAAGGACTGCGTTTACAGCGGACGTACAAGGCGGCTGAGGCAGCGCATAACATACGTCATCGGCAAACGTTAGTGATTAGTTTACGGGTACACCAATGATTTTAAACTTCAGGCAAGCGCCCACCCTCCAGGTAGTAAACACTTGTCAATGACGACTGTCCAGACTCTGAACGAAGCAAAGTGAAGTAGCAGAGTCTGGTTTTACCAGGCTAACTAGCTAGGGGTTTCCAATTTCTGCTAATATTGAAACTGAATTCCAAGTGTAAGCTTCGTCAAATGTGTATGGCTTGGCTGTTGATGAAAATAGCTAGCTAGCTAGGTATCTTAGTGTCACTCTCAGAACTAACTCACTTAACTACCTTTTACACTTTATCTTTCTATGATCATTGTGTGGTTTACTAGCTAGCGAGCTAGCCTCTAAACTGACAGTGAATTTAGATAGCATTGCTAGTTCATAAAGAATCAATGTACGAGGAGTATCGATTAGACAATATAGAACAAGTGACCGTTTTAATAGAATTTACTCTATTTTTAATGGACTAGCTGGCACAGTAAATGTAATGTTAGCTAATGGTTGCCACTGTACAGCTAGATATGGATCAATCTTAATTAATCTTAAGACAATTAATTAAAACTATAATGGTGACTACTTGTCAGACCTCAGTCCATGCTTGTTTAGCTTGAATACATTACCTTTCCAAAATCACTGTGAAGTTTAATGGCTAGTTAGCCAGTTAGCTACTCATGCAATAATGGTTCAATTACGTAATGTCTGCTTCTTACTTGTTTTTCCTCATTTCTCATTGGTTGGCATCATTTGCAAAATAACCACTTCACAACTACTTAATTGTTAAAGAGAACTTCTAAATGGGTCATAGATCATCCTAAAGGTAGGCAAACCAAAACACTGCCTTCATGCCCTGAAAACTGCATTCAAAAGATTACACCCCTCTTACAATCTAATATTGGTTATTCATATTTATAGTCCATATAATACAGCCCCAATTCTGAAATAGTTGGGACAAAGTGTTAATTGTGATTAAAATCAAAGTGCAATGACTTTCAGATCACGAGCCAATATGTTATTTACAATAGAACATAGATAACATTTCAAATATTGAAACTGAGAAATTTTACATTTTTATCCACAAAATGAGCTTATTTCAAATTTTCTGGCTGCAACAGGTCTCAAAAAAGTTGGGACACAGGAAAAAAGGGCTAAAAACGCAATTATAAGATAATCAGCTGAAAGAACATTTAGCAAGTAATTAAGTTAAACAGCATTAGGTGTGCAACATAATTGGCTATAAAAAGGATTTCTTAGAGAGGCTGAGTCTCTCAGCAATAAAGATGGCCAGAGGCTCTCCAACCTGTGAAGGCTTGCATAAAAAAATGTGGAATACTTTAAAAACAATTTTCCTCAATGTCAAGTTGCAAAGGCTATGAAGGTCTTATCCACAGTGCATAATCATCAAAAGACTCAGAGACTGGAAAAATGTCAGTGCGAAGGAACAAGGCCATTGGCAAAGCCAAAACGCGGACAGGGATCACAGAGACAGCCTACGGACAAACATACGGCTCCGGTTAGGGAGTGCTACAGTGCACAGAGTGAGAGGCAGAACAGTGATTAGCCAGGTGCGGAAAATCTGCTGAAACACAGCAATGTAAATTGAGTGAAGGCAAGGGGCGAAGATGCTGAGAGCTTGTTAGTAATGTGCAGCTATACAATCCATAGTGCTTGTTAGTAAGTTAGTACTATAAACAATGTTAGTCTTGGGTAGTAAGTTTAACTCAAACAACAAACTGTTAGTTTTGATTGTAATACAGAACAGCAAGGTGAAGGAAGTAAACGAGATTGGAAGGAATGGTTGAAATCCCAGAAACCATGACATCACCCGAAAGTGTGGCACATAATACTGGGGCAGTGAGCGATCACATGACAGAAGACCAGACAGGGGGAGACAAAGTGCAATGCATGGTATGAGACACAACATGGACCGGAATATAACTGGAATGGCGGAATATGGCAAACAGACAAAGACAAAGCAAAAACAAAACGTGGCATGGAATCCGAATCACAATACAAGTTATAGTCAGGCAAAACAAAATCATATTCAGACATGGTGGACAAGGCAGAATCATATCCAAAACATGGTCGGGCAGGATAGGATCATAACAGGGATGCTACACCATGGTAAACAGGCCCCTGTCCCAACTTTTTTGCTCATTTTGTGGATAAAATTGAACCATTTTTAAGTTTTAGCATTTGCTATGTTATCTCTGTTGTATTGTGAATAAAATACTGGCTGGTGTGATTTGAAAGTCATTGCATTTTGATTTTATTCACAATTTACACTTTGTCCCAACTATTTCGAAATTGGGATTGTACATATAGCTGTGCCACTATAATTAAAACTAACATGAAACAAGCATGCATAACTATTTGATTACTGTTGAATACTACTGAATAATGCTGATGACTGAACAGATATGGACTGAATCAACTGAACATGTTAAAGCTGCAGAAATCAACTGTACAGATATTGATTAAACTAACGGCTCAGATATTAATCAAAACAGAAATCAACTTAAAAAAATATTGACTGAATCAACTGAACAGATAATAATCAGCTACAGAAATCAATTGAACAGACATTGGTTAAATCAACTGAACAGATATTCATCAAAGAAGTAATGAACTAAACAGATCTTGATTGAATCAACTGAACTGATATTAACCAAAGCAGAAATCAACTGCTTGTGTGTGTGTGTGAGATCAGGTAGACATCAGGAGCGAGGTGAAGGGGAATGAGGAGTTTATTTAAACAAAAGCAAACAGGCACGAGGGCCAACAAAAAACTTGGCCCAAAGGGTTGCAAAAGACAAACTAAGGAAAGCTTCACAGAGCTGAGAACTAAGATCAGAAAACAACAAAAAAACAAAAGCCACTGGAAACTCCAGGGAGATAAATAAGAACAGAAATGAATAACAAGACTAGGCTTGGAAAACAAAAACGCTATATACAAGAAGCCAAGAACTGTGGTCATGAAAAGATCAATGGAACTTTGGAACAGGAACTTGCAAACAAGGACTTGAGACACTGTCTGCTAGCCAACTTCCACTGCATCCAGATAAAGGCTAAGAAATCAAGACATGAGGGGCAACACCTGGAGAAGGAGAAACAAGAGGCATGGCAAAATCATGACATGGACAGAGATTGGATGACAAGACTTGCTCATAAAGAGAATGAGTGCGCTCAGCTAAAGTACCAATTAAGTATGCAGTTTGAAAGCAGCATGAATGTTCAGAACAGAAAAGCACAGCAAGATCTTGAAATAGCAAAGCAGGAATCATGACAATAAACTCCCTGTCTAAATTAGTAGTATTAGTAATGTGCCTATCTAAGAATTACACCACCCAGTGAATGTTAGTAACTTAAAAACAGTTAATTGCCAATTAAGCTTAGACAGCCCCGAATCAGCGCAGCACAGAAGGAAGGGGGAAACACCAAAGCCAACCAGAGCTCTGAAAAGTGCAACAACGAATGCACGGGGCGGAACGCAGACAAGCGGTGGAGTGGCTTGGCAGACCAGGCAAAAACAAAAACACGGAAAAGTAAAAACATGGACAATGAACATGAATAATGAAATACTTGATCCTAATACAATAAACTGTTAAAACTGAGACTATGAACATGAACTATGAGATCTTGAACATGAAAACTGTTCAAATCATAAGCTATACTGTCCTGGCCAAAGGCCCAGGACCCCAGAACACAACAGTGTGTGTGTGTGTGTGTAATTCTGAAATATGATCCTCAACACTACTTATTTAGTCATTTGAATTTACAGACTTGCCAGTAGCTGGAGGACAATGACATTAATTCTCTGAAAAAGCCACAGTCTTGGAGAGCAGAAGAAAATTTTTGGTTTTCTTGTTGTCTACAAACCTACTGACTGGACCTATTTTTCCTCCAGTGGCGGGCTGTGGCAGTTGATAGTTTATGCGCCCATTTTCAATAAGATTAAATTCTTCTGTAAGACTCGGTAACTGTCAGAGAGTCTATCATTGGCAAATAGAGCGAGCGTGATCCCACTTAAAAGCAAAGAAAAAAGTGACATGATCACGTGCAAAGCTATTGTTGGCATATCTGCCTGCCGGAGAGATTATGAAGGAATAATTATGAAAGAACCTGAAGATTACGTTAATTGTGATTGAAAAGAAGTGTGCTGTCAGCCTCAATGTGCTAAAATGTCAGAATGTGATAAGGAATCAGGTAGACACCAGATGCGGGGAGATGGGAATGAGGATTTATTAAACAAAAAACAAAACAGGCACGAGGGCCAACGAAAAACTTGGCCCAAAGGGTTGCAAAAGACAAACTGAGGTAAGCTACACGGAGCTATAAACAATAAATGCAAAAGGCAAAAAACAAAAAGGCACTGGAAACTCCAGGTAAGAAGCACAAGAAAAATAAATAACCAGACTATATATAAATTCGCAAAACAAGAGGCTGGGACAAGACTTGAAACTAGAAATGCTGGGGAATCCTGACAACAAGAACTTGGCTACACTTGCACATGCAATGAGACGCGAGACACTGTCTGCCAGCCAACTTCCACCGCATCCAGATAAAGGCTTGGAAATCATGACATGAGGGGTAACACCTGGAGAGAGAGAAACAAGAGGCATGGCAAGATCAAGACATGGACAGAGATTGGATGACATGACCTGCTCATTAAGAGAATGAGCGTGCTCAGCTTAAGTACCAATTAAGTATGCAGATTGAAAGCAGCATGAATGTTAAGAACAGAAAAGCACAGCAAGATCTTGAAATAGCAAAGCAGGAATCATGACAATAAACTCCCTGTCTAAATTAGTAGTATTAGTAATGTGCCTATCTAAGAGTTACACCAACCCAGTGTGTGTCAGTAAATGTTAGTAACTTAAAAACAGTTAATTGTCAATTAAGCTTAGAGAGCCCCGAATCAGCACAGCACAGAAGGAAGAGGGAAATACCAAAGCCAACCAGAGCTCAGAAATGTGCAACAACGAAGGCACGGGGTGGAACGCAGACAAGCGGTGGAGTGGCATGGCAGACCTGGCAAAAACAAAAACATGGAAAAGTAAAAACATGGACATGGAACATGAATAATGAAACGTAAAATCCTAATACAAGAAACTGTTAAAACTATGGCATGAACTATGAAACTTGAACTATGGAATCTTGAAACATGAAACTGTTAAAACCATAAATAATACTGTTCTGGCCAAAGGCCAGAACCCTGGAACACAACAGAATGTGATGAACAAAAGGAGCCAAGAGCAGGATCTGATATTAAGAGGATGGAACTTTATTGGACCGTTCAACAGTCCAACGTTGGGCTATGGTGAACTGAGCGACAGTGGCCAGGCTGGACAAAGTCGGTGGGCAGGTAAAGGTTAGGTAATGGCAGACAATGCATAGATGGTTGGGCTGAGCAAGGCCAAAGAACTTGTCCTCAGTCAATACTGTGCAATCAATTTGTGGGGACAGGGAGACACGGGGAAAAGGAATGATGACTCTTACAAGGAAGACAATTGATCAGGGAACAGCCAGCACAACATAGAGCAGAAAAACGTACTGAAACGAGGAAGGTAAACACAGATGCCAACCACTGGAAAGTGGCTTGAAACCATAGACTGTCTAAAAAGATGGATGAAGCAACTGTGACGTCACCCATTGGTTTCAAAATACCATTTAGGAAGCCATGATTTTAGCAATTTGAACAGCGCCATTTTGTCATTTTGAAACCGGATGTGATTTCTGTTGGATGAGAGTGTGAATTGAAGTTCCAGGGAGAAGTGAGTGGTGTATCTACGTGTGGATCCGACCTTATCTGACGAGGGCCAGAGGATAGCTACACCCCATAAAGCAGATCTGGCTTTATACTTTATTCTAGTCCATTTGGGACCATAATTTACAAAAATGAACATCATGATGAATTGAAGGAGACTTAAAACTTGCGATAGATACCATAAAATAATGTGGTAAATCATTATTGAAATAATAAATATGGTGGTAAAGTAGGGTCATTTTCTCATAGACTTCTATTGCATTGAACTTCTTTCTGCAACCACTGACGTCGCCATCTGCTGGTGATTGAATAGAATGCAATTTTCAGAGATTTCTGCATGGGCTTCACTTTTCAGACCCGGATGCTGCGTCCATCTTTTTTTACAGTCTGTGCTTGAAACTCTGGGGCTTGTCTCACAATCTGATGGAGAATGACAATAAAAAAAACACAGGGACTATGATTAACATTGAGGAAAAGGTGCGAGTCAAGGGTGAGTGGAATGTACAGAGGGAGGGATGAAGTCACAAAATAATAATTGATGAGAAACGATTAACAAAATAAAACTCAATACAGACACAAACAGCCAATTTGGGATTATAAAGGAGTCTAGGATGTAGTGCTCAGGAACCTGGAAACATTCTTCGGGACTATACCATTCCCAATCCACTGAGATTTGGTGGCATCAACCCCTGCGCTAAACATCCTGGATTTGACACACTGTGTATGCACGACCACCGTTGAATTGTCTGGGGAGAGGCAGAGGTCAGAGAGTAGGGCAAAAATGAGAGCAGATGACAAGATAATACAGGACACATGGAGCAAGGAAAGATGAACAGCTGAGGGGCTAATGACTTGAGAGATGGGGAAGGGGTCAATGAACATGAGGGTGAGCTGCTTGCTACTGCCAGGAGGGAAATATCTCTTGCTGTGAGCCAGACCTTTTACCACTCCTAGTCCTTAGGCACACAGTGGTGCTGGCATTTTCTCTGGTTCTGGCCGACTGGACGTGTTGAAACAGATGAGCTCATGCTATCCTCCACCCCTGGATGGAGACCAGGAGCTGGGTCAAGCTTCCACTTTGGAGACCTGTGAAAGTTGGTAGCCCAGGCAGCAGTCGAAGTGTGACTTCCATAGACCAGCTACCTGGGGGGAATTATGGGCTTACTCCACCCAGTTATGAAGACAAGACACTCAGTGAGGCAGCGCAGGCATTTCCCCCAGGTCCTGGTTTAGTTTCTCGGTATGGTCCTTGGTCTGTGTTTGGAAACCAGACGAGAGTTGTCCACTAGGGAGCGGAGGGCTTTCCAGAACTGAGTGGTGAATTGGAAACAATCTCATGCAGAACTCCATAGATGCAGACAACATCATGGAAGAGGAGTTTGGCTGTTTCTTTGTCTGTGGGCATCTTTGCCAGAGGGACGAAGTGGGCTGCCATTGAGAACCTGTCCACAATAGTGAGAACCACAATATGAAGGTCAGACTTAGGCAGCCCAGTAATGTAGACCACAGCAATGCATGCCCACAGGTGTATGCACCGGAGTCAGTGAAGGCCTTCACTGTTAGCAGTCTTGTCATTGAAGTTGCTTGTGAAAGAGAGGTCAGGAGGAAGAGGAGATGGAAGCCCCGGTAAGCACCTTTTCGCCTCAGGCTGGGCGTAGGCATCGAATGAACAGGAGGTGTTTAGGTATTTGGCCCTGCCGTAGTAGAGGCACTGGCTGGAATTGATGAGTTGCTGGTGTTCTGAAGGGGACAGTGGGGTATGCCTGCTGTGATCTACCAACATGGGTTCAGCAGGTGGTAAGACGGAGCTGACCCAGAGATTAGGTCCACCTTGGCAAGTGGAGATGGGGCCCAGATGTGTTAGTTCTCGTGCTTCTCCCATGGGAGAGTGTCAATTCAGAGGGCTAGATCAATGGGGCCATTGGAATTCTGGGGAAGGTCAGAGATGGTCATCTCATCCTGGATCCGATCAACCAGCCTGTTGAAGAAGGTGTTGTAGAGACCCGGGGGATTCCAACTGGCAGTGGCAGCGAGGGTGCGGAATTCAGTAGAGTTGTCTGAGACTAACTGGTGGTCCTTATGCAGATGAAGTTAGCAACAAGTAGTAGCATGACCAGACTGAGAGCAATCAAAGACTTTCCTCATCTTCTCAGCAAAGGCTGAAAAGGAGTGGGTTACAGGGCTGTACGCCTCCCAGCTGGCAGCTGCCCAGTCTTGTGCTTTACCAATGAAGCAGATGATGGCATTGGCAACTCTTGACTGCTTGGTGGGGAATGAAGAAGGAGCCTAAAGACCATGGAGCACTGGTATACAAATCTATGGCAAGAGGTGTGGTTCCCATCATACTGGTCTAGAAGCATGATGCTAGGCAGCCGGACCCTATTAGAGTGGCCTTGGGACTTGAGGACCAGTGTACTGGTAGCCTGGGCAGGTGCGGCAGTGTCCCGGGAGAGCTGAGCAACGGCAGACATCTGTCCAGTTAGGGCCTGCATGGACTCTAGTTACTGGTAGAGCTCTGCCTCCTGGTGTACCAGGCAGATCCCCTGGATGTGCAGTATCTCAGATGGATTGCCACAATCTGCTTACTCCATGGCTAGCCAGATTGTTCTGTCAGGACATGATGAGCAAAAAGAGTCAAGAGCAGGACCTATTACATAGAAGATGGAGCTTTATTGGAGTGTAAAACAATTCAAGGTTGATCAACGGTAAACCGAGTAATGGAGAGCAGGCAGGACATAGTCGGGCCAGCAGGGGTCAGGCAGCAACAGACAGTGTACAAGCAGTTCGCCTCAGTGAGGTCAAAGGTCTGGTCCACAAGCAAATCTTTGTGGTCGATCCAGGGGGAGTGGGAGAAACAGGGAAGAGGATGGATGACTCTAACAAGGAAGACATTTGAGGAGAGACATACAGTAGTGCACAGTGATGATAATAAGCCACCACTTTCATCTAAAAGGGGACCTAATATTTTTCCACAATTTTTTGGTGAAAAGATATTGAAAAATACTAATGTAGGTAATGACAACAAAAAAATTCCCACGAGTATATTGAGGTAAAAATATGAGTCATTAACAAAAACAAAAATTTTGACTCTTGCTTTTCTTAAATGCATTTTGAAGGCTCAAAAATTTGTACTCGCATTAATACTCGCTACATTATTCCGCAAAATTACCTCTGATGGTCATTTGTTCCAGTATATGAGGTGACATATTCATATTTATACACATACGACAAGATCCATTATTCCAGATGCCTCTGTGGAAATGGTCTGATTGGTTGTGTTGCTGCTAAGATCAACATCAAAAATGACTTGAGTTTGCAAAGAAATTCAAGGATTGGACACCAATAGACTGGGAACAAGTCCTTTGGACTAATGAATCAAAATTTGGGATTTTCTCGCCCAAACTCAGAACATGCATGCACCATAGAATTAGAGAATGTTTCAAAAATGACTGATTAACCCCCTCAGGAAAATGTGATGGTAATATTATGGCTTTGTGAGGTTACGCTTAGGAACCAGACGCGAGAACCAAGTAATCCAACAAACTTGAATTTTATTAAGGATGGGGGTGAACCCCCGCAGAGCAGGAAGCAACAGTACAAAGTCCAGAATCCAAAAATCAGAATCCCAGGGACGTAATCCCAGTTGTAAACGGCAGCAAACACAAAACTCGTGGTCGGGCAAAAAAGGTTCCGTACACAGATGCAAACAAATCCGAGACAAAGCCAAAATCCCAAACGGGGACTATCCAGTCAGAAGAGAACCGCAAAGAGTACAAAGCATAAACGATAGTAGCACAGGCAAGCTAAGGGAAATGTTCCAACAGAGCCTGGTTGTGAAAAGCCTGCTTAAATACATGTAGGGGAAGTCACATGCTATGATAGGAAACAGGTGAGCTGGATCAGACTAATTAACAAAGAAACGAAAAAGAGGAAGTTCCTAACCACATGAAATTGGCAAAAGACAAAACACGGACAGGGATCACAAGACAGCCTATGAACAAACATACGGCTGCGGTTCGGGAGTGCTAACCTGCACAGATAAAGAGGCAGAACAGAGTTTAACAGGTTCGGAGGATCCGCTGAAACGGAGCAAAGTAGATTGAGTAAAGACAAGGGGTGGAGACTAGAATAGGGCGACTGCTGAGAGCTCGTTAGTCAATTAGTAAAGTGCAGCTATACAATCCCAAGTGCTCCTGTTGTGTTCTGTGGGTCTGTGTGTCTGGTTAGTCAATTTTAGGTTTTTATTATTTTGGTGGTCAGTTTTCAGTCCATGTCTCAGTGTTCACATTTTATTCCTCTCCCGTGTTAGTCCAGTCCACGTTTTACCCATGTACTGTCTTTGCTTTCTCCCCGGTCGCGTCATTGTATGTAGCAGTTTCTGTCTTAATTGATTGTGACACTGTTTCGGGTGATTTAATGGATTCTGGGTTTCAGCCTTCCTTCCGCTCTTGTTTGCTGGTTTCCCCTTGCTTTCCTATATGTACTAACAATTACTAACAGTTTGTTGTTTTTCTAAAATTACTAACCATAATAATATTGTATATAATACTAACCTACTAACGAGCACCCGGGATTGTATTGCTGTACTTACTAATTAACTAATGATCTCTCAGCAGTCGCCCTGTTGTAGTCTCCGCCTCTTGCTTTTCTATTCACTGGCTTTGCTAAGTTTTCTTGCAGAACCTCTGCATTCTCATTATCTATTCTGGCTCTCATTCTGTACACTTGGGTGTCTTTTTATCCAGTTTATTTATCCCGTCTTTGGGATTGTCTTGTGATCCTCTTCTGTGAGTTAATGTTTATCTGTTTCAGGTAATTAGGTTTCCGTTATGTTCCACCCCTTGTTAATTATATCAAGTTCCTGCACCTGTGTCTGTCCGTGCCCCTGCCCTATATCAGTTCCAGCCTCCAGCACTTCAGATCAGATCTGACTTCGCTCCCGCCTGCTTCACACCACTCCAGGCCCTGTGCACTTTCCCTCTGGTCCCCTCATCTCTTCAGTGTGGTCTTCAGCCGCATTCCCAGCCCAGCCTTCCCTTCCTGCTGCCTTCAGCCCCTGGTGCCCCCTGTCTTCCGAGCCCTGTGTGCCACCTGTTCTGTGCCCATTGTGCCAGTCCCGTTCGCCGTCTCCAGAACCCTGTGTGCCACCTGTCCTGTGCCCAGTGTGCCAGTCCCCTTCGCCATCTCCAGAGCCCTGTGTGCCACCTGTCCTGTGCCCAGTGTGCCATTTCCCTTCACCGTCTCGAGAGCCCTGTGTGCCACCTGTCCTGTGCCCAGAGTGCCAGTCGCCTTCGCCGTCTCCAGTGCCCTCAGTGTGTCAGTCGCCTTCGCCGTCTCCAGAGCCCTGTGTGCCACCTGTCCTGTGCCCAGTGTGCCAGTCGCCTTCGCCGTCTCCAGTGCCCCCAGTGTGCCAGTCGCCTTCGCCGTCTCCAGTGCCCCCAGTGTGCCAGTCGCCTTCGCCGTCTCCAGTGCCCCCAGTGTGCCGGCCGCCTTCGCCGGCTTCCGAGCCCAGCATCCCTGCCGTCCTGTCTGCCCCCCTCCTGATGTTCTCCCTCACCCTTCTCCCGGCCAGCTGTGCTTCCCGAGTTAGCCATCTGCCAGCTGTGCCCACGGTCTCGTCTTGTGCCTGCCCTCTCCCTTTTCTGAGTGTCCCCTAGCTCCCTTTTCTGAGTGTCCCCTAGCTCCCTTTTCCAAGGTGTCCCCTAGCTCCCTTTTCCGAGGTGTCCCGAGTCTGCCCCTTGTTTTTGGATTCCTGAGTTCTCCCTCCTTCAGTGCTGTAGCACGGTGTTTCCGTTAGCCGGTGTACCCCGTTTTTCCCCCCTGTCTGGTTCCCTGTTTATTTAATAAATTATTATTTTGGATCCCCGCATCTGGCGTCTCTCCCTTTTGTCCTCCCGTTCCCTTTGTTTCCAAGCATTCCCGAGAGTTCCTAGTGTTTCCTTCCCATACCGTAACAGCTCCTTAGTAAATTGTTTATAGTACTAATGTTAATATGGGTTAGTATCTTTAACTAAAATAACAAACTGTTAGTATGGTTAGTAATGATGGATCAGTAAGGCGAAGGAAGCAAACGAGATTAGAAGGAATAATTGAAATCCCAGAAACCATGAAATCACCCGAAAGTGTGGCACGAAATACTGGGGCAATGAGCAATCACATGACATGAGACCAGACAGGGGAGACAAAGTACTATGCATGGTATGAAACAAGAACCGGAATCTGACTGAGGGAATGGATCATGGCAGAAATACAGACAGAGCAAAAACATGGCATGGAATCAGAATTATAATCAAAACATGGTCAGACAAGGCAGAATCATAACAGGCTTGGGGTATAGTCTGCTCGAATGCAGCAGGTGATCACTCAAAAACAGACGGAATCATGGATCTAAGTATCATAGCATCCTTGGGAGGCACGCATTGCCATCTGGAGAGAAACTGATCGGTCAGGGATTTTATTTTCAACCAGATAATGACCCTAAACACACTTCTAAGTTGTACAAGAATGATCTCAGTCGGAAAGAATCATCTGGTGATATAGCCATTATGATTTGGCCTGCTCAAAATCTATACCTTAATCCGATTGAGCAGATCTGTTGTAACATTGAAAGAATTTTTTGGGAATGCACTTCAAACCAGATAGAATGATCTAGCGAGTGAGGAAATAAAAAAATGTGAAAACTATGCCTGAAAGATTAAATGCTGTAATCAACGCGAAAGGTTGCCACACCAAGTATTGACTTTTAATCTCAAAAAGACATTATTTTTGTTATTACGATATATTGTTATCTGTTTACTGATTTTTGTCTACTTGATCCAATATGACATGAAATTGAATACTTGAAAAATTTCTAATTTTTCTTCATTTTTTATGTGAAAAATCATCACTGCACACTAAAGTAGATAACATGAAATAGGAATGTGTTATTCTTCCACGTTTCCATCTGTCCGTCCGTCCCTTGAACTTCTCTTATGGGCCAGAACTCCCTTAAAATGCAGTATTTCTCCACGAAATTTCATATATAAAGAATGTCATATGGGCATTTTCACATCACAAGCTGTATCAACCCGAGACCCCAGTATCAGCCTGAGAGTTTTAGCTCGAGGGCTGATAGTATCGAATGACGAATAACATCATTTCAGGTTATTACTGTCATCATTACAGGCCAGTAGCGCGAACATTTGCTTTTAGTCAGCAGTGTTCCAAAGTCAATGGAACACTCATTAGCTAGCTAACATGCAAACACGATTTTCTCCATTAAGGTTGGAAATTTCTGTTTCTATGATAACTTACGCACAAAGTGTTTTACTACAGCCTTTCACATGAATATTTCTGCAAAACGCGACATTACGCTTTCTGTTTACAAATAATTCTGTATCAAATTCATTTTCTGTAACATAGTCTAGTTCAAAAATTTCAGCCAATTAGGAATTTATGAGTCCCTCTGCCACGACAGCGGCTAATCAGCGTCTGCAGCGATGCATTGCTAACAACACTCGTGACTGTTGCTATGGCAATGATCGCTGCCACTGATACAGGATTTTTCCCGGCGGGCAGATACGGGTGATACAGGATTATGCCCGCGGGCTGATACAGCCTCGTGCCTCGCGCTTGTATCACAGGTGCAGATTCCCTGTATTTATAAGGAAGTGTATGCTAAATGGATACATCTTATTGCCTTTTCATACTTCTGTCTGTCCAGCCAGCCTGTTCCTCTCTGGGCCTGAACTCCAATATCATTCAATATTTCCCTACAAAATTTCACATATGGACACATCTGATTTTGTGGATGTGCCTTTTCATACTCCCTTTCGTCCTCTTGTCCCTCTGTCCGTCCCTCCAGTGTGTTTTGTCTCCAGGTCACATATCAGCCATCCTGTTATTTTCCGGGCCAGAACTCCTTAACCATTCAATTTTTCTCAGCTAAATTTAGTATTTGGCTGCATCTTATGTAGATGTGCCTATTCATATTTCCATCCATCCTCCTGTCTGTCCATAGTCCTGCCTCCACATTTTGTTTTAAACCAGATATCAGCGATGCCTGGCAGGGGATCTGAGTCTTTCATGCTTGTTGATTTATTGTCTCATTTCCTCCCTTGCTCCCTAGTTTTATCATTTGTATACCTCGCCCATTTCCTGAATGTCCCATCTATTGCTAGATTGTCATGCTTTATACCTTACTAAGCCTCCCGCTCAGTTTATGCCGTCTTATTTTGAGCGAAGCTCTTCTTCTGAGGGTTTCAAGTAAATTAATGATTAAGTTGGATGTAATTCCTTTTTTAAGAGTCAAATTAATATTAAAAAGGCTCTCCAGCCTTTATATCGGCCTCCAGGAGTGGGACTGCATTCTTGTTGAAACATCACTCCTGCCTATTCTTTTGAGTCGGTTCATTAGGAACACCTCCTAAGCCTTCATCGATTTCCAGGACTAGGACTGCATTCCTGCTAAATCCTTCAGTTCGGCTGTCAAGCAGTCCTGCTTCTGTGAGGGGGATTCACCGCCTGGCTACTGCCCTGCGACAGCCACTGGCCTCCTTCCCATTCCAGTCATTATGAATTGAGCTGGACAGCCTCTCGACAGTTCTGGGCTATGGCTGCTCCCTCCTCTATTTCTCTATTCCCGTGAATAAATACTGGCTTGTGGATTGAACCCTAAATCTGCGTTCAGTTCTCTGTCTGGATCATAACTGATATCAACCACTGGAAAGTTGCTTAAAGCACTCGGGCTTGTCTGACAATCTCATGAAGGTGAGGACAATAACAAAAACTTCAAAACACAGAAAATATGGCTAACAATGAGGAAAAGGAAGATGAATGTACTGAGGGAGGGAGGAAGTTACAATACAATGATTATATGATGAGAAACAATTAACAAAATTGAAACCAGAACTGATGCGAACAGCCAGATTGCGGGGAGAACGACTGTAACATAATACCAGCAATTGCTATTTTAAAATGACATATGGTTTACGGAAGACTTCTTTACACCATTCCCCTCAGTTTGCACCTGTTCAGTAGATGTTAGAATTTACTGTACTATTCCATTTCCAAGGAATTTGACACAATAATGAAAATGCTCATAAAAAGGACAACAGATTTGGAAATCAGTCTTGACCTGTAGTAAAATGAAAACAAGAGAAGATATATATATATTTTTTTTGGTTCTGTACTTTATTGTTTGTTTTTTTTTTTTTTAATAAACACTCATTTGGAAGTTAGGCCTTCAACACATAAGGTAAGTTCGGACATGGGTGAATTTACATTACATCACGTTTCTGGTCAATAGCATTCTAAGTAATCGTTTTGCGAGCTGGGGATGCCCTTTTTTCCAGATTTGAAAAAAATTCCCCAATGGTGTCCATCTTTAGTTGCTCAGACATCTGGGGACTTGATTGTTGAATTTTGAGCAACTTAAAGCACCGCTGATGTTCAAAAGGAGACAGGTCTGGACTACAGGTTGGCCACTCTAGCAGCCGAGGATGCCATGCTGGTGTTACTTGCAGAGTGTGGCTTGCCATTGTCTTTTTGAAACAAGCATGGGCGTCCTTGAAGACAGCACGCCAAAGAAATAAGTAATCAACTAAACAGATTTTGATTGAATCAACTGAACTGATATTAATAAAAGCAGAAATCAACTGCTTGTGTGTGTGTGTGTGTGTGTGTGTGTGTGTGTGTGTGTGTATTTGTGTGTAATACCTTGTGTGAAATATGATCCTCAACACTACTTATTTAGTCATCTGAATTTACAGACTTGCCAGTAGCTGGAGGATAATGACATTGTCGCTTTCGCTGACACGATGGCTCTGTTCACTGGCCTATTAGAACAAAGCTCATTCCATAGAGGGCACACCCACTCAGGCCATCCGTTGTTCAGATTTTTGTCAAAAACCGGGCCCAGAAATCATGGAAATTTCATGATATTTTTGCTAAGAAGTTTATACATGTCCCTTTTATACATCCAGGAATATTATAACATAAAAAATACTGCATAATAGGTCCCCTCTAAAGCTGTCAGACTTTAACTTCATATTAATTCTCTGAAAAAGTCACAGTCTTGGAGAACAGAGGAAGACCAAAAATTTTCTTGCTGTCTTCATACCTACTTTTTTCCTCAATTGGCAGGCTATGGCAGTTGATAGTTTATGCGCCCATTTTCAATAAGATTTGATTCTTTTGAAAGACTCGGTCACCGTCAGAAAGTCTATCATTGGCAAATAGAGCGAGTGTGACCCCGCAAAAAGCAAAGAAAAAAGTGACATGATCACGTGCAAAGCTATTGTTGCATATCTGCCTGCCGGAAAGATTATGAAGGAATAATGATGAAAGAACATGAAGGATTATGTTAATTGCGATAGAAAAGAAGTATGCTGTCAGCCTCAAAGTGTTAAAATGTCAGGATGTCCCAAAGTGAATGTACACATATCCTCCAGTATCAATGCTACAACACAGATGTTCAAATAACCCATGCCATGGGAACTAACCCCTGTACCATAACAGATGCTGACTTATTTCAACCTTACATTGGTAAGAACTGGACAGTTCCTTTTCTTATTTGGCCAGGTAAATGCTACATTTATTATTATGAATGATCAATTAATAAGGTTGACTGGTCTAACAACTTCTCATTGTTTTTACCTTGCCTCAGTCCATTACAGATGAGCTCTACCCAGATGTGAAGGCTGGATTTTTGGGTGTTTGTGACATCCAGTTGGTTTCAAAATTACTGGCACCCTTAAATGGCAATGCACAAAGAATACTAAAAATAAATAAACAATATAATTATGGAATAATGGAATACTCCAACAGGTGTGAAATACTTTTCTTCAATAATGTTTAGATGCAAACAACCAAAATCATAAAAATTATTTTATACAAAATAAATTTTAACAAAGTCAAGATTTAATAATAGTTGGCACCCTTCATTTAGTACTTAGTGCAACTGCCTCTAGCAAGGATAACAGCATGTAGTCCTTTCCTGTCATTTTTGACAACGTTAAGGCACACATCTGGGGAGATTTTGGACTCTTAGCAGATCCTTTAAAGATCCTTTATATTCTTGGGTTTGTGTTTATCTACTGACATCTTCAACTCAGCCCACAAGTTTTCAATTGGATTGAGTTTGGGCGACTGAGATGGCTTTCGCAGAACATTGATTTTGTTGTCACAGAACCATTTTTGTGTGGATCTTGAGGCATGCTTTAGGTTCATTATCTTGTTGGAAGTCCACCGGCCAAGTCCCAGCCTTCTGGAGGAGGTAACCAGATTATCAGTCAAAATAACACCATTAGCTTGTAAACAAAGGGCTTTTTGTGGATGCTCCTTTTATATGCTCTCATGTATGATAGCATCACATCCTAAACACCTGTATACCGTTTTTAGCACATTGCCCTTTTGTCATCTTTTTTGGAATGTGTTGCAGGCATCAAATTCTGAATGAGCTTGTTAATCCAAAAATTTAATTTCAGTGATAAGGTAAAACATTAAGTATTCTGTCTTGTACTGTTTCTTTACATTAATGCAGGTGAAAGTTTACTGTGTTTAGTTGCATTCTCTGTACTGTCCTGCCTTTTTTCTGAAATGGGAGTTGTTGGTAATTAGACATGGTGTCTCTTTCCTTGAAATACTTGTCGATGATGGTAGTCATGGACAAAGTGAAACATTTCTGAACAGGTCTGGTCAAGAAATGGTTTAGAACTGGGATGAGTGTGTGACAGAGGGGGACTACTTAAAATGAAAGGTGAATGAGATGGGAATGCTCAAGCCAGAGGATGAACTGTAAGAAGGGGATGATGAAAAAGATGAGAAAGGAGAAAGAAAATGATAAAGAAATGGCAGAGCAGGGGTGTTGGAAGGAGGAGACCTGGTCAGGGTCGGGAGGAAAAGGAAGTTGACGCCATGGAAACACAGATATACGAGCGTCAGTGTATTGATCTGCAGACTCATTGGTGTAATAGAGTGAACAGTATGATCGAGAGAGCCTGCGGACAGAGTGGGGGCAGGGGGTTGGCATACGGCTGATTGGACTTGAGCCACATTGCTCTCTACAAATATGCTGAGATCCACACTCTCCCCAAGAGACTCCTCTCGCTCACTGCATCATATAGTCCCTGCTAAATGTTTGGACTTACTTTAGTCTTGTTAAAGTGCTTGATTTTCATTGAAATTAAAATGTTTTGACATCTGGAAATGTCTTCAAATAGTGTAACTTAAGAAATGACTAGTCAGAAGTCAAGAAGTGATACTTACATCCCCAAAATGGAGTGTGGAAAGAAATTTTGGATTTGCCTTGACTGCTGGCATTGCCATCAGCCCCGCTACCGCTGCAGATCCCTCATGTCAGTGCGATAACTCAGACAGTTTTCATGGGAATCACTTGAGCCTTCTTACACTCAACAAAAATATAAACGCAACACTTTTGTTTTTGCTCCCATTTGTCATGAGATGGACTTAAAGATCTAAAATTCATTCCAGATACACAATATTACCATTTCTCTCAAACATTGTTCACAAATCTGTCTAAATGTGTGATAGTGAGCACTTTTGCTTTGCTGAGACAATCCATCCCACCTCACAGGTGTGCCTCATCAAGATACTCATCAGACTCCATGATTAGTGCACAGGTGTACCTTAGACTGTCCACAATAAAAGGCCACCCTGAAATGTGCAGTTTTTGCTTTATTGGGGGTCTGGGGACTCAGAACCAGTCAGTATCTGGTGTGACCACCATTTGCCTCATGCAGTGCAACACATCTTCTTCGCATAGAGTTTATCAGATTGTCAATTGTGGCCTGTGGAATGTTGGTCCACTCCTCAATGGCTGTGCGAAGTTGCTGGATATTAGTGGGAACTGGTGCGCGCTGTCGTATACGCCGGTCAAGCACATCCCAAACATGCTCAATAGGTGACATGCCCGGTGAGTATGCTGGCCATGCAAGAAATGGGACATTTTCAGCTTCCAAGGATTGTGTACAGATCCTTGCAACATGGGGCCGTGCATTATCTTGCTGAAACATGAGGAGATGTTCATGGATGTATGGCACAACAATGGGCCTCAGGATCTCATCACAGTATCTCTGTGCATTCAAAATGCCATCAATATAATGCACCTGTGTTCTTCGTCCATAACAGATGCCTGCCCATACCATAACCTCACCGCCACCATGGGCCACTCGATCCACAACATTGACATCAGCAAAGCGCTCACCCACACAACGCCACACACGCTGTCTGCCATCTGCCCTGAACAATGTAAACCGAGATTCATCCGTGAAGAGAACATCTCTCCAACGTGCCAGGCGCCATCGAATGTGAGCATTTGCCCACTCAAGTCTGTTACGACGACGATCTGGAGTCAGGTTAAGACCCCGATGAGGACGACGAGCATGCAGTTGAGCTTCCCTGAGACGGTTTCTGACAGTTTGTGCAGAAATTCTTTGGTTATGCCAACCAATTGTTTCAGCAGCTGTCTGAGTAGCTGGTCTCAGACGATCTCGGAGGTGAACCTGCTGGATGTGGAGGTCCTGGGCTGGTGTGGTTACACGTGGTCTGCGGTTGTGAGGCCGGTTGGATGTACTGCCATATTCTCTGAAACGCGTTTGGAGACGGCTTATGGTGGAGAAATGAACATTCAATGCCCGAGCAACAGATCTGGTTGACATTCCTGCTGTCAGCATGCCAAATGCACGCTCCCTCAATGCTTGCGTCATCTGTGGCATTTTGCTGTGAGACAAAACTGCACATTTCAGAGTGGCCTTTTATTGTTGGCAGTATAAGGTACACCTGTGCACTAATCATGGTGTCTGATGAGCATCTTGATGTGGCACACCTGTGAGGTGGGATGGATTGTCTCAGCAAAGCAAAAGTGCTCACTATCACACATTTAGACAGATTTGTGAACAATGTTTGAGAGAAATGGTAACATTGTGTGTCTGGAATGAATTTTAGATCTTTGAGTCCATCTCATGACAAATGGGAGCAAAAACAAAAGTGTTGCGTTTATATTTTTGTTGAGTGTATGTTCATTCTTTGTGCATAAAGGAGGAATCTAGCTCTTTTGTGCAACTCACAACCTTTCTTGTACTACCACCAACAGGTCAAACTCTGTATGTCCAAATGCAATAACTCAAACAGTTTTGATGCTGTGATCATGTATGGTGCCAAGAGAAGGACTCTTATTAAAGGAGAACAGGCTTACAATGGTAGTGAATCGGGCATAACGTTGCCATGCAAAGAAATCGTCATTTTTTTCATCATTAACAAGGCTCAAAGTAGCTCCACACTTGATCACTAGAAGTCCGAGGGCCCTGACATTTAAAACGAGGCACTGAGAACTTTGAAAATGCACAGGTAGCTTATTAAAAAAAGGCTGTTTGTGCAAACCTAACCTTGAGGTAGTTTCCAGTCGCTTCCATCTTGAAAGTCACGATAAGGCGATTGACGAGCACGAACAAATAGGAAGGATAGGGGAACAGATTGCAATCTATTTGTTCGTGCTCGTCAGTTGACTTATTGTGAGTTTCAAGATGGAGGCGACTGGAAACTACCTCAAGGTTAGGTTTGCATAAACAGTCTTTTTGAATAAACTACCTGTGCATTTTCAATGTGTTCAGTGCCTCATTTTAAATGTCAGGGCCCTCAGAATTCTAGCGATCAAGTGTGGAGCTACTTTGAGCCTTGTTAATGATGAAAAAAATAGCGATTTCTTTGCATGGCAATGTTATGCACGATTCACTACCATTGTAAGCCTGTTGGCAGCTTCGGCTAAAAAGCCATACATTTTGAAATGTCGCATGCGTACGGAGGTGGGGTATTCAACAAAGGTTAGTGCTCGTTATCATGTTTCAATACACCCAAAGTCAATTTCACCCGGAATTTTCCTTTAATTTAGGTCACCATATGACCGTTTCAGTAGTTACATCACCAGGCCAAACTTTTAATTTCTAAAACTTGCAATAACTCGAACAATGATGGGAATCTTTTCAAAGCTGCTTTCCACTTTTCTGGTGGGGACTTTCTTGATTTTGATGATTATATTAGTTTTACTGTAGCGCCAGCATTCACCACTTGGCCAAACTATGCATTTTGCTGATGGGGAGAATGCGGTAGTTCCGAGGATATACACTACCACTCAAAAGTTTGGGATCACTTGCAAATTTCTTCGTTTTCCAAAGAAAAATACATTTTCATGCACTGCACAAATATTTTTTTCCATTTCACAAACGATTAAAAATAATCGGATGATTTTCAAAGAATGATCTACATTTTTGCATAGAGGCCTATTATCAGCAACTATCAGTCCTCTGCATCAATCTCCTGGTATGGCTGCAAATCCAAGTTAAGCATTTTATAAGGCTAATTGATTATTAGAAAACCCTTCTGCAAATGTGTTGCACAGCTGAAAACCGTTGAACTAATAAGGGAGCGCAAAAGGGAGCATGGCATTCTTGAGGTTGGTTTAGCACCTGAAGCATCAGCAGTTGTTTGTTTGTTTTCAGGCTTAAAATGGCCAGAAAGAAAGAACTCTCTTTAGAGACCCGTCAGTCTATTGTTGTGCTTAGAAAAGAAGGCTATTCAATGCGAGAAATTGAAAACTTAAAATCTCATACCATGCTGTCAACTACTCCCTTCAGAGAGCAGCACAAACAAGGACAGAAAAAGGAGTGGGAGGCCCCAATGCACAACTGTGCAAGAAGACAAATACCTGAGTGTATGTAGTTTAAGACAAAGACTCCTCACAGGTTGTCAACTAGCAGCTGTGGTAAATAGTTCCCATCAAACACCAGTTTCAGTATCAACAGTGAAGGTGGCTTTTTTTTTCGATGAAAGCAAAGTTCGAAGTACAAAGTTCATCATTTTCCATTAAAATCATTATTTCTAACTCAGACAATGTCAGCATGTTCTGTTCATTTGCTTTATTTCCTATTTAGATTAATTTTGTGTGTGTCTCCATGGAAAACAAGAACATTTCCGAGTGATCCCAAACTTTTGAGCGGTAGTATACCTTTCTGTCATCCACTGACGGTAGTTTCCTTGTTTATTTTGCAGGATAGTGTCCAAAATTTGGCAAAATGAGAAGATTGGCCAACTTGTGTCATGGTCAAGCATGCAGAGTGGATGCTCACAGTCTCAGAGAGATTTTCTCCTGTCTGAGTCACTTGTGTAGCCACCATTAATCTCAGCAGCTACCCACAGAGAGTACTTGTCTTTTCCACTGAAATGCCTTTTCCAGTTACATATTTGCCCTCAACCACTTCAAGGACAATGGCCGCCATAGACAGAGACGGCAGCAGGCCAACCAAACTTATCATACTTGGCGCAAGTGAAAACAATGTACAAAAGTATGAAAACACTAACATATGCTGTGATTCCTGTCTTGAGTAAATAATTCCTTTTTGGAAACTACAGTGCAGTGGTGGCTATGATAAACCACAATGTAAACAAGCAATTTGCATCACTGCCAAACTTGAAAAAAGGGGCCAATTTCTTCAAGTTTTTTGCAGTACTTTTGCGCATTCTTCAGTTTTGTGATACAGTACCTTTAACAAATTGTTTCCAGTTTCCAGCAAGTAAATTAATTAAATAAATCTTGTTTGGGACTTACTGGAGAATCGAATCAAGTACAACACATCTGTGGGAACTTTGTGACTGTCCTTGTAAAAACAAAATATACTGAATACAAATGAAAACGCACCACTTGAAAAAAGTCAATATATAAGTTCAAATGAACTTCAATATAATTTTTATGCAACAGCAGCACTACAGTGACGTCACCCGACATGCCAGGTGCAAGAAATGCAAGAATTTCAAGTTAACTGTAACGCTGGGCAATTTTTTGCAAAAACGCAACATCTTGGACGCACACCACGGGAAAAATTAATTTCACTCTGAATTTGTGCACACATTGCCTTTAAAAGCATGAGAATCCAAATAAAATTTCACTTCTTCACTGACACTTGTGAAACGTCGACACTATGCCGCGACTTACAGCCCCTGAACGGGAACGTGCCATAGGCATGCTCCAAATTGGCGCCAGCAGCAGGGAAATTGCCAGAGGACTACACTGCGTACACACAACGATCGCAAGACCCCATCAAAGGTTTCTGCAAACGGGGAGCACTCGGGACCGTCCTCGACCGGGTCAACAACGTGTGACAACGGCACTTCAGGACCGTCAGATCGTACGGGATCATGTCCGAGACCGAACACTACCAGCGACAAGAACGGCTGCTCAAGTTCAAGGACGACGTGGATTCATTCACCCCAACACCATATGGAACCGTTTGCGAGCTGCAGGCCTGCCTGCACGACGTCCTTATTTCGGCTCCATATTGACGGATCGTCACTGAAACCAGCGTCTACAGTGGGCAAACAGGCACCAGAATTGGCGACTACGACAATGGCACGGTGTCATCTTTTCTGACGAGTCACAATTTCACTTAAGGAACGCAGATGGCCGTATACGTGTTTGGCGGAGATGTGGTGAACGTTATAGCGCCGATTGTGTCGTTCAAACAGACCACTGGGATGGTGGCAGCGTTATGGTGTGGGGTGGAATAAGCTACCGTCACAGAACCCCTCTCCATATCTGCAGAGGAAGGGTGAACGGCGTCTACTACCGGGACCAGGTGCTGCAGAACCATGTTGTGCCGTTCTTCAACCAACACCACGATGCCCACACGTTCCAACAGGACAACGCTAGGGCACACACTGCAAGGCCGTCCATGCAGTACCTTGCACAGCAGAACATCCCCGTGCTTCAGTGGCCAGCTCTGTCACCCGACTACTCCCCTATCGAGCACTTATGGGATTAAATTGGACGACGACTTTCACGTCGACGCCAGATGGACAACATCCGAGAAATTGAGGTTGCCCTTGTTCAGGAGTGGAATGCTATCCCTCAGAACACTATCCAGAGACTGATCAACTCCATGCGACGACGATGCACCGCATGTGTCAATGCAAATGGCGGTCACACCCGTTATTGACTTTCCTGTTTGACCCCTACACCAGTTAAACCTCTCTCGCGCATTAGCATTATCGTGAATGAAATTGAATGATGTTTACATGTCTTCTTAAATCATTCATTATCTCAAATGCATCATACGTATATACTTCACATATCAATCCGTGGAGCTATTCCAGATTTTGTGAGTGGTGCGTTTTCATTTGTACTCAGTAATATGTGAGTATACTCAGATATTTCAAGTACAAATGGTGGTTATTTTTCATTAATTTAAGATTAGGATTTTTTGGGGGGGAAATACGTTTCATTGCAAATAAAATGTCAGTGTGTTCAAATATTTGACAAATATTATTCAGTTACAGCCCCCTGTCTCAGTCTGGTGCAAATATGATTTTAATAGGATGCTGTATCATGCCTGAAGTGCACTATATATTTATTCCTGAACTATGATATGGGTTATGCATAATGGGGCAGAACGTCAAAACCAGGCTTGATACAGTGTGAGATACTATCTAAGTTCATAAATATCCCTAGTGATAAGTACTCAAGTGGTTGGAACACTGCAATCCCTGTTGAGCCAAATAGCCAATTCTTGCCATTTTGTTATGTTGTTATTTTGTACATGATATTAGAAGTAGAATGTCCATGTCCAAAGAGTAGACTTGCTTTACAGCATTTTTTCAAATCATAAGAATTTGCTGCTCAGTGTAATTCTTCAGACACCATGTAGAGCAAATGTCTAAAATCAGTTCATTCAATGTTGAAGGAAGACATGGAAAAAATTTTGCTCTCTGATTACTGAGTTTTTAAGCTCTACTGATTAATACTTGAAGTACAGCATGATTCAAGTTTACATTGAGTGTGGGCAAAACATTCCCCAATTATTTTTGTCAGTTTATCCAAGGGAAAAATGTTTTTTGTGTCCGCTTATCAGCAGTCACTCGTCAAAAGGGTAACTTCAATTTGTAAATTATTTGTAATTGCTTCTTATGATTAAAATCATTGATGTTTACTGGATGTAAAAGTTGAATTTGCTATTTTGTCACTAAACACAATCATATGTCATAGTGATCACTTACATGCAGTTGGACTCTAGTGTCTTTCTTGCCTTATCTATTTAAGCTAACTGCAGAAGCCGAGAGTCAGTGGCCACATTTACATGGGTAGTTTTCCACAATCTGATTGAAATCGATCGGAATAAGTGAACCTGATTTGATCTGTATACATGAAGTTTAAGTAAAGAGATCCACGTTCAATCGGCGTTGACATGGCCCCAGCTGAATCCGATTGTATCGTGTTTTTTTACCTGCGCATTACGTCACTCTGCGTACGTCACTTCACTTATGAGCCTCTTACGTACTAGGAGCGCATGCGCGGACCGAACAATCCTCTTTATCAACACAATCCGCTCCACTCAGTCGTTTACATGGAGCATGGAGCAGATTATCAATCGGCGTAGACTACCTCTTACAATCCGATCTGAAATACAATCGGATCCGGGTGAATCAGATTGGCTAAGGTGTTTATATGAGACATTTTCAATCTGATTGACCTTTCGATCTGATTGTAAAAAGGATTTTTGGACCCATGTAAACGGGGCTAATGTTGTGTTTGTTGGCACTTGCAATGGGATCATTCCATATGAAGTCAACCAGAGGTACCCAGGTCACCGACTCAGATTTGGCTCAGATTTATTTTGGAAGTACCTCTATAGTCATAATGAATACATGCAAAAATTTTAGGCTCCTACTTCAAGGGGTTTCCAAGATATGGTGCCCCAAAAATCAGAGGCCATGCCCCAAGCTAATTGTGAACGTTAATTTATAGGGATATTGGAGGCCAATATCTTTGGATCCAATCATAGGTATGGGCTGAAAATTTCAATCGAGGGTATCTTGGGAGCAAGCTTTCAGAATCTTTTTTCAAAATGTAAAAAATCCTAGTGGGTGACCATGGAAGATTCTTGTACTTTGGTTGAGTTCATGTGGAATGACCCAATGACATTGCTGATTTGCCTGTCCTGTGAATGCAATCTAATGCTGGTTTTATATTCGCTTTATCATGATGAGTCTTCCTACTGGGCTGATGGTGGTGGGGGAAGGGAGGCGACGTCATCTCGAGTACAACGTCATATCTTAAATGTGAGTGGGCATGAAAAGATTGCCTTGAGATATGCAATGACTATTTAAAATTGGATTACTTGTATAATGGACTGATTATTACTGAGTTATGGTGTATTCAGGTTGGCACTGTAGACACTCCAGTATTTTTTACTCTTGAAAGACCTGCAGTTCTCTGACCATCTTTTTCCATCAGCCTCACTGTCTGTAATTAAGGGTATTTTCACCAGTACATTATTAAGATTTACCTCGTTGGAACATCATACACATTTTAATTTCATATTGTTTTCGCAGGCAAAATTGAAGTCATGCTTGAACATCTGGTCACTGTCAGTCACTGCGATGAGTAGGCTTGTGAGACTGAATGGATCATCATTATTTTGAACAGGCTGACATTCATAATATTTAGTCAAGCTGATGCTAATGATGTGCGTCTAAAGTCCAGCCCTTGTGAATTCTGAACGAATGCCTAAATTGCCACAGAGTCTAGCCCTGTACCAACAGAGACAGTAATGCTGTTTTTGCAAACTGAGTTGCATTCAAAAGCCCTCTCTGTTATGAAGCTTTAATGACAGCCATTTTGTAAGCATCTGCTCATCACTGCTGCAGAGAGTTTTGTCTGGAGGGAAACTAAAGATGAGGAGCTGACATGATTGCCACCCCCCCCCCCACCAAACCTTCGGGCTCCTGGGAACAGGATGCACCCTCATGCTCCTTTTATCCGTCCTGTACAGTCATTACCCGCCCCTGGGCCACATAATTGCATTTCAGTTGGCGTATTCCTAAATTGAATTTATGGTGCTGGTCATACTCAATTCTGTCTGTTTGACCAGCCCAATGCTCCCCCTGTCAGCACTTGAGTGCTTGATGCTCTGTCTGGGATTGTGAACAAAAGATCCCTCAGCCCTCACAGTCCTGTGCCCTTCTCTGTCGTGTTTTATCACTAAAGGAAACCAGAGCTCCAAAGAGAAAGAGAAAAGCGACATATCTCATTTTACAGCCTCAGAGGTCCCTCTCTGCTGTCTATAATTTAATGGTCTCAGTCAAGCGTGATAGACATGAGCCATCTAATAGAGAACCACCCATGCATACGAACAATATTTTCTTGAAATATTAAAAATAGAAAAAAAAAGACCTTCCAATTCCAATTTAAGAGGCTTACGATGTATCTCTACTTTCTTTATCTGAAAACCTGCTGGTAAAGATGAATAGTTTGCAAGAATCCCGATCCCACACTATACAGATGTAAATGTTTTTGCGTGAATATACAGATATAGTTATGCATATAAAATATGTTTGATGTGATTGTAAGGCTTTAAAACCTACTTGATACATTTAGTGGGTTTTTGATTATCTCTCAGAAAGATACTTGTAACACAATCCCCCACGTCGAATATATCTACAGCCTGATCTACCGCGGTTGCAATATTCTTTCCTTTTGTCACACTAGCTCTATCTCGTGGAGAGCTTTAGTTTTGCAAGTACAGAACAACGTCAAGGGATGCATAAAGCGTGGGCTGCATCCTTATACGTAAGGCTGCAATTTTAGGGATCGTCACTTACTTCCATCTGCCAAACTAACATTTAGAATCAAGTATAACATTAAATTTAGGGTTAGGTTTTGGGTTAAGGGTAACAGTCAAGGTTAGACAGAGTAACCAGTGACAACTCACTTAAACCAAAGCTGTTTAATGGAAATGAAATGACGTTACTCAAGTTCGCAGATGGAATTAAGCGACGACTCCAAAAAATTAAGGCTTCAAAGGACGCAGTCAATTAGGCACTTCCTCATGCTTAAGGGGTCTACTTATGCTGCATTCGGTAACACTCGTAAACACGAGTCGTGTCGTGAATTAAGAGGCACGAGGAAGGATCATTCAGACAGTGAGGTCGTGAGGTAAAAAGAACGGAATTCAACAGTCGTGTCTCGAAAACACGGCTCGTGGGACGCGTTACCGAATGCAGAATTAGTCCATTATGCGTGTTAATTATATTATAGCAGACAAAACCGCCTTGGAAGTTGGATGGGATGAAAAAATACATATCAAAACAGAAAGCAGTAATTTCTAAATTCACTTTTCTAAATGTACTTTTTAATTTGTATTTCATTGCTGACAGTATGAACTCAAATATTTCATACTGTATATTGTCATGTCAACTTTTCTTTACTCAGTTGTTCGTTGACTAGTTATTAAGTCAAGTCAAGTCAAGTAATTTTATTTGTATAGCACATCTAAATACAACAGAGTTGGTCCCCAAAGTGCTTCACAATACAACACAAGATTTGGAACATTGTTTACAGGAAAACAGAATAAATAGAGAAATTGAAATAGAAAAAAAAAAAACATAAGCCAGCAAGATAATGTACAGAAAGGGCATAAATATATAAAATATAAGGGGAAAAAAATAGATAGATACAAGTAATTAAGAACAATTAAAAGGGGGAGGACTTGACAGCGGCAAATAAAATGGAAAATCAAATTAAAATTTCAAAATTTAATTTCAAAATTAAAACCTCAGATTGTGCCAAAAACAAGGGAGAAAAGATGTGTCTTTAAATTGGATTTAAAACAATCAATGGTGGAAGAGGATCTGACATGTGCAGGAAGACTGTTCCAGAGCTTGGGGGCAGCAACAGAGAAAGCTCTGTCACCTTTGGTTTTAAGGCGTGTGCGCGGTACTGAAAGAAGAAGTTGTGATGAAGACTTGGACATGGGAGCAGAACAAGGTGTGAGGAGATCAGAAATATACAGAGGAGCCAGACCATTTAGGGCTTTAAGAACAAACAGTACTAAAAAATTAATTCTGTACCTCACAGCTAACCAGTGTAGCTGCACTAGGATATTAAGAAGTTTTAAACTTTATTCTCTGTCATCGTTTTCTGCCTTCGTCTGTTATCTGTTGTCTGTGAACAATTTGATTGTTAATCTCCAGCATCACAAATATTGATCAAATTTGACAAAACTTGACGTGGAACATCTTTCGCCCATGGACTACTTTGTGATTGCATTTCAACTCCACAACCCATAAAGTGGCCTAGCAGAATGGTCATATTAAAAAACTGAAGGTGGTCTGAAACCTGGTTTGTAAGTACAACCCCAGTTCCGAAATTGTTGGGAGGAAGTGTAAATTGTGAATATAATCAAAATGCAATGACTTTCAGATCACATGAGCCAATGTGTTATTTACAATAGAACATAGTTATTTCAGACTTTGTCAGAAAATGAACAACAAGAGTTGGATTGCTGTTTAACAATTAAGGAATTAGCAGAGGCCATTCAAAATATGCAGAGTGGAAAAGCACCTGGGCCAGACGGCTTCCCAATTGAATTCTACAAGAAATTTGGGGAGAAACTTCTGGTCCCATTATTGGACATGTATAAGTAATCATATACAAAAAGAATACTCCCTCCATCTTTAAGACTTGCAATAATAACTTTAATTCTAAAACCAAATAAACCACCAAATGAATGCTCCTCTTTTAGACCAATTAGTTTAATGGGGTGTGATAAGAAAATACTCTGCAAGGCCTTAGAAGAAGATTGGAGTTGTATCTCCCTCATCTTGTTGGTAATGATCAAAATGGCTTTGTTAAAAATAGACATGGATTTCATAATATCCGGCGTGTTCTGAATATATTGCATGAAAACACAACTCTAGAGATACGGCTGTGTTATCTTTAGATGCACGCCAAGCCTTTGACAGGATCGAGTGGGGTTTCCTTTTTAATGTGCTCCAGCGGTTTGGAATTGGTGCAAATTTTCTGAGATGGATAAAGCTCTTGTACACAAATCCAACTGCTGAAATATTGACCAATGATAATGTCTCCTAACCATTTTGTACTCTCCACCGATCAACTAGACAAGGGTGTCCGTTATCGCCTTTACTATTTGTGTTAGCTATTGAGCCCCTGGCTATGGCCATAAGAGCTTGTGAGGGCATTATGGGTATAAATATTGGAGGATTTGAACATCACATGGTATTATACGCAGATGACATAATTCTTTTTTTAACAAACTTAAAAGATAGTATTCCCCAATTGGTGAATTTAGTTGAAACATTTGGAAACGTATCAGGTTATGTAATAAACAATTCCAAATCTGCATAAATGTTTTAAATGAAAATGAAAGACTGCAGCCAATTATAGATACACCATTTTCAACTACCAAAGAATGTTTTACATACTTAGGTATTAAAATTAGTCCTGATGTGAAACAGTTTCTTTAAATTATGACCCCCTGGTGGACAGGGTTCCAATCACTTCCGCTTCCTTTACCTGTCACCTTTTTTCATAACATCAATAGTATGCTGAATCAATTCATATGGAATGATAAAAAGGCCAGACTACAATTTAGACTATTATACTTACCATATGAAAGAGGGGGACTTCGGCTCCCTAATCTAAAATTTTATGATTGGGCCGCCCAACTAAGGACAGCAATGTATTACTTTTCAGCGGGTTCTCTTCCTGCTTGGGTGACTATAGAGGAGACATCAACATTAGGACTTCCTCTCAAACTTTATTTATATTCAGCGAGCGTTAGAAAGTTAAACAAACAAAAATTATTTTCTCTGAAATACCATTTCAGTGTGGTACTCTGCACACAAACATATCGGAGACACACCAACATTGTCACAGTTTAGCCCTATATGGGGCAATAATTGTTTTATACCAGGGAGAGCAGATGGTAGATTTAGGATGTGGTTTAACCAAGGTATTGAAAAAATTTTAGATTTATTTGTAGAAGGCAAACTGATGTCATATAACCAACTGTGTGAGAAATATGATATTCCAAGAAAACACTTTAAGTACCTCCAGCTGAAGCATTTCATTTTATCTACGCATAAATAATTGTTGTCTTTACCTCCACTAACAAAAATTGAGGAAGCGACTCTATCTCACATGGATGGTAGAGGACAATTTTCACTGTTTTGAGTTAACATAAACACATTCAAAAGAGTCATCTTCCAGAAAGATGGAGGCATGGATAATTGATATAAAGGAGGACATCCAGGAAGCTGACTGGGAAAGGGCTTGCTTTAAGGCTCAGACCCAATCTGTTAATACCAAATTTGAGCTGCTACAATATAAATGGTTGATGCGCATCTATCTTACACCTTGCAGGCTGAACCACATATACCCTAACGTACCTGATATCTGTGTGAAATGCAGAGAACAAAAAGGCACCTTAATTCATTGTCTATGGGAATGTTCAAAAATTCACCAATTCTGGAAAAGTATTACAGTATTACACTGTATAGGTTGTTGGAAGGGAAGTTCCTTTGCGAGCCAAAATATGTTTATTGGGAATATACCCTGAGAACTTCGTTTTGTCTCAACAGCAGTCACTGCTTATTGACATTGGGCTCTCACAAGCCAGAAGAATAATAGCATTATTGTGGAGAAGTATGGACACACCTTCTATCGGAATGTGGCCAAAGGAACTGATAAACTGTCTCGCTTTGGGGAGACTAACATATATTGTGAAAAAGGAAAAGAACTTTGCTCACTTATGGAGACTTTATATGGACTTTTTGGAGACTCATTACTCTGGAGTGTGGTAAATTGTACAATTATTATTTGTCTGTGTGTTTGAAGGGTTTTTTTTCCTTTTTTCTTGCCAGATTAGGGGATAGTATTTTGTTAAATTGTCCATGTTCAAATTAACGTGAAAATCTCAATTAAAATATGTTAAAAAAAACAAAAAAACAATAGAACATAGATTACTCTTCAAATGTCTCAAAAAAGTTGGGACACGGGCAGAAAAAGGGCTGAAAAAGCAATTAATAGATGAGAATCAGCTGAAAGAACATTTAGCAAGTGATTAAGTTAACTGGCATCAGGTGTGTAACATGATTGGCTATAAAACGGATGTCTTCGAGGCTCTCCAACCCGTGAAGGCTTGCGTAAAAAAATTGTGGAATATTTTAAAAACAATATTCCTCAACGTCAAATTGCCAAGGCTTTGAAGGTCTCATCAACGACAGTGCATAACGTCATCAAAAGATTCAGAGAAACTGGAAAAATCTCTGTGCGTAAGGGACAAGGCCGAACACCTTTACTGGATGCCCATGATCTTCTTGCCCTTCGCCGCCACTACATCACTCACCGGCATGATTCTGTCATTGACATTACTAAATGGGCCCAGGAATACTTCAGGAAACCACTGTCTGTAAACAAAGTCCACCGTGCCATCCACAGATACCACCTAAAACTCTATCATGCAAAAAGGAAGCCATTGTTGAGCATGATCCAGAAGCGCCACCGTGTTCTGTGGACCATTTAAAATGGACAGTAGCAAAGTGGCAAAGTGTCTTGTGGTCAGTCAAGTCCAAATTTGACATTCTTGTTGGATATCATGGGTGTCGTGTCCTCCAGGCTAAAGAGGAGAAAGACCATCTCTCCTGTTATCAGCGTTCAGGTCAAAAGCCAGCATCTCTGGTGGTATGGGGATGCATTAGTGCATATGTTGTGGGACAGTTGCATGTTTTTAAAAGCACCACGAATGCTGAAAGGTATATAAAGGTTTTAGAGCAACATATGCTCCCCTCCAGATGACATCTATTCCAGGGAAGGCCTTGTGTATTTTAGCCGGACAATGCAAAACCACATACTGCAGCTATTACAACAGTATGGCTTTGTAGTAGAAGAGTCCGTGTGCTGAACTGGCCTGCCTGCAGTCCTGATCTTCCACTGATTGAGTACATTTGGCACATAATTAAAGGACAGGTACGTCAAATGAGACCCAAAACTCTCCAGTAGCTGGAACTGTTGTGATTCCGTTTCTGCCATGCCATGTTCCATGTTTTTTGCCATGCCCATGTTTAGTTCTCTGCCTGGCCTAGTGCCATGTTTTGACTGACCTTCGCATTCTTGACCATTGCTTATGTCTGACCATTCTAGGATTGTGTATTGGGAATTAGATTCATGTTTTATTATTTTTCATGTTTTAGTTTCTTAGTCTCCATGCCGTGTTTTGTTTTCATTGCCATGTTCATTTCCCATGCCATGTTTCCATGCTTTGCACTTTGTCTCCCTTGTCTTGTCATGTGTGTATCTTTGCTCTCGGTCCCTTGTCTAGTGTGCCACTCATTCGGGTGATTTATTGGTTTCTGGGTTTCAATCTTTCATTATCTCTTGTTCTTCCTTCCTCTCTCCTTACTATCTTACACATACTAACAGTTTATTATTTTTGCTAATTACTAACCAACACTAACCCTGTATATTTGGACTAACTTAATAACAATTACTCGGGATTGTATAGCTGCACTTACTAATTGACTAACGATCTCTCAGCATTCGTCCTATTCCAGTCTCCACCTCCTTGCCTTTTCCTATTATCTCTGATGTGATTTTCTGTGGGTCTCCACAAATACTTTGTGCTTTCCTTTCTCTAATCTATACACTTTAGTACTCCTTGACTGGAGCTGTTGTTCTGTTCATAGGTTTGTCTTGTGATCCCTGTCTGCGTTTTGGCTACAGCCAAATTCATGTAATTAGTTTATTCCTCATGTGTCACTCCCTGATTATTGTTACCATTGCTTGCACCTGTTCTCCCTGATCATGTGTTCTCCCGGATGTGTATATAAAATGTCTGTTTGGTTCACTTTCCTGGGCCACGCTTGGTTTTGCATTGATTCATAGAGATTTATCTTTCTGACTGGACCGCCCTAGACACCGAGTTTTGCCTATTCCCTGTACTTTTGCTGAATTCTTGTTTTTCGACCTCTTTTTGTCTGACAACGGTTTTGTGATTGGTGCCCTGTGTATGACTTCGGATTGCGGACATTGTACTGTTGCCAGCTCTGTTGGGGGGTTTCCCCCTTCAGAAATAAAGCCTCCTTTTGCATTCTACTGGTTTTCTCGATTGGTTCATTTCCTAAAACCCAACAGGAAGCCTGTATTAAACAAGAGTGGGATCAAATTCCAATGGATAAACTCAAGAAACCTGTCTCCTCAATGCCCAGACACCTCCACTCTGTGTTTAAAAAAACTTTGGGTTTAAAAACAACTTTTATGAGACCTGTAGCAGTTATCAAATTTGAAATGAGCTCATTTTGTGGATAAAACTAAAATTTCTCAGTTTCAACATTTGCTGTGTTATCTGTTTTGTGAGTAAAATACTGGCTGGTGTGATTTGAAAGTCATTGCATTTTGATTTTATTCACAATTTACCCTTTGTCCCAACTATTTCAGAATTGGGGTTGAATGATACATGTCTTAAAGTGTGAAGGATGGGTGCTGATTATTTTCTGAAAATGGCAGTATTGTGACCTTAGTCATTCCTTCATCCATTGATATCAATTTGAACGACCGGTAGCCCCTACCGGTTACCAATATTGATCAGATTTGATGAAACACTTCATCGCAAATATTTAGAACTTGAAGTTGTCACAGTCTGCTGCTGTCTCTCCCTCTGCCTGACCACTCCCCTTCCTCTGCAATTGCAATCAGCTGAGTCTCGTTAAGCAGCCAGTATATAAGCAACTCTGTTTCACTAAGTCACTGCCAGACTGTCATTGCAGCACGCACTACTCTCCAGCATTTACCTTTGGTCTAACTTCCTGGAAACATCTCCATTGTTCTAGCCAGGATTTTTCCCGAGTGTTGCTACCCAAGAGTTCTAGCAGTCGCAACTCACGAGCCCTAGTGGGGCGAAGCGATACGGGGGTGTCCAGGGGAATGCCCCCCCCCAGGACATTTTGATAAAATGGAAGTGATTTGGTGCATTTTGGTGAAGTATTTTGCATGAAATCTCCCTTTGTCAAATGAGTTTTTCCTGATACAGAAAGTCAGAAATCTGTGTTTACAGAAAGAGTCTCCGTATTCTGTTTCGAATCAAGGCATATTTCAATCTAAATATTCAACTTTAACTTTTTCAACGGGGTTTGATTCTTGCCATCAGCGCCTGCTCCAGCAAAGTATCTAAAGAATTCCACTCAAGATCCATATGTTCCTGACCCTGTTCTGTACCCAACTACTCTGCACTGCATTCTTTTTACCCCTGCCTCAAAGCCATTAAAGACCAGTAAATCTTCATTCTTTCTGATTGTGTTGCTTTTGGGTCCTGCCACTCCCCATGGCAGTAGTATCTTCAGATGAATTTCAGGCTCACCTGAACTTTTGCTTTTTGATATTGCACTCCTAACGACATTCAATGAAGAATACCGCCCCTTCTCTGTTGTGCGAGGTATTTTAAGCATGATTTAAGGGCTCTAATTGATATGTGTATTTCATGATACAAGGAGAGTGTTTCAAGAATCGCACTATATGTATGTCCCTTGTTGAAGTATTGTGCTATCAACTCAAGCTCCTCTTCCATCCTGGTAATCATTTGAAATTTCGCGCTAGCTCTGCAGTATCCTGTGTAAACAGGAAATGATAAATGACTGATACCGGACAAACTTGGGTTTAGCCTTATCACAAACAAGTACCATGGTCCTACCCTTTTTCATTGTGAAATGTATTTTGTGATCTGTAAAATGTTTTTGTGTTTTGTGAAATGTATTTGTGTTATCTAAAATTAATTTTTGCTCTGTGAAATTTATTTGTGGTTTGTGAAATTTACTTTTGTTCTGTGAAATGTATTTGTTTTCTGTGTAATTTATTTTTGTTCTGTGAAATTTATTTGTGTTTTGTGAGATTTATTTTTGTTCTGTGAAATGTTTTTGTCTTTTGTGAAATGTATTTTGCACTTTGAAATATTTATTACTATTGCCCTTCAGGGCCACCGTACAGATTGGTCCAAAGTGATAATTAATGATTGGTAGTTCAGTTGAGTGAGAGACTATTCAAGGGTGCGGAAGGGCACCCTAGAGGTTTCAGGTCCATCTATTGGTTCTGAAGGGAACCATTCCTAAGTGTGAACCTTTTCGGTGCCAACGAGCGCCCTTCTCAAACCTTTTTATCTTAGAGTGCAGATACGGGGTGCAATCTAAAAGAGGAGTTTTAATTGATTGGAATACAGTAACAGAAGTGGAGTTAGCCGAAACCCATTACTGTGGAGGGGGCAGTCCAGCTTAGTTGGTATTATTTATGATGCAACCCCATTAGCTCAGGACTGCTTTGACAAACCTTTGTCAAGTACAACAATACATGGTTGCATTCTCAAATGCCAGGGAAAGTAACAGTGCAAAAAATTAGCAGTATGTTACCACTTCCAAAAGCGCCGTCAACTTCTCTGGGCTCGGAGGCATCTGTGGAAGAATTATTTTTGGAAGAAATGGGCACTTTGTGCTCTGGACCAAAGACCAAAAGGACTGTCTTTATTATTACTCGCAACAAGTTGAAAAGCCATGTTCTTAAACATAACATAACATAAGTGGCGAGAACAGGCCTTTCAGCCTATCTAGGCTCACCAGTTTTTTATTCCCATAGTGAATCTATCACTTCAGATATTCAATGACTCAGTGGTATCCAGCGCTAAATCAAGCCTGCTTTTGAAAATTCCCAAGGTTTCTTCCTCAACAATATGATCAGGTGAACTATTCCACTCTAATATTACTCTCTGGGTGAAAAACTATTTCCTAATATCAGTGCTAAATTTACTCTTGGCCAACTTCCATTTGTGACTCCAAGTTCTACTAACAAAACTTGGCCCAAGTATCCCATATAATTCACTTTGTTAATCCCTTTAACATATTTAAAGACCTCTATCAGATCATCCCTAGGTATCCTCTTACTAAGACCAAAGAGATTAATGATCTTCAGCCTCTTCTCATGGCTTTCATCTTTTATACCCCTAATTAACTTTGTGGCTCTTCTCTGAACTTTTTCTAGAGTCTCTATATCTTTCTTAAAGTATATTCCCCAGAACTGTACGCAAGAGTCTAGATGTGGTCACACGAATGTGCTGTACAAGAGAAGTATGACCTCCTTGGATTTATACTCAATACTTTTGGGTATATATCCCAACATCCTGTTGGCCTTTTTAATTGCTATGACACAATGGCTGTAAGGTTTGGTCGACGATCACTCCCATCATGGTATGGGGTTGTGTCAATGCCCTTATAAGGGTAATCTGCACATATATGTGATGAGATTTTGGATTAATATACACTGCCTTCAAGATAAAATGTTTTCCAGGGATGCTCATGCATAATTGGGAAAATGCAAAACAGCATTCTGAATGCATTACAAGGACATAGCTGCGTAAGAAGAGAGTGCTGACTGGCCTGCCTGCAGTCTCACCTTGTTCCTAATCAAGAGCATGCGGCACATTTTGAAATCCAAAATGACACAACGAAGACGCACTGTTGCGTACCTTAAGACTTGTTTGCAAAAATATTGGGACAAAATTACACCTGAAACCTTGAGCCCCTGAACATTTATTAAGAGTTGTGAGAAGAAATGTTAAAATTACAAAGTGGTAAATACTTCACTTTCCCAAGTTTTTTTTTTTTAAGTTGCAAGAATCAAAGAAGTGATGTTTAATTCTAAAAAATGAATGATATCAATTTGTTGAACCTACAAATAATTTAATTTATGTCCTAAGTATTTCTAATTTCGGGTTTTAATTTCTTGCATGTTTAGAATTGGTGGAGTAAATGTCAAATGTGACTGAAAGGTGACTTTGTGCACCATTTCAATATTCTCTTTCTTCACCCCCACACAGGCAAAACCGTGGTGTGTGAAGATCTGTCCAGTTTGTGCTTCTCTCTGTCAGAGTCTGAAATGCCCCTCCCAGGCTGCTCTTTGGCCTGCCCTCTGTCTCTCTTCTGATGTGAGTACTGCACTGCTGCAGTTATGAAACACGAAACAGGCATTTTTAGAACTTTAAATTTGTGGAGGAAACATGTTTATCAAATGGAACATGAAATATACTCGTAAAAGGTAATTCATTGTCAGGTTATTTTGTTAATTCCAGATGACGCATGGGCTTGTGTGCCTTTCTTCAAAATGTGTGAGATTAATTATTATTACTGTAAAAGATGCTGCCATCAGAAAATTTATGGCCAATGATAGGATTGGTAATTTCAAATTATGGAGTAGATCTTACAAAATGAAATTAATTTGATTGTTTCAGCAATTCAATGGCATGTAAATAATTTATGTATTTATATTTTTCTTGTGCATATGTGGCTGTGTTTCATATAGAGAGCTGAGTGCTTATTTTCTCTCAAGCACAGTTAACTGGTTCAGTGGCTTTTTCTCTTGTCCCTGCAGGTATTAAAGCACACTTAGCTGGATGTAAGTACTTTCCTTTTTGTGTTTGAATGGTAGAATATTCAATTCAGGCTGTGTCATCAGAACATCTACTTATCACCTTCAGAGGGGGACATGATCCTGAATGCATATACCTGGATTTTTAATTTCCTGCTGTATCCGCGAAAGTGAAAGCAGAGTGAAGTTAATTACCTGGGTTGAACATCTGAATGGCACTTTGGCCAAGCGTTATGGTGAAATTGTTGTGTCTGTTTGGCTTCATGCAAGGTTTGATGGAGATCTGGTCGGATGACAGCTGGAACTGTTGTCATTACTGGAGGAATTCTCGCAACGGTGATACTCCTGTGTATCATAGCAGTGCTTTGTTACTGTAGGCTTCAGGTAAGGACTGAAGTCCAATTAACTGTGTTTCATGACAATTTCAGTAATCATGTGCTCATTACAGCAATGAGAAATTTTATTTCATATGTGGATGCTAGTAAAATATATTGTACATGTTAATCAGCGTAGCGAGTCTTTCTACTTGCTGACAATTTAAACATCTGAATAGTTAATTATTAAACCAGAGCAAACTTGTAATTGAATGGTGTTATGGCCCCGATTTGTTATGACATTTACGACAGCAAGGGATGACAGACACAATTTTAAAACTTAAACACATTTAATTAAACAAAGACTTTTAACTAATCTACTATCTACTATACTGACCAAGATTGATATATACAAGAAAAAAATATTTACAGTCCCTTTGGTTGGATTACTTGGTGATGTTCCGGGTGAGGTAAATGCTCAAACACAGGCAAAAATCCACAAAAAGCTTCACAGTTCTTGAAAAGAGTGACAGGTCTGGTCAAATGTATCCTTCTCCTTGCAATTTCTCCTACTACTTTACTCTCTCAATTTTCCTCTTAATGTACTCTTTTGCAGGCCCCTCCCATCTTTTAGACTTTTTTTTTAATTCTCTGGGACTTTCCATCTCAGACATGCCCAGGGCATGTCCAAACCTAGCTCCAGTCTGGGTTTAACAAAAGAAAAGGTCAATACTGCCATCTAGTGGCTTCTATTCGCATTACAATGGAAACTAGCAAATTCAGTATCATTTATTCTCAGTGTCTTATCTTGAAGTTATACATATGCTACCCTCCTGCCATCCTCTCCGTGTCATAGTAGCATAAAAGAGTTATAAAAGATACAGAATTGAGAATTCGAACAACAGAATTGTCATGTTTAGTGAATTACTTGTTTCTTCTCTTGTCAGTGGTGTCTCTCTTGCCACTTTTGTTTTGCCTGTATCTTACTCTTGCATTTCTTCCAGTGAATATTTTAGAGGTGAAAAAGATGAAGATTTGGCTTCAAACAGTTGAGATATTCAGGTGAAAAGCGGAGTATATGATGTATGTTTGCCAGAAAACCTGGGGGTGTCCAATCTTATCCAAAATATGGCAGTTTTGGCACTGGTTTGTTGTAGCCCAGCACTAACATACCTGATTCTATGGTGTACTTTGCTGCCTAGGTCTTGCTTGAATCCTCTGATTAGTTGATTTGTTGAATAAGGTGTGATGCTGCACTAAAATAAAATCTGTGCCCAGACCAGGCCTTTATATAAAAAATTAGATGTTCCCACTACATAACCATAGAGCCAGGTTTTCACCTGAATATGTAGCTAAGTCCAGGGAATGAAAATAGCTGCTTTGTAACACCCGCAAACATGATAACTGCCTGCAAATGCAATAAACCACAAACGTAATAGAAATCTGTAGGTTTTAATGTACAGTAATTATCCCACAAATGTAATAAATTTTCCACAAATGTAATAGCAGTTGTCTACTGCTAATGTAATACAAAATTGGCCACAAACGTAATAACTATCATATTTGCGGGGCTTTGTTATGTTAGTGGGAAGGTAAAAATATTCATCTTTCAAAACTTTCCACCAATGTAGAAAGAAAATTAAATAGGACAAAACAAAAATGCATGTTGCTTAAAGGCTTGTGCAATTTATGATGCGGGGGCATGAGATACAAATTAAACCTGCATGCAAATAGTTAAATCATGCCTGCACTTCATGAAACGTGAAATTTATATAATGTGAATGAAACAGAAAGCATGCCAGCATTTAATAAAAATGAAATACTGAATTAAATGAGATTCATACTACATTAAAAAAAATTGAATATTGATGTCACTTCCTGGGCTCCATGCTTTTATCATTCTCAAGTCTAAACCCTTTGAATGCCAATTCAGGTACAGGCCCCGCGACTGGCGGCCATATTGGATTTTTCACAAAAATTTGTTTTTTTTACCATTTCAGCACTTACAGCTCTGTAGGGCTCATTTTATTGACCATTCTTGCACTCGAAAAGTCAATACAGCAATTACGCAAATGATATGCCAGCCTGTTTTAATTTAAAACATAACACTGATTTGTGATAACAAAAACGATACTTCATATAACACATATATGTAGTGTTAGTAACTACTTATATTATACTAATTCTAGGAAAGTCAATAAAGAAAACTTTCTCTATGTCATGGCTCTTCTATTTCCAGTCAATGTATGGCTGTGCAGCGGTAAATTAGGATTTTTCCTTTTGTTTTGAGTTGCATACAAATTTGTCTGCTGGACAAAGATGTCAAAAACCTCAGTAAGAAATAAATTCAAAAAGTCACCGGTTGAAGGATCATTTGAACCCAGGATCACCTTTATCCCAGGAGGGCCAGTGAAAGAAGGAAGATTTGGCTCTCTGTCTACTGAAAGCCACTGTGCTTCAAGTGCCTCTTGTTGAACGTGTTGTTGATCACGTGGACGTCGACTACCACAAGCACCTCTTGGTCATTCACAATCTGCCATTCACAATGCACACTGGAGGCTTTGAATTTCCACCATTTTACCGGTGTAACTTGAATGGTGGGCCACAACTGGCCTCAAAAATCTTTGTGATGACACAAATAATTATAGCAGATGAATGTGAAAGCAGCCGTCGACTGTCAGACTCTGCTTACTGAAGCTCAAACATTCAACTATAAGAACAAAAAGAAACCACATTTTTGAATGGAAGTGGACATAAAGTGACACTAAATCAATATACTTAGTGGGGCTTTTAAGACCTGCACCCACCCAACACGAACTTAAACTGAATGTGATTAAGTGTGTGTATAAGCAAATAAACAAAAAATAATGACCGCAAAGGTCAGTTTTCATTTATATTACATTTGTAGGAAGTCATTACAATTTTGGTAGATGATGATTTTTTTTTTTTTTTTTCTATCCCGCTAACACCCCCCCACTTTGGAGGACAACTTTATTCATTCAATCAGTTATATAATTAAGTATGAATCCTCCTACCATCACCCTACAAAACACACACCTACGAAAAACAAAAACAAAAAAAAAAAATAATAATAATAATAAAAATAAATAAATAAAATAAAATACAATACAATAAGGATTACATTCACAGAGTTTTATATATTTGTAACTATTAGCTCATCCATTCCATCTCTTTATTATTCCCAACCTTCAGCCTCCCGAATTTTATCCCATCTTTTGGCATAAATTACAAGACCCGTCTCATAGGCCATCGCACACTCAATTCTACTGTAATACATGACAAAATTCTTGAATCTCTCAAGTCTTAACTCCCCAACAGATGTCAACCTGAAAATAAATATTTTTGCAAGATATACAATTATATTACATATTTGGTGTTTTTCTTTTGTTACATCACCCAGTAATATCTTAAATAAATCTAGTTGTATACTATTATACTGAGATATCCAATTTTGCACCTTTATCCAAAAAAGGGCTGTTACAGGACAGTACCAAAAGAAATGGACGACTGACTCCACTTCCTCTTGACAGAATCGACAGAGGGGTGATGACTCAATTCCCCCAGATATTTAGCATCTTTTTTGTTGCTAGAAACTTATATATTAGCTAATATTAAAAATATCTTTTATCGGATCGAGTGATGTATTATAAAGAATTTTGAAGACTTTATTCCATGGAACTGGTGTGTCTAACAAATTTTCCCAACTATCTAGAATTCTATATGGTGTCGCAACTAAATTCTTTATTCTTAAGTAAAATTTGTATATATGTTTATTAATCTTTATTTTCTTTAACCATTGTACCATTTTCATTTGAGGCAGACAGACTAAATGTCCTCCTGGTCTTTTAATAATTTTTGATTTCCAAGTATTTGGTAAAGCTCCAATAAGTTGATTATATTGTTGCAGTGTGCAGATAGTTCCATAAAAACTAGTTAATTGTCTGTAGGACATAATTTTATTTTCCTCATTCACTATATCCTTTAAAAAAATAATACCGTTATCGAACATGCGTTTCCAGAAAATCATTCTTCTATCAACAAGTATATTGGAATTTAACCATATTATTTGTTGTAGAACTTGTTCTGTATTTTCAGGTGGATGAAACTGAAATTGCAACCAACTCTGTAGAGCTTCTTCCAGAAAGGTGGAGACACTGAAAAACATGTCAGTAATTAACTCGATATGCACAGGTTTAATCTGCAGGAATGGGAAGAATCCTTTTGCAAACATAGGATGGACACTTTTAAGTAACTTACTAGAAAACCAGTTTGAATTGAAATAGAATTTTGGAATAAGGGAGGCCTTCAGTGAAAGATTTAAAGCCTTTAAATTTAATAATTTAATAGATGATGATTTTAACGTGTCCCACAAATGCAACAAATCCCTGCAAATGTAATAATTATTATGTTTATGGTCAATTTTGCATTATGTTTGTAGTTGGCAACTGATATTATATTTGTGGGAAATTTATTACATTTGTGAGATTATTACGCTAAAAGCTGCAGATTTGTATTACTTTTGTGGTTTATTACGTAGGTGGACTCTTATTACGTTTGCGGGTGAGCAACCTCGATTCAACCTGGGGTCTCTAAGTGGTGCTGCCTGTAGAGCACCATTCACAAACTCATCACGTGCTGCGATGGTGCAGATTTGAATCCGGCGATGAACTTTTTGTAGTTAATTGGAAAATAAAAATTCAAAGTTAAAAATAAAAGTTTGTGAACCCGGGTTTTCCACCGTTGAACTTTCTTATCAGCTTTCTGACCTGTCTCATCCTCTGTCTCCTCCAGTATTACTGCTGTAAGAGGAATGATCTGGATGGGGACACGAGCTCTGGCTCCCAGCCACAGTTTGCCTGTAATGCCTGCAGCGCTCCAGGGTTGGACGGTGGCGCCGTATCTCCCCTCTCCATGTTCCCCGACCCCACTCCTGCCCCCAACCCCGGCCCGACCCGCAACTACTGCCCGACCTGCTCACCCTACGGCTCCCCCTTTTATGTCCGCTCCGCTGAGGAAACGCGCAATGGCGGTGAGCGTGTCACCTACATGCCAACGCACTATGACAGCCCGTCGCTCTCTCTGCCCCTCCCATCGATGCGAGGCACCTCGCTGAGCTCCCGCCGCCCGGCGGACGTTTTCGTGTTCTCCAATACGCGGGCCATCAGTACTGAGGTCTGACCCGCGGACACCAGAGAAACACCCATCCGAGCTCCCGGCTGCTGGGACACCATGTTTGTCTCTCTATTGTAGCAGTTAGCAGTTTAGAGTGGCGGATGATCCTTTAATATCCCATTGAGGACTGTCCTTCAGATGCCTGGAGCCTCCAGGCTAAGAGCTCACCCTCTCTCGCTCTCTGCTCCCCAACTGGATCCCAATAAACGTAACATTTTGAAAAAACAAACATTTAGAACAATGTATGAGGGCTAATTATATTGCTGTTGTAGCTGTACCCACTACTCCTTGTTTGTCTTACCTGCTGACAATAATGATGGGAAAGCGTGTGTACTTTCAGCTAGGCACAATAAAATCTTTGACTTTTGAATAGGGGAAGAAAGGTATGGAGTGACCTGATAGTGAGACACTGAGCAAGACTGTACAGAGTCAGCATTTCAGAGCTTTCTCTATGCAAATACTGTACTTTTGCACCCAACACATGGGGAGAAACAATGAAAAGGAACCAAGTTATGCAGCTGTCTGCTTTTCACATCTTAGCCTGCTGTCTTTTAGAATTGTGAAAACAAGCTATATGAAGTTTTCAAGGGACACCGGTGGTTCCTCTCAGAGGTAGAATGTTTACTAGAAGGGTGGAGTGTGTTGGAGATGAGTTTTATTCCATCTATTATTTGAGGGTAACAGTGTTGTTTGCCCATAAGATGGAGAGGCTAGTTTGTTTGTCTCATTCTGCCAGGATTTCTAGGAGGAGGACACCAGACCTGAAAAATAAAAGCTGTAGAATTCTATTATCTATCTTTATAGTGATGCAAACAGCCAAAGTTATGAAACAAAACACACATTTAAACAATTTGTATAAGTATGGTAATTTATTGGTTAATTGAAATGTTGGAGGACCTTGGGAAATGCTAATGTTATTTTGCAGTGAAAATTGCAGTCATTTTTGGGAAGACAGACTTTGAGGTGTAGTTTGTGCCATATAGAGGGAGTACTCTCCACAAACTCCATTCACCCACTTCATTCTTTAATTAGTCCTCATGTAGTTTATCCTCTCTATCAGTGTTCATTTGAATTGGTAACAAAATAGGAATGTCTACACTCTACATTCATTGACTCTTGATTTTTGTTTAATTATTGCACCTTTTAAAGTGATATTAGACAATGATGCTTGCAATATATATGGTATTGTTTTTCTCTGTTTTTCTATTATAGGATGTGAAGAAAATTTTGTAAGATCTTTACTTAGAACAGCAATGCAAAAAAGACAGAAAATACATTGAAAAAATAAGACTTTGATATTAATTGAAGAGGTGAACTAAGAATGAATTTCCCCTTTTCCTTGCAATTTTCAGGAACCCAGCACACACAACTGTTATGTGAGACCACATACTGTAATAATTACTTATCAGCACTCAAAGACCTCTCTCCCAACAGTTCTGGGCAATTCATGGAAATGTTGCATACAATATAAATAATTGATTCTGATGCCCACTCAGCATCCAGGTTATGGACATATTTGCTCATTGTTGTCTTACAAGACACTGTTTGCCTGTGACTTGTTTGTCGAATGTTGTTACAGTTTTATCTTTCATGGCAGACAGACACATAATTGGTATCACTGTCTTTGTGAGTTATTCGGTTTGTTATTTTTAAAGGATAAACTGTATTTTTAAAGGTCATAGTGTTCAAATAAATGGAAAAAAAGGGAAATGTCCACCGAGGTTATGTTTTGAAGACAATTAAACATTCATAACTGCAACAAAATTCTTTTGTTGTCTTGCCCGACATCTTGCTTTAAATAAAATATTGAACAGTACATGCATAAGATCAAAGTTCATCTGAGTTCTCCTATTAAAGCCTCACTGAGATTGGAGACAAAATTTTTTTTGTAAGCACTATAGCAGGAATTAAATGGTAATTAAGTGTTTTATTTTTATAAATCATGGAAAGTTAGTGCTCGTTATCAGCCAAGTTTGACATCTGTGGTATGTAGTTTTGGCTTGCAGAATGGAGGACCCAATTTCGTTGTGCTAAACTTACTGGAACTAAAAGCTACATGCACAGAAAATGCAGCTGACTTCATTGAAAATTTAGTAAACCTAAGTATGGAGTAAATAAACATGGGGTACGTGGAAGTGCTGTGCATCATAAGCATTCTCATGTTGTTTGTTTACTATCGAACCCCTTATTATTTAGTCCTTTGACTGGAAAATGTAATTGTTCATAAACACAAATCCCCCAAATCATGATGCATGCACAAGCTGCACAAAGTAACCCAGAGTGCAAAAGCACACTGCTGGTTATATATAATGATTAGCCATTATGATCACCTGCCTAAAATTGTGTTGGTCCCCCCTTTGTTGCTAAAACAGCTCTGACCCTTTGAGGCATGGACTCCACCAGACCTTTGAAGTTATGCTGTGGTATCTGGCACTAAGACGTTAGCAGCAGATCCTTTAAGTGCAGGGGTTTCCATGGATCATACTTGTTTTTCCTGCACATCCTACAGATGCTTAATTGCACTGAGAATTTTAAGGTCTAATCAACACCTTGAACTCATTTTTTTATTCCTAAAACCATTCCTGAATCATTTTTGCAGTGTGGCAGCGTGCATTATCCTGCTGAAAGAGGCCACTGCCATTAGGGAATACCATTTCCATACAGGGGTGCACTTAGTCTGCAACAATTTTTAGGTAGGTGATATATCTCGAAATAACATCCACATGAATGACAGGACCCGAGGTTTGCCAGCAGAACATTGCCCAAAACATCCCATTGCCTCTGCTGGTTTGCCCTTCCAGCATGCTTCCTGGTGCCATGTCTTCCCCAGGTAAGTGACTCTCGAGTACCCAGCCATCCACATGATGTCAGAGAAAACCCTGATACATCAGACCAAGCCACCACTGCTCCATGGTCCCGTTCTGATGGTCACGTGCCCTTTGTAGGCGCTTTTGGCGGTTGACAGGGGTTAGCATGTTCACCCTGACCGGTCTGTGGCTATGCAGTCCCATACGCAGCAATTTGCGATGCACTGTGCGTTTTGGCGCCTTTTTATCAGAACCAGAATGATTTTTATTCGGGAACTTGAGCTTCAGTTACTCTTCAGTTGGATTGGACCACATGGGTCAGCCTTCACTCTCCATCAATGAGCCTCGGCCGCCCATGACCCTGTCGCCGGTTCACCAGGTTTCCTTCCAATTACAGTCTTTGAAAGGTACTGACTACTGCAGAGCAGCAATTTTGGAGATACTCTGACCCAGTCATTAAGCCATCACAATTTGGCCCTTGTCAAAGTCGCCCACATTCATACCCTTGCCCATTTTTACTGCTTCCAATCCATCAACTTCGAGAACAAAATGTTCACTTGCTGCCGAATATGTCCCACCCACTGTCGGGTTCCATTACAACGAGATAATTCAGTTAACCTCTCATTCCGCAACTTCTCAGTGGTCATAATGTTATAACGTTAAGTGATCAGTGTATTGTTAGGCAGGTGAAAAAAATATTCCTGGTGTGTCGGGAAACGATCGGCTCAAGAGTGTAGGAAGGAGAAATTAAAATAAGATAGACAACCTGTTTATTCGCAGCATTGCGAAAACTGTGTGCCTTATATATATAAATATATATATATATATATATATATAAACATTCGAGCAGTGTTTTTCTATTTGCTCACAATCCATAAATGCTGGCTTTCGTGCAGGTTACATCACTAGTTTAAAAAAAATCACATTCTGGCAACCTTTAGTCAAAATGAAACTACTGTCGTCGTGTCGAATATCGCTTTGTGGTGACGTTTGCTTGCCGCGTACACGCACCGAGGATCGAAGAGATTGCGGATGATGGGGATTGTCGGTGGGCGACTGTACTGACTGCGCCTCAGCTGACACTGACGTTGGGAGGCGTACACACTCTTGAGCAAGTAAGTAGTTTTTAGTATCCCAAAACAATTAAACGAAAGAACAAAAAAAGCCTGTTCACTCATTTTTCTCGCCGTTTGCATGGAGTTATTATGTCGGAAATGGTAAACCAGTTTGTTTATAACCCTTTTGAGCGTTCAACTTAACTGGTTTGAATTATTTTATGCTTTACCTTTGCCGATCCAAGCAAGCTAGCAAGTTGGTTAGCAACTTCCTGTCACTGAGAGAAGCACGCCAGCCCCCCGATTTTGCCAACACAGTTAACAGTGCAAGTTCGTGCAATACAATTTGACATTTTTTTGTTATTGCTAGCAAAAGCGTATCCTTTTGGGCAGTGGTTTGATAGGTGTCAAATCCGCTTGCTACGTGTTTTGCGCTGTCTTGTTTACACTCTATAGCTCGCTGGCGAGATGAATAACTGGCTGGCGTATTGTGGCACGTTTCCTTCCTGTCTGGCTAACCTGGGATGTCGCTAGCTAGCATGTGGGCATGTTAGCTTACCTAGCTAGCTGGTTTTCGGACTGGGGCGCTCCTGTATTCCCTGACATAACCTCTGTCGAGCAGCAAAGGAATTACGTTGTCATTTGCGAGTTTAAACTAATTGAAGTCATCCTGGTATTCGGGGCTTAGAAGAGAATCTGAATTTTAATCCAGAACTTCGGTAGTTGTAGTTTAACGTTGGAAGCAAGGCAGGATAACGAGGAGGACCTCGGATTCGAACTTGCATTTGACCATCTTGACAGGTTGGTAACGGCAAACTTGCTAAGAAGCTAACCTAGCTAGTTGATAATGCACTGGTTGTATGGTTGCGAGCAGGAATTTGAAGCTCCTCTATCTTGTCAGTTGTGTTCTGGCTTTTTTTTTTGTGGTTGGCTAAGTGCTAACGAAGAAGGATGTTTTTTTTTTCTTGCGGTTTTGTCTGTTCACTGGGTTGCCCCTTATATCTGTATTTTCCCGTTAGGTGTCGACAGTGTTGACGAGAAGTTTGGGAGCTTTTACTATTGCTGTGTCTGTCTAGCCTGGTTAACAGATATTTTTAGCCCGCTTTGTTGCCGTTCTGTCGGTTGAAGAGGCAACGTTTCGCACACGCACGCTTGCGCTTCAGCAGTGATCAGAGATCGTAAACTTTGTCTCGACGGCTGGTTCTTGCTTTGACAGATTCATTCCTTTTGTAGACCAGCGGCATACATTCCAGAAAAACCGGCAGAACGAGTCTACTTCAAGAGGGCATTTCAGATCATGAGCTTCCTTGAAAAAGAGTATGGATGCTTTTGCGAATGCATACAATGTCATATTGTTATTCTACAAAATATAGACAAGTGTGACAGACAAGGAAACCACTAGAAACATGACTGACATCCAGGAAGAAGCAATCGTGGGAACAGCTTCTGGTTGTTAATTTGAGACGAAGTGCTGTCAGGGTCAACTGAACATTACCAGACTGCGTGTTGTATTGCTTATTTCCATTTAAGCACTTTCTTTTTTCCCCCATTAAGCATATGTCCACATCCTGACTGTGGTCACTGAATTGCAGTACATTACAGAATAGGTGTGGTGCAGAATTCAGTTCTGCAGTGTCCAGTCACAGGGTGTGCCCCTGCCCATGGTATGCTGGCAGGGTAGCCAGTGAGACTTTTTTCGCTGGTGCTTGGGCTGGCCTCATCCTCCACTGTCCCTGGCCTTGGAGCAGACGGTAGAGAGTGATGTCACAGTTTGGTGGCTTTTCCAGACTGGAAACAGTTGCAGAGCTGAGCACTCAAACTTTAGACTGTACTTTTGACAAAAGCACCAGTCGTCTGCTTTCAGGTATGGGATGCAGGTTCTGCCCACCAATTACAAGTAAGCTGAGCCTGACTGGCAGCACTGTTGTGATTCTGCATGGCTGGCTTTAACTTTGTCGGTCAGAATTTCCAACTTGAGTACATGGCGATATAGCAATTTGAATCAAGGACCTCATCCAGCATGTCATTTCAGTATGTGGGATACAACTGTCATGTTCTTGAGCAAAGTACTTAAAATGAATTTCTTCAGTAGCTATCCAGTTACATGGAAAATGAATGCAAGCTGCAGAGATTTGTCTTTATGCCATGCCTCAAATGTGGCTGGATTTGGCAAACTTTTGTTTTGGTTACAAAACAGGGAGCTTGACCTCAAACACTGTTTTTATTAAGCTTTTGCCAATGCCGTTGCTTACTGACCAAAAGAGCTGGTTGACAATGAACAACTTGAGGGTGAAAAATGAAACAAGATTCTTAGCAACATTATTGCTAGTTTATACAGGGACACATGGCCGAACACCTAACAAAACTAGCAAATTTGGTGATGTACAGTGTGCCACGTCTTAGTTTCCTATGAGCAGCTGAGGTGCGTCATCTCAGTTTTAGCTTGTGGGAAGAGCAGGGATGCTTATGTGGTGAAAGGAGGTAGTTTCTTCTCCTGGGAAGCAGTGGGCCCAGTGACTCTGTTCACACAGCCCTGCTAAGCTGATGGCTTTGACTGCAGAGAGTGAGAATGCATTGTCTGAATGACTTCCTCCTTTTTTATTGATGCAAGAAAAGGAACTATGTGAACATGTTGCCTATTTATTGACTGTTTGATCATCCATATATCACTGAGTGAGAATATCACTTTGTTAGAAGGAAGCTTGCATTCAGTGGATATTGAGGTTGGTGAGAACTTATTGGTTATAAAATGCAATGTTGTGCTGTTGTGGTAAATCTTGAGTTGGCGATAGTGATAAAAACCTTTAGCTATGTTTTCTTGGGTATATTCAGAAAATAACCTGCCAGCTGTTAAAATGCCATTTTTGCTTGCAAAGCCTGGAGAAATGGTTTATTAATGGGTATGGTGCTCTTTGACTTCAAGTTGGCTGTAAGTGGCACTTTAAAAGGATATTCAAGAAAACTGTTGGGGAAAAGTTGACAAAGGATCCCAGTTTAGAAGTGATGCAGTCAGGAGCTGTCATTGGACAGTTAGCAAAGTTGGAAATGGTCTGATAGGCTACTTTTCTCTGTTTTTTTCCCTTTATCCTTTCTGCTTTATTGCTGAGCTAGTTTGGAATGTTGGGGACTAACGTTACTGTACATAGACAAAAAAGAGGAAGCTGTTCAAACAGAAAACGTCACATGAATGAGATGTAAACATTCAACTGTATATAATTCAGCATTTGCCTACAATCATACTCGAGTCCCAACTTTAAATTTCAAAAAAAAAAACAGGAAGTACCGCTGAGGTTGAGCCTATAATAAAAAAAATGGGGCAGGTAAATCACACTGGGGAGTTTAATTTGGTTTTCCGTTTCTGAAAATTTCTTTCATTGCTTATTTATTTATTTATTCTTTTTTTTACATGTTTGGGTGCAAATTGATCAGTGGTTTGGTTGTTTCCATTATTGTGTTGTGCTTCAAGCTGATTCAAGATGCATAAGAACTAAAGAGAAAGTATCAGTATTAAACAGGCAGTTGTCAGAAGCCTTATTTAAGTTACAGTGGGGGAAAAAGGTAATTAAAACTCCCAGCTTGTGTTACCCTAAGTGCTCATGTGAAAATGATTTGTATGGATGATACACTTGGGTAGCGTAGCATGTAATATTATGCTCTTAACCCGCTAATGGAAACCCTGCATACTTCTGCATCCTTATTAGTGAGCTATGTGTGTGTGCAGCAGCTACATAATGGTGGAACCAATGTAATTTGTACACTTTACTCAGGAATTTAGTATTTGAAACTTGTTTTATTAAGCTTGTCCATATAGGAGGTCAGTTAAGAGCATGCATTTGCTCCTCTGTTCTTCTCTGTACGGCCAGAGTAATTGAATAAATGTGATGTGGCCGCATGACCGGGGTCGGTTCCAGCAGACAGGAAGGCCAGGCTAACAAAGTGAGGAGTCTAACGGAGGCCTGTGCTGTCTGTTTGCACTGATATGAGGGTCAGAGGGCATGCAGTTCAAGAGACCCTGCAGCTCTGACACAGTCATACTTTCAGCATCAGATGTTTGCATGCAGCCTTATATATAGGGCTTTGTGTGATTGTTTTGTCCCTCTGTGCTGTTTACTTCTTGTGGCTCTGGTGTTCGTCTGAGTTTTAAAACATTTCAAAGTCATTACTAGGGACCGATCCAACTTTCTCAGTCTACATACCGACATCTTTACCTGGGCTTTAGGTATCGACCGATACAGACAAAGTATTGATTTGATAGAAGTATGTTGAATGAGGTAACTCACTGTATGCCTTACTGTGTGGAAGAGACCATAATTCTTTTATGTGTTTGTTGGCCTGGACAATAAATGGAATTGTGATCATTTTAAGCGCAATAAGATTAATTTGCCACCGCAGGGCAAACAGACAAGATCGCTCCTTTTTGTTTTCCATGAATCATAGCGAATGCAGTTTTTAACCAATGGCTGCCAAACATCTGAGGCTATGGGAAATGCCTCTGGAAAAGAACTTCACTGCCTTAGAATTAATCGGCAGCGTGTTGAATTATCTCCTCAGCCAATGCTCTCACCCTGTTCCCATACAATTTGAATTGGTTGATAGTCAAATTTATCAAGATAGTGATTTATTTATTTATTTATTTTTATTTACAGTTTCAAATTTAAACGGCCATGAAATGGCACAGAGGGAGAACATTATATTCTGAAAAATGTTAGTATATTCCTAACAGTTGAGAATTTTTATCAGTATTCTGCAGTGACAACTAAAATGTTATTAATGTATGCCTGTATCTGTATGTACGCCTGTATTAATAGTGAAAGCTTTTGCATGCTAGCCAGCCAGCTGTGCAAACAGGACCTTATTTGACTGGCATGGGCTGTGTTGTTTGTTGAATGTGAACTGTGGAATGGAGGTCGTGAGTTGTCATCATGCATGCATTATGTACGTAGGCTACGTATTTTCGAACACCTTTCCTCATCGTGGTCTTTTAAAACTCTCAGTAAGTATTGCAAATTTAGTGCGTCATGCCTACAGGCTGATTGTCACATTGTTTCTTTCCCCTCTGTGATGTGAAAAATATTTGTTGACAGCAATTTATGGAAGTAATATTCTTTGGCAGCATCTTGCTGTTGTTTTCAGCTTGACGTGCTCATTAAGAACACCTTCCGTTACTTCACATCTGCTAATTGACGAGATTGTCCTGCTTATGCACGTGCTCGGTTTCACAATTGGCCCAGGCCTAGACCTGGCCTGAGTACAGGCTCTGAGGAGCCTCTTGTTCCCTATGGCAAGCCTCTGCCAACGGCGCGACGAATTCTACCATTCCCTACAGTAATCCGGTGCCAGCGGTCTGGATGACCATTCGCAGTCCAATGAAAACATGAAATCTGTTGACGATCGCGGTGATGGGCCACCTGTACTTCAATTTTTGGGAGAAGTATTCCGGATGAACGCAACAATTTTATATAAAAGTATTCCGTAGGGAATGAGTTAAATTCTGCATTCGGGTAAAGGGATACAGTTTAGGGGTATTGCCGTCACCTGCCTGTCCGTCGTCCGTCGTCTGTCGTCCGTCCATGACTTTGTCCGGGCCAGTACTCAGCAACTAATGATTGCAGCTTCACCAAATTTGGTATGGTAACTCACGATGACCCATAGATGTGCAACGTCAGTTTTTTTGTAGGATTTGATCTTTGACCTTAGCGCTGTGACCTTGACCCTGGAAATCTTGTCCAGGTCAGTACTTGGAAACTAATTATCGCAGCATCCCGAAAGTTAGTGTGGCAACTCACTGTGACCCATAGAGGGGTATTGTCGTCACCTGCGTGCCTGTCGTCCGTCGTCCGTCCATGACTTTGTCCGGGCCAGTACTCGGCATCTAATGATAGCAGCTTCACCAAATTTGGTATGGTAACTGACTCTGTCCCTTAGATGTGCAAAGTTAGGGTTTTTGCTGGATTTGACCTTTGACCTTAGCGCTGTGACCTTGACCCTGGAAATCTTGTCCAGGTCAGTACTCGGCAACAAATTATCGCGGCTTCACCAAATTTGGTATGGTAACTCACTGTGACCCATAGAGGGGTACTGTTGTTACCTACGTATCTGTCTGTTGTACGTTGTCCGTCCATGACTTTGTCCGGGTCAGTACTCGGCATCTAATTGTAGCAGCTTCACCATATTTGATACGGTAACTCACTGTGACTCATAGTTGGGCATCGTCACGTTTATTTTGTTGTATTTGACCTTTGACCTTAGCACTCTGACCTTGAGCCAGGAAATCTTGTACAGGTCAGTACTTGGCAACTACTAATTGCAGCTTCATCAAATTTGCTATGGTAACTCACTGTGACACAGATGTACACTGTCACGTTTTTTTGCTGGATTTCACCTTTCATCTTAGAGCTGTGACCTTGAGGCAGGAAATCTTGTAAGGGCCGAGGGGTATTCAGCAACGCGTTATGTTTTGCACTTATTAGACTGTTCTAGCTGTTGCCCTGTACCTGCTTGGTCATCATATCCACATTAGTAATGACTGATCATCAAAAATCGCATTGAGTAAATATTTAGTGAAAGCATTAGGACAATTTCATTTTGCAGAGGCTCAGAAGCCAAATTTTTTTTCCAGAAATTGGGGAAAGCAGTGCTTGAGATGACCAGAACAGAAGTTCAACTTTGTGGGACAGAAGTTTTTTTATCGGGATGATGTGGTGAAGGTAGTTATGCATGTCCTGTTATCGAAGAGGACATGCTTGTTCATGTTTTTCCACCATCAAAATATGCTGAACAATTAACCTCACTTTATATCTACTATGTAAACTTGTTTCTTATCTAATGGTTTAGTTTTGTAATTCCAGTGTCCACACTGACAAGGTGACAACAATAAACTAGGTGCAAACAAATTTGTTAGAGTTAGTCAGCATTAACCTAAAACACAATCCATTTGTTGCTTATAATGTATCAATCTTGCTTGAGAATGCAATAAAGTTGATAACGTCAGTCACATGTAAAAACTAACCTCACAAGTAAACCTGGGTCTGTTACATCGGTCACGATTTAACACAACAAGCTACTACAAAATTTTGCAGCAAAATACTTGTCTCTGACAAGCTTTCTTTCAAACAAATGATTAGTGTTGCTTATTATCATTAGATGGCAGCAGCATCAACATGAAAATTCATGATTTTCCAATAGTGAATATCCTCTTCTTTCTTTGAAAGAAACAAGGGACTGCAGGAAAATCTCTTAAATCTACCTCCATTGATAAGCAGGTTTGTAAAGTACTCTTTAATTTATCACAGACACTATATCTGTTTAAGTATTTTTTTACGTTTGCTTGCTTAAAAATTCGGTAGTCAGTGAACGAGCAAATCAGCCTTGTCAACGCTGAACTGACAGCAAACTAGCTGTTAGCATGCTAACTTAGCCAGCAAGCTAGTTTACAGACTTCGGTAGTTGGCTTACTTCATATCTAGCGCATTAAATGCTAGCTTGTGAAATGCTGGCAGCTCAATGCTAGCTAAGTAGCCAAATAATGGCTATTCACTGTTTTTATTGACTTGGCTAGCTTAGCTAATGATATTTAATGAATAATCATGCTGGCTAGCTTGCTAAATAACAGTAAGTGACTGTAAACTAACCATTTACTGTTTCTATTGATTAAGGTATGAGCACAAGATGTAATAAGCTCACTGGCTGGCTAGCTAGATGGTTTTGTTAGCGTTGCTTAATGCTAGCTAGCTAGCTAAATAGCGAAATAACTATTCATTGTCATCCATTCATTTCTCAGTATGTAGCTAGCTAATAGCAACGGGTGTACGGACATGGACAATGGCAATTTAAGGCACTTATCGGCTATTGTCATGGTACGTCTGTGAACTGAAATTGAGATGCCTCATTGGCTGGGAACAAATCACTGGGTACTCGCACACTTGTGTAGTGGATGTGTAGTTTGGTGAAGTGGACTACAAGTGCAAAAGCATATCATTTTTGGCAATAAACTACGAATTTGATGTGATCATCTGTATCTGTATTCCCTGTAGGCTAATCTCGGAGCGAGGCAGCTCTTAAGATTAATACGAGTTTGAGCAATGCAGGAAAGTGTCCAAACCCCATAAAAAATTCCCATAGGGATTTTATTTGGCACCAGAAGCTGAGTAGCTATGACGTCATCACTTTAGTACTCTATTGGCTGTGCATTTGGTGACATTACAGGGGACCTTGAAAGCAACCCAACCCCCCCCGCCTCCTCGATGTTATAAGTTAAACCTTTCAACCTGTCTTTAAAATAATTCTGTTTAAGTGTCTCCATTGGCTTACTTTTCAGTACTGAGCGGCTGATTGTATCTGCACAAGCAGTGTTTTTCTGTGCATGATTGATGATTTCATAGGTGTGTGTTTGTGCCTATGTGAATTTTTGCATGTTGTGGTTCATGTGTGTTCCTGTGTGGTTTTGTGCAGGCAGTCTGCAGCAGCGGTGGGCCGAGCACAGCGCTGAGAGAGGGGGCGAGTGCTCCAAGCCATCATGGATGACCGCTCCTCTCTTGGCAAAGTGAGCGGCTCCACAGAATCAGTGTCCACAGTCACCAGCGAGGAGTTTGTGCTGGTGCAGCCGTCCTCTGGCGGGTCCCCCTCTTCCTCATCCGAGGGCAAGCCACGACTCAAGGTCTCTTTAAGTTTTCCCTAAAGTCGATTCAGAATTAAAAAAGTTTTTTTTTTTTTTCATATTGCAGGTGAATTTCACATACATATTTCATATCTGCTGGTTGGTGCGCATCACTGAAGCTATGTCACACTTACATTGACAAAAATATTCAAACCCAGGATTACATGCTTTTATGGTCGTATTATCACATATAGGAAAATCTTGTTCACCATTTTATACACATTTCCCCGTATTTCATCAGGAAATATTTGGAATCATTGGAAACCTTGGGATCTCCTCTGGAATTTAAAATGACTTGAATTTCCTCAATTTTGAATGCAAAATCTGCATTTGATGTATCCAGATATGGGTTCATAGGTTTTCTGGGGTTAAATGCATGTAGTGTGGTCCATACTATTCTGACCGTCGCTGTATTTAACAAATGGCTGTATTTTCTAAGTAGATGACCTTATATGGATGCTTTGTGCTTTTAATACCCTCAAACTTGACATTTGTACCTCTTGGGCAATATTTAATGTCAGTTTGCTGCAGTAATGAGTTAAAATTGATCTCTTTCCAAGCACTTGCACATCGTCAGTTAGTACAGGTTTATATTAATGATATTTTTCAATTACAGCACAAATATTCAATTGATTACATGCCCAAACGAGGCAAGATTACATAGAGGGCCTTGCGCAAGGGCCAAGCAGCTGCATTAGTCTTAATGTGGCAACACTATGGCTTAAACCACCAACCATCTGATTCTGAATTAAATGTGCTCACTGCTTGGTACATGCCGTTCTTACACCCTTTGAATCCTTTTGCTCCTGTTGAAACCTTCTGTTTTTCCGATTGCCTCCCCCCAGATGTCCTGGAATGGGAGTGAGCAGCTGCAGAGAGCAATGGAGGAGGTGCTGCAGGATGATGAGAAGGATGAAGGCAAAGGAGAAGAAGTCCTGGGAGCTGAAACGCCCACCTCGCCCCACCCAAAAAAACAGACTTCCAGTCTGGCCTTGGACACCTCTCCTGCAGGTAAGCGTTTAGTTCAGATACTGTCACTCTTTTTGCGTGGTAATTGAGTCCGTCATGCCTGGCGGGTAGTGTGGGCAAGTGAGCTTTAAATATGAGCGAGTGTACATCAGGTGTGGGCCAGTGTGGGTTGAGTGTGGACCAGTTATTGACAAGACTACACAAGTGCACACTAAGAGCGAGCTAGTACACTTAATTTGGGCCAGTGTACACTAATTGTGAGCTTCTGTCTACTGTGGCCCAGTGTATACTTTCAACCCCAATTCCGAAATAGTTGGGACAAAGTGTAAATTGTGAATAAAATCAAAACTCAATGACTTTCAAATCACACCAGCCAGTATTTTATTCACAATAGAACTGAGATAACATAGCAAATGTTGAAACTGAGAAATTTTTCAATTTTATCCACAAAATGAGCTCATTTCAAATTTGATTGCTGCTACAGGTCTCAAAAAAGTTGGGACAGGGGCCTGTTTACCATGATGGCGCATCCCCTCTTCTTTTTTATGGAGTGGAGGCATCTGGACATTGAGGAGACAAGTTTCTTGAGTTTAGCCATTGGAATTTGATCCCACTCTAGTTTAATACAGGCTTCCAGCTGCTGGAGAGTTTTGGGTCTCCTTTAATGGACTTTTTGTTTAATTTTGCACCAAACGTACTCTATCTGTGTAAGATCAGGACTGCATTAGGCCAGTTCAGCATGTACTCTTCTACTACAAAGCCATGCTGTTGTAATAGCTGCAGTATGTGGTTTTGCATTGTTTTGCTGAAATACAAAAGGTCTTCCCTGGAATAGATGTCATCTGGAGGGGAGTATATGTTGCTCTAAAACCTTTATATACCTTTCAGCATTCATGGTGATTTTTAAAACATGCTAGTGTCCCCCACCATATGCACTAAAAAAAAATGTAAAGCTCTCTTCTGAACCAATGGATAGGGTCTGGCCTTCTGCTGACTTCCTTCGGAATGTTTAGAAGATTGGAGGCGGGGCCGGACGGATTGCATGCTTCACCGCTCATGAATAAATAAATTTTAAAAAAATTGTTTACTTCTTTTGTCATGCTAATTTCAGGAAAATAAATCACTCATTATCTCTGTTATCCCTACTTTGTTACAGAAAACTTAGGTGAAAGTATGATTTCAGACACTTGGATTTCCCCCCTAGTCTGTTATTTTTTGGAGATAACGACAGAAAACGTGAAACGAGCGAAGAGTTAGAAAGTAAAAATTGTGCACATTGTCCAGTGAAACTGAAAGTACACTGTGCAACAGCTTGATACATACAGATGTCAATGAGAAAATGTGGTGACTCCTTTTTGATGATCTTTTCCACCTTCTGCTCAGCAGAGGGTTCTATCTGATCCCTGTCCTGGGCCCACCCACATGTGAGCAGTTAAATGTTTGCTTTTCCTGTCCCAGTCTCACTGCTGCTCAATTGGATGAATAGATTTTTATTAGGTCACCTGAGCTGAAGGCGTGACCTATTGCAATCCCCTTTTGTCCGTCGTCGTGCGTCGTGCGTAAACTTTTCCTTGTGAACAAAATAATTTAAGTATTTATGAACCAATTTTGATGAGACTTTGTATGCAGGCTTATATCCATAAGATCTTGGATGAGTTCGAAAACCAGATTGATTCGATCATATTTGATGGAGTTATTGCCCTTGGTTGTATTATTATCATAAGCAACCTTGTGAACACAATAATTTTAGTAAATATAGGTCAATTTTCATGAAACTTTGCATGCTGGCTTATATCTATAAGATCTCAAATAACTTTGAAAACCAGACCGATTCAATCCAATTTGATGGAGTTATTGCCCATTGTTATATTGTTATCATAAGCCACATTGTGAACACAACAACTTAAGTAAGGGTCATTTAAGGATGTGTCATGTTTAGGTTTTGGAGGAAACTGGAGTATACCTGGAGAAAACCAACAACCTGTGGTTGGTACTTGGCAACTGCTTGTACAGTTTGAGGGGAAAATGCCCCGCGGGATGCGGTTTTACCTCAGAAGTAGAAAAGTAACTTGACATATGTTAATGAAGGTATTATTCCTTCCTTTCACTGAAGCGTTTTTTGTTTAAACGCAAAATGAAGTTTTTATGAGCATATTCACAGACCGCACCGACCAAACCTATGTATTGTCAACTCTGTTAGTGCAAGCCTATTGTCTTGCATTTACTTTTTTATACCTAGACATGCTGGAAACCAGTTACCTTTATAGATGGAAGTGTCTTGAGGTGCTTTATATAAAATAAAAATTTTATAAAATTTACTTTATAAAACTTGATAAACTTTATAAAAATTGTGAATTTCATGACCCCCAGGCTCCATGTTTGCCCCTGGGGAGGGGGGTCAAGTTTACTATAGTTTATATAGGAAAATGATACTTTTGGGTAAATTCTGTTTAATTTCTACTGGAAATGATTCAGACTTGATTGACATTACAACAATGAGATGATATTTTTGACAGTTTCCCTTACCCAGGGGCTAAGGGGCTGGGCCCAAGGGTCAAATAGCCACAAGTTGTATACATACAATTTAGAATACTCTATTGCTTATGATACTGGTTTCCATTAATCTGATCCCTAGGGTGAAAATTAGGGCCACACCTAATGGCCAAGGTTTAGCATTGGATATACTATACTCAGGTGACCATTAAGGCCCATGGGCCTCTTGTTTCAGGCCCTCCAGCTAATGATATAACCCTTGGCCAAGGGCCAGATGTGTTCCCCTTCAGTTGGTTACCTTTCCATGATGCCTTGTTGCCTTCATCCCTTTATTCAATCCACAGACGGGACAGTCAGTAAATGGACATTGAGTGTGACCGTGGCTGAGAGTTCTGTGACTTTGTCACACTGGTTTCTAATCATTTGGACTGTAAGTAGCTCCAACTGGGTGTACTATTCTAATTCATGTATTCTCACTGTTCTTTGTTGAATTGACCATATATTGTACTAATTCACATTTGAAACCTTGCCTGACTGGGATGGTCAAAAAGGGGTTAATGCAGCTGAACCCCACTTCAATCTTTTTAAGACGTATAGTGGACATGTAGCGCTATCAAATGAAACAGATTTCATTCAACTCTGATGGGGGTGCATGGAAATCTACAGCCGCAGAATACCTCTATTTTTGCATTTTCACCAAATTGAGCACCACGTATATTTCCGCGCCCTCATTATCCCTCTACAATTTCAAGTGGATTCGCACAAGACATAGTGAGGGAATCATATGCTGTATAACTAAGCTTGGGCTACTGAGGGCGCATGCAAGGAATCCCTCAAACGTCAGTGCTACTTGGGCTCAAAGTGGTGTTTTCAAGCGCCCCCTATTAGTGGCGGCCTCAACAGCCCAAAAAAATTTCATGATTTTCCGAAACTCCCAACACAGATTGACATTAGTGAAAATGAAACTGGGCTATTGAGGACGCACTGAGATATTTCGACTCAAATACCTATTTTTCTTAAAAGTTCAATTTTGGCCCTCCAGAGGGTGATCCTTCTGGAGGCCCTAGCAACTAAACCGTTCACTTTTGGAACCTGAAAATTTGGGCTTTTCCCTTCTACCCAAAGGCCTTCCACTGGAAAAAAATTCAGTCAATTTTCTAACAGACATGTATCACCCACCGCCTGAATGGTATAAATTCTGGCAGTTAATTGCTTTTTCAGCCCTTTTTTGTCTGTGTCCCAACTTTTTTGAGACCTGTTGCTGCCAGAAATTTTGAATAAAGCTCATTTTGTGGATAAGAATGTAAAATGTCTCAGTTTCAACATTTGAAATGTTATCTATGTTCTATTGTAAATAACATATTGGCTCATGTGATCTGAAAGTCATTGCATTTTGGTTTTATTCACAATTTACACTTCATCCCTACTACACTCAACAAAAATATAAACGGAACACTTTTGTTTTTGCTCCCATTTGTCATGAGATGGACTCAAAGATGTAAAATTCATTCCAGATACACAATATTACCATTTCTCTTGTGAACATTGTTCACAAATCTGTCTAAATGTGTCATAGTGAGCACTTTTGCTTTGCTGAGACAATCCATCCCACCTCACAGGTGTGCCACATCAAGATGCTCATCAGACACCATGATTAGTGCACAGGTGTACCTTAGACTGTCCACAATGAAAGGCCACCCTGAAATGTGCAGTTTTTGCTTTATTGGGGGTCTGGGGACTCAGAACCAGTCAGAATCTGGTGTGACCACCATTTTCCTCATGCAGTGCAACACATCTTCTTTGCATAGAGTTTATCAGATTGTCAATTGTGGCCTGTGGAATGTTGGTCCACTCCTCTTCAATGGCTGTGCGAAGATGCTGGATATTAGTGGGAACTGGTACACGCTGTCGTATACGCCGGTCAAGCACATCCAAAACATGCTCAATGGATGACATGTCCGGTGAGTATGCTGGCCATGCAAGAACTGGGACATTTTCAGCTTCCAAGAATTGTGTACAGATCCTTGCAACATGGGGCCGTGCATTACCTTGCTGAAACATGAGGTGATGTTCATGGATGTATGGCACAACAATGGGCCTCAGGATCTCATCACGGTATCTCTGTGCATTCAAAATGCCATCAATAAAATGCACCTGTGTTCTTCGTCCGTAACAGATGCCTGCCCATACCATAACCCCATCACCACCATGGGCCACTCGATCCACAACATTGACATCAGCAAAGCGCTCACCCACACGACGCCACACACACTGTCTGCCATCTGCCCTGAACAATGTAAACCGAGATTCATCCGTGAAGAGAACACCTCTCCAACATGCCAGACGCCACCGAGCATTTGCCCACTCAAGTCTGTTACGGCGACGATCTGGAGTCAGGTTTAGACCCCGATGAGGACGACGAGCATGCAGTTGAGCTTGCCTGAGACGGTTTCTGACAGTTTGTGCAGAAATTCTTTGGTTATGCAAACCAATTGTTTCAGCAGCTGTCTGAGTAGCTGGTCTCAGACGATCTTGGAGGTGAACCTGCTGGATGTGGAGGTCCTGGGCTGGTGTGGTTTCATGTGGTCTGCGGTTGTGAGGCCGGTTGGATGTACTGCCATATTCTCTGAAACGCCTTTGGAGACGGCTTATGGTGGAGAAATGAACATTCAATGCCCGAGCAACAGATCTGGTTGACATACCTGCTGTCAGCATGCCAATTGCACGCTCCCTCAATGCTTGCGCCATCTGTGGCATTTTGCTGTGAGACAAAACTGCACATTTCAGAGTGGCCTTTTATTGTGGGCAGTATAAGGTACACCTGTGCACTAATCATGGTGTCTGATGAGCATCTTGATGTGGCACACCTGTGAGGTGGGATCGATTGTCTTAGCAAAGCAAAAGTGCTCACTATCACACATTTAGACAGATTTGTGAACAATGTTTGAGAGAAATGGTAATATTGTGTATCTGGAATGAATTTTAGATCTTTGAGTCCATCTCATGACAAATGGGAGCAAAAGCAAAAGTGTTGCGTTTATATTTTTGTTGAGTGTATTTCGGAATTGGGCTTGTAGTTTGGGCAAGTTTACACTTGGGTTTGGCAAGAGTAATTGAAGTGTGGGCAAGACGACACCAAGTTTGGGTTTGTGTACACTTTGTGTGGGCCAGCGTAGACTTGCTGTGGACCAATGTACGCTTTGTGAAAACAAGTGACACTTAATGTGGACCAGTGTAAACTAAGTGTTGGCCAGGTTTGTTTATAAATTATGGCTTCCTGGACTTAATACCATGATTACCGAAGGCTATCCCTATGAAAGTCAATTTAGGCGTGGACTCACAATAAGTACAAAGTAGGCTTACCGTAAGTTCAACTTGTCCCATTGCAGCTTGACTACTGTGGTGGTTTAGAGGTTGAAATTCTACATGAGTTTAGAATTAGGCCATCTGTGCTTGAAGCGTTTATCAGATCCTGGGTATAGCTTTTTTTTGCTAGACAAGCTATTATCTTGTTTTCCTCTCTGGTTTCTGCATTATACCACAAGATGCTCAAAGTTGAACAATTTGAATCAAGCTGTAAGGCTTTTTCTTTGTATCTGATAGCCGTTTGTTGTTTTTCTTGGTACGTCATTGAAGGTCTGATGCCCTTTCAGAGTGTGGGTTTTTCCTTAGAATTATTTTTTCAGTATTCTGTGTTGTCGATCTTAACTACCAGTTAGGTGTAGTGGTTGCTAACTTCAGCACTGGAATGTTCACTCAGTCACACTTTAGTCAGTTAATTATTTTATTTTATCTTACAAATTCAGGTGTTGCATGAAGGTTCACGCTCCGATTACTGCTGAATCTGTTCCTCATCTGTCTGTGATTAGAATGTATGTTTTCCTTGATGACCCGGTCTGTCCCTCCACCTTGTTTTTCACAGTATGTTGTTGCTCTGCAGGAAGCAGCTTGTTTCACACAGTCACTGGCACTTTATATCTTTGACAGTTTCTGTTGCCAGTGGCTGTCATGAGCACAGATTATTTACTCTGGGGAATTTGACTGTATCTGCTGAAACATATTTGGCTCGATTGGGAGCATTTATTAGTGTTTATCAGAACATTGTAGTACATTAGTGTCTATGAAAGATTCAACTCTAGTTGCAGTCAATGGTTTTCATTGTGACTTTGAAAGTTGTCATGTCTTGGTTTTCAGGGCTTTCTTGATTTGGAACAATCGCAGCATGCACGTTAAAAAATTAGCGCTTTACACGAACAACTTTTTGTGCACGCCCTTGTTTTTTCTTTGAACTGGATTTCCAACCCACGAACCTAATTTGTTTCGCACAAATTTCGGTTCTCGGCTCAGTGAAAGTTCACGACTGAAGTTTGACGAAGACCCACCACCTCTAATGCAAGCACATGTTTCCTTCCTGGTCACCGCGGTGTTGAGCGCGCGCGTCGGGGGGGATTGAGGGTGGCCCTGACCTGTTCTTCCGCTTTGCACTTCCTCACCGGCAGTGTTGTTGTACCTCAAAAAGCCCACAAACTTGCAGTTTCTCTCTGACTGAGTCATGTTTCGCTTTAAAATACCCCGGGGCGTTTTTACGTGCATCTTACTGGCGAGCAGTTTGTAGGCTGCAACGTAAAGTTGCTGTGATTTTCCCCTTGCTTATGGTTTTCTTTTCTGGGACCAGTTTCCACTCAAGGGATTCCCGAACACTTTTCTCATTTGGTGTGCAATAAGTGAAATTAGATTTTTGGTGTTTTTTTTTTTTATGAGGAACATTTAAAATGTGATTATCCATTATGTTGATTATGGCATAGTAATCACCATGATGTTGATTCCATTAGCGTAGAACACACCTGTGGCTCCGCAGATAATTTCTCAAGTGCTGCATTTCGGACCATAATTGTTTAAAATTGCTTTTAATTTTGTTTTCGTTCTTTAATTACTTTTAATGAGCAATTCTCAGCTTTCGGGGTGACTCGAGCACATTACCTTTAGCCCTGTCTATGAAGCAAAAAATGTTTCTTTTTTAATGATCCACGTGTATTTACCAATGCGGAAGTAAAATTAATTTTGATGGCTAATGCAGTCATGGAGATCCTGATTGGTTTAAATATTCGTAGAATACAGGTCATGCTCAGTATAGTGTGTGATGTATGTGACTAAATGTCATTACTTCGTTATTCACCACAATTTACCTCTGCACATGGAATGCTCACTAAAAGGAACACGGAAGATGATTACTGCTTACTGCTGCTTCAGTCATGCGTATGGATGGTAGTTACAGATAACAGATGTCAACTGAAATCAGCTAATAATCAGATCGGAGCTTTTGATAACAAACCTTGACATAAATGAACAGCCATACTGATATAAAATGTGTACTGTATCAAGCAAAACCTTTTCATGGCTAATGGTTGGAGGCTTTTTAATTAGCCTTTTAATACATATTCCAACAAAAGAGCATTCTACTTTGTTTGCAGTTGTGAAGCACGTTTCCAAGTAAACTGCATCTGACATTCACTCTTCATGAGTATTTTCAGCATTCGGGATGTACAGCTGGACTCCTGTCATCTTTCATGTTTCCTCAGTGAATGCAAATTGGCGCATACTGCCGGGAATGTTTGAAGCATGTTTTAAATTACGGAGAGGCAGCAGGACTGAAGAAAATGTCATATCCTGATCTTTAGACAGAGACAAAATGCTTGTGTCCTTTAAAGAACTTAGTATTCTCCTGAAGCCTTCTCTCAGCATTGGCAGCCAAAAAGATTTATGGCCACCACTCAGAGTCTTTTGAGCATCTAACTTTGACTACTAGCACATTCGGAGATGTGTTGTTCTGTGCTTATAAGGGATCTCCTGTCCTCAGCTCTTGATTGGAGGCTTGGATACAGTGTAAAGGGCAATTTAATTTATTGGTCACGTGGTAGGGGTTGGTGTGTGAAGTGGTGACAAAAGAATTTTTTTGATTTTTAGTTTTTTGTATTTGCATTTTTGCTGTCATATTAGACTGGGTAGACTGCTGGACAGGCACTATTCTGTTAAAAATGAATCAATGCATTGAGCATGATATAAAAAACAGGCTAATACAGAGCAGCAATGACGGAGGTTAACTTAAGCAAAGGGGTGGGGTGTTTTTTTTGAGTTGGGATGATAGGGCTATTAGTGGAATTCCCTGTGAAATTCTCCTCTGTTTTTTAAGAGAATTTATCTGGCTGAACTCACATAAGCTCACACTCACCAAGGTCAGAAAAAATAGAGACTTGACAAAATGGTTCAGCATGAATACTTTAGCTAATTTGGTTGTAGCTTATTTTGGTCTTCAAATCTCTGTTATTCTGGATGAAATTTGACTCTTTTTTTCATCTGTGGTGCTAATATCCTCAGAGGAAAATTATTTCCCCACATACAGACAATTTTTGTCTTCTTCAAGTGGTTTAAAAGCCTGAAGCTTTTTAACGGTTTAGTGCTATGAAGATAATGTTTCTCAGTTTTGTTCCGTTTTATAACGGAAGGTGTTTACTTGAAATTGCCCAGAATGTCTGAGTTGCTGTTGCTATGAAAATGATGAGTAAGGCCGTTTGATCTCTAGCCCCCGGATATCAACAAAGTCAGGCAATTTCAGACATCCAGTCTACTTCCTTGAAAGATATGAGACATAGGAAGATATTACAGTACTCTGCTTAACCTTATTGGAACATTAGTCAATCGGTCAATATTGACCAACTGACTCCCGAGATATTGCTTTTCCTTTTATATAGTTTCAGGCTAATGCTCAGCGCACAGTAGAGTACTGTATTCATTGATTTCTATGCGTTTTGCTTTTACTGTTCTCCATTTTACTGGCAGAAATAATGGCAGCTAAACTTCCAGCAGTGGCATGACAGGCTTTAGTGTAAATATATTTGATATTCAGAGCTCTTGCCTGCAGGCTGTGTTTTTGAAAAGTGATTGTTGCTTTTGCCTGTGTTTTACTCATAGCTTTGCAGAAGTCTCACCGGTGTTATCTTCATTATGATACCAAGATTATTCAATTAGACCTTGTAGTCGCAGAGATATACTTTATTCATTTTCATTTTCAACCATTTTCTGAGCCAGAGGCCTCGGGCTTTGAGCTGAAAGAGGAGTGCTGGTGACATGTTCAGTGGAGGCCATGGATATTGGTCTCACTGGGAAATCCAAATTCCATTCTTTTCCAGTGAAATAACAGTTGTTGTCACGGAAGAAATGTGCAAACCTGACGTCAAACTCGTAATTATGCTGGATAAATATGAACAATTAATGCACGTAGGACCTCAGTCGTTTGATCTGAAAATTCCGGGGCTAACATCCCTCCCTTATTGAAATAAATTAGTCCAGGCGAATTCTCGACGGTTGTCTTTTATTAACAATTTTCCAATTTTCCAATTCAAGAATAATCAAGTGACAATTGAAGACACGGCTTCTCCCCCATGCGATCTAAAAGCGACAAAATGCATATTTTGTGCATATACCTAATAATAATCAAATTATCTGTGCTGAATGTAGCCCATTATTTTGTCGCTATTAGATCGCATGGGGGAGAGAACAGTGTCTTCAATTGCCACTTTATTATTCTTAAATTGGAAAATGTGTTAATAAAGGAAAACCATTAAGAACTAGACGGGACTAATTGTTGCGATTTTCGAGCGCCGGCCCTGAGGTGCGATGGTAGATTAGTTCTCAAGCGCTGCAGTGTCGCTTGCATGAATTGCATCATTTTTTTTTTTTTTTCGCCCGACACTCTAGCCCGGGCGTTACAGATTTCAGGCCGGGCGAGTGGCCTGGCCAAAAAAGCTCTGCAGGAAACCCTGACCTTCTAAATGAGAAAAAGAGAATGTTTTTTCTCTGGTTCAGAAGCTGAAAAGAAGGAGGTCAACAGAGTGGTCAAGCGAGCTATTAAAATCGCCAAGCTGAAATACAAAAGTAAAGTGGAGCAGGCTTTTGCAAAAGGGAATCTCCGCTCAGCTTGGCAGGGCCTTAAGAATATGGCAGCAGTAAACGCTGTCTCCACCAACCGCAAGCCCATCCAGGTTGCAGGCAGCAGCCCCACTTCACTCCCCAATGATCTCAATTCTTTTTCCACCAGATTTTAAAAGGCCAATAATTAAGGCCCTGTTAATATCACTCATCTCCACTCTCAGACCTGATGACCCTGTCCTAACCATCAGCACAGGCGAGGTAGTGAGTGCCCTGAAAAGGACTAAAATGAACACAGCTCCAGGTCCGGGTAACATCTGTGTGGCAGACCCTAAGGCTCTGTGCTGAGCAGCTGGGCATTCAACATCTGTTCCAGAGCTCCTTGACTGGCAGCAAAGTCCCCAGGATATGGAAACCCTCTGTAGAAATCCCTATCCCAAAGAAGGGCGCTGCTGAGATCCTGAATGACCTTCGACCCGTGGCTCTCACCTCTCTTGCAATGAAGTCTATGGAGAGGATCATAAAAGATCATATCACCAAGGTTACTGACCTAATGATGGAACCACTGCAGTTTGCCTTTCGAGCTGGTAGAGGGATCGATGATTCAAAGATACTCATCCTAAATACCATCCACAAACATCTGGAAATCCCCAATACTTGAGCCAGACTCCTGTGTGCAAACTTATCATCAGCTCTTAACACAATGCAGACACACATTTTAGCTGAGAGGCTTACCACACGCTTCCATATCGATCACCAACTCACTCTGTGGATTATAGACTAACGGGTCACAGAGATTATTGGTGAACAGCTTCCCGTCCTACATCCTGTTCACCTCCACTGGCTCCCCGCAAGGCTGCGTCCTCTCTCCTCTGCTCTCTATCCTCTACACAGATGATCGCAGATCTGTCCGGCCAAAACACTGTCACATAGTGAAATTTGCTAATGATACAGTCCTCCTGTCTCTGCTCTCTGGTCACACATACTACCTCACAGCTCAGCTCTGCAGAATTTTGTGGAGTGGTGTGGGAACTCCTGCCTCGAGCTCAACATAAACAAAACCAAGGAGATGATGGTGACCTTTTCCCACAAAACAGAGAAAGATGGCTGAGGCAGTCACCACCATCATACATGGGGAGCTATTGGAGATTTTGGACAAGTATAAATACCTGGGAACAATCAATTTGCTGAGGTTTTCCTCTGACACAGAGGGAATCCTGAAGAAATGCCATCAGAGACAGTACTTACTCAGGAAGTTGAAATCATTTGGGACGAACGAGGACATTCTTACCGCATTCTATTGTGCTTTCTTTGAAAATGTAATGACCTTATCTTTCACCTGCTGCTTCCACCTTATCATTCTGCAGAACAGAAAACGTCTGCTGAACGTGATCAAAATCTGCTCAAAAATCATTCAACAGCCTATTGGTTTTTCTTGCCAACGAATGTGACAAGCAGACTGTGAAATCGGCTTGCAGGATTCTACAGGACTCCTCCCATACTCTGTTTCCTGAGTTTGAGTGGCTCCCTTCAGGACGCAGTCTCCGCTGTCCAGGCTGCAGGACACAGAGGAGGAAGACCACCTTCCTCCCCAGAGCGGTCCAGCTCCAAAACACTGAGCACTGACCGGTCGTAAGCTCTGTTGCTGCTGTCTGTACGCACACTTTTAATAGTGCGTGCGCTTTATATTTATTTATTCATTTATTTATGTGTTTTATTATCTGTGAATGTAGTCTGTTCCATTGTGAGTGTTATTAGATGCCTGTTCTTAAGCTACTCTCAAGCCCTTTTAAATTGCCCCTTGGGGACAAATAAAGATATCTGAATCTGAAACTGAATCTGAAAATAACAACTGCCCTGGCCTTGTGTGCCTATTTTTAATTTATTCTATTATTATAAAATAATATATATATTTTTTTGTAAATTCCAGAAATGTGTTTTGGTAGCCAGTTACACTGTACATCATGTATTGGAAAAACGGGAGTAAAGTAACACAGCGATCTCTGTGCCCATACAAGTCTGATGTGCCCAACTGTGTCCACACATACAGCATGCTACATTTACTGGAACTGCGAAGAATGATGTAGATGCATCGTACAATCGTGCAGTTTTTCTCAAAAAGCTGATTTGGATTGTGGTAATACGCTCACTCAAGTGGTAATAATTTTTTTTGAATGACAAGTTGCGTTTATTGTTTCATTTGTCATAGGCATGATCTGATTATTTAATACTTGACCACATCCTGATTTTTGCCATGTCATTTCATTACTGAAACAAGAGAGGTTTCGCTGTTCAGGTTTCATTATTGAGGTGATAGTAACAGATGTTCCTTTAGGCCCTGTACAGTGGCAACAAGCATATCTGTCCCAGCTATGACAATGAGTAATGGAAAAAAAGAATTTATGCCAGTAATATAGCAAATGAAATGTGTTATTTTACACTGTTTATTTCATGATAACATCCCACTGACACCCAAGTGACCATGATGACTCCGTGTTGATGTGACTGTGTCGTACAGGACATGGTTCTTGAGATGTACTGGCTAATACATTCTTATAAAGACTAGGATGAGGAATCTAGCACTGTTGCATCATGTAGTAAACGGGTTTCCTTTTTCAAACTTGGATATTGTTGCCGTAGTTAACACCATGCAATGAGTTAGATTTTTTGTAAAACGACAAATATGCACCAAAGAAGTCTTTAATGCAATAAATAAAATGCTATTTAAATGTCTGCAAAATAAAGGCGAGCGTTTTAAAACAGTTAGCAAAATCGATTAGGTGACATGTGCTCTGATAGGGTGACAGAATTGAAGCTGAGCTGGCCTTTCACAAATTGCCTCTCTTGATATTACGGCGATATGGGGCCATCGCGTAGCGTGTGGATATGATCAAATATACTCAGAAGAAGCACTTCCCATTGATGAATTCTAGATGATGTTAAAATGATCCTTGTGTGAATTGCGTATGATGGGAATCATCGGGCCCTGAGAGACATATCAGATATATAGACTGAATAAACAAGAATACTTGGTGGACGGATTAAATGTAGTCCTTGATTGAAAAGAGTTCTGTATGCATAATATCCACCTTTGAATGGAGATTGTAAATCCAAACTTCAGTAGAGTTCAGCATTAAGATAAATCAGTGCTTCATGTTTGCAACATCATATAGTGCACAGACACGGCTGAAGTCCAGCAGCTGAATTTAGCCATTTAGTCATTTGCTTAATCTGTATCTGCCTGCTGGCCGGAAGGATTAACTGCAAAATTTTGCTGTGTGCCCCCCCTTTCTGGGGTGGAACAGACAGAGTAATCTTGAATTCATCTGTTAAGAGTTGAGTCTGTCACTGCTGTAAACAAAATCTTCATAACATCTTCACTGCTGTGCAGTGGTTCCGAACTTGACTTTTTGAAAAACAGCGCCACTTCTACACTTGTCCTGCGTAGCCGAGCGCCAATTAATACCAATGAAAGAAACGCATACAACAATCAAAGGTTTCCTACGGCCAACCTGTCGATATTGTGAAAATTAAAAAGCCCTTGTGGAATGGACTTCAAGTTCAGATGAGGTAGCTTGCAAAATAACATCTGCTTGCCGCCGAGTGACTCATTTGCATATCCGAGTCCCCATATTAACTGGTTTCGACGCTTTGCGTATCCATGAGTAAAAGAGCCCCTAATTTCCCTTCACAGAGGCGTTGGCGTGCCCGGGGGGTGGCCCAGCACCGAAGGAGGAGGACGGCGTCCAGTTCAGCAAGCTGTCGTACCTGGGCTGCACCTGGGTGAAGGCGCCGCGAAGCGAGTCCGAGGCACAGAAGGCCATGGCCACGCTGCGGGCGGAGAGCGCAGTGCCCATACCCGTCACCCTCTATGTGCCCAACGTGCCAGAGGGCTCCGTAAGGTGGGTCGCCACAGTTCGGCACCGCCTGCGTTCACCTGCAGTTCATTTTCTTCTTTATGTAACTTGGCCACTTAATTAATTCTTCAATTACTGTAAATTTGCTGGTGTTGGATAGTGGCTGCCAGCCCTGTTCCTGGAGATGTATCTTCATGTCAGTTTTCATTTCAGCTGTAATTTGGCTGGCCTCCCCCTGCTAATTGGCAGCTCCAAAAGCTCTCGCTGTTGATTCAGATGAGGTTTGTGAGCGCTGGACTGAAAACCTGATGGGCTTTTAATACTCGGGAACAGAGTCGGCTGCTACTGTTCAAAAGCCCATAATATTGATACTACTTTGATAAATGCAAATGAAGCATTATCCATATTTGTTTCGTGATTGCTTTAGTACAAACTGTTTCATTCAATTTAGAGTAAAATTTATGGATATGATATTATTATATTATATCGCTTTTCCACTGCACGGTACTGACTTTACGCTACTCAACTCACCTTTTTTGCTTTTCCATTAGGAAAAAAGTACCTGGCACCCGGTACTAGCTCGCCGGGAAGAAATGTCCGGAGAGCTATTGTGAAACCCCCGGCGTCCGCGTCCGTCCGCGTGCAGAAAAACTTTAACCTTGCCTATAACTTTTGAACCGTGAGAGATAGGGCTTTCATACTTTGCTTGTGTACTCCTTGATGCCAGACCTACCTACCGATGCCAAAATTTCTGACCTCGTGACCTTGACCTTGACCTTTGACCGACCTTTAGAAAACTTTAACCTTGCCCATAACTTTTGAACCGTGAGAGACAGGGCTTTCATACTTTGTATGTGTACTCCTTGGTGCAAGACCTACCTACTAATGCCGAAGTTTGACCTGATGACCTTGACCTTGACCTTTGACCGACCTTTAGAAAACTTTAACCTCGCCCATAACTTTTGTACCGTGAGAGACAGGGCTTTCATACTTTGCATGTGTACTCCTTGGTGCAAGACCTACCTACTGATGCCAAAGTTGACCTGATGACCTTGACCTTTACCCAACCTTTAAAAAACTTTAACATTGCCCATAACAAAAACTTTAACATTGTCTATAACTTTCAAACCGTGAGAGATAGGGCTTTCATACTTTGCATGTATACTCCTTGGTGCAAGACCTACGTACTGATGCTTAAATTTTGACCTGGTGACCTTGACCATGACCTTTACCTGACCTTTTTTACAGTTGAATAAGCAAAGATACTGCATTTCTCAACAGATTCTGCATGAAAAGAGTGTTAACTAACAAAACAAAACGCATGTTGTTTTCCAGACACTGTATACAGCAATAATTATGGGTGAAATTTGTCTTGTCACCTAACAGTTCTTTTGCCTTGTTTTTTTCACCATTTTTTTTTCAACATTTTTTTTGCCTTGGCTCAACAATGACTTGTCTGATAGTTTGAAAATAAATTTGAATTACAATCTCAGTAATCAAAAACTGAGTCTGGAATACATCTATGTCATAACTAAAAAAAAAATCAACTTTACAATATTCCATACGAAGTAGTATCCTTTTGAAAGCACAGGTAGGAAAACAGTAAATAATGATGGTTGCCCCCCGGCGAGCTTTGTTGTCTTTCTGACAACTCTTGTTCTGGTACCTGCTCTCCTGGGGTTCCAAAAATCGGTGGACCAGGCATTAGTGGGTACTAAAATGTGACGTGCAACATTGCAGCCCACTGATTGGTCAGAGAGAATCGTCTCTGCAAAAGACAACTCGCTTCCGTATTATCGCTAGGCAACTGGCTTCACTTGCCATCATTGAAACAGGTCCTCAAATTGTGTTTTTGAAACTTGTGTTTTAGGCAGCTTGATAAATATACTGTGCTTTGCTTTAGCTTTCAAACAAGGTTGCGTTTGTTTACTGACGCTGCTGCATTTATGAAATGCGTTTATTTCTTTGTGACCCTGTTCGTAGTGAAAATTGTCCAAATCTGTTCCCGTAATTCCCCTTGAGAAAGTTTTTGTGCTGCGCCTACTGATCAAAAATTGTGCGGAAAATAACTTTACGGGTGCTGATGAAGCATTTTGTTCTAAGGAAAGGCATCAGATGAGACGACGCATCGTAAAGCGATAAATTCTAATACTCTGCCATCTCCTGTGATTTGCGCATTTGCTACGTGTTTTTCCTTCAATTTCTAAGTGAAATGTTTCATGAAGCCTGAATATGAATACTCCATGCCTTTTGCGTATATCATTGCTTTGCGTTTTTACGTGGTACGTTATTTAATGTGCAACCGAATTGGACACAACTCCAACTGCTATCCTATGCATCAGGAGAATGTGAAACAGAAATTACAATTAAACACTTGCGGACTTTAGTGCCATAAGATGGTGGCGGTAGTGCGCGTCCCCTGATTTAAACACATAAATATTTAACAAAATCGACGGAATAAAAGTAAACTTGATATAACTGAGGATGCCGTCGCTGCACTAACATGCTGCGTCGCAACGACGAGCAGGTACCACGGAGGCAGTGCTATCCTCTAATGGAAATGCAACACCATAAAAGTACCCGGTGCCAAGTAGAGTCGAGTTGAGTAGAGCTGGTACCATGTAGTGGAAAAGCGCGATTAGAGAGGTAGTTACATTCACATTCAACATGCTAAATAATGTCAATGTAGCTTGGTGTTTGAAGTATTACACACCCTTATCAAGTGGCTATTGCATGCAAGACAGACATTTAAGTGAGAACATGCTTGTATGATTAAAAAAAAAAAAATTAGTTGTTGCAATCTATTTATACTCTTTTGTAACCCTCCTGTTTTTGGGTCAAAAATGATCTGTGTTTGACTTTGAGGGCAGTCAGAAACCCCTGAATCACATTTTTTCAGCATAAAATTTTGATATTCCTTCAATTTAAACATTAGAAATTGTGTATTGCAATTTTTAATGTAAATATTTGGCTTGGGAACTACGGCCCATTTTTGACCCATAAGGAATGAAGCCTGAGAAAAATGGACAATAAAAGTGTTGAGCACAGTAAGCGCAGCCATAACCTCCCTTCCTGTCCTCTCCTGCTGGGCAGGATTGTGGACCAGGCGACCGGGACGGAGATCGCCTCTTTCCCAATCTACAAAGTGCTGTTCTGTGCGCGGGGCCACGAGGGATCTCCGGAGAGCGACTGTTTCTCCTTCACCGAAAGCTACCGCAGCAGCGAGGACTTCCAGATACACGTCTTCTCCTGCCACATCAAGGAGGCCGTAAGTCCAGCTTCCAGTGCGGCCATTTTGATTCCAGATCTTCGGTTTCATACTCAGGTCCCGGAGGGCTGCACTGTTCACTGACATTGTGGTCTCCTTTTAGCTAGCAGCCGATTAATGTCTTGAGAATCAGTGGTGTGATGGACTTTGTTAGGCTTAAATAGATGATCCGCGCAGAAACGCAGACTCCCTCCAGGACTGATGTTTGACAGCCCTGGCTCAGATGTAGCCCTGGGTGTCACATAAGAAACCTGAGAATGCGCATGTTGACTTGTGCATTTCACAGAGAAAAATATTTGCCCTTTCCCTAATTTGCTTTTTTATTGCATTTGCCACACTTAGTGGTGTCAGATTTAAAAACAAAAAATGTTAAGCTCAACAAAAAAACACGTTTGAACTTAATGTTTCATTTATTCATACACCCATAACTTCTTTGTTAATAACTAATTGTTGAGTTTCAACTGGTTCACTCTCCCCAGCTGCAATAACTTCCTGTAATATGATATGAGTCTTTTATTATGGCTTCGAAGAGTTTTGGCTACTCTTTCTTGCAGAACTGCTTTAATTTAAAAGAAAATGGTTGGTTTCCTTTTTTAAGTTATATCATGCTTTTTAAAAACTGTGAGAGAAAAGAAAAGGAGGAACAGGAAAAAGAAAAAAAAATATTGAAAAACAAGATAATCGAGAAATAGCTTGTCCTTGGGTGTGTCCTATTTAAATGGAGCCGACAAATGTTCCAAGTCAAGGCTGCCCAACCCCAGGTTTTTAACTCAAAACCTCGGGAAACACACCTCATTTAACATCTAGATACCTGCGCTGTGCTGTGAATTAGCAAGGAGAGCCTAGTGGGCCAAGTTAGGGTTGAAATGAAAACCTGCGGGATGGTGGATCATTTGATGATTTATACCGTCACTGCTCAAGACCGTCTCAGAGAATCTGAACCCGGCTGAGGATCGAACTCGCAACTAAGGGAATTCATCCCACCGCTTTACCGACTGAGCTACCGAGTCCAGTTGGGAGCAGTCGGCAAGTTTGATCTCATAAGATCACAGTGTACACGACAAATTGTCACGATGAACACTTGGAAGCTCAATAAATTTTTTGAAGAGACAGAGTTTCGATTCCATATTGGAGTCATCGTCCGGGATAAATGGCAAATTGCTCCCAACTGGACATGGTTGCCCATTTGGTAGAGTGGTGGGATGGAATCCCTAAGTCGAGAGTTTGATCCTCACCCGGGTTCTGATTTTCTGACCCGGTTTTGACCAGTGTCCTTATAAATCGTCAATTCGTCCCTGAACATGACTCCAGTATTATAGATGGTCTTCAGTAATGGGATTTGCCAGCCCTGTTGTTGATAAACGCAACATTTCCTAAAATGAAAAGGGACACCTCGCACTCAAAATGCAATTATTTTCAGTGACAACACCGTCACAACATTGGAGTCTGAGTGTGCAGCGTTCCTTTTCATTTTAAATTGCCTTCTCTGTCGCCTATACCTCACACAAACCTCCGGTGTGCGTTCGCTCTCCTCCCACATACCACTACAACATACCACTTCCGAAATCTACAGTACAAAGAGACCTGGTTCAATTGAAATTGGTAGTTTAGACTTTGTGTGGACTTTGACACCCTTATCTGATGGATCTTGCCGCTTAAAACTACTTTGTGGGTGCGGTTGCGGAGGGTACAGGAAGATTACTCATCTTCACTACTGACTCTGGGCTCTTCCCTCTTTCTCATTCTCCCCCTTTTCTGTCTGCAGGTGAGCCGGATATTGTACAGTTTCTCCACGGCGTTCCGGCGTTCCTCCAAACCTGCACCGGACGTCCGAGACGCCGCAGCGCCCCTCTCCCCTGATGGGGACATGTACACCTTCACCGTCTCGCTGGAAGTGCGGGAAGACGACGGCAAGGGCAACTACAGGTCGGTCCAATTCCTCACATTTACACTGGCCATCAAAAGCACTGGCCCACTGACACCATTTATCTTGTGATCTCTGGGTCACCGACTTCAAGCAGTCAATAAATCCAAAGTACACTGTCTGGCCAAAAAAAGGTCACACTCTAATATTTTATTTCACTGCCTTTGATCACAATGTGCATTCTTTGTTGCATTGAATTAATGTTTTAATAAAAAAGAGTGCATTAACATTTCTAAACATTCATTCTCGAGGAATGTGATGTAGAATTGATTGTGTTTCACAGCTGGTATGGTATTTGCAGAGCCTGGGATTACATGGTGAGCTAGTCTTCAGAAAAACTGTGACAAATTCTGCAGTTCTTGTTGCAACCTCCCTTCCCATTGTCTTATAAAACTGCAGGGTTTTGTGGAAGAATAGATGCAATTTTAACGGCAAAGGGTGGCTTTAGTACTTATTGATTTAAAGGAAACCTCTGGAATGTAGGAAAATCTTACTTGTTGTGCTTGTCAGACTCTAAATAAGTACTCTCAAGCAAAGTTACCAAAGTAACCAGATGACATCCCACTCCCAAGATGCTTTGCGAGCTGGCAAATATGGAGGCCTCATGATACAGCATTACTTTTACAGTAAATAACATAAAAACTGTGGGCCAGAAAGCGATGCCTTTGCTTGAAAGTATTCATTTACAGTCTTGACTAGTACAATAGGCAAGATTTTTCTCCAATCTGGAGATTTCCTATATTTTTATAATTTCAACTAATAATGTCTTTGTTTAAGCAAATATACCTCTTAATTTAGCACAGCACTTCTCATTTTCCATATGCTTGTTAAGTTATTGCAAATTTAAACTGAAGGTTTGCAGATGGACATCAAATTGATAGTTTCATTGCAGAATTTACTGCAGAAACGCTGACCTAAAACTTTTACCGGGTCGCTCTCATTGCCCAGGGACTGGCAGTGCCTTATAGCAATGAGTGGGGAGTTCTTGTGGCACCTGCGATGTGGTGTGGTGCAGGGTAGCCATTTTGTGCCAGAAGCTTACTGCTTATCAGCTGTGGTGGAGATGGGGAGGACGACGTTTGCAGACCAGTCTGTCAAACACTGTCTGATTCCAGACTGCCAGTGGCATTTCTAGTTTTCTTCTCACCGAAGTTTGATTATAACGCTTTGGCAGGTGATTAAAAGCCTAAGGCTGAAAATTCTGAATGGTCCAACTCTCAGGTCCTCCTGCACGTTACCACCAGAATTCATTAAACTTGATTATTTGAATTGTATATAGTTATTAAAGGCAGGGTAGGTAAGATTCTAAAACTAGCAGAATTTGAAAGTAGCATCTCCTCAGGGCTACGCTTAAGCCCACCCCCTGTCCCTGAAATGGTCCTTCTCATCTGTCATGACTGAACCAGGCATTCTCACGGTCTCCTAAAGTTTCTGTCACTTGCATTTTTCGTTACTGAAGTTCCATCCAGATACGTCCCTCTGTGTCCCTAAAATACTTCTGTGACAGTTTCTTCTTTGCTTTAACTAGAGTTTCCACGTACCTCAACCAAGCTAGAGATGATCAAATTTGAAATTGAAGTTTTTCCCCCCCTTCTTTTACTGTTTCTTAAGCGTGCTTTGAGTGGTTGACTATTTTTGTTGTCCAGTTGCACCAGATGCACAGCTGGCTGAATACTTACTGTGAATGTGCAGATTGTATGTCGCTATTGCGGTGGCAGACTGCCCAGCATCTCTTTTTAATTGCTCAATCATGTATGCGCCGCTCCTTTTGCAGAGGTGGGTGACAAGATGAACCCGGTATGGTGAATAAGAACATTCAGCTGCTGAAATAATTTTTAGCTGAACAATGTGCAAATTGGTTTTCAAATGAGGACTACACGCTGTTTTCTCAGCTTGTAATGTTTCTGACATTGCTAAAGATAACCGTGGCATGATGCCACAAGATCCAGTCACATTGGCAATAATGTTTTTGTGTTTATGTAACTTAAAAGTGGAAAATTAAAAAAAAAAAAAAAAATTTGTCTACTGTATGTTTTGAACTGTAAATTGCGATATTTTGATGGGATTGTAGGAACGGTTAAGCAGTGAATAAAAAAAATTTGAGTTTCTCTGCAGCTGAATGAATGCACTCATGTTTTAACCAGCAAGTTTTTGTGGTCTCATCTGATGTGGTTTAGCTGTTAGTGCATGTGCTGCTATTTTTGCGTTACTATCTGTTGAGTCCCCTGGCCTTGATGCAATCGCTATCAAATTAAAAGTAGCTAACGCGCTCTCAGGACTTGATTTGGAGGATATCTTTATTATTTAAAGTGGAAAGATTGTTAGTTCAGTGTTAAATTATAAAGATTTTTAGGTAATTGGGGCTTGAGAGCTTGGTAGCTTCTTTTGTTTAAATTTTTCTTCCACCGGCCTGCACTTCGACAATCTACGTTATCTCAGTGTAATAATTAATGCAGTCTTTATACCATCATTCTTTTCTGTTGCATCCCATTGTTCTGTAAAATATAAAATTGTCTTCCTTGTTTGTGCCGTTGAAAGGCTCTTTCCTCTTTCCTATGGTGGAGAAGAAATGAGGTTCTCTATTGCTGTGTAGTTCTCTGCCAGTGACCAAAGCTCATTCATTAGGTGAGCGTGGTTGGTTGCATTATGAACAGGATATCATCTCTCTTTTGTTTATTTGAGAATAGCTTATTGGCGGGTGACGAGAGAGTGATAAGTCCAGATTGGTAACTGTGTCTTTCATAGTCATTGAGTTTTGGGAATCTTAAAGGATGGATGTTAGTCATGAAACCGTGGGCCTTCACTGTGTCAGTGCTAGCAAAGTGTGTTGGGGCTTGTCGGTGTAAACAGTTCTGTCTGTGCTTTGCCTTGCAGCCCAGTTCCAAAGGACAGGGACAAGCTGTTCTTCAAGCTGCGTCAAGGAGTGCTGAAGAAAGTGGTGGTGACAGTCCAGCAAATGAGCAACAAAGAGCTCAGGATTGAGAGGTGAGTGGCTGGGGCGTGGCCAGTGTCGCTGTGGAAAGGGGTTTGAGGGAGCAGCTGAGCATCATGGGTGATGTAGTTTATAGTAAGGCTTGTAGCAAGAATGTACTTCACAGATTTGAATATTCTTCTTCAGAAATGGCCCCCACACCCACAGATGGTAGTATGGACATTAGATGGTTATTTTTATGCCCCGTATGAAAGCATTGGGGGGGACGATGGATCAGTGGTTGTCATGACACTGCATTTTTCTCCTTTCAATTGAAATTTGGTATGTACCTTAACTCATGAGAGGACAAAACTGAGCCATTTTGGAAAAAATAGCAAAATTCTATATAATGCTAAACAATACTTAATTAATGGATACCCTGCCTATCATGAATGCTGAGTGATTCCATTCATCAATCAAAGCTTATGATTTTGGTAATAATTGCAGATACCTGTCGTCAGTTATGCGCATTAATTTTAAGTTAAATTTAGTAAATATATACAAAAAATAGCTAAGGTTCAGAATCTTATTATTGAGGTCAGTGGGACGAGGCCGCCTGAGTTTTAAAATATTGAGATTCCATCGAGAATTATGAATTAGTTTTTATGCTTTCTTCAGCAGAAAGAATTCTAGACGTGTCAGCAGCAAGAAATTTCCTGAGCCTGCGATCTTAATTCTATTGTGTGGTGTGATTGCTCTGTGTGGGTGCAGCATACGGATGTCATTGAAAATGGGAAGAGCTCATGTTGTACAGTATTTTACACGCTTACTGAATGATACGAGCACCAGTTATACAAGGGTACACCTGTGGTTGTTCTTTGGTTATTAAAAAAAGCTAGTGTTTCCTCTCGACAAAAACAGTCGCAGTGCGTGACTCCATTTGGATCAATGCGGAGTGATGAGGCAAGAGGCTAGAAAAACCTGATTTCTTATTAGACCGTGAGACCAGGCCAACGCCTCAGTCTTTACGGTGCCAATAAAGCTGTCATGAAGGTGAGGTAAACTACCAGTATCCTCCCTTATTACCGTTATGTGGTGTGGGATGGGTGTAACGTAACTGGGGTCCAGGCTTGTCTTTTTCTAAAAAATGTCAAGAAGGAGCTTTAGGTTTAAGATGGTGAGTGAATAGAATTGTTTGCAATGAATAATGTCATGCTGTTGCACCACTGGTAAATCAAGCTATGGAATTCTGTGAAATTCTAGAGCTTTGACTTTCAAGTTTTGGCGGGGGGGGGGGGATTCCATAAAAGAAACCTGTACTTTAAAGGGTCAACAGGCCCCTAGTTACTAATCCCAAACAACAGGTTAAAAGATAGTGCTTGACTGCTAGCTGAAAATCATGTAATTTTATATATCCTGCTCACTGCCTCAGAATTTTAGATCAGGAGAAAATAATTCTGAACATCCTCTTTTCAAAGGTTTGATGTCCATCATTATTCATTCCCTGCAGATTTTTTCATGATGAGTCTGTGTGTTGGGTCATTCCATATGAAATCACCCAAGTTCCATTGGCATAATCTTGAATTTTCATCAAACTTAAATAGAATGTTGCTTTGGGTCCCAATGAAAAACTAACAGGTTTTAGCTCAATAGGCCCACTAGTTTTGATTTTCTGGGGGGGTCAAAAAAGTGGCCGTGGCACTCCGGTTGGCAAAATTTGCATTTTTAAAATTTTTTTACAGGCTGTAACTCTGGAAGTAGTGAAACTAACCCCATGATTTTTTCAGAACTTTTTCTCCACGCAATGTACTACCCTTTATTGCTAATCAAAGGATGTTGTAGTTTTAACCCTCTTATTGTGGATTTGTAGGTTCCTAAAAATGTTACTTTTACACACCAGTGTCAAAACATACACATTTATGAGTACCATTTTCATATGTGAATTTGCGGTAATATCAGCTATTCGTAATGCTCAAGAACTTTCTATTGCCACCAGTTAATATCCTGTAGCATTTATAGTTTTTTGGTAATATTAACCCTTATTTTAGCCCCCTGTGGGGGGTGACCCCTTTTTCAGGATGTAGGTATCCTTCAATTTTAATGAAACCTATATTTTTGGAAAGCTCTTGATGTACACTGCCACCAAAATAAATTTCATTTTGGAACAACATTAAGAAATGTTGAGTCATTTTCTTCAATTTTCATCCAAAAACTATCCCCCTTTTAGGGGTCATTCACAATTCTCAACATTTTTATAAGTGAACAAAGTACATTTTTTCAGGTCCTCGGCTCCTCTCTCAAAAAATACAATGTAAAAATATTCAGTTTAATCTCAATGGTTCATCTTTTTTAAATGGAAGACATATACACAGATAACCCCACACCCACACACGTAATGTTGAAAATTGTGAATGGTCCCTAAAGCTACTTTAGTTCTTAC